>CAJQUW010003381.1:0-682776 GCA_907163375.1 Prostheceraeus crozeri
CCCAGTAAACATTGTGACGTCATTGCGACGTCCCATTGACGTCATCATGCGTCTGAGACGTCTATGACCAGAACGGGATGTCGCAGTGACCTCCCATCAAAGACGTCAGAATGACCGCCTGTATATGACGTCACTGTGACATCCAAAGTGTGACCACAAACATGATCAATGAGCCACAACCACGATGAGTCATGAAATTATAACGTTTACGCTATGATGAATAAATTCCACTTAATTGCACTAAGTTTTGGGACTGTCTTTTTTAATTTCCATTCTCGAACTCTCGATCTCTCACTCACTTTATCTATCTCCTCGCTTTTCTTGATACTTTTTCTTCTGATAATGATTCTCTGTCATAGCATTAGATCTCATTCATAATTTCTCTTCTTCTTCCTCTTCTCTTTCTCCCTATTTCTATTAATCTCTCAACTTAATTCTTTTCTTCCTCATCTTCTATTTCTCCCCACTTCTCTTCATTTTCTTCTCTTGTTCCAATTCATCATTTCTCTTCTTCTATATCTCTTCTCACTTCTCTTTTTCCTCCTCTCCTTTCTCTTGATTTCTCATTCTTCCTCCTCTACTCTGTCTCCTCATTTCTCTCATTTATCTTCCTTTTATTCTTCTGTTTCCTTATCAGCTCTTCTTTTTCTTCTTCTATTTATTATTCTCCCATCAATCTGTTTTCTGCTTTGTTTTTATCTAAAATCGATGTATCTTCGATAACAACATAATGTAAAAATTCATCACTAATTTCTACCCATGCATTTCTTATTACTAGGATTCATGTTTATCGCATGGCATTTGATGAATCCCAATTTTGCGATTGCAGTTGGAATAGAATACAATTGCAATACTTCAATATCATAATTCAACGGATCTCTTTTTCGGATTCATTCGTGCCCGTACTCGATGCATGGAATGAGTCTGTCTTTCGATGATTTAAAAGCATCCCAGCGTTGGCGGTCACGTCATTAAGTGCAGCCCTCGTATTTCATTTCTGAATAGAGGAGAACTGCGCACAGATTATTTCCCTACTACCGCCTGGGCGAATGACCTTCAATCAACGCGTCACTATCGATAATCACATGACAGCGAGAGGAAACGTGCAAGCAGTCCTTCATTTCATTCATGTTACTCGCACTGCGCATCGAACGTGATTCATGTTTTGCGATACGGTTTTAGTGATAAGTCTACGACTTAGACCAAACTTTCTTAAACGACGCCTCGAGCACCTTTCCTTTCGACATTTGGAGGAACTTAAATCCACCACCCATATTCGACCTCCACAATCAATTCACAGATCATTTATTTCTATTTTCAAGTTGCAGACCAGCAGTTGACGACTAAGCTTTTGCCTTTATCATCTTACAAAACATCTTGCGATTTGGTTCACCTCATATTTAGTGACTTGACTTTATCTCCTACATTAGTCGCTGAAAACCAAGGCTTCGAATTTCATCTCGTGATCTCTGACAAGAAAATAGTCTAATGCAGTACAACAAAATGTTTTTCGATGATTGATATCATCAATTGCCGGAGTTTTCAGGTGAGATGTCTACTCTTTTCACTTCTTATTAAGTTTAAGTGAATTAACTACGCACTGGATTAGTTATAAGTCTATTTTCACGAAATTATTATAAATGTTGAAGCTAATTCATGAAATCGCAAAAATAAAAGAAAAAATATTTTAATTGTCTATAAAACATGGCATCATCTGATATCAATTAATTTGTTTCAAATTTCGTGGCTCTCGAATTGGAATCAGATTAGTTCCTCCCGCCGAAGATAATTTACCATAATTAGAGGCTTTACATACATTTTGCCATGCTTAAAAAGGAACGCTGCTATTCGAACATTTTCATCTTCCTGTTATTGAACTGTTGTGTGATCATCAATATAATACTTAAAGTTTTCTGCAAAATACTGAAGTTTGTACCATAGGATTATAAATGACAATGCATAGGCAACCATTTTGACGATCAAAATGTTGTGATTGTGCATTGATTTTTTTACGTAAGTGAATAATTTAAATGTACTGTAACAATGTAATAATGTAAGGTACAGGTATCTAAGCTTATTAAGCAAATCTAGATAATGATTATGATTCTACTGTATATTTGAATAATTGGACGATTGTACGTCACACATATCAGTTTGCAATCTCGTAATGCGTGCACATACATAAGTTTTGTTGAATAATATTCAAATAAGCTTATTTTGTTGAATGTTATCAATTATTGCGAAAATGAATGAATAAATAATTTGCTTTTCTCATGAATGTATTGGATGCAATGTATTTTTTGCTAGCCTGGATTTTTATGAAATGGTTGCAAACATGACAATATTATAATTTGCATATTTGTAAGGTTAGGAACACATTCTGGGCTACATAAAATAGGCCTGTATTCGATTTAATTATAATAAAACGTTATGTTTGTATTATGTTGTAAATAGAACAAAACGTTTATTATTTGATGATAATTATGATGTCTAAAAAATGATTACCCTTTACTCAGTTTATAACTAAAGCCACTAAATTCATTTTGATAAAATTAAAAACTAATTCTTGCACAATGCATTTCGTCCATTCTTATTCAAGTGCAAACATGCAGGATTGAATATAAAATACAAAATCTGAAATCATACTTCTACAGCAATGAATCTATGAACAAAAGGATTGTTCATAGATATATTACTGCAGAAGTAGCTTATATGATTTAGATTTTGTATTTTATATTCAGTCCACGTTTATACTTAAATAAGATTGGGCGAAAGACATTGTGCAAGAATTAGTTTTTAATTTTATCAAAATAAATCTAGTGGCTTTTTTTATTTATTGATAATTATGATGATTAATTTTATCATGATTGTGCAATTAATTGTGTGTAAATAAATTAGCCTATAGCCGGAAGATGATGGTCGCTTGTCCCGCATTTGCTTGAAAAACAGAGGAAACACTATCTAAACAAGGAATTCTCTCATCATATGAATGTCAAATTTTATTGGGTTGTACAGTATTAATGCAAAATCATGTTAAAATTCATGATCTAATTTTACAGGCGATAAATATCCGAAGATGGTCAAAAATCAAAAATATATCAAAAACTGTGTCCCTGTCCAGATGCAGAGCATTGCATGCATTCAAAATATAATGACAATGTGAATTTTAAAATGTATGTTTTTCTAAATTTTGTTATTTGTTTCTAATTATGTCTTCAATTTATAATTTAGCTTCGATAGCCTCTAGATTTTAGGCAACAAGCATGAAGAAACTTTTATTTTGGATCAGTTGTGCCTCATGTCAATGAAAGAAATTTTATATTTTACGAACTATACAGAATTATATATTGTTCATATTCAATGTAGGCCCTATATGCCTACATGTCGAAGCATCTTCTCTACGGTGACTCAAATTCAATAGGCATGCATTTCGATACCTCTGATGAGCAATTTCATCATATTAGATATTGATATTCTAATATAGTGATTTCTCTTTTGAGCGTTGTATATGTATGCCTATGTGTATGTAATTTTTGTGATCTAATGAAAATTTTGCTGTTTCTTACTTCAGGTACGTCGTGCTTACAAAAGGTCAATGGAATATCGAAGAAGGATCCGTGATTTATCAGCGTCTGCTTTTGTCTCAAGTGGAACGTGTATGCAAACAGAAATACTTAGATAATTTGCGAAAATATAATTATACACAGATGATTCCAATGTTTTCGCTATCTTCATAATTGGGTAAATGATTGAAACTAGTTTTAAGTATGGTAATGGGATGTCTGTCACGATGTCAAGTGACTCATTAGGACGTCTCGTAGGAGCACTTTGAAGACGTACGTTGGATGTCCCGGCGGGATGTCAGACTGACGTCCTGTGAGAGTTCCGCTGTGACGTACGTGGGATGTCCCGGCGGGATGTCATACTGACGTCCTGTGATGCTTCCGCTGTGACGTCTTTTTTACTGTCAAATAAGACGTACGTGGGCCATCCTGGAATGACGTCGTCATGACATCCCGCTGACGTCACATGTTTACTGGGAATCAAGAGCAGCAAAAATTTCAAACTCTTAACATTCTGTGAACTGTTGCTGATAATTATGATGAGAGGAAATATGATTATGCATCTTTTTCGTCCTGATTCTTGTGTGTATTAATAGTCAGAGCTGAAAGCTTGTTTCTTAATATCACATTTTGTTAGAGTTGAGGGTTTAATTGCTGTGTTAGTTATCATAATGTATTAGTGTGATGATTTACTTTCTAGGCGATGAGTTCCCTTTGTGAGTAGGCCTATTCCGCCGAGGATTGAGAACCAGGGTAAGAGGTATGTTGTTGTAATGAATGAATAGACTCTTGTGTTTTGGTCAGTTGTTTGACTGGCAGGCTGATAACGAATTATGCCTATGTTACGGTTATCTTAACTAGGTCTATATATTCAAGATTTTTAAATACTTATTGCTAACTTCAGAGCCGAAATTATGCAACTCGTTCAATAGTCCATTTTATGTTATTTGGTTCGTAACAAGGGACAATCTGGCTCGACTGGATTCTTTACATGATTACCTAGATTAATTCCAAAATTTTCGAAGAATAGAACACTTATCGGCGCGCCGTGATCTAGTGGTTTATATTATACTGGGAAGCCACCACGCGGTGCGAGCCTGCTTGAATTTCAGGCGCACAATCCGGCGTGTCCTTATGTTAAGATGACAATCAGTCAGTCTGGAGACCAGATTAAGATCTTTACACGGTTCGATGGATATGTTCGGTGCATCTTGGTTAAGTCAGTACGCCGATTTTAGAGCAAGGCATACTGACTTTAACCTGAGGAGCGCCGAAGTCGGCGCAAGCCGTGTCGACTTTGGCCAAATGTGTGCCGACGTTTGAGGAAGGCAAATGAATATTTTATGATTTATCATGCCAAATAGAGGGATGAGAATGCTGTTAAGGAGCCCTGGCGGAAATGGATTTTTTGAGGGGCCCTAGATAGAAAAAATTTAAGAGTTCATTAGACTGATAAGGGGCCCTGGCGGAAATCCACCTATCGGCGGACAAATCTTATCCCTGAAAATATTGTAAAACAAGAATTTAAGAATTAATTACTTTTTATCAAGTCCATAACAATTTCAATTAACAAATCAAACATAAAAGAAAAACGATGATGATCCGGAATGAACGACTACTGTAGCGACAGGCAATAACAAGGAATCCCGGCGCGCCCTCGTGCAAAATCCAAGTGTTTTTGTTCCAGCGCGCTATCTTGCGCTCCCTGCCTGGTCTTGTGAATGTCTTCCGTGTATAGTACGCTTAAAATGTATGGATACTGACGGTTCAACTAAACCTCACAAACATATCCATGCCAGGTCTTTATCGCAAATAATACATTCAAATTACCAAATTCAAGAAAACTCAAATATACAAAATATTTCATAACAGTTATAGGGATTTAATTCTGTAATGGACGTATTGGTCTTGGCGAGAATTAAATTTGAATGTTATATATATACTATATTTACATTCCAAATTATCGGAATATTAACATGAACGCTTCGATACCAAAGCAAACAATATATATATATATATATATATATATATATATATATATATCACGGTTTTTATTGTATTATATTATTATTATCATTAATTTATATTATTATATATAGGGGTTGAATAATTTGATATAACTCTTTTCTGCGAATAAAAATGCCTTTATGTTTTCATTGCTACACTTAGCTACTTGCCAATAGGCCGACTGATGTTTTAATGAATATCCTTGCCCCCAACCTGAGATTCCTAGCGACACCAATGATGCCACGCGTGATTCTCGCGTAATTACGAAACACCCCAAACATCCGTGCGGTAAGGACATTCTATTCTTCTACCCGCGTAAATACGCGCTGCACGAAGAGTCAGAAATCACTTGATCTGATACTGTTAAAACAAAGGGAATGTTTATGAATACGCGCAGGCAAGCGTTTATAGTTTGTGCGTCGTCTACGGTTGTCTGCGCTGCCGCTTGAACCACTGATGAGCATGAAATTGAGGTCCTATCACATGCCTCTGATACATGCAGACACATGAGACACAAAGTCTATATAACAGGACTGCCAACTATACTAACTTATATAACAGATATTGCAGCAATGTCCCGCATAGCCACGGATGTTTATGGTCATGTGTAAATACGCGTGGTTCTCGCGTGAATTACGCGTGATTGAGCGTAGCATGTCAGAGTGAACATAGAAACCTAGTCGTCTTTTTAGAACTTTTTTCTGAAATTACTTGAACGCGTGGTCCCGGCCGTCTCTATGGGAACAGCCCATAGGTTTGTTAAGATTCTGAACAAAAATTCTGGACGCGTGAGACGCGCCGCGTCCGGTGGAAATGGACCACAATAGCAGGCGATTCCTGTCTGCCCTAAAGCAAGTTTGCACTGGCAGTTCCTACGTGCAGTGTTGCTGATTACAGTTCATGATGTTTTTCTTAATTTCTTAGATCGAGCCTGTTCCAGTGATAGTCAGTCTGCAGTTCATCGAAATTAGACAAAAATTTATTTCCTTGCAGTGTGCCAAACTCAATGGTATGCTTAAAAGGTAGTCTGAGTAGTATATAGTGTGACATCCGGCGCGACGCTTCGCTTCGCTTGCGCCGGATGTCACACTTTTGCGGGGGTTTTCAAAATTTTCAAAAAAAATCAAAATTTCAAAAATTTAGGTAGATTTTAAATTTCACGTGGCCGAAGGGCGAAAATTTAAGTTGTCTCAAAATATCACGTGGTCTAAGAATTTTGAAAATTTAGGCAGACGAAAATTTAAGTTGTCTCAAAATATCACGTAGTCTCAATATACCAGAAGATTGTATTCAAAATATTTATTCAAAATATTTATTCAAAATATTTCTTTAAAAATGGAAGAAACAAAAATGGAAGAAACCGCAAGAATATATCCTTCGTTATCATATGAACGTAGTTCTACTTTAATGGACATTGAAAAAATGAATAAAGAAAAACACAAAGATAGAGTACGCTATATGAAAGATAAGGAATCTCAATTATTATTAAGATTAGAGCATTATAAAAAATTAAGAAAGAGATGGTCTAAAGTTAAGAATGTAACACAAGGAATTGGCATATTCTTAACAATAAGTTTAGGTGCTTTAACAATTGTTATATCTTCAGGTGTTTTAGTAATTCCAGTAGTTGCTACAGCTTTAACAGGTACGGGTGTTTTTGCAACTTCACTTGTTACAATGTTAGATAAATCTTTAATAACTAAGAAACGAAAATCATTAAAAACTAAGCATTTACATATTAAAGAAGTCTATGATAAACTACACTACTACTTTCAAAGAGTATGTGATGATAATGTTATTACGTTAGATGAGATTGAAAAATTTGATCAAATAGCTAATGAAGTAAATCAAACCTTTCAATTACAGTCCGAAAAAGTTGATGATAAGAATAGACAGGATGGCAAAATTTCTAGTGATGGTAAAATTTCTAATGAAGAAAATGACAAAATTTTTTTAGAAGAGCTAAAAACTTTAAGGAAAACTTTATTAAACAAAACTTTATTAAACAAAACTTTATTAAACAAAACTTAAAACGAGAAAACTTTAAACGAAAAGATGTCAAACAACAAAGCAGTAAAAAAATAATTTGTTCAGTAAAATGTTTTTGCTGTATTCCAATGTTACCACAAAATTCAAATATTACATTTTAAAAATGGATAAAATTAGAGCTGATAATTTTAAAAGAATAAAACAATTAGAAGAGTTAATAAAACAAAGAAATATTATGAAAGAAAATCATCTTCAACATAGAATGATAAAAGCTGGTATTCAATCTGATATGTTTGAAAAAATGCAGCAAACCGAGCAAGTAAAAACTGATTTTGAGAAAACTATGAAACCATTTAAAACTCTTGAAAAAGAAAGTACAAATAATGATAAACAAATTGATATAACAGATCCAGAGCACAAAACTATATTAGATGACTATGGATTTCTAGATCAAACATTTAATAAGAGAATACACAAATATCTATGCAATTTGAACATTCTATTTCATTTATAGATGGAAAAACAATACCTAGATTTTATCTCGTACAAAAAGAAATATTTCCACAACCTTTTCGAGGTTTAATCTTTTCACCAGATAAATCTCCTTTTAATTTAGATAGAAATTTTGTTGATCTTTTAAGAGGAGCAGATTTAAATAATTACGCTGTAGAAGATTCTTCATAAAATATAAAGCTATGGTTAGATAGAGTTGGTAAAGCAGTAAAAAAGACTCTTAGAAAAATCGGGTTTTATAGAGAATTAGGATAAAATTTTATTATGTTCAGTACGGGACGTTAAAGTAGGGAAAAAGGTTTATCTGAAAAGACAAGAAACAGAAAAACCATATTTTTACCAGATGACTTACAAGAAATTACTAAATAGATTAAATATTTTTAATAGTCTGCAAATTTTTAAAAAAGAATAAAAATAAAGATAAAAAAAAAAGAAAAAAACAAAATGATAAAAAAAAAACAACAAATAAACAAAAAAAAAAAAAAAATAAGGAGAGTTTGGAAAAAAATAAAAAAATCAAAAAACAAAAAAAAAAAATAAAAATAAAAGAAAATAAACACAAAAGCAAAAAAAAAAAAAAAAGGAAAGCTAAAAAAAAAAAAAACAAAAAAAAAAAAAAAAGAAATAAATAAAAAGAAAACAAAAGTAAGTCGTGCTTGGAGCTTGTGAGGTATGGGAGAGATGTTAATTTTTGAGGGTTAAAGAGCATGTTGACGGTAAGGACATGGGGAGGAAATTAAGGACATGAGATTCTTAGTTTATCAATGAAATTCATGCTATATTATAAAGACTGTTTAGAAAAGAAGATTCTAAATGAAGAGGATTTATAAAAGTGTAGCTGAAAATATGTTGTTGTTTTTAATTTTTTATAAATAGAAATAAGTTTCATTGAAAAAAATATTTATTCAAATTTTTAACTAAAAAAATGATGTGTTCAGCAGATTTAGGACAAAATTAATAATCATTTAGAAAATTTGACAGAGATGTTTGGGTTTCATCAAATAATTTAGTACGACTGTTAAGAAATTATATCAACTACATTCCGATCACACAGCTTGTGTAAATTTAGAAACCCATTTCTACATTTGGAACAAAATAAAAAATTATCAAATTGCATTTGACTAGTTTCTCTACATTTAACACTATTCAAAACCGTTATACAAAGATGTGAATGATCAATTTTAGATATTCTACTGATTAAAGGCAAAAACATGGACAAAATACTAACTTTTCTTCCTGGTTTTTACGAAGTTGAATTCAAATATCAAATGAAATTAAGAGACATTTAGGTTATACCATTTAAAAGATAAGAAACAATTACATTTTGCAGTTGAACCGGCAGTTAATAAATTTTCTCTTACTTTAGACGAAAATCATCAAGTTGATTTTAATCTTGATAGATCATTGTCAAAGCTATTAGGATTTAATAAACAAACCTTAAGGTCAAGGTTATCATTTAGGTGAGAAGATTCCAAAAATAACTGAAATAAATTCAATTGTTGTACATTGTGACATTATTGAAGGAGGATATATAAATGGTAAATTGTCAAATTTAATATTCAGTTTTCCAGCTTTTACTGTACCCATTGGTTAATTAGATTAAATGTAATTCCGCAAACATTAATATATTTCCTATTACAAGAAAAAACTATAATTAAACAACATTAAACATTAGAATCCCTGATGAAAAAGGACAAGAAATAAATTTTGGAGGTGATGAGAGATTATGATAAGGATCTTTTGCGTTCGGGAAGGTATAAAACTTCCTACGCGTAAGCTAGAGAAGTTTTAATATTCCTTTTTTCTTAGAAACAAAATTAAAAAAAAAATAATTTTTTTTATTAATAAAATGATGTGAACTACCTCCATTTAATAAAAAGAAACTTAAATTTAATCATCATCCAAATTTATCTAATAAAGTTTTTGTCAGTTATTTGTGGAAGATCAGGATGTGGAAAAACATATCTATTATTTAAAATTTTAAACGGACTCCAAATTTTTTTGGGATTATAACAATCTTATAATTTATACAACTACGGCAGAAACAACCCGTCTATCAATTTTAAAAATATGGATTTGAAAATAATCTTAAAAAACAGCAATATTGCTTCATTTATTCAAAGAAGTATGAAATATTGAAGATGATAGAAGAAATAATTTCAGTGGGTGTGAAGAAAGCAGTCAAAAAATAATCAGTTAGTAGAATCTAATAGAAAAATAGAGCATTATAAAGATACAATTAAAGTAGATGATAGTGGTAATATTGCAAGATTCTAGTAAACTAGATAAAAACAATTGTAAACATTGTGTAATTTTTGATGATTGTGTTAATGATAGAAATTCTCACGTCCATGTTCAGAGAAATTTAATTTCACAAGAGGGGTAGAGATCATAGAATAATCTGTAGGTGTTTTTTTATTTAGAACTACAAAGTAATGTGGGGTATTCATTAGAGCGAAGTGTTATTAGAAAGAATGCAAATATATGTTATACTATTTGAGAATAAATGCAAGAAACTTAAGTTGATTTGTTAAGAGATTTATGCGTAAGAAATAAAGATGAAATTTAAACAAATCGTGGTAAACAATGCTTTGGTCAAAATGATTATGGAGTTCATTACATTAATATTGATATATAAAAATTCAATGATAGAGTTATAGAAAATATTTTCGCGGATGTGTGACCGAAATAATTTTTTCTTATAAAATTTTTTAGATAATAAAAAATAAAAAAAAATCTGTTGGAATGATTATAAGATTAGGAGCATGTTACCAGTGTTTAAAAGGATTATCATCTCATCATACAAATCTCTGTAAATTCGAAGAAAGAAAGTTAGATTATTATTATCATCAGATAAAATACGTAGCGCTCGTTAACAGATTATAAAACAAAACATTTGAGGAGAAGATTAGCATTGTGAGTGTGGTTAGGGATTGTGGTATGTTGTGGTTGTGTTTTGAAATGTTATTTTATTTTTAATAAATGTTGTTAGTCGTATTTTCAATTTTTGTGATTATTGGTATGGTTATTTTGTTATTTTTTTATTTTTATTTATATTTTAATTGTTTATTTTTTTTTCATTTTATTTTTTTTTTATTGACAAACGTATTAGTATTTGTTATGTGTTAAAACAAAAGGACTTGCCACCTTTGTTTAAGAAGTTTCCGAGTTATTTTTGGGTATAATAATTTATGGTGGTTGGGTTAAGAAAAGCAACATTTCCATACCCAATGCACCTTATGAATTCTCTTGTGAAAATTACATCGAGATTATCTCATATTCCTGTGCATCATGCAAAGCTAACATGTCGCGCTTTAACCGAGGTAGTACTATGTAAAAATCTCTCTATCATTTTCTCTCCTTCTTCCCCCCCCCCTTTAAAAAGAGATCTCTCCGCGCTTCACCATGAGAACGTAGAAATGTCTCTAGGACTAAACGTCTAGGTTTGATGAAATAATCAAGAAACAAACTGCTGAGTTTGATGCGCAAATTAAACATAGTAAACGTAGTAAACGTATTAAAAAACAGAAACGTACTAGGCGTAGTATTAGACGTGAATACTAAAAAATGCAAGATGAAAAGTGATGTGACAAAAAGAAATATTAGAAACTCCTATTACTGATATCTTTTTTGATGATAGAATTAAGGACTGAACTTGGTGATGATTTATGTAATTTATTTGAATCCAAATGAAATTAAATATGGAAAATGTATCTTTATTAATGTAGTAAATGATATGCGGAAACTTTTAGCAAATGGTAAAATTATTAATTTACTTGGAAAAAGTTATTAAAGATCAGGATAAATATAATTCAAAATTTTTACGTAACCTTCTATAATAAAAAATCATTTGAAACATGTGGTTTTTCGAATCTGGATGAGAAATCCGATGCTAACGAATGGATTTTTACAGGTAAATATTAAATATGAAGATTTTGGAATGAAGTTAGTACAAAGATCGCATAGAGGGGCAGGGATTAATATGAAATATAGAATCAAAGAATATTTCGGTGAATATTGTTATATTCCTTCTGAAGATTTTTGTTTTATTAAATGTTATAAAGTTTTACGAGGTTTTAATGAAGAACAAGGAGAAATGATTTGAAAGAAATGTTTAATAATATGTCTTTTATATAAAGAGAAAGCCACATTAGAAAAAAAATAAAAATAAAATACTGAAGAAAAAAAATTTTATGGCGCGACTCTACTAAATCTATTCTAAACGTCAAGCACTGATGAAAATGAAATTTGGAGTGGATAAAACGGAGATGATATTCAAGCTGTTCTATTTCAAAACAATATCTGTGAGGTGATCTGCAGTAAGTGTGATGATGAAGTGGAATAATTAATTTTTTTATTACTCTAAAAAATTTTATAACATCTAAAAAATTATAACATCTAAAAAGATTTTATTACATCTTAAACTAGAACAGGAGTAATGTCAAACTGCAAATTTTCTCAATTCAATAAATATTTTGGAGAATGCTTCAATATCTATATGTCCTGGCCAATCGTCTCATTTAATCCTAGAGGAATTGAAACGTTTCAAATTATGTTTATTACAAAATTTAATTTTTTCACGCAGGTTCAACAATTGGTCACTATTGTTTAATTAATAAATCTCATAAATTAAAAGCATATTAGTTGAGAAATTGTATAAATAATTTCAAACCCATATATAAAACAGTTACTGAATGAAAATCTAACATTACGGCGTCCATATAAAAATCATACAAAAGAAAATTAACAAAATTGACTATGGTTCAAACATATATATTGGGATCTCGAAACTTTTCCCGATGCCTAACTGTTCAACAGATCATCCTATTCCATTATGCTGTAGGAGCCTATTAATTTTTTATTAATAAATTTTATAATTTGTTTGTTTAACCGAAACAAAGATTGAAAGAATTTAGAAACTACGTTTGTTTAAGTGATATGATTATTAAATTAAAACGATCAAAAGATAGAAGATGAAATTAAAAAAACCTTAAAAAACAATGATTAATGAGTATAATAATTTAACTGAATTAGAATTTTAATAAACTTCACAATTGTGGTGACAATATTTACGAGAACTGAGGATGATGAATTGTCCAATCAGGGTGAGGAAACCAGAGGACGTATGTCCGATCCATCAATTTTTTCTAAACTCTTGGAAGAAAATTAATTTTTAATTATTCGAGAGTAACTTTAATAGCTCACAATTCATCTGGTTTTGATTCTATTTTCCGATAAAAGCTAATTTTAAATTATCTAAACCGCCTTTAAAACTTCAAGGAGGAATATTGACTGCTTCATTACAAAATCATTTATACAACTGAATGTGTTAGTAGATACATTCAGAAAATCTTTGGGATAGAGATTTAAAACAATATGATTTTAAAAGATTCATCTTTCACGGTTAAATTAGCACTTCAAACATATTATAATGAAATGTAGTTATGTTTTTACAACATGTAAAAACAAGTCTTTAGGGCAGTTGAAATGGTAGTGAGAATTTTTAAAATTCCTACGAATGTTGTGTAAATTAAATTATGAAATTGGAGACATAACAATGATTTTTAATATTATAAAAAAGAAATGGAATGGAGACATATTTAGTTTAACGATATTTCTTTCATTTAGCTTTTTGTATCTACAAATATAATAATGTATGTTGAGATGTTAGTTGGTGAAGATTTGTTATAACTACTAATGTTAACATCCTCTTGCTGTTTAACATTTAACGGTTGTGGATGAAAAGCGTACATTTAAATGACAATATAAATATTAGTACCACAATTCTCATATAGATTTATGGGCTAGAAATTATATTAGAAAATCTGTTAAAGGTGGAAGAGTTTCAGCAAATATAAGAAAATACATATCGCCATTTTGTAGCATCTTGTTACCAATATTAAAACAGTATTTACCTGGTCGCTGCGCTGGGGGGGGGGGGGACTTTGTCCTTGGTCGCTACGCTGGTGGGCTTTGTCCCTGGGAAGTAATTTAATAGATTTAATGAAACAGTATCGAGATTTTAGGAGATAAAACTGAAATTTGTAAGAAAATTTCAAATCAACTACTTGAACAAAAAAATGAATTTACTAATGCTTTTGATGCAACCATCTTTATATCGGCATCATGCCTACTGAGGGGAGGCTATGATGAAAATTCAGAATACCCTAAAGCTGAATCAGCTAGAAAATTTCGTCAAGAAGAAGAGCGGGAAATAGTATATAAATTTAATACTCAAACATTTAGACCTAAAACTGGGATATTCTCTGTTGTGTTTCAATATCCGAATGATATGTTTTTTCAAAAAACCCAGTTCCTTATAAAAGACTAAAGTTTAAAACATCAAAATAATAATTTCTCATGTAAAAGTAATCGAGGTTTAGAAATGGTATATGTTATGATGTATTTAACTTCTATAGGACATACAAGAAATTGTTGATAGATGTGGGGGAAAAATCTTACATATTAACTGATGGGTATAATTTATGAAAAAAATTATCAAGTTTCACCATTATCGAAATTAATATTGAAAAACTTTTTAATTTGAGAAAAAGATATAAAACTTGAAGGAAATACTGTAGGTGATGAGTTAATTAATTATTGATGAATTCGCTATATGGCAAAACTGTGCCAAAAAGATATAACCACTAAAATAGTCATTTATGGAATGATGAATACATTGAGAAAAAAATTTCACTCAAGAATGTAAAATGGAGATTATGAGAAATTAAATAATGATGAACAATATTTAGCGAAAGGTAGAAATGGAAGTTTGAATGAATTTCACTCAAAACTAATATTGTTAAAAGATGGGAAGACGTCATTCATGCCATCACACTTAGGTTCTTTCATTCTTTCTCACTCTAGAAGAATCATGAATAACTTTATTTTAGAAATTAATGGTTTCAAAGTAAAATACATTCATTATACAGATACTGATTCAATATATATTTCCAATGAGCTCCTTTAATAAATTTAGACGCGGCTGATATGTTGGAGGAGAATTGTGTCAAGGGAAAAATGAATTATGGAAATGGCCGGAATTATTTTTGCAATGTTTATTGCACCTAAAGTAAAATACTGTATTACTGTAAGAAGAGCAAGGGAGAACTTAGTGAAAAGAAAACATTCAAAGGTTATTTCACAAAACCAAAGTAAAAGTAGAAGATTATTCTAAAATTATATTTCGGGGAAAACATTATCGACTACAGTTTAATAAACCATGGAAAAGATCTTTTAGAAACTGGAATTAGTATTTCCTGATAAAAATAATAATACTGAAGATAAAAAAATTTTCTGGTCAAATAAATATTCTTAACACGTCAAGCACACTGATGAAAATGAAATTAATGTTACCTTATAACGGAGAAGATATTCAAGCTGAAATATTTTCAAAACAATCATCTGTGAGAGTAATTTAAGTGATGATGATGACACGTGGGAAATAATAATTTTTTTATTACATCTAAAAATTTTATAACATCTAAATAATTTTATATCATCTAGCTTTATTACATCTAAAATTTATTACATCTAAAAACTATATTAACATCTAAAAATTTTATTAACATATGAAAAATATATTTATATGCGAATATTTTGGTATGTTTTCTATTAAGTTTTAAGCATATTAATGTGCTAATAATATAAGTTTATATCAATATTAACGTTTCATCAATATAATGTTTTTATCAAAAGATAATTTTAAGTTTATTTTCACTGAACTATTGATTCTTCATCATCATAAATGTGATTCTTCATCATCATCAAGAATTGATTCTTCATCATCATCATAATTACACTTTTTTGGTATAGGATGGCCATTCCCTGATAGGATACCATTCTCTTATTGATATATCTAACTCTAAATTATCATCTTTTATCTGATAATAATATAATAGAGAAAAATATTGGTCTCTTTTGATTCTCTTTTTAGAAAATTTAATAACACCCACTATAATCTGAATCAACTTTTTAGTTTTATTAAAGATGAATAAAATTTTAAATTGATTAGATGTAAAATCCTAATTTAAATTTTGTAGACCCGACATAATAGTTGGTCCTAGACAGTATCTTCAACTATTAACCATCATTATTATTTTCAATATGTAAGAAAATGAAATTTAGATAAATTTTTATAATTACTAATATTTTTATAATCCTTTTTTACCATTTTACACCATTTTCAGATGTTTCTGAATCATCATCTATATTAATCTATATTATTATCATTATTATCATAAGATTCTTTAAGATCGGGCAAAGCCCTAGAATAGCCTTCGGTTCGTTTATTATAGATTATGGTCATTGGTTAATAGATAAAGGTGTTGTCCACATATAAATTTTCTCTTGTTGAGCTAAACCATTTATATAAGAATTTTTAATAAAATTATATATTTAAGTTGGAATATAGTCCTATATACGTATCATCATCATATCTTTGGGGCATTTCTAATGTTTCTTGTTTATAAATTGTGTCTCTATAATAAACTTGACATAATAATTCTTCATTATGTTTTTTACTCTCTATGTGAATGTTATATTGATTTTGTTCGTCAACAAATAATCTAATTTTTTCTTTCGAAAAAGATTTTAATTTTTTAACTAATTCTTTAATATTGGTATAATTAATAATTTTAGTTGCTATCCAATCAGTATTACTAATTGGTAACACTGCTCTAATAAATCCATAAACATTATTATGACCTATTATAACCATATTTTCTTTATTTAATTCCACATAAGCTACATCATTATATTTACTTTACAATCTCCATAAATTTAATAAATGGATCACCTGGAAAAATATACAATAATTAGTTTCTATAGAAGGTAAACCTTTAGTCTGTTCTCTAAATATTTCGGCTTGTTAAAAAATTGAAATAAAATATTAACATCTAATACATGGATTATTATTATTATTATTATCAAAACATTTATTTTCAAATCCCGTTAATCTCGTCGAATAAGAAGAACAGGAGGGATGCGGACGAATATAATTTTTTTAAATTTGGGTTTTTATTTTTCCATTTTTTATTTTTATTAGAAAAAATTTTACTTTTTTATTGTTTTAAAAATGATGTTACCAAATGTTGGTGGGAGGTGCATATATCCCGAATAATCGTGAATTAGAAATAGAAATAGAAAATTATAATCATGAAAACTGGATACGTTTTATCTGGTCCATTGCATCTATCTATTCTTCCGCAACAAAAATACAGAGTTAACAAATAAACAATATGTTGATACACAAATCAATGACTTAAAAGAAAAATATATAAACGATGTTTTGGTTCCACTGATGAATGAAATTAAAGTTGCTTAAACTTAATGACAAATCATTAAACGAAAAATTATTAAAACTTGATAAAAAGGATAGAGAGCTAGAAGCAGATATAGCAAAACTTTTTAAAAATTTTCAGAACAATCAAAAATTTGTAATATTACTTTCTATAAAGTTAAAATCTGCAGTCATTAAAAATAAACATCAGATAAAAAATGTTGAAAAAACAATTAGAAGATGAAAATAGAAAAACTACCTGAAAGAATTAAAAAAAAAATTTAAAGCAGTTACAAACTACATTCCAAAAAAGTGTTGATGAATTAAGTTCTAAAATTACTCAACAAATGAAAAAAGATGAATAGAATAATAAATGAAGAGTAAACTCGCTTAATCAAAAAGTTGATAAAATGAAAAACTCTTAAAATCAATTTAGAAAATGAATTAAAGAAAAATTTACAAGAAAAACTCTAAAAGAAATAAAGAACAGTTAGATGCTGTTAAAAGACAATTAGATGTTCTTAAAATTAAGTTAAATGCACTTAAAACGGCTTTGAAGATTAATCAGCAGAAAATGCAAGTTAATAGAAAAGAAATTAAAGTACATCACACGCTGCTTGACGCAATAGATAAAGTGCAACAGTCAATTAATTAAAAGTTATCTCGAAGTTTGTTGTCCATTCACAAACGTAAATCTTAACACGTAGATATTTTTTCCCAAAAGTCAAAAATTTAATCCTAAAAAATGCCTATAATTTATAAACACAATCTTAAACATTTTGCTTCAAATCAAAAAATTGCTCATGAACCCATCTATGAAATCTGTTACCATTATGACAGTGTAGAAACAATCGGAACACAAAAGTTCCTAGGCACCGCAGCTGCCGTCCAAAAAGAGGGGCTGGCATCTTTTCTGGTATTGGAAGTATCGTTAACTTAATTAAAAATAATAAAGATTTGATTAAATCTGCTGCAAAAGGAGCAGCTGCTATAGGTAGTACAGCTAGTGCAATATCAAATGCTGTCAAGTCTCAAAACGAATTAAAACAACTAGAAGCTATTCGTAAAACTTAGGAAATGATTCTGAAGAACTAAAAAATTTAAAAAAACTTTCAGAGGAAACAAAAAATAAAATTGCTAACATAGCTGTAGGAGGTGAAACCTTGAGGAGCGGAGCTCCGTCTGATAGTAAACATAAGAAGAAATCAGGCGTAGCCATAAAACGTTCAATTGAAGAAAAAAAGAGGTAATGGCGTTAGTAGCAACCTTCGGTTAAAACTAACCAGCAAAGCCTGTAGCGGAGCTGGTCTAAGCAAAATTCTAAAATATATTTTTTAGTAAAATTAATTTTTTTAGTAAAAAATTTTTTTATAAAAATTTATGTTTTTTTTTAGCAAAATTTATTTTAGTAAATTTTTTTTAGCAAAATTAAAATTTTTTTTTTTTAGTAAAATTTTTTCTGTGGGGGTGTGTGTGAGAAAAAACAAAAAGTCAAATTATTTTTTATAAAAAAATGTCTTCGCTTATCGAAAATAAATTTTAGATTAGACGATCCTCCGTTCGTCAGTTTTATAATCAAAAAAAGAATGACTATATAAGAATTGCTATGAATCCCGGATCTTCCAGTAGAGTAAATACTGGAGGAGATTTAATTTTTGAAGTTGAATAATCAACAAAGTTATATATATTTACCTGATTCATTTTACACTGTGAATTATTTTCTTTATATAGTGATGCCAATTTTACAACACCATTGCCAGATACCGATAATATTGCACTAGAGAATAATTTTTTTTCAAAATTATTTACCACAAATGCGTTTAGATGTTGCAACTCAAAATATAGAATCAATAAGTGATTCTCCAGGTGTAATTGATACAATGCTTAGATTTGTAACAATTGGTGAAAATAATAAAAAGTATGAAATCGAAGGTTGGTTTCCTGATACTAATGATGGTATAATTGTTGATGATTTAACTTACGCTGGAACAGATGCAGCAGGAATTGCGAAAGATGTAGAAAATATTTGCAAAACATTTAAAATAAAACCAAATAATGATGCATATAAAGAAAGACGTGAATTTAACAAGAAAAGTAAACAGACAGTTAATTGGTCATTGTCTCCATTATTCGGATATTTAGATTATGACAAAATATCATATCAATTAAATTTAAATTAATAATTCATCGTACAGCAAATAATGAATTAATCTTTTTTGGTAAGACTGGAAAAAAAGCTTATTTAAAAATTGATAGACTTGAATAGTGGATTAAGCATATTACTCCTAGTTTAGAGATTGAAACAGCTATTGCAAAAAGATTAAATACTAACAAACCAATTTCCAGTAAATTTTCTAAAGCGTACTGCTAGTTCAGTAACTTTTTCCGAACAAAGATTTAACTGGCATTTTACTAAACTGCGAATACTCCAAGATATTTATTACTAACTTTTCAAAGAAATAATTCTCCAAGTTTTGATAAGAACCAACAATCTTTTTCATATTAATACAATTCGAAGTTTACAAGTTTCATTAAATCAAACCCGATATCCAATTGATCCATTAAGATTCGATGATACCAATAATCAATTTATGGAAGGATATGATTCTTATCGAAATCTTTGTATAGAATTTGGAGTTGAACCACAATTAACTCCTGGAGATTGGAGACATTTATATCCTGTTTTCTGTTTCGATTTAATGCACAATCTGAAGATATTATCAAGACTGGTTGTGATGTAACAATTAATATTGAAAAAAAAGATTCCACAACTTCATTGATGGCTTATGGTTTATTGCTAGAAGATATAAAATATTCTATTGAAATTCTTAATGGAAAGATGGCTAGGATCGGCTAGAGCCCAAGACTTCGTCGATTAATTAATTTTTTTTGATAACTAGAATAGATTAAAATTTTTTGGTAACTTAAAATTTTTTGGTAACTGAAAATTTTTTCATAACTAGAATAGATTAAAAATTCCTAACTTAAAATTTTTCATAACTAGAATGGATTAAAATTTTTGATAACTTAGAATTTTTTTATTAAAAATGTCGCAAGCGAAAAGTAATAATAATAAAACTGTTGAATTAAAATTACGTAATATTGTTGACAAAAATACACCTAAAACTATTACGATTAACAAAAAAAAGTATTACATAAGTAAACCAATGATAGAGAATATTCAATTACAAGAAGAAAAGAATGACGGGATTCTCCCATTAATTCCACTAATAATAGGTGGCATAGCAGCTGCAGGAAGTGTTGCAGGTGGGACAGCTGGTATTGTCCAAGCAGTAAATAAAAATAAATCAGAGAAGGCAGCATTAGAAGAACAAAAACGACATAATAGAGAGTTAGAGAAAGTTGCTAAGTGGTGAAGGAGTAGTAGATAATTTTATTAGTAAATTAAAATTAGTTGATGAAGGAAAACGAGTTCTTAAAAATATTCGTCCACAATGTTGATGATTTAATTGAAATTAAAGAAACTAAAGATGGTTTCTGGAATATATCTAAGTCCTAGTATGATAAGGTAATAACCTCAGGACCTTTGGTCCGATTAGGTACAACATTTATTTTATCTTTTAAATTTTTTTTATCTTTTAAAATGAATTCTACAAATTCCGAAAATTTAATTAAATTAAAAATTTCTAATTTAGATTTATTGAATTATCTATTAAACAAAAATAAAAACTCAAATTATCAGCATATTGGAGGTGACATACAAAAAAACATTTAGAAAACTCTTCCTGGCTTTATTGGAGTAAATATTCGAAAAAGAAAACATCTTCCTGGTCATTCATATACCGTCCAGGAACTCGATTAGATATAAGACTAGATGAGAATAATAATCCGAAACCAGGTGAAGAACCAATAAATAGAGTATGATGCCGCAGCTTACAGGCATGAATTTTAGCTTATCGAAATCATGATCTAAGTTCTCGTCATGCAGCTGATAAGAAGATGATTCAAGAATTAGATAGTATTCAAAATCCTACATTTAGAGAAAAAAATTGAAAGAATGTTTGTTAAGAAAGCTTTACAAGCTAAAATATTATTCGGCCAGGGTTTAAATGATGAAACGACAGCAAAGCTGTCTGAGAACAACGCTCGAACCTACGCGATCCGAAATGTCGAATGATCTAGGACGCTATGCGTCCGAAATTCCATAAAGAATACAGAAGGCCTAAATATTTATTGAAAGTAAAAGTATTTAATAAAGATAATATTTGGAGTGTGATTTGAGATTCATATGCCGAATGAAAAAGATTATAAATACGCATTGACCGTTATAGATTTATATACACGATACGCTTGGGTAAAGCCTTTAAAAAATAAAAGTGGTCTATCAGTTAAATATGCGTTTGAAGAAATCTTTAAAGAAAGTAATAGAAAGCCAAGGAAATTGTTTGTTGATAAAGGGTCGGAATTTTATAACAGAAACGTTCAGCCACTATTTGAAACTGTTTATTCAACTGAAAACGCTGGAAAAGCTGTAGTGATAGAAAGATTCAATCGGACGTTAAAAATAAATTATTCAAGAAATTTACTGAGCGAAGAAATCAGAAATGGTTGAAGATATTACCAGGAGTTGTAGAAGAGTACAATAATAAAGTTCATTCTGGTATTGAAGAAACTCCAAAGAATGCTTCTGACGACCCTGATTTAATAAGAAAGAAAATATTCGAAAATAATTATTCGAATGAGAGTAATCCGAATTTACAGAAACTTAAGCCGAAGTTTAAAATTGGAGATAGAGTTAGAATAATTTAAATATAAGCATAAATTTGAAAAAGGCTTTGTTGGCTATTGGACTAAAGAAATATTTGAAGTTTGTAAAATAAATCAAACTTATCCGATTACTTACGAAATCAAAGATTTAGATGATGAAAATATCAGAGGCCGATTTTATCAAAATGAATTACAACGAACTGATTTTTAATTATCATTATCATTATTATTCAATTCTAACATAATATCTAGAAATGGTACTCCTTCCTGTAATTTAAATAAAACATAAAGACATAATTGACCACAGTAAGTAGTTCCTGGTTTTTGAATTTGAAATGCATTATAAATACCATTGCCAAGTAATTTTTTGACTTCGTTTGTAGGTGGAAGTCCGTATGAGTCAAAATAATAATTCTCAGCCTCCGGACGGTCGAAATAGTAATTATCTCGATTTTTATTAAAGATACCTGCAGACCAATGTATTCCTTTTTCATCTGACGTATGAAGATTTGTTATGAAATTTTATAGTTATTGATGGAACTTTGTTCCGGGAACTGAAGGTTCCTGTTGGCTTATTTTTTAGGAATTGTAATTCGTCTCTCATTAGAACATGAAAATTTTCTTTATTCCTAATTCATATGCGATTTTCTTTAGGTCGAAATTTGTCGTGGTTTGCGTTCCATATAACTTAAAAAACTCCTTTATGTTGCTCATTTTATAATAAAAAAATTTCTTAAGGGACCCCTAGAAGACAGAAGGGAGGGGGTATTGATTTAAAACTGTTTCATAATGATGACTTCCTTACTACTTGGGGGGGTATTGATTTAAAACTGTTCTCTAATGATGTCTTTCCTTACTACTTATTCGATTTTGAAATGATTTAATTTAATCTAAATTAAAACGTTACATTGTTACATTTTATTAGTAGAGTTAGTGTTTCGTACATCTTTTATCAATAGTAATTCATTACTCATCAATATGTGAAAATTCTTTATTCCCAATTGCTTAGCAATCTCATTTAAATCGAAATTTGACGTGGTTTTGTTTGCTGTTTATTTTTAAGAACTCAGTCATGTTATTAACCTGAGGACATATATCGCCTATATTGCTCAGTATAACTGTCGGATTTTCATCATTCATTTTAAATGAAATAAATTCCAATAACTGTAATAAAATAATGTTCTACTTCTTGTACAGAAAAATGAAAACAACGACAGTGTATTTTGCATCAAATATAATAATACAACAATCAATCTTATCATACAATTGTACAATGTCAGTCTTCTACCATGAGACTGGAGAACAAAAGAAAATAGAATTACATTTCAAAATAATCCAAAATGCAATACTACTAAGTTCCATGAATCATTCTTAAATATCAAATATAATAATACAACAATCAATCTTATCATACAATTGTGCAATGTCAGTCTTCTACCATGAGACTGGAGAACAAAAGAAAATAGAATTACATTTCAAAATAATCCAAAATGTGTTACTACTAAGTTCCATGAATCATTCTTAAATATCAAATATAAAAATACAACAATCAATCTTATCATACAATTGTACAATGTCAGTCTTCTACCATGAGACTGGAGAACAAAAGAAAATAGAATTACATTTCAAAATAATCCAAAATGCAATACTACTAAGTTCCATGAATCATTCTTAACCCTCGGGGGGTTTTCTGGGTCCACGTGGACCCATTTTTCCAGATCACTTGCTGTTATTTATTAAGTTTTCATTATTTATTATTGATATCACTGGACTTTATCTGTATCGATATGTCAATTATAACTGCCAAGTGAAAATGTATTAGCTGTTGTTTAAATAATTGCAATACATCGCAAACCTTTTAGTAAATCTATGGGTCCAGCTGGACCCAGTCACACTGATTCGTTTCATCGGTCGTCATAGCGCAGAAATTCAGTCACTGCTATTCCAAATAACAAAGGCCCGTATTCGTGAAACCAGATAAGGATTTCCCGTATCCTTAGCGACGCTATATCTTAGCCTTTTCCTGACCGTCATATTCGTGAAGGCAGCTATCGTCACGCGCTCACGATGTGTAGCATTTTTTCTATTTTTAGCCTTAACGCCATGCACTTCAAAGGCTGACAACTGGTCAGATTTTGGAGACGTTGAAATCACAGGCGCACTTGCAAACGATTCCATCGATTAGTTTGTCGATCTGCCCCAGGCCGATTGGGCCGCCTCAACTCGCCTGATACAATGCGAAACAGTAGATAATGAAGCATCGGAATAGCGGTAGTGCTTATTGGCTGCACACAGACACACGCCACACTCCTTCCCTGCACACAAAGACACACGGGATAACGCAGCTGAAACTTCGCTTTGCTTCAAAGCTTTTTGCTATCGTCGCTATTGTCGCAACGCAGGTGCAACTGTGACGAACTAATGAAATCGATTTTGATGTGACGCGTGAACAATGCTCCCTGCCTGCGCTTGGCTATGAGACCGCGCAGGCAGGCCGTTCTGTCATTGCACCGCACTGCTGTTTTATGCTACGAGCGAAGATGGCGGAACGCTCACAACGGAGCTCAAAAGTGTTGAAGCTTTGAGATTATTGAGGGGCGCGCAGGGAGACGTTCCCGAAGCTTCTTCATCTGCGAATGACACGGAGGACTCCAGTGAATCATCTGGTTCATCTGATATCGATGAAAGTGACAATATTTCACCTTCTGATGACGACGTATCCATTAACCAAGCAATCGGCAATCAAGTGAATATTTCATCCGCTGATGGAGAGCAATGGACTTCTCTCCTACCTCAAGAACAGAGACGTGGCAGGGAGTGAAGAGAGAATCTGCTTAGACCAGCACCAGGTCTTTACAAGTTACTCTCTGCGGCATATTCGCGCGCCAAATACTATTATAAATAGCTGGGAAATTTTGGTTGATCACGATATGATGGAGACAATACTAAGAGACAAATCGGCGAGGGAGATCTATCTATCAAAGGTGCAGCATGGACGGACGCTTCGATGGAAGAAATGTTAGCCTTCATTGGCCTGTTATATCTACGCGCGTGTATCGTTCTCACATGGAGAGTACTGAAGAGCTGTGGTCGAAAGAACACGGAAGGCCCATCTTCAAAATAACAATGAGCCATTCAAGATTCAAAGAGTTACGTATCATGCTTCGTTTTGACAATCCTGAAACAAGGGCTGCTCGACAACTGCGAGACAAAATTAGCAGCGGGTTCGTCTTCTTTTGGATGGTTTCACGAACAACTGTCAAAAATCGTATGTGCCTGGTGCATTTCTTACCGTTGATGAGGAACTATATCCTTTCAGAGGTCGCTGTGCATATAAGCAATATATGCCAAGCAAACCATCAAGGTATGGACTTAAGTTCTGGCTGTTGTGCGATGCCAACAATTATTTTTGTTACAATCTACAAATGTACACAGGCAAAGAAGACAATCACAGTCATCAGGACTTGGAGAACGTGTTGTCATGGATTTGACCAGCTCTCTAGAAAATTCTGGAAGACGCATAACTACTGACAATTTCTTTACTTCTTTGAAGCTCGCACGCTCTCTCCGCTCAAAAGGCATGACTTTGTTAGGAACTCTGAGGAAAAACAGACGAGAAGTTCCTCCGCAGATGAAGAATCTACAGGGCCGTGCTGTTTACTCTTCAGATTTCCGATTCAACCTCGAAGATCAAACATGCCTCCTCAGTTACAAATGCAAGAAACTTTTGGTGCTTTTGAGCACCTTCCATTAAGATCCAGTTGTTGATCAACAGACTGACCGAAAGGTTCCAGAAATGATAAAAGACTACAATGCGACCAAAGGAGGTGTAGATAAAGCTGACCAAATGGTGGCGACATATACGGTGAAATACATCAGCCGAAGATGGCACACAATCGTGTTTTGCAACCTCTTGGATTTGTGTGGGATAAATGCATATGTGTTGAATTGCAAAATTGATCCTCATTGGGGAAGAGACAAGTCTCACAAAAGAAGACAATTTCTGCGATGCTTAGGAGAGGAGCTGGTCAAGCCATTTTTGGAGTCAAAAGACGTGCCACGGCCAATCATCGAAGCAAAGGTGGATGTTGAGAGAGCAACACGAAAAAAAAGACAGATGTCAACTCTGCGGGTAGAAGAAAGATCGGAAAACGAGAAAAACCTGTGCTCGGTGTGGAATCACTGTTGTGATGAACATTCGAACTCTGTGACTCGTACTTTCTGTACTAATTGTGCTTGATTGTGAAAATAAATCTTCTGGGTCCACGTGGACCCAGATTTTCACGAAATGGAATAGCGAATTTTAAACCTCCCGAGGGTTAAATATCAAAGATTATGTTACATACTGAAATATAGATCTATACAATGTCAGTCTTCTACCATGAGACTGGAGAACAAAAGAAAATAGAATTACATTTCAAAATAATCCAAAATGTGTTACTACTTATAAAGAAGTCTTCATAAATATGTATACATCAAATATGTATGTACATTGCACATATCTTAAAAAGTGAAACAACACAGTTAATGTTCATTCATCTTGGGAACCAAAGCTCATTTCTTCTATAGTTGACGGTTGATCCAATTTTTCTATATAAATTTTGATTTCTTTTAAAATGTTTTCTAACAAAACTAATGGGCATTGATGAATTTAAAAATAATACGTGTGGTAGAATTAGATCTGATAAGTTCATCAAGAAATAACAATAACTTACGTTATAGGAAATTCTAAATAGTTCCAAGTTTTCCACAAATCTGTTTTTTTTTATTGTCACTCAATTACAGAATTCTTTTAAACCCATAACCTTGATAAGCAGCACTTCTCAGCAACGACCCATGGTGCACTTTATCACTTGCAATCAGTTTTGAAATCATAGTAGCACTATCTTCGATGGTAATGAAATGTTCTTTGTAACATTGAACTGAGGAATTGTAGTAGTGGTCAGATACTGTTCTATTTTTTACTGTAATATCCTCCACTTGTTTTTGAGAGTCCAATTTGTTCTTCTTTCTCGATTGAATTTCTAACTTCCACTCTTCAAAGTATTTATTCGCAGTTTCCTTGTGCTCTTCTTTAATTAAGTTTAGTAAAATCGGCATGTAAAACGAAAAAGCGTCCGCGGCAGTACGTTTTTGGCATTTTGCAATGAAGAAAGAAAACAGTCACTAGTTATGATTAATGGAATTGTAAATGAAGTCTTACTTCCTACATGCTGCAATATATTCCACGTCATTTTTTGATCCTTAATCTTTAATACGGGAAACAGCTGCTTACTCTGTAATCAATGGCTCAGGAATGCGATAAGCAGCTGCAATTATATCATGTATGCGGAGCAGCTGTTCCCTACAATTGGGTGGTTCATCAGAGTGCAAAGCAGTAACAATAACAGGCATTCTAAGAGATTGTGTTACATTCTTAAAGAAATATTATTAGTCACATGTTATATTTTAAAAACCTGAAAGATGGATAAAATTCATGAATTTGAAATTCTCAACTTTTATGATTTTCGGTTTCCTGGAACGGTCATGATTTTCAAGGTAAAAATTGTAATTCTCAAATTTGAGATTCTTAACTTTTATGATTTTCGGTGTCCTGGAACGGTCATGATTTTAAGGGTGAAAATTGTAATTCTCAAATTTTGAGATTACGTGATATTTTGAGACCGGCTAAATTTTTGAAATTTTGATTTTTTTGAAAATTTTGTCACTACCTAAATTTTCGCCCCTTCGGCCTTCGGCCACGTGAAATTTGAAGTCTACCTAAATTTTTGAAATTTTGATTTTTTGAGAAAACCCGCAAAAGTGTGACATCCGGCGCAAGCGAAGCGAAGCAAAGCGAAGCGAAGCGTCGCGCCGGATGTCACACTATATACTACTACCATGTGAATATAGAAGTCATTATACACGACAAATGACATCATCAGCTCAGCGTCTGCATTGATGTATGCATTATCTGGATTCTCAGCGGGCACATGCGTTTGGTTTTCAGGTAGGCCTATAACTATGCCTGAATTTAAAAGAGTGAAATTAGAGTCGAAGTCAGACTGTGTATTCGAACAAGATAATACACATAAAAAATGAAAGCTTTTCACTTATCTTCGATATGAGTCCTCATCTCATCAAAAAAAATGGAAAATCAAATCAAATCGATTTATGTATACGATTGAGGCACAATAACAGACAATTTATTAAATTCGGTGTCGTCGCTGAAGGAATAGCGCATTCATTTGATGTTGAAGAATCTGTCAACAAACGAGATTCAGTCAACTAATAAATGCATTTTCTAAGTGAAGTATAATTGTATATCTTCTCTCATGAACTCATTAAAAATCTCTGAAAAATGCGAGTTAGGTCCACAGTTGGGTGAAATTATCTATCTCTCACACCTGATTGAAAAGAACACTTTGTTTAATACGGACAATTTGGCATGCGCACGAATTTGCAATTCTACAGAAGTGTGCCGAGGACTCGAGGATCCGCTAAACTTTCTTTTCATTTATACCTCCTAACTGCTTCTTTGGTTCCTTGCTTCAATAAATTTGTATCTCTGCTTCAATCCCTCGTCCGTGGGTAGTGGACCTCTCTCCTTCGCCCTTCTCTCTCTCTCTCTCTCTCTCTCTCTCTCTCTCTCTCTCTCTCTCTCTCTCTCTCTCTCTCTCTCTCTCTCTCTCTCTCTCTCTCTCTCTCTCTCTCTCTCTCTCTCTCTCTCTCTCTCTCTCTCTCTCTCTCTCTCTCTCTCTCTCTCTCTCTCTCTCTCTCTCTCTCTCTCTCCTCTCTCTCTCTCTCTCTCTCTCTCTCTCTCTCTCTCTCTCTCTCTCTCTCTCTCTCTCTCTCTCTCTCTCTCTCTCTCTCTCTCTCTCTCTCTCTCTCTCTCTCTCTCTCTCTCTCTCTCTCTCTCTCTCTCTCTCTCTCTCTCTCTCTCTCTCTCTCTCTCTCTCTCTCTCTCTCTCTCTCTCTCTCTCTCTCTCCTCTCTCTCTCTCTCTCTCTCTCTCTCTCTCTCTCTCTCTCTCTCTCTCTCTCTCTCTCTCTCTCTCTCTCTCTCTCTCTCTCTCTCTCTCTCTCTCTCTCTCTCTCTCTCTCTCTCTCTCTCTCTCTCTCTCTCTCTCTCTCTCTCTCTCTCTCTCTCTCTCTCTCTCTCTCTCTCTCTCTCTCTCTCTCTCTCTCTCTCTCTCTCTCTCTCTCTCTCTCTCTCTCTCTCTCTCTCTCTCTCTCTTCTCTCTCTCTCTCTCTCTCTCTCTCTCTCTCTCTCTCTCTCTCTCTCTCTCTCTCTCTCTCTCTCTCTCTCTCTCTCTCTCTCTCTCTCTCTCTCTCTCTCTCTCTCTCTCTCTCTCTCTCTCTCTCTCTCTCTCTCTCTCTCTCTCTCTCTCTCTCTCTCTCTCTCTCTCTCTCTCTCTCTCTCTCTCTCTCTCTCTCTCTCTCCTCTCTCTCTCTCCTCTCTCTCTCTCTCTCTCTCTCTCTCTCTCTCTCTCTCTCTCTCTCTCTCTCTCTCTCTCTCTCTCTCTCTCTCTCTCTCTCTCTCTCTCTCTCTCTCTCTCTTGGTTTTCATTTATTCTTTTTCTTCCCATTTCAGTCAAACTTGTTGACTAAGCGCATTTCGTGGCAGCTAGAGTTATAAAGTTATTACGAGTTTGGAGTAACCTGCAAAGTTGAATAGTCATTTTCTAATTGGATGAAGGAAGTTGATCTAGGCCGCGCACACCGATGACACCTGGCAGTCATGTCAAGCATCTGTGGTATGCACACTTTCATTTATAAGTTTCACGCATGCTTGATTTATGCTTAAAAGTGCTATTTGTGGTGTCACAAAATGACGCGTCATTCCTCGACATTGCACTCACAGAATTAGACAACTTGCTAGACAGTTAAATAATCTAATTCAATGATTACATTATTAATTGTTGTGGAATGACGATTTTGATCTTCTACTTGTATTAGATGATAAGCACAGCAGCTATAGCTGGACTACTGCTATGATATACGTCATTACACATCTTTAAAGTAATTAGGTATGTAATATAAAGTAATTATTTTGATTATAACGTCGTGAAATGATGCGATCCATCCTGCGCTTACAAGGAGAAGAACGATACATTGGATAACGGATGTACAGTATAGATGTCATGATATTGTTATAACGGCTCACAGGTTTGCAGGATCGAACGCGGGTCACTTCATCCCACATCCGATTTGAATCTGTTATCTGAAAAAATTGGAATTGATAGATTAATTTCCAGCTATTCATTCTTTACTAGTTCTGTTCACTTTCAGATTGTGGAAAATGCCCAGCAAGGAATTCGCTCTTCCTGATGAAGCCCAGATTATGGCTTTGCACTCACAGCGCGGAGATCCGCTCTCAAATGAAAAGAGAAAGAAAAAGTCAAATGATAATCAACGTCGCTATTCGTGTCGTAAGGGCTTCGGTGACTTAGAAAATGAAGTAAATATCAGAGGTCTTCAACGTCCTCATCCAACGAAATTCACTTTCCAACAGCGCACGTTCAACAGGACCTTGAGCGATTGACAAATACTATAAGAAAGGGTGTGAACGTAAATCAACAAAATCCAAAGATTTCAAAAGTTTGGATGAATTTGGTAAGGTGCTGAATGAATATCGCATGAATCGAAAGCATGAACCTGATCTGCAGAAAATGGATTATTCGACTCCTTTTGTAAAATGATTAAACTAATGTTGATCTAAGCAATGTGCCAATTTTTATCTAAACATAACACAATTTTACATTATTGTACACACTACTCACATATAGCAATAATTAGCAGCAAATGTAGCACTATGTAATTATGCAGTGATTGACACCGTTTAAAAGTCTATTTACTCTTCACCTTCCAAGAGAGAGAAAGTATTTTGCTAAATATAAGCTGCGCCGATATGTTTAAAGCAATTTAGCATTACTCTGTTTAAAAAAGATTTTGAAGCCGGATTAAAGGAATTTCAAACGGTGCCTCACGAGATCCCTTTAAAGCAGTGGTTGGCAACACTTACCCGCGACGGGACCTATTGTGTTGCACGCCATCGCTTCTCATATCTAAAGTCGCCCGCGGACATTATTTGAATCAATGATGTGAAAATGACTCACTCCGACTTCGACCTTTGGGAGGTGCATCTAAGGGTGAGGGTTCCTCTTTAGAATTTGCAAAACTATTAATTGACAACTAAATGAGCAGTATGATGGCACAAAAAACAAAAATTCACATTCGAATGATCAACCATGCTCCTTTGGTAATGAATATTTTCTCGTATAAGCCCAAAATGGTCATCACCTGTGCGAGTTTATGTTAAGTCACAGCATTCGATGCCTGTTGAGCACGCTTCTGGACGTAATAAACCACGCCTCAATGAAACCTTTAGAAAGAATCTACACTAATTAGATCTTGACTATACAAATAGAGGAATCCAATCGCAAGATTTTGGCAGGCCAACATTTTTTTCAAATATTCTTGCTGAATTCCATTTGTATAACTACTACACTTAATATATATTTCGTGTGCTCAATTAGTAGTAGCACGCGGCTAACATTTGTGGAGCCCATGCATGGTTTTTGAAAGTCGTATATGTTTTGGTGACATATGTCTACGCATGTAGGGGAGATTGGGGACCTATGAGCATAGGGGACCAAAGTGCATCTGCCAGTTCGACGTGATAAAGACCGAATTCAAACTTCTTTTTCTAGTTGAGTAATTCTCTAATCAAACATGACTTTCAACGGAAAAATCAAGATTTATCTCAAAATATTTTATTTGGTAGGTCTTGAAATACATTTAATGCAGTCGAAAGTAAATTATTATTTTATTATTTTTTCTAAATTTCATTCATCAACATTGTGCCTAGAATAACAATAATTTCTAACATTTAAGGCATCTAGAATTGCCTCATAATTCGGGGATGGCATCTGTATACCCAGTTATTTGTCAATGTTGGTTTTTTGAAAATGAGTTGCTTTGGGGTCCAAAGTGCCCTGTGAAATGGGGACCAAAGTGCAATACATGATAATTTTTTTTTCTTTTGTATTTTGCAAACCATGTATTCAGTGTCTCAACGTAATGAAATAAGTGTAATTAGACCTTAAAAATGTACATTAATTTAAGACATCGCATGCAGCCCTTAGACGTCTGCGACTATGGTCCATTTAAGACGTTCTATGTGAGTGAGTGCAACAATCAAATGATCACTCATCCATGAAAACAAATTACTATTCATGACGTTGCCTCACTAAGTTAAGCTTCATTTTACAAAGCTTTTACGCCCATAAATATCGTATCGGGCTTTCAAAAAGCCGGCATATTCCCAGTCAACTCAAACGCTTTCAGCTAAGGGGATTTCCTGCTATCCATTCCCTCCGATCGAATACTTGAACTTCGCAAATTGAACAACCTTCTACAAGCACAGGCCCAATTTCTCCTGCTGATGACGGTGCCCTGTTGACGACGAGGCGTGATAATTATGAGCCAGTTTTACCTGAAATAATCAGACCTTATCCGACGAAGGCTCTGTCTGAAATATTTAAACACAAACGATCAAGAAAAAGAAAATCAACTATTATCACCGATATGCCCATGGAGAATACTGCATCCAAAAGTAACGAAGCCAATTCTGGAACCCAGGACTCCTCAATTGAAAACACGGTTGAACTTCAACTGGAATGTGGCGAACACATTCCGGTTGAGTACAGGACAAATGTTTTTAAAGCGACATTCCCGACTCCTGTCTGTTTTTATTATGTTACATAATGCACTATTTGCATATATATTCAAAAATCGACTTTTCGGCAATTTTTGTTGGTAGACCTATCTGGAAAGTTAACTTTTTTAAAAAATGATTATTTACTGCCTTCTTACCAAATCCAATCTGTTGAACCATTATAACCACTTTTGTCCGCAAGGTCATTATTTTCAGAAGTCAAACACATCTTTAAATTGATGAGAAGAAAGTGGGGTAGGTCTATATAGGCCTAGGTCTATAATAAAGATTTTATCCTAGGTCAGAATATTAATCTCATAGAGAGAAATGATTATCATTTTTGAACTCAGCACATCCGAATTGACTATTAACAGTTAATTAATGTAATAAAGATGCGTCCAATAATCAATTACTAAAAATATTGCTGTAAAATTAGTAATGCATTTTTTGCCTATTGATAGTTTTCATATCCACTTAGTTACTACCGGTAATTCACAAAAATTAAATGAATACAGTAAAAATCATAGAAATCTTCACATCTGTGTAAAATTTTAAGCTCTGATTTGCAATAATTACGTCAAAAAATGAGAATGAGTGAAAAAATGCACTTTGGTCACCAGTCTCCCCTACATGCAGCATGAACAATAATAGTAGGAAAATCAATTTTATCTTGTGCGGCTTTCAGGTGAATAAGTTGCACTGCACTTACAGATGATTTTTTCGATGAAATAAAGTAATACCGGTCAAACCACCAAAAAAAGTCAAATGGCCGTTTAATTGCACAAAAGAAAAGCTTCCATGATTTGTTATATATTCGCTCTTCAATACTCACATAAATTGTAGAAAGTAAATTATAATTCTTTAATATTAAACAATTTAGTTGCGTACAATACTGCTGTATGCATTGACATGCAAAATTTTGTTAGGGAATACAACCACTATGCGCGCACGGTACATCATCCCATAAAAGTACGAAATAAAAGAATATGAACCTATACTACTGCCTTCTAAAATTGGTGGCCCGCGAACTTTTTCGCGAGCCACTCCTTGTGGTCCGCTATGCCAACTTGGTTGCCCACCACTGCTTTAAAGGGTTCTTCCTTCGCTGTAAAATCCCTCGGCTAAATTAAAGAACCTTCTTAAAATAAGGATCGTTTAGGATTACAGTTTCTTTCATTTGAAATCTTGTATCCTCAATTTGGAGATCAAGGCTTCATGGCTGAAGGTTGGACCTTGGGTTTTGGGTCGATCTTGGGTAAGTGATACAAAACTTGGGTTTTCTATTAATGCTGAATATATACAGATCAAGTTACAAAAATTAATATTTTGATCTGAATCTTAGGAGAGCCACGGGAAAAGAGCATTAAATTTTGATATTTATCAAATTTTCACTGGTTTCACAGAATATTTCAAAAATCAAATGCTTGTGATTATTAGCTATTTCATTCTGGGCTTGACAATACTACGCATTGAAAGTTCATACATATTGTATCCACTGTACGTTTACATGTATTTTGTTGCATTTGTGCATATTTGTGCATATATTATATATCACATATTCCGTATATTCTATATCTTCGCAGTTATCTCCGCACCCTTAGCTTTCCGCGATAGCCAACATTTATCCAAAAATAAATTCATTCCGATTTCGTATTCTAAATATGTTTAACCATATATTTGCTGCGCAGCTATGATATTTATGAAGTTTGTTTATATTTCTGAATGATAAAATGAAGACAATTGCTTTGCTATGAGCAATGTGTAACTCAATTATAATTAAATCAAAGATCTCCCATTAGTCATCAGTGTAGGCTACATTAAAAGAAAAATGTATGATGTAGTACATGTGATTAGGCTACTAATTACAATTATTGCAATAATAAATCGTTTCCCAGTGATACCACACTTCTCATGAGCCCAATAGGAATTTTGTCCGATAGAAGAATATTTATGTCAGCACAAAATACAAAGAAAGCACTTCGTTTACTTGATTTCATTCATTTATTTAAACCTGGGCTTGAGTTTTGGGTTTTGACCCCAAGTTTTGCCCCGAAACTTGTATTGGGTATACAGGGTGAGTCAGACAAAACGAAATCTGATTATAAGGCGAAATAGTTATACTGTATTTCATTTAACTAAAAATTGATATCCATTTAAATATTTATTGAAACTGTCTCAAAACATAAGCTGAAAATGTCTCAAAAGCACGCTAAAGAACTGACTCAAATTGAGCACCTTCCTGTTCAATACAAACCCTGTATCGGCGAACAAACGAATCGTAAACTTTTTGGCATGTGTCGCGACTGAATACTGTAATCTCCTCGCGAATATAGGCGGCCAACTCCTATGCCCAACCTTGCATAGCAACTTTGCATAACTTTGTCGCATAGCAGTCCCACTTGATTCCGGTAGAAACCTTTCTTCATTTGAGAAACCTATTTTCTTTGAGAACTAAGCATCGAGGCGGGTCCAAGCAAATGAAAATCCATGACATGTATAAGGAAATAGAGAATTCTCTTGACCGTCATTTCAATAGAGTCAGTCTTAGGCACAAAGTTCCATTGTCAAATATTCAAGAATGGAAGACTAAAGTGATGACAGTCGTAGAAGATTGCTCGAAAAAATAAAATTGCTTGATAATAGAAGAAATAATGAGAAAAGATTCCTTGTTCGTTTAACAATAGAAGAGGAATCTTACCTTCAGTATTTACGCACAAAATAAATTTTATGAAGAATTCTGTTTATTCAGCCAGCAGTTATGCATTTATATGTAAAAGGTTTTGTACCATGACATTGCTCAAGGAGTTGGGGTACGACCTGAGTTCGTTTTCGCCAATTGGCAACCTCACGTACACCTATATAGAAAGTAACGCTGCATGTGTTATCAATTAGAACCACAGTAATGTCTTAAGAGATGAATTCTACCTACATAAATTACATAAAGTTCCTTACAAATTTCGTATCATAGCAGGAGCAAAGCATTCATTACTCTACATCCTGGTTAATAAAGGACTCTCTGTTATCAGGGATCATTTTTAAAGGTATTGCAGTTTAATTTGCAACAATAGCGGCATAAACTGTTTTGAAGTGTCTAATCGACATCAGAATTTCTTAGCAAATTTCAAAGTCTGGATTTTAATAGCACACAGGTGTTTGATTTCTCTACTCTTTATAGCCTACTAACCCGGATCAGCGTGAAGTTAAAGATTGTGTTTTCAAATTACTTGACAAGATTTCTGATAACTATAACAGAAAATATTCATGCTTTAAATGTGATAAAAGTTTCATGTCGCGGTCAAAATAAAACGGTTATACAACTTTTACGAAGGAAACATTCAAATCCACAATTGCCGGTAGGTTTATTTTAGAAAATATTTTTATAAAGTTTTGGACGTCTAGTTTTCCAACGGGCTAGTGGCATTTCTAAGAGAGGGAATTGCAGTCCTATCTTAGCTGATCTTTTTTACATGTAGTACACTGCAAATATGTTTATGTGTAAAATTTGCTGAAAATGTGAAGATGGACTGACTAAACTGTTATCTAATGCTTCCAGATACATGATATCAATGACATCTGTAGGCCTTATAATTAATCTTAAACATTTTAACTAGACTATAAAACATACTTACTCTGGTAGTTTGGAAGTGAGCAGAAGCGGTAGAAATGACAAAAAGAGGTTGAATGCTCAGATGCTTAATTGAGTATAACAAATGAGGGTTTACGAACTTCTGTGTAACATAAAGTAGACAATAACTTTGCTGTTATACAGTCCCAACATTCCCAAAAAATACAATCCCTTATAAAATGGGTAGCCAAGTATTTAACGGACAACTTATAAGATATGGTCGAATTTGTTCATCTCCTGAGGATTTCGTGAAAAAAGCTTCTTCGACCTTTAGATTATTAGTAGCTAGAGGCGATATTATAGATTCCTTAATCAATAGTGTAGAAAGATGTTTACACAGGCATAAAGAGCTACTTTTGAAATTTGGGTTTTTGAAGTTCAGTTTTCTTAAAATGCAAAATAATCAGATTTTATTTTCTGTCGACTTTGACTTTTGCCGATTTGGACTAAAACCCATTTTGACTAACCTGACTTTTGACTGTGGAAACTGTACAATTTTACTGTACAGGGTCCGTTTCAGGTAAGTTTGAGTGCTCATGAGTTAGGGCTGTAACACGACTCTTACCTTAGTTCCTGCTGATTCCTAGCTGCTACAGAGAACACATAGCTAGTCATTTTCAGGACTAACTTCATTTTCAGCATGTGTTGAAGAATGCAGTTTAACTCATGTATTTTATATAATTTTCTTGTGAATTTTTACTTTGTTGATTTATACTTAATAATTTATGCTTCTTTATACAGTAGATGTATTTATTTTTGTACAAATTTCAAAATTCCATTATAATCGTATTTCGCTAATGATCTTCAGAAATTCATCTTTCAAAATTTCTCACTTTTTTCATTGTTAATATGATCTACACCTTGATATTTGCTTGATTTGCTTGTTTTCGATATTAATTAAAGGTATATCCCGCTCAACTTTTTAAGTTGGTCCGTATCGATACTACGGCATCAATTAACTTGATTTACCGCTTCTGCAACTCGAGGAGTAATTCTCTCGCTAAGCGTCGAACAATTCTCGGTGATGACGTCAGCTGTGATAAGTTGCACCTTGACAATAACGTCACCGGTGACAATAAGGGGGTAGCCAGGTATACACATCGCTGGCTGTCACAATTTAAGATCGTAAAGCGATTCGATCTCCTGCTGCACGAAATGCTGCAAATATAGCTGAAAAAGTTTTCACTCAATGGACAGAGTGACTCAGTGAGACCGAGACTTATTGAGTAATAATTTTTCCCTTATTCTCATAAATACTATCAATCAGCAAAATATGCCTTAATGTACAATGCTCAAGCTTAAACTCATTGCCATGCTTCATATTGCCATTCAAGACAGGCCTACTAACCGACTCTACTATTTTGCGATCACATCATCGTGCTTTATATGATAGGCATCATAGCAATGGCATTTAATCCACAGCATCAAAATGCAGCTGAAGTGATTGACAAAATCTAGCATTAGATGTGTAGCATCTGAGTACAGCATGAAAAAGATGTAGGGCATTGGAATTATCATATATGGTATGTTCTTTATTAAATTTTAATGGAGATTCGATAAAATTAGCTCTATCTATGTCTAGATCTACTTGCATGCTTGAAGAAATTCCTATGGTCTTAGGCTATGTGAGACTTTTTAAAGAATATCGACTTTTCTGTAAGTATCAGCTAAACGTGTTACATTAAAATAAATAAGATAACCTACTTGAAAAGTCGAATGCCACAATATAAGATATTCGTATAGTTTAATCATCAGTACCATCTGCCATGACAGTTGCTGATCTCTCCAGTGCTTTTGGCTGTCATCATCTTGTTATGCCATTCTCAAACTCTGATGTCTTATTTAGGTAAATTGCAAAAAAATTTTCAGAATCGGCTCCGGAGTTTGTGATCAATAATCCAATTTCTACTTTTGTCACTTTCTCCTTTGAAAGAAGCGACCCGTTGATTGAAAGATAAAAAGAAGGAAACTTAAACACCACTCGATTGATACACAGGAGCTGTTTACAATTAGGTTTTGAGGTAGAAACAGGGCAATCGGCGCCATACTTTTCCAGTCGGTGCACTTATAAGACATTTGCGTCGCTGGTACGCATCTTCCGAAGATATCATGTCAAGCAGTGTAGATTAAATGACGACTTAAATTTCCTTCATCACATCGACGCTGAAAATCATACATCGATGTATGACTACAAATTATTGAGACTTTCATGAGAGAGGATGAAATAACATATTTATGGTCTAAAATTTGATGTGTCATGGTGAAGTAGCGTTCTAGCAATTGTCTGACAAAAATTTGAGTGGCTCCGATTGCCATATCACATTATTATCGCTGATTATCATAGATATGCAAGCATGCGTGCAACGAGGCATAACAGACGGTCATTTTTGGAAATTGCATCGAATGTTTTGACATGGTTTTGCACCCAAACACGAATTTTGTTTGGCGAAACACGTGCTAATGGTTTCAATGACTTCTGAACTCCATATGACAATGAAACTCTTTCCCGTTCGACCACTTTCCGCTAGACAAAGATGCTATCCTCGTCCGGTGAAGCTTGCAAAGCATTTAGTCGAGCAAACCAGTGTCTATCGGTGAAGTGTGGCGCCATCGGCGGGCTTGTAGGGAGAGACATTTTACACTTCGGGATAATGAACATTCAACAGAAGGTTAGCATGTACTTGTTCATCTAGGAAATACTGCAGCACTGCTACTTGTGTTTGACCGGGGTTCATCACGCCTTGAACGGAATTTGCTTCTCAAAAACGGCGCCATCTCAATCAGAAATCGTCAAAGAGACTGAATAAATGAGTTTGAATACGTGCTCAAGACGATACCTCGACCGAGAACGGGTGAGAGAGCAGTCTAAGATGTGACCTGTCGCGGTTTAACCAACTCCATCTCTGATCAACAACACGAGTCCCAATTCTTCCAAAAAACAAAGGAATTCTCATCAACATTTCGAGGTGTCGATGCTGTTTGTCAATACCATGGCATAGGCCTACTCGCCAGATTTAAAATTGTGTGATAGGTGTTTCGTTGACTGACTGATCGAATGAGAAAATAGGAAAATCGAGTTTTTAGATGAGGATGTTGTTGTGTGATCGATTATTTCGTTCAATCTCTCAAGAGGAGTTCTTGACCAAAGTCCGAAAACGACGAAAGTCATAACATCGCCGGCATCGATATGATGACAGTTTGTGCTATTTTTGAAGTATAGCAAAATCAAAAGGTACAGTCCGTTTCATAAAAAGTGGATCATCCTAAAATTTGACTAGATAAAACATAAGTATGATACAGAAAGCATTTTTCATGTTATTTCATGTCTCTAATATATTTAAATGTCCTTATATAATCTGATAAGCTATGATACAGTAACGGTTCTTAAGAAGCTAATATTTTGTGGCCCTACCCTTATTGTCAATGACATTACCAATTCGTCTAGGCATTGATTCGATGATATCGTTGATTTTTGACTGATCTAACTTTCTCCACTCTCTTTTTAACAGTGACGTAAGTTGTGATACGCCATCTGTAGGTAGCAGTGAACGACGAACGTTACGTTTTAAAATACTCCATACATTTTCTATGGGATTCAGATCAGGAGAACGAGCTGGCCAAGATAATGTCCTAAGCCCTAATTGAGACTTGCATAAGTTGACTCTACTACTCCTGTGACACGTAGCATTATCATCCATAAATAACCAAGTCGATGGATCACCAAGTTGATCTGTCATTTGGCCGATGTTCATTCGTAAAACATTCACATAGCGTTCAGAATTCATGGTTCCTTGCTGTATGTGAAGTTCAGGGCGGCCATTGGTCCAAATGCCAGCCCAAATCAGTAGAGTCGCACCACCTTGTACCCGGGGACGATGTAAATGTCTCGGAATTTCCTGATCAGATTTTATCCATAATCCCAATCGACCATCACTATCCTTCAGACGGACTGATGCCTCATCAGACCAGACAACCCGATCCCATTGATTTCGCCAGTGACAATGACTCATTGCCCATCTGAGACGTCTTTTTGTATGCTGATCTGATAATTCGATCTGAGAGGGCCTCTTACAGCTCTTGAAATTCGACTCAATAAGTCTTCTACGAATAGTGGACTTAGAAATAGACGAGTCTAGTGCAGCCATCTCAGTTAACGAGAGACTTGGATCAACTTTAACAAATCTCAAAATTAGGCGGTCTCTACGTTTGGATGTTTTGCGTGGACGGCCAGAGCCCTCTTTACGACAGAGTCGAAAATCATTATTATGCCATCGATGCACATTTGTGTAAGGGACATTTAGTCGCTTGCTTGTAGCTCGCAAAGAAAACCCTAGTTCTAGCAAGGCTGACACTTTGCCTTTTGTGAATTCGATCTCTTTATTGTTCATTTGTGCTTTGTATTGTTTTCAACCGGTAAGAGATAGATTTCTAGCTGAAAGCAATCAGGAGTGCTGCCAACACCACCGCAACGAAGTCAGGAAGCTATGGAACATGAAGTCCAGTTAATCACATGTAGCAGTTACCTACATTATTGTTGATGAATAATGGTGCTATACTGGCTCTGATTGACCGATTTTCTTTATTTTTGTTTTGCTTGATAGCTTTTGGCTTGTAGAACAACATATTGCATAACAAAGGAAACAAATGTAATTTTATAAGAGTGAGGTATGATTTTGTGTAACATTGCTAAATGAAGATCAAATTATCTACTACTTTTTTATCTATGACAGGAAAACAACTCAATATTCATGATTGAAATTTCCAACAATGATATTAGTAAGCACAACTGACATATCTTCCAAATTTCAGAGAAATTCGTTCAAGTTTGGCGGAGTTAGACAAAGTTGAAGTTAAGGCGATGTTTAAGGGTGATCCATTTTTTATGAAACAATCTGTAGAATGATAAATTCAATTGTGTCATTATGGAGGTCTTAGGGGAGGCTATTTATCATGCAAATATGATATCCATATTGCATTTTTTATGGTTAGGATATCACAATAAGTAGCCGTCTATATGATGACTAATTATGGTCATCACAGATGAATCTAATTTTGTGGTGGTCACTTATTCAGAGAAAATATGGCATTTTCCAAGAAAAATATATAAAAATCAATGAGCATTAATTAAGTGACTTTCATGATTATCAATTATGACCAGTTAAGCATTCTACATGTACAGTTTCGTTTGAGTTGATGCACTCAATCAAATGCAGAGGCGTCAATGCGATGACAGAAAAAGTTTTGGACATGCTATATTTGTCGACCTAGCTCCAAATTCAATGAGCTTGATTTCTCAACTCTTGATTTTCTTTGATTCAAGGGTGCTAGAAAATCCTTGAGCCAAAGTCCGCTTAGACGCAATTCTTTGCTGTACAGCAATCCAAAAAATGTATTTTTCGTGAGGTCATGCAAAAATCAGGTGTTTTTGAATTTTAGAAAAGAAAATATCGAAAAGCAACATCGCAAAAAAATTTCTTTATATTTTCAAAAAATTGTCAAAATTAAATTATTATATAGTTAAAATAACGAATTTACTTATTAACACTAGCTTTAGCGACACTTTGAAATATCTAGATTTACTGAGGTGTCGTTTTCGACGCCAACTCGCAATTTCTTTTCTTTATGAATCCCGGAACTGTCCAAGTATTACTCTTTGATTCGCAATACAAAATATTGATAGGCCTAATTGATATCCATGCACATTTTGACCTGCACAGCGGCCGCATGTTGGCTTGCTATAGGATGTGCAGCAAGTCAGTGTGGCATTTTGACAAGAGGATATGACATTTTCGGCGTTTCCTTTGTTCGACGTTCACATTTATTGCGAGTGGTATATTTGTCGAAGAAGCATTTATTTTTGTCAAATGTTCAGTAAGTTCTTGGAGAAAGCACCGTCGCGTTAGAGGGAGAGAAGTAAAAAAGTTATCGCAACAAATGTTGTAACCCTGACCACGACTTGGTTGAATCAATTTCAATGCGACATATTCAGCCATCGGAACATCGCCACACTCATCAAGCTCTTGTGCACCAAGATATGGAATTATATTGATGACATATTTCGTTTCGACGTTGACCAACAGCCAGAATTTCAAACCAAACTTATCGGGCTTGTTTGGCATGTATGTTATGTAACCGCATCGTGTCTTGAAAGAGTAATTGTTCATATACAGTCAACGAATAGTTACAAGTGAACTTAGACTGACAATTACTCATAAATTTCTGAAACACTTCACGAATTGGAAGAAATATCTCATTTGTAGATCTCAAGCGTTTAGGTTTGTCATCAAATCTTAGAAACTTCAAAATTTTGAGGAAACGATCACATGCCATAGTTTTGCTAAACATTTGAATTCCGTAGGTAGCCTACTGTTCCATAAAAACGACACAGGATGATTTCTTCCATGCAGTCCACGAGCATACATCAGGGACAAGCATTTCTCAAGTTCATTCACAGTTAGTAGAAAATTTTTGTTGCCTCTTATTTCAGCTTCTTCATTCGTATACGCAACAATCTGACGTAGAATAGACTCGTGAAGGTATTTCTTCCATGAGTCATAAGGTGTTAAGACGGAAGATTGAATGGAGGTTCGGCAACCAGGAGAAGCAGTAAAATATCATGGGCCGCAGTCCTTCCAAGCCAAGAAGCATTTGATGGAATGGAAGTCATGGTACGGTAGTACCATCTCGACCAGTTACACTTACAGAACTTGATGATCTTGACGAATTTGAATGATTGAGCACATCGCTGGCATTGTCAGAATCTTCTGATGCGCATTAGTGAACTATATTATGATTCTCTTCTGCAATTTCTTTGGCGGATAACTCAGTGTCAGTGTCCCAATCATTTAGAATTCTACCCATAGGCCTATCTGTCACGGTCAATTTTTTTCGTGCTGCCATTTTGTGTCACGATTAAATATTACAGTATTTCTGTAAGTCACAGCTATGAATAGGAGCTCGTATATCTACGCAGCAGTCAGATTCAAATGCTAGTAAATCAATAAATATATTGCAATCTGAAGTATGATTTGTAAAACCTGGTTGACTTGATGCATAGACATTTCACAGGCACAGTTTGAGGACATTGCAAAATTGTTCGCAAAAAAACATCGCAACTAACTGAAAAAAAACAATGGTCTGTCTCATCTCTATGAAGCCCCTGAGGAGACATCTATTCTGCCATTATTACTTTCCTGAGAATCGAAATGTTCCATCACTTATTGAAAGTAATCACTTTATCCATCCATTAGTCTAACCGTGAATTGACTAGTTGGCACTAACACTTTGGTGTCGAAAACGATACCTCAGTAAAAATAGGGGTTCTTGCCTAATCAGTGGCCCTTTCACTGTCATACAGCATCAATGTCAAGTATAAGTGCATCAATTACCAGCTCACCGAACAATGAAAAGTCAGTTAATCTGTTGCCACTACGATGAATACATGAAAAATTAGCAATGTACAAAATTTTGTTGGTGTCAAAAAACGACACCTCCGTAATTCTAATGTTAATGAGACTGTTTCAAATGATTGCGTAGATGTTCACAGATAGAATAGAAAATATGTTTATTCTCCATAGACAACAAGCCGAGTATGTACATTCGAATAGGCATGCAAGAGTAATACAACAATGTGGAGATACAACAATAATGGAGAAAGGGACCAGAGGACCCACAAGAAGGAGTATATGACTGGCCCGCACATAATTATATACATGTTTGTTAAATAATATAGACAATGTACATACATCTGATGCTTAGTTTTGGATAACATCACCAGGACGTAGCCTCCCGTCGTCGCTAAACAACTTCAGAAGTAATAATTGCCGCGGGTGCATTTTTTCGGATTTAGTTATTAATTAAATTTTCGAGCAATCGTATCGTGGAAAGGTAGCAAATTAATCTCACGAATAAGAATTCATTAGCTATATATCAGCCACAAATTGTGACAAATAGGCTAATACTTTTAGTAAGAAATGATCTGAAAAATTGTGATGCATGTATCATTGTGAAGTAGCGGTCGCAGTTTGAATTCTGTGCATTAATTCAGAGTGAATCATGTCATTGTTGATAAATCATAGGCTACCTGCCCACTGAATAAGTTTTTTTTAACTTGGTGATGCATTAAATTGAGTTAGCAATTTTTCAAATTATGTCAAGCGTTTAGCGTTTCACATTCAAGTACATTCCGTTGCTTGAATACCGCCAACAATTGCCACTTTGATTCACACATCAAATATTTACATACACAAAATATCCAGCACTCGTAAACTGAGCGTCATCGGAGAAATGAATTGTTTCATTTCTGAGACTCGATATTTGATCAAATAAATACATGCTACGAAGTCAGGCGTGTGCAACCTGCGAATTCTGCTGGGATGCAAATATGCGTCTTCATAGCACAAAGTGAACCATTTGTGAAATAGACGTACAGGTAGTTAACAAAAAGCAATTACCATCGTCTCACAACCATTCCGCATCGTAGTAGGCCTACCTTAATCTTGGTTTCTTTAGGTAGACCTACAAAAATTATCATTAGCATGTTTCCGTCAAATTCGGTAAAAAGCGAGTCGTGATTCCACGACGACAAAAATACACAAAAGCAATGTTTGACACCCATAACTCCTCCATCTTCGCTTTAGCAATTAACAAAATGAGGCTATGCATATACAGTGGCGATCCGAGCATAGGCTATTAATCTGAACACCTGCATTTATTAATTTTTCTTGAACAAATTTTATTCTTATGTCTCAAATGTTTATAATTATAGGTGCTGTACAGAATTGTACTTTGAAATACTTTTATGCTAACAGATTATACTACATTTATACTAACAGATTGAAATGGTAGGCCTTCTTCAATGAAGAATGCCTTGACTTACAAGATGAATTATTGATGTGCTTTTTATAGCAACTCTCTATAATAGGTAAATAAACACATAATCACATATGCCTGCTATGCTTCATGTAGGGTGTGCATGCATCGAAGGATAGGATGCTCCGAGGTCAAATTAAGTTCATTATCATTACAAAAGATGACTTGCGTTTCAAATTTATTGATAATATAAATAAATTCACACAATTGATCATCTGAATGTATGTTTTATCACAAAAATAGAATGATAAAAATGATGCCGAAGAGAACAATACTAAACCAAGATCAAATTGTTCGCATGCTCGCTCCTTTCAGGATATCATGAATTTCCCGCTGCAGATTGTGACATCCGATATCTGCAAAAAAAAGAAAGAGAAGTTGTAGCTAAAATTCATCATGCACAGTATTGATTGCTATCGACATCATAGTCCGGCAGCCAGAGCGAGTGTCTGCAGGGAACGTGGCCGAAAGTGAGACTTTCATAGAATGATGTGCACTCTATGCCTACTACGAATCGGCACGTCTGCCGAGTTCTAGTGAGTTCCTCTTCTTGTCAGACAAGATCAAAGAAAAACACATGTAAATCCAATGGGACGCAGATTGCAGTTTTTGGTTAAAATGAAATTTTGTATGTTTTCTCTGATTAAACGAAAAGTACTAAGCCCAGTCATAATTTTTGGCATGGAATGTCTTCAGGTCATTTCCTATGATGTGCATGTGCTGTTATCATGCATCTAATCGGCTATGTATGTGAGAATGTGGTTGAATGTGGATAAAGTTGCTCAAAATGTTTGTGTTTGCAAACATTAAGAGGCTCGCCAAATCTAAATGCGTTTCGCTATATAGACAGGGGTGCATGAAAATGAAAGGAAATGACCTGAAGACATTCCATGCCAAAAATTATGACTGTGGGCTTAGTACTTTTCGTTTAATCAGAGAAAACATACAAAATTTCATTTTGACCAAAAACTGCAATCTGCGTCCCATTGGATTTACATATGTTTTTCTTTGATCTTGTCTGACAAGAAGAGGAACTCACTAGAACTCGGTAGACGTGCCGATTCGTAGTAGGCATAGAGTGCACATCATTCTATGAAAGTCTCACGTTCGGCCACGTTCCCTGCAGACACTCGTTTTGGCTGCCGGACTATCAGTATTTATGCAGAAATTCGAGGGTGCAAATTTCAATCGAAAATATCCACTTTATGGTCAGGAACATGAGGATATTTCTCAAAGACACACTTGTAGGACACCGTTAGCTTTCACTCATTTTCGTTTAGTAACCAAAAACAAAAATAATTTAACTGACGTTCGATAACGGCCGGCGCTTCGTGCCACTGACACTTCAAGAGTCAATTACAGATGTGGCAGTATCATGCAGTGCGCAGAATACACTCAGCAAATGCTAAAACCCCCTCTGCAGTCTAGAGGCAAAAATCTCATCTGTCGGACTTTGTGAAGACTAATCACTCGCGTCGCTTACTGTCAATTCAGCACACATGCCAAATGCACTAATTACAATCTTTTGTTGATCAAAAGAAATGAAGAGTATTATGAGTTATTAATAATAATGCAACGATTGTCTCGTAGCCCTACTTCCGTTATAAAATATGGCTAATTTTTACCGGCCATAATTCCTCGGAAATCATTCAATTTTAAACGGCCTCCCAAAAATAACATAGTTAAATCCCCTAAACATCTAATTATCTCTATTAAGCCATTATCATAATCAATAAGATATACGAGTTAATGACCTAAGATATCAAAAAACTGGCCAATGCCCGGAGGGGATCAGCCATATTTTCATTACGTGTAAAGTTTCATTACGCGAAATGTCTGGTTATAAAGTGCAAATTATTTAACGGTAAGAAAGATCTGTGACTCGACTCTATATGATGAAAAGAAAACCAAGATAGTATCCACAAAGTCAAGTCTCTATTCATGTTATGATACAGGAAGAAGTTAACAGCATTTCTACGCTCCTCGAGCGCTAAGAAGAGCTGCAACTCGTCGTTGCATGCTTAGAACGAGTCGGTGGATTATGTTCTGTGGCAGTCGTTGCCAAGCATCGGTGATAGCTTGTCTCAGTTCGGTTGCGTTTTGAGGAGGATGATTGAACCGATGGACGCTTCTCTTCATGAAATCCCACACGTGCTCAATGGGATTCATACTTCGCGATCTTGATGGCCACCTCAAAAGTACGAATCCCGAGATGCTACTTCAACTCCTGTGGTGGGGCATTATCGCTCTCTGGCTGCTACATGGACAGAGGAAAGTCGCAACCGCTTCCGCATCTTCCTTGAACGCAGGCCAGACTCTCTGATCCGCTTCCTTATTGTCTGAGAGCTGAGATTCTGGCCTAGATGGCCCTTCTCACTCCACATCAGCATCAGTATCGTTGTTGGAAGAGTTCGGTTGACTCAAACAAGATGAATCAATCGTCGATCTGCTCTTAGGGTTGTTTGTCGTCGAACTCTCCCACAAATACCATGCTTTACATCGCCAGTCATTCTCCACTTAACGGGAAAGATCACGAGTGGTTTTTGGAGCTCGATCAAAGTAACGAGCGATGGCTTTGCAGGAACTCCCTGCTTCAGACATACCAACAGCTCTTAATTTTTCACCGTTAGACATGTACCTTAGCATGATGATACACAGACCGATTCTCAATAGCAACGGCCTTTGATCGTTTAATTAACTTCTTTTATAGATCAGTTAATTAGATTACATGCATTTGGCATGTGTGCTGAATTGACAGCAAGCGAAGCGAGTGATTAGTCTTCACAAAGTCCGATAGATGAGATTTTCCTCTCTAGACTGCAGAGGGGGTTAGCTTTTGCTGAGTGCATGGCAATGAAACGGAGTTCATAAATGCTATTAAAACTGTAGGAGTTCATATTTACGGCTAATGGCAGGTCTTTATGAAACGAGCTTCAGTCAACCTGCAATCGATAGCACTTTTACTTCTGTCAATGATTTTTACATCAAAATGAGACATGCTAATGTCACAGATATCGTGGTTATTCAATCCATGTTCATAAAGGGCATTCTTTTATTCTTATTGTCTAAATCACGCTACCATTCATTATATATTTTATAAAACGGACGGTTAGTCTGAACAATATAAAAATCGTTGCATTAATTACATTGAAATTTGTCAACTATTAAGCGGTCCGAGCAACCGAAATTATTCAGAAGTAACACACAGAGACGAAAATTACCATGTTTATTATTTTCTTGCTCATTTTCAGCAATTGATTGGAGAATATGAGGAGTTTAACGTATAAGTCTGATCGGTAGATCAAACTGTTTCGTCAATTTATTTAGTCTCCGATTACACGCATCACTTATGAGGTTTATCTTACAGGGAATGAAATCATCATTACGCATTTTTATTTTTCTGTAACTGTCCCTTGAAGTGTCAGAAGTACGCCGACCGTTTTCGAACGTCTTTAAATTATTATTTCTGTTTTTGGTCTGTAAACGAAAAGGAGTGAAACCTAACGTTGTTCTACAACTATGCCTGTCAAAAATATCCAATTCCTAACCTTGGATATTCTATTTTAAAAAGTATTATGTGGAGCATTTCTTCGAATAGTAGCCGTGACAACTATCAAAAGGAAAGGTGCCAGTCTTGGCCGCGACTATTTTACTGAAAAATCCCGCATCCTACTCATGGCAATTTCTATGAAAACTGCAATTTTTCATGTTGAAACATATAGGCATAGTACGTTCGATATTATGATATTGAAGACACAACATTTAGGTGATCGCAAACTCACTAACGCAACTTAGGAAAGTCAAATAATCTATGTAAAATCATGGAGTGGAATTGTGTTATACGTGGTGCGTTCAATAAGCGGCCGACCTCACGCATTTAATTTTTGATGAAGTTGTTGTTATTTCTGTGTTATTTTTGTGTATCAAAGTTCGTTTAATACCAGAATTTCTGAAATAACGTTATTTCCCCCCCCAAATTTTGAATGTCAAAATTCGTAAATGACATCTTTTCTATCTTTAAATTTTCAAATTCTTATTTTTTGTTACTTCAAAAACGTGTATCTTACTACAGAGAAAAGACTGGTTATATGAAAACAAATTCTGCTTTAACGTTTTATTTTTCTACATATCCACCGTTATTTTCGACACACTTTCTCCAGCGTTCAAGGAGGCACGAAAAAGCGTCTTCAAAGAAGTCCTCTGACAAAGAAGGAAAAAAGAGTTCAACGGATTCCTCGGTTTATGTCGAAATGATGTCCACGCAAGTGCTTCTTGAGGTGACTGAAAAGCCAGAAGTCACTCGGTGCAAGGTCATGCTTTTTCTGTAAGGCGGATGTCGAGCAAGAGTCAGTCCTGCGTTACCGATAGTCGATTCTGTAACGGCTGCCTTGTGAATTGGTGCGTTGTCGTGGAGAAGCCATAGTGGTACATTTCTTTGCTTTCTCCGTTTTCTCCTCACTTCCACTACAAGATCACTGTAATACTTTGCATTAATAGTTCTTCCTGTCGGCACGAAATTGAGCATAATGATGCCATGTCCATCCCAAAAGACAGACAGCATCATCGCGCGCCGATGTGACGTTAAAGATCTCATCTTCTTCGATGGCTTCTCTCCTGGAAGTTTCCATTCTGATGATTCCCTCTTTGATTCAGGTAGATAACGACTTAAGGGAGTTTCATGCTCGGTGATCATGTTCGAAAGAAATTGCTCACCATGCTGTTCAAAAGTATTGATGTTCAGCAAACAGCATGCCTTTGCGCTCCATCATTTCAACAGAAAGGAACCGAGGCACAAATCTTGAGTAAAGCTTTCGAACTCCCAAAGCTTTGAGACGTTCGCTATTGGTTCCATAACTAAAATTGAATTTGACTGACAACTCCCTTACTGTTATTCGTCGGTCGCTTTTTAACTTTTTCTATCAGATCCTCGCCGACAGAAATTTCTATAGGTCTTCCTTCTCTTGCTTCATCGACGACTGAAACTCGACCACCTTTGAATTCTCTTGCCCAATATTTAACAGTCGTGTGAGAAGGAACACTTTCGCCATAGACAGCATTCAATTCATTAAGTATGTCTTTAACAGAAGTCCCTTTTAAAACAAAAAATCGAATGACACTGCGATATTCAATTTGTGAGACTTCCAACGTCATTTTCGTCAACTTCCATCAGAAAGCACACAGATCGTGTTGCACATGGAACAACGGTTCAGATGACAACTCATGTAGTCACATGGCCGCGCGCGTAATAGTCAATAACAGCGCATAAGAACAATAACGGCTCATTGTGACTGCTAACACTAACTGCCTGGCTAATGATGAGTGAATAAGTAACTGATGTTAAAAAAATAAGAATTTGAAAATTTAAAGATTGAAAAAATAAGATGTCATTTACGAATTTTGACATTTGAAAATTGGGGGGGGGAAATAACGTTATTTCAGAAATTCTGGTATTAAACGAACTTTGATGCACATGTTCTACTGCAAAAGAAATAACAACAACTTAATCAAAAATTAAATGCGTGAGGTCGGCCACTTATTGAACGCACCACGTATAAAGCGGTGCGTTAAAAGCACTTCTGATACCGGTAGTATCCAATCAGTTTCAACATTTCTGACAATAATTTGCTTTTGTATTAGAATCTGGACCACCTTAATGCATCGATTTGAATCGATAGCAATAACATGAGGGTCCTTTGAGTTGGCATTAAACTAATGAACACGCAATATTAATAGGCTTATGGTGTGGATTATAAACTAGCCGGTAACATACTTAAGGTACTGCTTAATCCGTAACACTAAGTACGCAAACAGAATATTTAGATATCGAGCTGCATCCTCAGTTGAAAAATAGGAGCAGACCTTAATAGCTGCCATTTCATCCAATATCAGGAATCATCAGCAGACATAGTTCATGTCTCACAGACCTTGCAGCCATACCCGAGCAAGTTTGCGCTACACAATTGGCATATTAAGTGAGACTTCGATGGGTATTCACTAAATACTACTTTTAAAACACGACTAGCATGTCGCAGAAGTGGTATCAACCTGTATGACTGACTAAGATAAATGAGTGATTAACCTTTTACGATAGCCAGAAGAGGGCCGCCAAGATGAAATAGTAATTCACAATAGACTTAGCCATCAAAATACGAAGCTAGAAGTTGGCTTCAGCCCACTGCGCCTGTAGTAAAAATCTGAAACAGGTCGCGTGACGACACTCAGCCGTGCCATTCTTCTTGACCTGGTTAATTGACATCTCTTTCTATGACACGACTGAGAGCGGATAGAAGGTTGAATTACGACCTCTTCAATAGTACTGATTATTTTTCAATTATATCTTAAGCAATGAAATGTGAGAAAATTTTTTTGGAATTTTCTAAGTATGTGGAGGGATAGCCCAAAAGTCTACTACGTATTATCATGATACAAATCATCAAGATAACTTACTGAGCGATTCTGGCCAGTTGAAAAGCGCCTGTTAACGCAACGAAGACGTTGACACTGAAAAGGTTGTAGTTCTTGGGAATTATCACCATTGAATAGCGTGACCAAATCACGCCGGTAGCGAACAGAGCTCCTGACTGTGAGACACTCAACTTATCTGCTGGTCTAGCAATATCTGCTATGCCGGCAATAACGAGTCCCTGAAATGAAATATTTGTATATTTGAAACATTGAGTAAGTGTGTAGAAGGGAGACGGTCAACTCAAAAAATGGCATCATTCAGTGAAAACTTTTATATCAAAAGATTCAGTTTCTACGGACAATGTTCCATAACGAACCATAATAATTACATCATATGAGGAAAAATGCGCCACATGAAAGACACGATTTATTTGGGAGCAATTACATAAATCAATCGCTAAAAGAATAAATCAAGCTATTACCAAAATAATCATATGTTTGAAAAGGCTGCGGTCGTAGTCATTATTTCCAATTCGGGATGACCGAGAAGAAAAGATGGATTGCTTGACGATGTGAAGTGTATGCTTCACGAAATATATCGGGAGCTTCAAAGTGATCCATCTTTTCATATCGGTCTTTCCAAATTAGAAATAAACTTATCATATCTTCATCTTGTGACTTTGTATAACACAAATCAAATGTAGTTAGATAAAATCAATTGTGACCTTGAAAGTATGACAATTCGAACGATGCGAGGTCGAGTATTTACCATCTGCTATCATTGCATGATTGAAGGTTATTCGAATACATCAATATGATTTTGCAGCCGTTTGTAACTTTCTGTTAAATCGCAGATTAGAGATCACATATTCCAAACAACTGAACATCAACATGGATTTTTGAGGGCGACAATATTAGACCTCTAAGGGAACATAGGTGTCTGAAAATGTCCTGTACTGTTGTCCAAAACCTTATTTTAACAATATCATCAGAAATAGAGATTAAAGAATTCTACAGGTTTTTCCGTTTGTTAATATAGATCTGTCATTTACTAACAACGGTGTGCATTCATTAACGTCATTCTGCAATGAGCAGCGACATTTTGCATTGAATAGCTGCAAGTCTCCCTTTATCATCGACACTATCGTTCATGAGTAGAAATCTGTCAAATGATAGCGAAATTTGTAAATAAATAGCGACATGTTACACTCGAAAGCTGAGCCGCCGTCCATATGACTGAATGTCCCGCGACGTAGACGTACAATTTCTGAGATTCATAGACAACGCATCATTGATGCGTATCTTGATGCGCGAAAGGAACATGCGAAATGGCTGCTTCCTGAACAAGCTGCTCAAACAAGGGGTCGTGCACCAAGAGGCATCGATGCTTTCGGGTAGTTGGTGGAAGGACAGGTCCTAACTTCACGCTAATCATTGATGTATCGAACACACGCGGTTTGTTGTTTTCTTCAACAAATGAAGGAGGAGTAGATAGCGATCTATTCATGGAGTTTTTGATGAACGTGTCAGCTACTGCCACAACCTGCCACCATGCTATTCGATAATGCTTCGTGTCACAGTCGAGCACATGAAGCATAATTGGCGGTTCGGCACCAAATTTGCAGAATTCCAACCTACTCGCCCTTCCTTAACATCGCAGGGAATGCTTTTAGTGTGTGGAAAGCAGACATCAAAAGAAATTTAGGAGGTACGAGACCAGATGATTCGACAGGATTCAGATGCGCTTGGCAACAATGGCTCAACTGTCAGAGCAAAATCTCTCCGAAATCACTCCCGAGGTTTGTCAAGCTTCCCGGAGAAAACTACTTCTACTGATTCCTTGATGCATACTACTAGAAGACATCAATGACAATGAATGAATTTTTTATTGTATAGAACATTATGCCTAATTTTTTATACAATTTCAAATATACACCATAGATTCTGAATATCTAGAATTTCTCGGTATAATTAATAAATTATGTAGAATAGTATCAATGTAAAAAATGTCGCTAAAAAGTGGTAGATATCTCGATCGCTCATCCCGTTAATCATTGAGAAATGTCGGTCTATTGAACGATGTTGTTGATCAATGACAAATTTCAGCAAATAAATGGGAAATACCGCTAACTTAACAGCTTTGACGTCAATCAACGACATATTCATATTAACAAACGCAAAAACTGTAGCTACGAAACAATGCAGAAAAAACGTCAGATGCAATTGCCTTAGGTAATTGAAACATCTACGTCCATTTGACAGTTTGTAAATAAATGAAGGCGCGTATCTAGTCGAATTCATAATCTCTATTGCTTTGGAGACCTTTCGCGGTCTTCTCAACAGCACATGCCCGGTAGAGAGAATGCAAATGAGTGATGACAAATGAGAAGTACAGCTACAGGGTGTTCAGCAAAAAATGTAAGGATTGCAAATCGAAAGATTTATTGATCGTATAGGTGGAAAAAGGAAATTATTTGAGCTGCTATTTCATTCGTGCATTAGTTTGCATTACAACCAAGTAGATTCAAGCTTGTTATTCACTTATATTTTATCTTTGTAATGAAACATAGATATCTAAACCGAGATCGACAATTAAACAATTTCTTCAATTAACAACATCTTTATTGATTTGTCTTCAAATTCAAAAATGAATATCTAATTCGAGATCGGCCGCTTAACCTAACGTTTGTCGTTCACCTTTCACAAATTCGCATCGAGTCCGATTGCTTGTGGGAGTGCTCCATGATTTGAATGATTTGACAAGTATCAACTTTCCAATTTTCAAAGAAAAGTAATCATCTTATTCAAGACAGAGAACCTGTTGAAAGCAGACAAATTCTATCCGATTTCTTCGGAAAGATCAGAGAGACAATTCTATGCAGTGACGCCTAAGTTACAGCAAGAGGGCGAGGAGACTGTTAGCACTCTTAAAGTGGCGCAGGCAGCACCAGAAAAGTACACTTCTACCATTCGTCGAATGGTTATTGACTTGGCTGCAACGCCGCCAGGAAGTTCAGTGTCACGAGAAAACATCTAAGCCAAAGATCATCAATGAACTTCGAATTTCGTTGGAAGCAATGAGCAACATCATAAAGGAGCAGTTGAAGTAGCCTAAAGACCGAAAAATCTGGAGAAGACTGGTTTAATTTAAATGTTCTTGACTACTGCACATGGAGCATTCTTTTAGATGGCCTGCAGATAAATCGTTGGATAATCAGATCAGCAGAGGATCTCAAAGACGTTTTGACGACTGCGTGGAATTCCATTTCACAATAAACTTTACAAGACCCTAAAAAATCGTGGATCGAAAGACTCAGTCAATACATACTAGCACGGGGAGTCATTTCGAGCATAAACAGTAAACGTGGCATATAAAGTGATTTCAGATATTCGTAATGAAAACATTTAATCAAGCTTAATTATTTGATTGAAAAATTAAAATCACCTGTAGTTCTTCGCTTTTTGTTCGATGTCGAAGTGTCCACTCGAAGACATCATGGATCGAGGTAGGCCACGGAGCATGCCTAAATTGGCTTGAATTAAAGTTGAATTTTCATTTGAACAAACTCTTAAGGAAATAACAGTACAATAATTTGATGATATTTCTTCCAAACTGATAATTTGCAATCCTTACGTTTTTGCTGAACATCCTGTACATGCTAAGGTGGAGATGGCTTCAACACGGTAGATGAAAACCAATTACCAGCTCACGTTGCTTGCACAAATTTGGCTTGAAGTTCCGAATATGCAAAGCTCTGGAGATGTGGAATAACCTGTCATTTCTAGCGTGATCGAAGGACAATGAAAACCTGTCACGAAGATATCTACGATCGCAATTACAGTCAATTACATGAAAAGCTATGGTAGAGGAACTACGGCGACTGTCACCTTTAATGGGCCAATTTAGTAATTTGTTCTTTAGATCGAACGGCGAGACCTTCACTCGTCCTACCGTAATTGACTGACTCGCAGTCGCATCGAAATCGATTGACGAGCAGGAATCAGGCATTTGATCGTTAGGAGAGCGCTCTCCAGTGAAAAAGCTTGAAATGTGAAGTGCAACAATGACCATAGATACGAATTTGCATACTCGCATATCCAACTGGTTTACAGAAATTTAGCCAATCATCTAAACCATGACTAGACAGACATATCGATCACAATCATTGAGATTACCATGCTAATAAAATCAAGCAAATTCCATAACCGAACAGTGTTTGCGAGCTTTTTTAAATCGATTAGAATTTTCTGGTCAACTAGCCTCACTTGCAGTTTTTCCAAGTATGATCACATATCCGAGTGGAATTTTTGAACTGGAATGTCATGAAGTCCATCCATAAAGTTAAACTTAATCGTCCATGACATGGAAGAGACAATATTCAGTTCCAAGAAAAAAAAATGAGAATCGTTGAGATGGACTTTATTAATTCAATGGCACATATACACACCCGATACATTCCGACCTCAGGCGTTCTCAAGGGCACAGTGGCTGTACAACTTGGAGAGAGATTTCATAGCAAAACTGTGAGCGGTTCATACTGTCTCACTGAGTGTGCTTCAAACTCATCTCATGCTGTCTGTTCAGGAAAGGTTCATCTTAGAGACGTGTATGTGGCGTGATGTTCTGGGTTGAAAAAAATTACTTTTGTAGAACCAAGTCAGAAAACCACGAAGTGTGTGTGTCCAGCTGTTCATACTAGTCCCGCAAATCATTAACGAAGTTTTAAGCATTTTTATACGAACGTCAGCCTTATGTTCCATGCATTATTTTTGTAATACATTATAGTATAAAACAGGGTTGCCAACATCAAACAATCAATATAGTGACCTAAAAATTCACAGGAATAAGTGGCGGTTTGCAAATGCCTACCTGTGACATGATAACTTATTGTAATAGGCGCCTATTGCATTGATTAAGTATCCTATAACTTTTTATGAAACCGCCATAACAAGTGGTAAATATCGATTTTAGTGCAAGTTATACAGCGTCACAAATTACCTGAATACTCTGATGAAAGACCCAAAGATTTAAACCGGCAGTGCCAAAATTAAGCGAATCAACCAGAAAGTAATATACAAAAATCGATAGAGTAAGAAATTTAACAGTGAACACAAATAACTATCATAACCGATATCTTAACAGACGATGAAGAAGATAAATAATACAGTAAAGATAAACTAAAATACCTTTTCATGAAACAAAACGCAGGCTTATTGACAGCCTTCTCGAAACTCTAAGATAAAATTTATTCTATAGCCTAACTTACCTAACCAAGCCTCCATTTGCACATGAAAAGTCTGAAACATTTTATTCAGGTGTGATTCAATAATTGCGGTTCGCTACATGTACACCGATCTCGAATATGAGTGAAACGCTGATTAGAGATTCTCAGTACCAATAAATATATAATGCTCTTTAAAAATACAGAAGGGTAGCCTATATATGAGATCCTTGACTGATTATGCTTACCAATCAGTAGTAAGGCAACAGCAATACCTGGGAAAATGTTGCTGCTACCAGGAAAAGATCAAGAAAATGAAGATCGAAATTCTGTCGGCAATTATTAGAGTATACTTGATTAACATTAATGGTTCGTGGGTCGCTCAGAAAACATACTGCGATACCAAGTTAGTCAAAAGCTATTTACAGTATCACAACATGAAATTAATGCAGTTTATGTTTCTCCGGATCGTTGGGAATGATATCTCATCATTTGAAATTATTAAAAGTGACGGATTGCTTCAGAAAACAGTAAGATAAATGGATCCTGAGCATTTTTCAGAAACTTTACTATTCAAAATTACAATGTCGATTGATAACGTATGTCTAGTCCAACAAAACTCGAACTTCGAAAGCCATATTTTGCTCTATTGCAATATATCAAAGTTTCGCATATAATATCCATCAAAGGGAATAATTTCTTACTGATAATAAGATCATACCTTAAGAAAAGGTTCTCTCCCAGCACTTCATAGAATCTGCAAGATGTCAAATGTGACGCAAAACCTGGAAGAATTATTACTATGACTGTTATAGATACAACAAAACGGAAACGCCAGCTAAGTGAGATGCTTCTTGTTGATTAACAAAATATGGACACTTGGTTGAAGGTAGAATGTGATATAAATTGATGAGTTATACTCGAGTTCTGTCTAATTTATGGGCCAATCCTAAATAGTTTTGGTATAAAATCGTCTATCAATTTACAAAAATTGGTCACTATTTTGTAGTGGCTTGAGATTAAAAGTGACCAAATAGTGACTAATAGTGACTAGTCAAAAACTAGTGACCTGTTGGCAACTCTGGTATATAACAATGATATGCACGTCAATTACTTTACATCGTGCGACAATTCTAACGAAAGGGCATAAATTAAGCTAACTTCAAATTCGAAGTAGTAAAGCAGAACACAATCCTCAAAGGAAAGGAGAAACTTGATTCCTTGGAGTAGAGGATAAATTCCTTTTGAAGAAAACTTGATGCTATCAAATCATGCATGCTAATTTCAGCGCTCTCGCTCACCGGAAGTGACACACATTGCTGATCCGCTGATGTTCCGCGCTGGGATTCGAACCCAGGCATCCTACTTGTACTAGCTAACAGTGACCACTCCATCACAAGGAGACAATAATGGCTGTGATAAAACACTAAAAACGAACACCTGAAGACATCATGAATTCTAGAAATATTCAAAACAATGTCACCGCAATATACAAATTAGGCCTACTATTAAAAAAAGTCAACAGTTCAAAATTACTCGACTTCAAACAATTCTTCTGCAATTACAGTCTATACCGGATGCCGAAAAATGCCGCAACACTGACTGCAGGACTGCTAAGACCAGCACGGTGAGCAGCATTAACTATGAGATATCGAAATTCTGAGATCGCGCGGGAATTGAGACTTCGTGGCCTAAAATGATTTATAATGAACCTGAGTTATCTAATTTTCATCAATTTTTCACATTTAACAGGAAATTATCTCAGAAGCAGTGTTTTTGAGCTGATCGAAATTCCGCTTTCGCTCGCTCATTTGCTCATATTCGCCCTTTCGCTCGCTCATCACTCATTTCCTCAAAATCATCCTTTCGCTCGCTCACCGCTCAAAATCACCGAAATATGCCGCTCGCTCATTTCTCGATAATGCTCTCCTTTGTTCTGCAAACCTTTTTTATGTTCAAAGTTAATTCCATGCTTTTATTATAATAAACACCTTTTAGGCCTTAAAGGGAAATTCATCATTTCATTTTAGGTGAAATTTGAACCACAATGAAATAATGTAGACCATCATACCAATGTATTAAGAAGGTAGCTATTGCAGAAAATCAGTTGAAACAATATATTTTGATGTACATAACCACAAAATTCCTTTTATATGTATAGAAATGAGCAATAATCTAAACTTAGTCTTACATGCTGATCACATGAATCAGTATATACAATTCTTAGCGCAAAACGTACAGAAAATTCGCAAGGTGTGTCAAGAAACCATGTAATGCGTTGACAATTGAAAATGAACTTATATGAAATCGTGACAAATTAATAGATAATTCCTAAAGTAGCTAAAGATAAAATACATGACTAATGATTGACTGAGTACTGAGTAATCAACTCAGTAGTAATCAATTACTGAGTGTTGGAAATCTGCTATAAAAAGAATCGCTTGATAAACGAAATTGTTGAATTATGTGAAGCAGAAAATGCTGCACCCAAAACGACCTGACACATTGGCGTCAGCCGACAGAGATTTCGCCCCACTAAGTTCAGTATCTGTCAAGATGGTCGGTCTGCAGCAGCTCGTTGCGCCCAGGTCCTATCTTCTTCCACTTTCGCACTCAACTTCTTCATGGTGGTGTTTAGACTCAAGCACCCGCTTTAACAAGAAATTTCCTCACCGAAATAGCGGCATCCCACCCTCAGAAGGCATGACCTCATATTTCCACCCTTGCTTCTGAATCCTTTTGGCCAGTTCTTTATATTTCTCAGTTTTCTCTTCATGGGCATCCCTAACGCTCTCTTCCCAGGGAACAGTTATTTCGCCCATAATCATTTTCTTCCCTATCGCGTCGATCAACACTAGATGAGGTCGTTGGTCAGATAGGAATAATTCATCTGGCAGCTGTCTATCCACTCAATGGATCACTTCCTACTTCTGCGGTACAGATCGCACGATGAGTCTTTCGTCTCTTTGTATGACCACTCGGTACAAAGTCAATTCCCGTTGTTACTTACCTGTAGGGGAGACTTTTGTAAAGTTGGCGGAACCGCCGAGCGGAATCATTATTATTTTTATTATTATTTTAGTACAGCGAGATCCTGTTTGAAACAACTTCTACTTTATCAATTTCAGCCCCTGATCAGATTCCACAAATTAGCAGTCGCGATAGAGAAATTCAAATTTAAAGATAGTAGTGGTTCCTTTGGGTGGTTCCGCTAACTTCACAAACTTGGGGGGAGAGAGACTGTTTCCACAATCGCTTGCAGGACCAAGCCGCATCGGTGCGTGTAGCCTGCTCTCTATAGTGCCACATGATAGCCAGAGAGGGCACGACGAGGATTGGCATGTCACACAGATAACACTGTGGATCGGTCCGGATTCCTCAACGTGTCAGATTAGCAGGGGCATGGAACACATCATATGTCCATTGATGCTTCCGCTTCACTGCCAGTAGCCCATGTTCCACCAATCGTTCCATGAGAGCTTGCAAAATTCAACTCCCCAGTCGAACCATCTGCAAATGTCCAACATTTGGACATCCTTCCAAAATCCCACACTCCTGCGACTACTTTCCATATGCACTATGCTTATTTCTTACTGCATATCGTAGTAAGTTTGTCTGTAGCGTGTAAACCGCACGTAAATAGTACAGTTGACTGCATGCGATGATAGAGCAAATTAACTGCAAATGTTGTGTAAACTTCCACGAGGCAGGAAAAATATCGCTCCTTCAAATAAAAATCAAAAACAGGAAGTTGGAAGGATATCAAAATCAAATTCATATGCTACACGGTATATACATTTTAGGCGGATAGTACCACAACCTAGTTTCCCTCATTCTGAAATCTTGGCTAATTAAATTTTCCATTTGTGAACAATTTTTATGCATGGAGATTCTAAATTTGTAAACTATTTTGCGGTGCTATGCGTCCGCAATGGACCGTCTAGCGTATGAATTTGATTTTGATATCCACCTAATTTCCTATCTTAGATTTTACTTTCAAATTGAGGATAATCGCTGCTTTGTGATTGTAATTAATTGTTTATCAATAAAAGGAAAATAAAATCAAAAAAGCTTGAATTCTTTTATACTCCTACCAATATGCATGTTGATATCCACCTCTTTTCACGACAAGAGAAGATTGATTGACCAAACGAAAAACAATTAGGAAACCAATTTTTTAAGGGAGCCCACTATAAACAGTCATTCCTACACTAACTGTAAGAACCACTAGTTTGGGACATTCACATATTGCTTGGTATAGTTCGATTACAAGCAAGAAATGAAGTGACACGAAATGAAAACAAAAGCAACGCGGTAAGTAATGTATGTAGCCATTATCGTCTACGTGTATGCTTAGGCGAAACCCATGTAACAACAGATGTGATTAAAACTAGCATTGAGTCATAATGAAACAGCCATAATCATACAGGATTCATATTTGTAAGCCACGTGCCACGGGTAAATTCAACAAATTCAGTGTAACGAGCTGTTTTCTATACTATATACAACTCAAATAATGCGATTGATTTGAGATTCTTACTGAAAATAATGACTGGTACTACAGAAAATGAAGTGGTATAAGAATAGGGAGGGATACGCTTGAGATATCAAAAAACGGCTACGTTACTCTCAAAGATAATTAAGCAATATACATGAAGTCTCACCTAACCCCCCCCTACCTCCTATAATTTTCTTTGCAAAATCTGTCTTGTCTCAAAAATGACCGAAATCAACCCAAATAATCAGGATTTCCTGAAAAATCATAACCCTAAGATTAAGTACAAGTGAACCAGTACTTCAATTGTTAACATATGGATTGCTAGAGATGGGACGGATGCAAATGCTGTAAGCAATTGAGGTGTTTGAAACTTGCAAAAATTTGGTTGATGTAAACATCCGACATAGCAGGCTTAAGAATAAAATGTTTTCGACATTAAATGTGCTTCATTGCAAGCCTGGAAACAGTAGTGCTCGATTATCAACGAAAAACCAAATTGAAACCACAGTTTTAAACAGGCAGACCTTTTAAGAACCAGGACAGTTTCGGTTTTGGACAATTTTTCAGACATTTAATGATTATGTCCATGATTTACTTTAGATACCGAAAAATCAAAGTGCACTGCTCGAGTAAAATTATGTCAATTAATACTATTCTAGTATTATTTACAGGGTTGGCTTTTTGCCGGCTAAAACTGGTTTTTGCCACTAAGTGGCAAAAACTGGTAAAAGACGGCTAAAACAAAAATTCCGAAAAATCAGTCTATTTGTTCACGAAATCATCGACAGCAAGTATTACGGTGCATGCGGGTTCCAAAACATGACATTCATTCTGTGATGGAACCACATGATATGTTTTTATAACGAACGACAAACGATGTTGTCTTTCTTTACGATTGTTCTGCCCTTTTCTTGTGATTTAAGAACAAATGTAGACTTCAGCACCATTTTGGCTCTTTGGCTCATGTAACAGAAGTTGTTAGATACTCGCAGAATTATCATCAAATGAATGAAAAAATGAAAATAAATATATGAATATAACTGCTTTATACATAGAACTAAATTAAGCAAACCACTTTCTTCATGTGGACGAGCTTCAATAATCCTTCTGTGTTGAGTGTTCAGCAAGAATGTAGAGTGCATTTTAATAGCAGCTTAGGTTTCATCAGATCTAGATTCGAAACCAGGTCTCATGAGCGCAGAGAAAAAATTTATATCAAAAAGTCTCTGCACCGGAAAATCTCACCTCCCAAATCAAGCAATGTGCAACAGTCACTTAGAATGCATTTCTACTTTTTTTAGAAATATACTAAATGTACTAATGCTTGTGACTGTAGCAGGAAATCATGATTTGTAAGAACAAATAGTAATTGAATAGCATAGTTCGCACCAGCAATCTTGATAAAGTGAGGTATAATGTCAGTGTCAGTTATGATCTCAACAAAAGAACATGTCCGGTAAGCTGTAAAATTGATCTTGTTAATAGAATCTGAGAGCGACAAATAATTTTGACATTATTATGATATACAAGTTTGTTAATTAAAGTTCTTGAAATTTCCATGTTTTGAGCTCAAATCAAAACTTTACTTTCGGTTTTACATTCATTTAACATATCCTTATCCTCTAAATATGTGAGGGTAAATTACCATGACATGAAAAAGTTGAAGGGCGAAATTTTTAATCTAGTCCTTCTGGGAGTGCAGGATAAATTTCATAGTAATATTCGTGTGATCATAATGGGTATGGGACATTTGCCACAGATTTAGAAGACAAGCTATTCTATGAAATCAGCAGGGAGGTTAATCGAATAAATCCGAGGCCAGATTTATACATTTTCCTACCCTTCTAGCTTCATGGAATGCCTGTTTTCGATCTTTTATATAGAGCCAAGTGATTTCCTTCCAGCATGGACGTCTGTCGCATCTTACAATGAATGAAATTCGTAAAGCAACAAAATGCGTGCACACTTAGAAGAATAATGCACAACAGCTTTATAACAATATTTTTTATAATAATTCATATTCCTACACCTATACTTGGAATATATTCTTGATTGAAATGCGATATTGATAGGTTTGAATTGTGAAAATACAGGCCTAAATGTTTATCGAATGATGAAAAAGTAAAGTGAACTTATTGCGACTAACGTTCATCAATAAAGTAAGGAGTGACGATGATCCCTTATATTGTATGTGCCCAAAAAACTTAAGCAGTACTGCTGGAAACATAGCTTTAGCCAGTTTTTCCCAGTTTTAGCCGAAAAATGGTGACAAAAGCTGGTGGTTTTTACCGGCCAACCCTGGTTATTTATAGAATGCATGAAATTTGTTGAACATCAAATCGAATTATGAAATATGCTTTCTGTGCAATTTGGCGTCAGGCGAATAAACAATCGACGAAATGTGACTAGGCTCATTTGACATACTGGTCAAAAAATATATGGTCTAAAACAGCCTTGTCGATGCTCCCCCAATGTGTTTTGAGTCGGAGACAGATACAACAGTAGAATGTCTGCTTTTTCTTGGAGCTGTGACATTTTTGTGGAGGAGCTCCAGCGCCTTCATCCCTAATTACTTTTCTTTTTTCCTCACCCACTGCTTCCTGATCTTTAGAACTTGATGCAACTCGATAATTGAGTCTACATGCTAAATCATATTCTTATCCAATATAATGAAGCAACACTGCATGTAATAATTACATCTAGCAATAATCAGAGAGGATTGCATATCATTCACAAATGAGTAATTCCACGCGACTGTCAACATTTAGGTAAAAAATAATTTGCAACTGATTGATTACAAACGTACTTTTTCATATCAAAATTTCCCCAAAACTCCGAATCTTATGCTGAGTTTCACGCTTGAATTCGATTCATGCTTGAATTTTTGAGCTTATATTCAAAATTCATTTCTTTTAAATTTCGCGCTGATTTTAGCAGAAATTTCAAGGAAATTTTTCACATTTACATAAGAGACATGATTATTTTTGTTTTCAACTGATAGACTTTTAAAACTTATCTAGAAGATACAAAAATATCTTTGCCTTCATTGTTATTATTATTTACTGAGAAATTTTGCATTTATTAACGCATTTAAAAAATGTGACGTTTTTGCGCTTCAGTGCGATTTTTTCAATAGAATTATCGATTGAGCCGAATGTGGTAGAATCTCATATCCTAGGCTACCGTCGGTCACTTATGATGGAACAACTGAAATCGATTTTCACTCGGGTCATGGATGTTCTATACAACATTATTACGTTTCAGGCGTAGTAACGTTGTATTGAAACGCAATAACGTCACACAAATTTTATTTTATCATTATAAGCAATTATCTAGGGGCTCAAGAGGAACCCGCGATTGTCGCGACATAAGCTTTGATAAATTTAAAATCCTTCCGTGACTTTTGATCGTTGAGATTTTGATATCTGAAGGTATAATTGAACATTTCCCTGCGTAATGACGTTACATAGCACGCAAATTCGAGATTTCAGTACTTACTTTCTAGCACACTGCGTATAGAATAAGTTCTGAACGAAGGTATAGGTATCAATTTTCTGAACAAAACAAAAATGCATCTACATGTACATTGTAAATGTAGGCACCCCGAAGTTAATGCTTGTGTGCTTTATTTGCTTGTTTCATAAGGGAGTCAATAATTAATTTAAGTCCCAGCGCAACAGCGCTACAAGAATTAGTATGAAAATCAGGTAGTGGTCACTCAAGTGATAAAGTCTGCAAATTGAAAGATTTGACTGAGACAACTATGCAATTAAATCAAATTTGAAGGTCAAATCAAAATCCTAGAAGTTAGAATGAGTCGCAAATTGCTCTAGCAACGACATTTGAAGTCACGGCGTCAGGTCAAGGTGGTTCTTGCACGAAATGGTTTTGATAAAACTCTACCGGAAGTCTGGAGATAGAATGTAAATAACAGCAACATCTAAAACGTATGTTTCTGCTAAATTTATGCGGAAAATCAATGGCCTCTGAGTTCGAAAGCATGTCTAAAAAGGTCTATTTCCACAAGCTGTCAGGGGCCATTGGTATTCCGGCTAAAATTTTAACAATAACATATTTTTGGAAGCTTCTGAGTTCGTTTCTGCCATTCAATTTTTTCCCTTGGGGTAGGTCTATCCAAAAAATTTCAGGACTATTTTGACCAGAAACCAAAGTCACAATTTACTTACAGAACGCTGTCTCACTTGTCATGCGATCATGATACTCAACTTCAGTGAGAATTTCTGCAACCGCCCACGGAAAACATCAGCTGCTCGAATGATTATTAAAACTGCAGTGTGAATACAGCACTAATAACTTATTTTCGTGGTAGTGGATGGTATCGGTGTTAATTCATTGTTTCGTCGACACATGTTGCTTCGCAAAAGTTCAATGCCCTACATACAACCAAAAAATAAATGCACTCAATCCCGAATTCAGAAGTGTTTTACAGGAAACACTCTCGTCAACGTAAATGCATCAAATCAGTTTCTTTAAAGTTACTGCCTATAATCGTGAAAGCCTCATGTCCGAGGCTGAATCTATCGACGTAACCACGCCACAGTGTTCGCACAGTTACATTATTTGAATTCATTCATAGAAGTTTGAATCATACGAACTGGTTTTATTTCTGATATAGCAAAATGCTTAGCAAATCATCAAAAATTGAGATATGTAAGGATGGAGTTAAACATGTAAGCAGATAATGACCATTATGATGTCTGTGTTGTCTGTAAAGGCAATATTTTGGTTATAGTTCTTTACTATTCTGAACTAGATGTGTCTACCAGAAGTTATGCAATTAATTTGAAAGGAGAGGGAAAATGTACATGTGTGTTCATATACTATTTCATACGACAAAGTATTTACGAAGTAATTGAAAGAAAGACACTCATCAATGCCACCTATTTTTATCAGTAGTACGACAGAAACATCTCACCATGCACTTGAAAAACCCAAACAACCGTAGGAGGCCTAGGTAATGTATTGAAGTCAGCTGTTGCATATGAGGATCAAATAACTTTCACCTCAGCCAAATATAAATCCAGATTTCGTACGTGCAACGTTATAACACTACATCTGCAACGTTATAGCGATTCCTTTGTTAAGATTACCACTACAGTAATGTACGAATTCAATTTCAACAACTACTATGATGCTGATATGATCTGACATGGTGTAAAAGTCTCGGTCAATTCGCAGACTTTTCACATAAGTAGCCATTACTTGATTTTTATGTCATTTTGTGTAACGCTATCACGCTTGATCTTAATGAATTATTGAGTCAAAAAAAGAGAATGACAAGACATATAAAGCGCAAAAGCATTGATTTGAGGGAATCTATTAAACATTTTGTTCGGTAAATCGATGCCAACCTCTTAATATCTAATACAAAAATGTTATTGAAATGTAGGAAATGTGTGCGATGTAACATTCTCACGCATGGAATCGCTCAGAAATATCGAGATTTTGCAATAAAGATGTCTGATTTCATGACTTCGCTTGTTCTCTATCAGCTATGTTTGCAGGTATTTCAGAAAAAGAGGGCAAAGACTGCAGAGAGTTTTACTTCAAAATTCAATTAATTAATTCGTAAAGAAGGAAATGCAATATTTACCCATTTAAATGTAGGAGCCCAAAAGAATATTGTTTTCATACCTGAAAAAAACAGAGGCAGTAAATATGATATTACGACGACCTGAACATATAGCTCCGACATGATAACAAGCAATATGTTTTATTATTGGCAGCAAAAAGTTTCTCTACGTTTTTATTGAAAGGTTCTAAAATGTTTCTAGCTGGAGGTGCTTAAGTTTCTTTAATTCCTCTCTTAACTCGATATCCTTGCATGTAATGGTATTCAACATCAAAAAATTACAATCACGGGGTAGAAGTAATTCATTTAGTCTCCCTATGTCTTAGGACGACCTGATGAGGCCCACTTGTTAAGCGTCTTCATTTTTCACTTCATATAGGCTTATGGCCGAAAGTCTATAATTTAGATATAGATGCTAGGCGAGAAATTAGGAACGACAGCTCAAAGAATTTTCAGATACTTCTGACGAAATATTGCCAAAATCTGGTAAGATGGATTAGAGCTGGACGAAAATCTCATCAGCAGCCTCTTTAGGCAAAGAATGACTAATCCCTTTTGAAATTTTTGTTTATGATTTTGATCGGACACTTTCTGGATGCTTTATTGAATTTTTAAGATGCATTTTGATTACCTTCCTTCTAGCCACGACGAACCCAATCTCAACATAGCCCTCGCAATTTACTAACATGACTTGTTGTTTATAGTGTAACAGTTTTATGCGTTTTATGGTCTTTTACTGTGTCATTATCTCATGAACTTTTATTGCGCGCAGATTTTAAAAATGTGAGTGCTGTTCGGGCTGAGTTTTTGTTGTGCTGAACTGGTACGGACGCAAGCCGGCCAGTTCGTGATCAAATCATCAAAGGCTACTATATGTGTTCGTTTCCATCCACAGTGGAATCCGAGTTTAGTGACGCGGCTTCGGACGCGGAAGAGGGTATTCGCCTCTTACGTCTAGACGGCGAGAGCCGTCCTACTGAGTCCTCCAGTAGTACGTCTGGCGTTGGCGAGAGCCGCAGCGAAAGAGAGTGTCGTGGGCAGACGAGGCCGAAGAGGAGGAGAAGGAGGCGCGAGAACAGCAGCGAGCGCGAACATCCGAGAGGGTAAGTTGTCGCAATTCGTTAAACGTATTTGACCGCGGAACTAGGCCAGTTACAAATGGTGGCAGCGGTGGCCGTTCCCACGTTCAAGATGTTCTAAACGTCAGATCTTGTCTAGATAGGTTCTACGACAGATATTCCGTAGAACATCTGGTCTCTTTTTGCGGAGGTAATTTTGCTCTGTGGTACCGCCGTTTTAGAATGGCATTGGAAACTTATCCCATGCGGGAAAGGAAGTTCGTTTTGTGCTCAAAGCTGAGTGATGCAGTATATGCGGAGTTATGTCGAGCACTTGATGTGGGAAGAGTACAGGATAATCTTACAGATATATTAAATTTCCTGCATATTTTTTATGCTGAGTCTGATCAGTCGAAAGACTGTTCCTGGAAAAAGGTGGCGGAAGCCCCAAAATATACGCGTGTGTCGTTAAAGAATATTCCTCATTTTAACGGAGGTGATTTTGACGTTTGGTTCAGAAGGTTAGATTCTGTTCTCGACAGTTATCCGTCGAAAGAGAGGATTTTTCAGCTCAATTCGCTTTTGTCCGATGAGGTGTTCGCGTTTGTAAGTAACCGTTCAGAGATGGAGCAGAGTGATTTGGGACTGCTCGTCAAGAGTTTGCGACAGCGATACTCTAAAGCTCCTAGTGCCGCGAGAGCGAAAGAGTTATTTTATACGCGTACGCAGCGAAGAGGTGAGTCCTTGCGCGAGTTTGAGGGAGAACTTAGGAAGTTGGGGCGCATTGCTTTTCAGAATTTTGGGGAGAAAGAACGAGAACGGTGCATCATTGAAAGAATGATTGAGGGCACTACGAATGTAGAAGTAGCCCGCCACTTTGCATTGTCGCCACCTGAAGAGGTGGGTCATATTTTGAAGGTTGACGATAGATTCCGCGAAATTCCACTTCTGTCTGCGGAGTCATTCGTGCCGGATGTGGGAAACAAGCGCGAAAGTGTGGTAAGTCAACTCAACCGTCCGGTGCAGTCTCAAGATAGCAGGGTGTCTGGTAATCCAGGTTCGGACAGGAATTGGCGCCAATCTCGTGGGGCGTATCGGGAACAGCAACCCTTTGCTAGACGGTTCCCTAGATCTCCTACACCTCCACGTGCGGAAGCATCTCGCGCAAGCGATTTCCGTAGATCTTCTGGGAGATGTTTTGCGTGTGATCGCAAAAGACATTTTCGACGGGATTGTCCTTTTCGTGATTTAAACGAATAAGCGAGGCCAATGAAGTAAGTTTCGATCTTCCTCCAGGCGAAATTGGTCTCGCGGAATGTCTGTCTGGAACTGCAAAGAAGAAAGTCAGTAAGAATGTAATCCAGTTTATTATTGCCCATCGTAGAGGATGGGGTTTGTTAGATAGCGGCGCCGATCGTAGTGTGGTGCATATTAACCTTGCAAGAGAAGTTGGGGCTAAAATTGATAGCTCCAGACGGCCTGCGCTTCGGGACGCTGAGAAAAGGCCTTTAAGAGTTGCAGGAATTAGTGAGTTGAAAGTGAATTTGGGTTCTGAAATATGCACATATGAATTTGTGGTAGCCAATGAGATAAGCTACGATATTATTTTTGGACAAGATTTTTTGTCAGTGTTCGATATCGACATTTTGAATAGTCGAGGAGTCGTTGAGTTCGCAAGAACCGGCACGACGCTGAAGATGAGAAGTCGTTTTGAGGTTGTAGATACCGAGATAAGTTTGGTCGAGGAAACGACTGTCCCTCCTGACGCTCTTATCTATTGTAAAGGTATTTGTCAAAACTGGTCCAGGAGAGCGATTCTGGGTATGGTGACGCCTTTGCAGCAAAGTTTACCGGAAGGTATTCTTATGGCAAATGGTGTAGTACAGACAGATAATGGTAAAGTATAGCTTCAATTGCTTAACATTACTCATTCAGAGGTGAAAATTCCTTCAAGGGCGCATATTGCGCAGTTTGAACCAATTGAGGAAGTTCTAACGGTAACTGAAGAGTCTACGTTGAAATCTCATAAATCTAATGTTGAAGTGGCGATAGACCAAATTCGTCAAGGTACCTTGTCGAAAGATGAGGTTCGCAAAGCGGAAGCTTTACTTTGTGAGTTTGCCGATGTTTTTGTCTAGGAAGGAAAACCGTTAGGTAGAACAACGCTTTTCCATCACACAATAAATACAGGCATGAGTCCTCCTATTAAAGTCAGAGGACGGAGAATTCCTCCTCATCAGCGAGCAGATGTTGACAAGATGGTGGATGAAATGTTGCGAGATAATGTAGTCAGACCTAGTAATAGTCCGTGGTCAAGCCCGATTTTATTAGTAAAGAAGAAAGATGGATCCTTGCGATGTTGTGTGGATTTTCGGCAATTGAACGAGATAACGGTGAAAGATGCTTACCCGCTTCCGAGAGTGGACGAGAGTCTAGATTCGTTGGCTGGAGCAAAATATTTCACCGTTTTGGATCTCAAGTCGGGGTATTGGCAGGTACCATTAGAGGAGAGCTCTAAGGAAAAGACTGCGTTCTCAACCCACAGAGGCCTATATGAATTCAACGTTCTTCCTATGGGACTGACTACTGCTCCTGCTGTTTTTGCAAGACTAATGAATAACGTTTTGGCAGGATTGCCGTGGGATGCTTGTTTGGTATATTTAGACGATACCATCGTCATTGGGCGCTCGTTTGAAGATCATCTAGCCAACTTGGAGTCAGTATTACAGCGTTTTCGTAAGGCTAACTTGCAATTAAATCCCAAGAAATGTCAATGGTTTAAGACGGAGGTTAAATATCTCGGACATGTGGTATCGCCGGAAGGTGTCCATACCGACAAATCCACAATCGAGAAAGTCATGAATTGGCCGCGCCCAGATACTCAGAAGAAATTACGGGGATTCATCGGACTGTGTAGCTACTACCGGCGGTTTATTAAAGGATTCGCAAGCATAGCCGAACCGCTCCACCGAATAACAGGTAAGAACGCAAAGTTTTCGTGGACGGATGAGTGTGAGGAAGCTTTTATTATACTAAGACAAGCTTTATGCTCTGCGCCGGTTCTGACCTTGCCAGATTTTTCTGCGGAAGCAGGGAATTTTATCTTAGACACCGATGCCAGCGATCGGGCAATTGGGTGTGTGTTGTCACAGAAAGACGAGAGTGGATTGGAAAGAGTTATCGCTTACGGAAGTAGGTGTCTTACTAAAGCAGAGAGAAATTACTGCGTAACCCGAAAGGAGATGTTGGCGATGGTATATTTTATCCATGATCTGCGGGCGTATTTGTTAGGGAGACCTTTCATTTTGCGGACAGATCATAGTGCGTTGACGTGGCTGAATTCGTTTAAAGAGCCGACTGGACAAGTGGCACGTTGGATACAGAAATTACAGGAATATCAGTTTACGATCGAATATCGCCCGAATCCGAAACATACAAATGCCGATGCCCTATCGAGGCGGCCACATCGTTCACATGGGGATTGTCCAACATGTTCTAAGGAGATAGAACAAAGTTTTGAAATTGCAGCCATAACCTGGCCTTATGGGTGGTCGGCTGAGGACCTTAAAAGAGCACAGCTAGAATCCCCAGCCATTTCTCATGCCGTCTCATGGATTCAGCAAGGGCGTTCAGGCCCTCCACAATTATCAAACGCGCAAGGAATTCCTGAGTTGCGGAAAATGATAAAAGAATTTCCTTTTATGGCTCTGATTGAAGATATATTACATATTAGGTACCCTGACGATGAGGGTTGGAGGGTTATTTTGCCTCCATCGTTCAGAGAACAAGCCCTTCAGCAATATCACAATAACCCTGTGGGTGGGCACACCGGTAAAGAGTCAACTTTCAGGAAAGTAAGCCTACGTTTTTGGTGGCCAGGGTTACGGAAGGATATTGATAAATGGGTGGAGTCTTGCGGAGTGTGTGGTGAATGCAGGGGTCCCAACCCTAAGACTGTAGCACACCTCCGACCAATACCAGCAGACGAACCTCTTGCGCGTATTTCTTTGGACATAATTGGTCCCTTAAATAGAACGGCTTCCGGAAATCGATTTATTCTTACGATGGTGGACGCATTTACAAAGTGGGCCGAAGCAGTGCCACTGAAAGATCATACCGCCAAAACAGTGGCTACTACAATTCTCTCCCATTGGGCTTCTCGCTATGGAGTACCGAAGGAGATTTTGTCCGATCAGGGGACGGAATTTGAGTCAGCACTATTTCGCCAGCTGTGTCATTTGTTGGGAATGAGGAAATTGCGCTCTAGTCCTTATCATCCTATGGGGAATGGGGGAGTCGAGAGACTCAACCGTACTATTAAGAATTTGCTGCTGTCTCATACCGATCGAGATCGAGAAAGGTGGGACGAAACGCTACATTTCTGTATGTGGGCGTATTGATCCAATATCCATTACTCCACGGGTTACTCGCCGTCCAGATTGTTTATGGGGAGGGAAATGCGTTTTCCAATAGATGTCATTCTTGAATCAGTGCCATCTGCTAATATGGAAGCAGAAGATTATGCAGAATGGCTCCAAGCAAGCATTCGCTCTGCGGGGCAGGTAGCGAGAGATAACTTGGCGGCAGCCAGGAGACATCAGAAGCAGTTTTATGATCGTAGAGCTACGAAAGTACCTCACTACAGATCAGGGGATTTAGTCTGGTTGCACTCTGAAGTGCCGACTGGACCTTGCCCGAAGTTGTCAAGATCTTGGCGAGGGCCGTATCTTGTATCACGAATTATGAATGCGACTAACGTAGAAGTGTCAGATCCGGCACGGCCGGGTAGGTACCAAGTTGTACATGTTAACAGAGTCAAACCGTGCCCGATTGACGTTCGTCTGGATCAGAGAGATCATGCGCGGCGTTCTTCCGTGACTGCTGGGGTGGAAGATCAGCGAGAAATTCATCCTTATTTCCGAGAGGAAATTGAGGTAGATCCAGGTATCGATTTGGAAGTGCTTGTTCCGGATCCGGACATACCCCTGTCAGAGAGGGATTTCCGGTCAATTAATGAACCTCAATCGGTCAGTTCAAATCTTCCTCCGCTGTCTCCTATACCGGAAGGTATAGAGGATGTCAGTTTAGGGGAAGTGATTGACCTTGAACCTGTGAGCGAGGATTTCTCCGATGAATTCGAATGTAGTGACCTTCTTAATTTACAGATGGCTTCTGACCCTGCACCTCGACCTTCGGTGGGCCCTCTCTCGACGGAGATGTGTGAAGGCTGGGGAGAGCAGTTGGTGAAACATTTCATTCGAGGCGAAAGCCTGAATGTGATAATGGAGGTCTCCGATCCGGCTTTGTCCGACTGGATGACGAAAGTCTCCAGTTGGGCCCTTACCTCGCTCCGGAAATTTTTCGCCAATCGCATCCGGGACAGGCGAGAGCTTGTCCGGCAGAAGATACAGGAGGTGGAGGACCACGTACGACGGTGGTTTCAGGTGCACCCGTACGTTTCCGATCGCCCTCGACAGGCGGCGACTGCACTGTTCGCAGATGTGCGACAGCAATTGGCGGCTGTCCAAGAGGTTCCAGCAACCGAGCGTCAAGCAGCTGCCGCTCAGACCTCCGCGCGAGGAGGCTCCGAGGCCGACCTGGTGACGGAAGTCACTAGGCGGGTTTTGGAGGCCCTTCGTCAAGAACGGATGGCAGCTGCCCCCGTTCGTCCGGTCGCAAGCTACGCCCGCGCTGCAGCATCACCTCCACTGTCATCGGTGGCCGTACGCCCGCCAGCGAAAGCTGCGCCGGGGTTTTCACGTCAGCAGCGTCGACCGGAGCCTTCGAGTGAGAGGGGGTCAACCGGTGTGGTCCTGGTGATCGGGGACTCGAACTTCGTTCGATATCCGTTCAATAGGTACCCGTACCGCACCATTGCAGTACCTGGCCTTCGGATCGCGAGAGCGATCGGGAGTCTGAGGTCCGCAAAGGATCTTCCTGCGCGGGTCTCCGCGGTCTTGCTGGGCGTAGGTATCAACGATACCCGCAGGAGCACTACGTGGAGGCGAGATCTCGAGGACTTGCGGAGGGAGATCCAAGGGCGGTACCCGGATGCGCCCATTTTTCATGCGGAGGCCCCGGCCGCAAAGCTGAGAGGGGAGGCGCGAAGGTCGGTAGAGGCCGCTAATCGTGAGGCCGCGACGGTTTTCCGGCAGATTCGGTTCATGCCCGAATTGACGGGGTCTGGAGATCCGCATTATTCGGATGCGGAGCGCAATAACCTGGCGCGAAAGTGCCTACGTATCATTGCACTAAGTGTGCCAGCGCTTAGGCGCGTTAAATTATGGTAAGGATGACGCGGGAGCGTCATGCTTTTATGGAGGGGGGGATAATGTAACAGTTTTATGCGTTTTATGGTCTTTTACTGTGTCATTATCTCATGAACTTTTATTGCGCGCAGATTTTAAAAATGTGAGTGCTGTTCGGGCTGAGTTTTTGTTGTGCTGAACTGGTACGGACGCAAGCCGGCCAGTTCGTGATCAAATCATCAAAGGCTACTATATGTGTTCGTTTCCATCCACAGTGGAATCCGAGTTTAGTGACGCGGCTTCGGACGCGGAAGAGGGTATTCGCCTCTTACGTCTAGACGGCGAGAGCCGTCCTACTGAGTCCTCCAGTAGTAAGTCTGGCGTTGGCGAGAGCCGCAGCGAAAGAGTGTCGTGGGCAGACGAGGCCGAAGAGGAGGAGAAGGAGGCGCGAGAACAGCAGCGAGCGCGAACATCCGAGAGGGTAAGTTGTCGCAATTCGTTAAACGTATTTGACCGCGGAACTAGGCCAGTTACAATAGAAAGCGAGCTTACAAAGCAAGAATGCAAGCATGTGAATCTAGAGCTACAAGAGAAGCATCTTCTTCGAGAAATCAGAAGGAGCACTGTATCGTCAGAATAGTATTTTGTGGATAAATCAAATCAATTCAATCGCTTCAGAAACGTTCGAATTTTGATGAAATATTTGGAAAATGTTGATTGTCTAAAAATTGATTATTTTGAGGAGTGTGAAATCCATCTTTATCGTGTACATAATTTGTTGTTGGTACATAGCTCACCAGAGATAGCTAGTTAAAGTGATAGCAATGTGAAAAATGTCAACGCATTCTTGAACTGTTGATGTGAAGTTTCACCGAAACAAGATTAGCCCACACACTTCGGGTTCTTTTAGCGTAGCAACCAAATGTGATAATACCTAGACGAGTTCCTTACCGGCTGGATGGTTCCATAATGGTTGCAACACCTGCGGCACTGCTTTATCTAAAACTTGGACAATCTTTGACATCACGAATCTTTCAGTAAAAGAAGTCGTAAATATTTCGATATTTTAAAAGTAGCATCAACAAATCAATTATGAAGACGAAGTCTTAAAACACGACATGAATGGCCTACAAATTTCAGTTCTCTATATATGTGGAGTGTGTATGTTAGTGTGATATTTGTTATGTCGAACATGTTATAAGTGAAATTCACTAGTGTACTCTTAGTCTTAAAATTGTTCTATCAGGTAGTCTCATGAATTTAACAAGGGCAAAATTCTGCTGAATTTCCTGATCATCTGTTTTCAAAATTATCAAGTCAAATGAATCAACGCTTTATGGAAAACCATTGGCATTCAGTTAATTGCGCATGAACACTTTTACATTGTCGCGGAGACTGTGAATCAATTTTCAAGATCCAAGAATTGACGAATATTGAAGTCGATTGGAGATTGAATGTCATTATTGTACGATTATTATATGATTATTATGCGATAACCTCATGACCAAATTGCAAGTCGTAGAAATTCGACATATATTTTCCCTTTGCTTCCACATTGCTCCACATTGTCCTTTTATCTACATTGTTAGATAGATGGCATTGACAGCAGTCTCTGTTGAATGCGATTTCAACTGCTTAGTCAGCCATCGATCAAAATGTTGAACTACATCGGAAAAATGATCCAATTCTGGAAACCCACCATAATCGCAACATGTTTGGTCACCAAAGAAGTAATTTTTAGCACAGGCATTCCCTAATTCATGTTGAGTTGATGTTGTGTACACGGTTTTTACAGATTAAGGAGTTCCGGGGTGTGGTTCTGTTATATTTAGTTGTTTAGTTATCCTGGATTTTTTGAGTAAGCTTTTGGGGGAAATTTGTATTTTCGCTATGAATTTTCGTTATTGGAATTTTTCTGTCGTCCATATTTCAAAGGACTCCGCTACAGTTTTTTTGTGTAAATGTGTTTTCAGGTTTATGGATTCATTAGTCATTTTCCGACTAATAACAGTAGTATAAAATTTGAATAATAACAAGGGAAGAAAGATGGCATAAATAAATAAGTTGGCTGCAATGATAGTTGATGTGAGGTGTGGTGGAAATATCAATATGCTTGAAGCCCACATGCGATTGAGGAAGAGCATCTCCATTGGTGATGGTGTCAAGCCGGAGAGCTTAAAAATATTTGTTGAGTGAGGAGAAATGCGGTATTGAGGCATGTGCAAAGTATGGTGAGAAAAAGAAGAGATAGAAACAGTGAATAGAGGAATTCGGCTATTAAATAGAGGACAGACAAGGATAAGACATCACAGACAATGTTGCTTTTAGAATGGTAATGTTGTGGCTGGATTTTTTTCTTTCCATCAACATTTTCATTTTAACAATACATGGGAAGGGAAAATTTCAAATGTGCACGTATTGAAAATGACAAGAACAATGCAAAAATGAGAAGATTTGGAAGTTTAGTTTAGGGATTGATGAAAGTTGTTGATGACTAAAGAGTTATAATCACTAATGTATCTATGTGGTCTCCAACGAATTTCAATTTTTGACTCGATGTGTTTCATCTAATTGACATTGAATAATTTTTGACACCGTATCTCAAAAAATTTTTTAATTTACTGTAAATTGCACCAATTTCAATTGTACTGTAGTGTATAGAGCAATAACTTTTTACCGGATGTCGTGATGCAGTGTTTCCGTTCATATTCCGCTGTGTCTGCAAATGACTCAATTGCTCTCGTCATCATATATGTTGTACTGTTTTCCATGCTGTTTGTCTGCATCGAATAGTCCACAACAAACCTTGCAGGATTTACAGTTGATGAACTGTGCATTTTCGTGGACTTGGGGCGAATTCTGTTAACAGTTTGGCCGTTGTGCAGCAGTTACTTCGTTTAGGCTATAGGCCTATACCGGGTTACGGTATATGTCATTTGCCCTCCTGATAGGCAAGCAAGCAATAAATTCTGTATACATGTAGGCTTACATTCCATCAATAGCAGAGATGTAGAATTTCAATGAACTTGCTTACTTTACTTTACTTTCTCCTTTTAACTTCTGCTTTTCCTCCTTGGAGAGGGCTGGACGTGATGAGACTCCTCCAACGGGCGCGGTCCTGTGTGTCTTCTACTGTCAGCCTCAACTCCTTCATGTCTTCCTGGATGGTCTGCAGTCATGATCTTCTTGGTCTGCCACGTGGCCTGGGACCTTTGACAGCCACGTGGTCAATGAACTTCGAATTAAAATAAGTCAATGGAACCAACTCTTGTAATTGTAATTCACAATCTGCCTGCAGGAGTTGCTACACAATGTCTTTTCATAACAAGACACGTAGAGTGTAAATTCAAATTTTGCATTACATGTACATCACATTACTCAATAGCTATCGATAGTCTTGGACAATAACTAAGTCAATAGCTGCACTTGTAAATGCACCATAGATAACTGTATGAGACTATGTAAATCTTGAATGCCACAACAGAGGCGTTTGAAGTGGCAAGAAAATATGGACCTGAGGAATAGATATTGCGGACATATCGCAAATCATACAGTTAAGATGCTTCATGGTGAACTAGCACAGGATTTTATTGCATGATATAACAAAGCTATGACATAGACTACGGTACCCTAACCTATGTATTACGCCCCTAGTTTTCATATATAACCATGTTCCCGAGATTCGAAGGCGAAATTCATCTCCATCCTAAGCATCTGTCCAAGGGTTCGAAATTTTCCCGGATTTGCACAACTTCTTTTCGTGAAGTCACGAATTTCGTTGAAATGTGCATTGAAAAATTGGACCGCACCCCGTCACCCTGCACTTCGTCGATCATCGAGTCAAAGAGTAATGACGACCGATACTTGACTTCTTGCTAGTTCGTGAATAGAAAGTTATTCCCACACATTTTTCTACTTCGCAGCATTCATGGAAAGACATATTATGTGTGTTGATTTTTTCCAACTTTCAATCATAAGGATGCATGTTGCAATCATTCATGCGACATTTTTTTGCATATGCACAAGGATTGTTTGAAAGGAGGGTATCAGGATAGACATTTGTATATTTATAGCTTTTATAATTTCACTCTTGTTTTGGCACTGACTTTTAACCTCTGTAGCTTACACAATCAGTCGCTGTTCATTGTTCTCATTAACATAGCATGTAATGCGCTCCGATTATTCTAACTAAACCAAACGTATTGGTTTCGATTATCATGCTCTCCAATATATTGCAAGCGCAAACGGTGGGTGAAAAAGCATAAATATAATGCATTCACACAAAAAATACGTAAAACCATCATGAACTTACTTAGGTGATGGCATCTGTGAACTGTAACAACAAATCTCCACGTGTTCATTAAAAATTCAAGATCTTTTTCTTGCAGAAACACAAGCACAGAAATGAGTAACCTCAACATAGCAATACTAAAGGGCTAACAACAGGGGTGGGCTGAGTGATGAGACAAAATGTGACAACTTGAATTGAACGTAGTAGTTCACCGGATGCTGTGAGTAATATCACTTGATGAATAAGACCGTCATGATTTCGGTGAATTTTTTAACAGAAGAGTGCAGTTTACTCTTCCATCAACCTTAAAACGTACATACTCAACTGCACCGTAGCCTGATTCACTGACATCACCGAAAATGTGCAATCGACAATTACCATAGATGAATTGACTCTGCTTGCAGGACCGTTCAACACAGTAGTCTTCCAATTTTGAAAAAAAATCATTTTTCCACGTAGTGCACATTTCTTTATGCTCATCAAGTATTTCTTCATCACAAATCAATCTGATCGGCGAAGCTGTTGAAAGAGAAACCTCTTGCTGGTAAATTTGCAGGTTCCAGAAATCCAAAGGACCGTAAATCGAGAAGATTGTTGATAGAATACCTTGACGCGTAAATGCTTGAACCTTAAATTGAACCTTGAATCTCAGAACATCGTGCGCAACATCCCGAACAGCATCCAAGGAGCGTTCAAAGTTGCGTTCAGTTTTATCCAAATCAACGCTTTTCATTGATTTTTGACAACATGGAGTCTGAAACTGCTGCAATTACATCCGAGGAATTGCTGACAACATAGCCTAAATTAGAGCATCCGCGATTGCAGATATCAAAAATGTTCTCCAATAGGGAAGCGATTTCTTCATTTGATTCTCCAGCCAGCAACATGTCGACGACGCAGAAGCTTTTCCGCAAGTTGCACGCATCGATTTTTGAACAATTTTAGACATCATGGAAACATCCCTGTAATGCAAAGATTACGCAACTTGGCAGGGTTGGTCGGCAAAAAAACCCACCCGGGGTTTTATCGGGTTATATCCGGGCGGGTTTTTTCGGGTTTTTTATACCGGGTTTAATCGGGTTTTTCGGGTTTAATCTAGTTATTTCGATTTTCTTGAAATTAAGAGGTAATCTCTTATTTCATAATTATCATTTTATTGAAAAATCAAACTACATTGCACACATCAGTGTAATGTAAACCATGATTAAAATACAATATCATGAGAAAATATCGGTGAGTACTTAATATAGGTTACTGTATTTTAGCCGTACCAAATATTCAGATAATTACAGGCTATCTAAATAAGGAATCATATAAAGTTATTCTCTCACCTACATTTACGAATAGTATACTTTACACAAGATTGGCTGTTATCTAAAATTTATAAGTTTTTTCTACTATTGTATTACCAGAGAGAAAACACATGTGTACGGTAGAGGCTATAAATTGAACTTTATATTAAGATATATGGTCAAAACGGGGAAGATCTAATGAGTCATTTAAACATCGATCACCAAATATCTGTTTGTTATACCGGTATTCAAAAAGTAAGAAAATATAGGCCTAGACAAAAATATAGGCCCAACTGTCAGCAGTATTACTGATACTAAAGCTAAATAATACGCAGATCGTTTCGTCGAACTTTCATATCATAAATTCGATTCATTTTATTTATTTATTTATTTTTGATTACCTGAGGATGGTCGTTTGGTGTGGTCGAAAGACCTCGTCCTAATATGTGAAATGGAGGACGCACGCTCTTTCTTATGGTCCGAAGTGTCCGTCGCAGACTTGCAGCCTGCTGCGGTATCAGTAATGACGCGCGCGCACCACGCACGCGCCACCCCGAACTCCCTATCATTTCCGAGTGTCTTTTGTATGCGATAATAACATTAATGATCAGACTTGTGGGCAGTGGCTTTAAATCATTGTTTGCCAATATCGATCTTATCTTACGCACTTTAGACTGCACCAGCCACCCAAAGACATGCGACCAGCAGCGTCAACCAAAATGCGTGCGCTCTCCCGAATTCCCCATCATCTCACGAATGCATCACTACAGTCCGCTGTTGACAAATCCAGGCTGGCTGATGTCCGGCGAGTCAGGGATGGACAATGGGCATCATATCAGCATAGGCGCTAAGTTTCTTGCGCAATGAAAACATCGAACGTTGACATATTATTCGGTTTCCTTTTCCTTTTCAATATTTAGTGTTGTAGTAAGAAACATGTAGATTACGGAATTGTATACATTCCATACGATGATTTTTGAGAAGAGGCAGAGTCAATAAATCAGAAAAATGAATTGGCATTACTGTATTTTAATTAGAAGCATCGAAAAAATGACATAATATGGAAAAATCCATTTCACCCGATTTCGCTGATTTCACCGGGCGGGTGAAATCGGGTTTTTTTCTGACCGGGTGGGTTTTGACCAACCCTGCAACTTAGTAAGAATACACTTAGGGGTGCACCAATTAGTGATATTGATAATCGGCCGATTACCAATTTATTTGTGTAAGATAGCCGATCAATCGGTCGATTATTTCTTTTAAATTCATCTAAAATCGTCGTTTTCCACGCACTAAAAGAATCAACTGATTTAGTTGAAGGAAACTTAATAATTGCAAAGTGCATCAAATGATAGGTAAAACAGGTCGTGAATGTTCCTTGTAAAAGCGTTGTGACGCTAATCTAGTCCTACGTTGAGTTGAATAATTTTGAATTTTCAACAATTGCTTGTGATTAGATTATAGTAGGCTACTTAAAGTAGCCTTTTGCTCATAGGAGAACATTAGTGACAAATATATAGCAAGAAGTTCGTTTCATGTGGTTACATATGCTCTTCATTCCAAGCAAAATCTCATCGATAATCATCATCATTAAAATGAGATTTAAAGATAAGAGACGCGGATGAACCGATCAATTTTCTAACCAATCATGGCAGGACAGAACCCACCCTTGTTAGTATGTCTAAAGGGTCTGAAGTGACTCTTAATTACTTACTATATAATAATTTCATCCGTCATTTAATATTCATATACGGAAATTACTGTAGCACATAGGCCAATATTATACGCCAGTATTCAAGCCCAGATATTCCAGTTGTGCGAATGAACACTCAATCACAAGGCTAGAATAACAGCTGGTCAGCTGCTAGGCGAATGGTTGTATGTCGCCAACCAGAGACGAGATCGTGACATGCTCAAGGACTACATAGAATTTGAAATGCATGAAAAGCCAAGATCAGCGCTTCTTCCAGAATGGAAACCGAGCCCTGGCCTGGATTTTTGGAAACACAAACGGTCACTCATTCTTAAGGTAATTTTTATTGCCGTCCTTTAGAACTTGATGTTCACATACACAATACATTTATTCCGTTGATGCACAGCAAAGTATAATTTGTGCGATTTATCATGTCTATCATGACGAACGCTAAAATCATTACTTCTACGAGATATGAAAGAATTTTCAATGCATTTTACTGTCGGTATGATTTATTGACAACATGAATATTACCTTGATGGGCGGGAGTGATGATTACGGTTTGAAAAGCAGGCACGCGTTTGCATGTTTTGATTTATGAATTCGCAGCATCTATGAATATGAAAACATACATGTTCACTTGCAAATATATATCAAAGATTGCATTTAGTTGGTGTCTATGTACATTAGCATTTGGATGTTCATATGCTTTTGTTCTGAACAAGAAGACATTTTAGTGAATCTTGATAATGCAAATTGTATAATTGAATCAATCCTAATTTGCGAATAACCTATATTCAAATGGCTGCTAATTTTAAATCAGACGGGCCTGGGCCTAAAATTTAAATCTGCAACGGGACTAAAGAATTCTGGTCTTCAAGGAATTGGCTGACAGGCTCGGACCGAAAACCCATTTTGGGCTCTTCTACCCAGACTCGTCGAAAAATGCTTAGCATGCGCACGTATAGTCCGGGAGCTAGCGTGAAGTTGTGCAGGGAACGAGGTAGTACATAAAACTTTCACATAGCATAGTACACCTCTAACCTACTGCAAAACTTCGCGTCTGCCGGATCAGATCAATGCTTTTCAGAAATAGAGAGGATAACACAATCCTATGTATTTCCAATGGTAAAATTGTGACACTTAAGGTGTTGACTCCATTTTTTCGAATTTTTGCTCATAAAAGTTACACAAATTGGTATTTTGTTGAACTGGTTATTATAGAAATCATCTACAGATTATGATCTTTCAAATGAGTTATCATTCATTGACAGAGGATGAAGTAAAGTGTACAAACAGACACTTTTCGTTGGTGTAACTGCAAATTTTAACATAGAAATTTCAGGAAAATTGTTGATATACTTTAGCGAAAAGTGTCAGTTTGTACACTTTACTTCATCCTCTGTCAATGAATGATAACTCATTTGAAAGATCATAATCTGTAGATGATTTCTATAATAACCAGTTCAACAAAATACCAATTTGTGTAACTTTTATGAGCAAAAATTCGAAAAAATGGAGTCAACACCTTAAATGTCACAATTTTACAATTGGAAATACATAGGATTTTGTTATCCTCTCTATTTCTTAAAAGCAAATGATCTGATCCGGCAGACGCAAAGTTTTGCAGTAGGTTAGAGGTGTACTATGCTATGTGAAAGTTTTATGTACTACCTCGTTCCCTGCACAAGTTCGCGCTAGCTCCCGGACTAGTATACTCGCACATGATGATATGCGAAAATAGCTTTTTTGCCAACATTCATAAATATTGCGAAAATCTAGTCTATGGGAGAATTCTGTTGTTTTCATTCATTGCAATAATGGAAAAGAAGTCTTTTGAATTCATATTAGTAGTTCAATGCACAATGAGCATGTAGAGTGAAGTTCATCTAAAAATTTGAAATCTTGTCTTTCGATCAATTGCTAAATTTGAATGAAGATTAACAAAAATCTTCAAAAGTCCACTAATTGTCAAATAATCGGCGGATTACCGATTATCTCTCTGCCGTGGCAATAATCGGCCGATCAATCGGTACACCCCCAGGATACAGCACCAAAGACATGTACATTCAGACGATGTTGAATGGGTTCTGTATTTGAGTTACCATATCGATGCCAGAGAAATCGCAGTTATTTAGAGTCTGCAGATATTTTTTCTACCTTTCTTTTGATGACAATTAGAGTGTTCAGAAGTAACTCTTACTTGATGAAGCATTTTCTCAATGTCTGCTGTGGCGGCAACATATCCACATCTGATTCATAGAACACCAACCATGTTGTTTGCTAAATCAGGAGCTCGGATCAGCTTGTTATTAAAGGAAACACCTCTATACTTTAAAGAACAATTGAATACGATCCGAAGTTTCTTTCATTTAATGGCGAACAGCGTAATGTGATATGTACCAAACCTTTCCAGGAGACCGCATTAACTTTTCGGCAGGTACTTCCTCCGCAAATTGTTTCTTCAGCACTTGGTTCATGAAATCTGCATATTCGAAAAATTGCTGATAATTTTTGAATCGCTGTAACATACTTAGCAGTGTTCGTCTCGAATGACAAACATTGTTCGAAAAATAGGGTACTTCGTCACGAAATGGTAAAGGAATTTCAGAGTGTTTGTGCGTACTTGCTACTTACTTACCTCCCAGTTTTGAGTCCCTGTTTCCTGAGTCCCTGTTGACGATATGTCATGCCGATTCTGGTGTGGGCGGTTTGCGCGTCTCCATGCAGCACGGTTCTGTTCAGTGCGACGGTCGAGGTGCAAATCTCGCAAATGATTCTCCACGTTATGCATCAATTTCTTCCTTAGGCCACCACAGATGTTCTGACCGGGTGCTTCCACAAGTCGCGTCTTTTTGGGCCAAATAATCCTCATAATGTTTGATGTTATTGTCAACCCTTTGAAGCCATACTGTAGTGACGCTTTGAAAAGGGGTTGATTTTAAGTCACTTTAATGTACGCAAAATATCTTAAAAGTATTTACAAATGTTAGAGACACATATTATTTACAAATTTGTCACAAATACTCACTGGTGCCTCTTTTTAGCAGCATTCACATAAAACTACATGGAACAACTGAATTCAAATTCATAGCACAGCAACATACATAGTTAATTTAGGCATGCATGAGGCCATGGCATGCATGAGGCCATAGCATGCATGAAGCCATAGACTTCTAGGACTATTCAAGTAGATTTCTTTGGTCATGACTTATGCGGCCAACATTTACATGCGAATCATACAATCAGTAGGCCTACTGTCTGTATGCAGATAGTAAAAAAAGAAGCCAAGTGAACGGGAGGGCGAATAAAGATCCTTAGTGCCCAGAACTACACCTCCCACTCCCTCTCGTTCACTGGTAGGATCAGCACAAGTTTTCGCACGTCACGTTTCACACTTTGTCCATGCGGTAGTCCATGCGGTGGCCCATCTTCAGGCCTGTGATTACTCCTCAAATTCGCAGATTCCTCAAATATTTTTTTTACTCAAATCCTCAAAAATTCCTCAAATATAGCTTAACTAAGAGAAATTCCTCAAATGTGATACATTTCAGACTAAATGTAGGATAATGTATTGTTTTTTGAGGAATGGCGATGATATGTTAACTTCCAATCAAGAAGCTGAGATAGAATCCTGTAACATGTATCCTACATCCTGACTGCTGAGCTTGAGCAATTATGATTTATAACGTGTTCTTATTTCACGTCGTTTTCATTTCTGCAAGCTACAGGGCTGCAGATGTTCCGGTTTGTCTGGACTTATTTTTCTAAGCAGAGAAGTTGTCCGAAGTTATTGTCTGTCGAACTCACTCATTAAATGCTTTCACGTATTTAATGAGTGAAACACTGCGATCAACCTATAGAAATAGTATATTTGAACACTGCAATTTTTTTACTTCTAACTTCATAATATTGCTTAGAATTCCAACAATAAAATGCTTATTCAATTATTTTCATTAATTATCTTGACCTGTTTCACAGCCTTCTTTATGTTTCTGCGACTATAGGGTTGCCAAATGCATGCCTGTTCTTCTTAAAGAAGTTTATGATATCGATCTTCTATATCCACTATGTGATAACGTATAGGTAGCCCAGCTCACTTGGATTTCAATGCTCTTATCAACTGAAGCTTTTGCTTCACTCATTCTCTTCCATTATATTTCCTCTGAATATGAACACATTCGACGGGGTAAAGCGGATGGTCTCTAAATGTAGTGTCTATATGCCTCCTGGTCACTAGTATGTGGGAGTTAGAAGCTTATGAGGCTGTGCTATCCTATGAGTCTGCAGCTACGTTTTCCAGGGTTTGCAGACCGACATCTGAACACAGGTTGATGTGAAAGTAATGCACACATCATTTATCGTTGTATGCGAACTGAGATTAATTAAGACATTCAAACCACATATTACTGGGTTGGTAGATTTTCAACCTAAGTCTGCTGCAAGATGTGGATGTCAATATCTCAGCGGAACTTCATGCGAATAGAGGTGATAATCTTTCACTCTTTGCCTAGATGAAACCAACGACTTAGCTGGCAAGCCTGTTCCTGACATTTGTTTTGTGTCGTCTGAGAGAATTCTTGTTCATTTGAATGTAGATTGAAGCGATATGATCAAAGCGCTAACAGGTAAACAAGAGCCACCAAAACTTGTGCAGTAAAAAGTAGTATTAATATATTAGTGGGTAATGTGGCGTATCCTTCATAATACTGAATTTAAGCCACAAGCAACGTATTCCGTCAACGATTTTGATCTTTTAATAGTTATGGGTTACTCCTCCCAAAATTTGCCTAAGATCTGAAAATTAATCTTCACAATAGCCCCTGATGCCTGTATTTAGGATATTTCCTACATTCAAAAATTGCAGTATACACATCTGACAAGCATAATTGAATTGGCGACGATAGCGTGAAGCACAGCGATATCAGTAGCTTGATCTGACATCCTCTGTTCGACACATTCTAAGCAGATAGTACTTGAGGATAGCAAATTAAATTCGTAACAACGCGTGAAGTGATTATGACCAGGCCAATATCCGTTTGTAATATACACAACTTCAAAAAGTGTGGTGTGGTCAACCCTGGGGTTGCCTTCTTCGACCTTCATGACTCGAAGTTTGGCCCAAAATCCATGCTAAAATTTGGAGCTTTTTTGCAATTGCCATATTAGGCTCGGTTTCTATTCCTCAAATTTTTCAAGGAAAATCCTCAATTTTTCTCATAGGCTAATCACAGGCCTGCATCTTGTCTGGATATGTTGCTGACACTTTTCCCAGTCTGTATTCACCACGGACAGTTTTGCTGTCTGCAACAAGCACAATGTCACCTTCTTGAAGATTTCTATGTGCTACATGCCATTTTTGTCTTATGATTGTGTTCGGAAGTGCATATTTCATCCATTCTTTCCAAAACTTCTCACTGACGTCCTGCACGTACTTGAAGCGTTTCAAAATTGTTTTTGGTTTGGCATCCCAAGGTCCTGGAGGAATCTGTGAGTTTGATCGCCCAAGCGACAAATCATTTGGACATAGATATCCAATTTTGTGGTCCTCATTTCCCTTTGAGGCACGTATGGCTATCGGTCTTTCGTTCACGAGCTCTGCACTTTCAAATGAAATCGTTTGGAGTTCAGTAAAGGTCAAAACAGAATTTCGAATTGATATCCACATTGCCTTCTTAACCAGTTTGATCATTGCTTCAACTGCTCCGTTTGTATGAGGTGCGCATGGCGTGTGAAATTTCCACTCTGTTCCCTTCTCGCTTCCATATCTTTGTTGAGTTGTGGAATCGATTGATTTGATGAATTTCTTTAGCACTGAAGCAGCACCATCAAAGTTTTTTTCCTGGATCACTGTAAATCACACTAGGATGACCGTGGATAGTTGCAAAGCGGCGATGAATTAACATGTAGCTTTCTGTTCCGAGATCTCGTGCAACATCAACATAGATCGCTCCAGTAGATAAGCAGGTGAAAACACATCTCTATATTTTCATTGTGGTTCTCTTGTTCACTTCTCCTCGAACGGTCATCGGTACAAAAATAGTCGACATTTGTGTAGGTAAATGGTGGATTGGGTTGTACTTTGAAAGCAGGAATTTCACCCATCATTTGCTGAAATCTGACTTTCTTGAATTTTCTGCAAATGACACTGGAGTAGACGATCTTTTTCACAATGCGTCTTCCAGACAGAATCCAACAGCGAGAACGCAGCTTGATCATCGTTGCATCAACACTAGAGTGTGATCGATTGTGAGCGTCTAATGCATACAGTCGTGCGATGGCATTGTTTGTCAAAATTGGAACAGTTATGTCTGGGTTACCATCACTTCCCAGTCGTCCACAAGTTGTAACCAATTGAGAATTTGTGTCATAATGAGGAACAAGTGCTGATAATTTTTCCGAATTCAAAGTTCTTTGACCAATTTGTAGAATGATATTTTCAGCACTTTGAAAGTCACTTGCAGTGTAATTCAATATCTTGTTTCCCTCTTGGTTATGTGTTATTGGTCTGGTTCTGTTTTCCATGCTTTTGCTAAAAAAATGACTGCTGTCATCGTCCGGATCAATTTTGTCAAAGAACTGAATCTGTCAGGTTTCAAGCTTGTTTCTAAATTGTACAATCGTTCATTTTGGTCTGTAGTTTCGTGAGAGACACAAGAAAAGGCTTTCCTTTGCAGTTTTGATATCACGGCTTCTTTATTGTGGGACACTTTTTGATCAATCGGTCATGATTCTTCATTTTGCATCAGCCAGCTGGGTCCGGTTTGCCAAATACTATCTTGATCCAACTCACTCGGCTTGCAACCTCCGGTAATCAAATCAGCTGGATTATCTTTTGACTGTACCCAAAACCAATCTTTGCGCGATGATTGATCATTGATTTCGCCCACTCGATTAGCAAAGAAAGTAGAAAATGTGAATGATTCTTTTTGCAATGCTCCCAGAACTGTTCGTGAATCGAGAAAGTGATAGACCTTTTCAAATTGTATCCGTGATGTGTTGACTAACCAAGTTCTCAGACGAACAGCAAAAACAGCTCCACATATCTCTGACTTTACCGTGTCACCTTTCAAATTCACAGGACATAGTTTGCCTTTGCTTTGGAGGATGCGAACATCATACTAACCATTTGTCTCACACCGTACATAGGCTATACTCCCGAAAGCATTGTCAGATCCATCAGAGAATGTTATCAAATATGGTCGAGTTCCACCACTCACTTTCAGACTTCGTGGAAAACTTATCGTGGGCAAATCAGCAATCTCTTTGAAGTAATCAATCAATTGTTTCCTCAATTCTTCAGGGATAGGCTCGTCCTAATCAACTTCTGTCTTTCAATTTCTGTTTTCCATCTCCAACTGCCAAGTTTTTCGAAATAATATGGATCCTTTCAGTTTTACTGGGGTTGAAAGACCAGTCGGATCAAACGTTCCCATAATCTGACTCAAAACCATTCTTTTTGTCAACACTTGAGGAGTGTGAGAATCAATTTCATCTTTTTTCAGATTGGGCAGAGAGTGCATTTTTTGTATTTTCTTCGAAAAGTTGATTGCACTTCTGACATACAACAAATCCTCTTCAAGGTGGTATCCGAGTCCTAATGCAGTAACTTGCTCACCGGTATTGCATTCGGCAGATTTATATCGAGAACTACATTGTCGGGATTGGTTCCGGACCTCACCCAAATTATTTTTTTCAATCCTCCTCTTGTCAAAATGGCTTCCATATCGGATTGAATATTTTCTATCTGCTGATGCGAATCTGCACTCTCCAGGATGTCGTCGACATACATTGCTTTTTTGATTGACTCTCCGGCTTCTTTTTTGTCCTCAAATTCCGGCAGATCAGAAGTCAGACAAACAGCCAACATTGCGAGGCATGCAGCAGGACGATCTCCGATATTCAGACGTTGAATAACATAAGTTTGCGGTTACTTGCCATCACTCTCTTGCCATAAGAACCTGTGTAAATGCATCTCAGCTTCTTCCAACCAAACGCTGTTGTACATCTTTGTAATGTCTCCTATCAGACTGATCAAGCCTTCACGTAATCGTAGGACAACATTTTGAATTGGATTCAAGACATCTGGTCCTTTGTGCAAAATGCTATTCAATGAGACTCCACGGCAGGGTTGACTTGAGTTCCAAACCAATCGAGCTGGAGTTGTTTTACTGTTTGGATTCACAGCAATTTGATGCGCAATATACCAGGTTGGACCATTCCAAGAATTCATTTCTTCTTCTGTCAATTTTCTTGCAGTGTTCCTTTTCAGCAAGTCTTGAATCTGAGATTCATACACTTGTTTCCAATCATTGTTTTTGTCGAGTCGACGCATAGTTGACTGTAGAACTTTAGTGACGAGATTCTTGTTATCAGGAAGGCATGAAGGACTCTTTTCCTATGGATATTTTGTATCCCAATGTGATTGTGGGGAGTGGCAGTCTCTATCTGGTTTGAAAGTTAGACAGTCTTTCATAATCTCCAATTGTTTCTGGTCTTTCAATGACATGTTCCTGGATCCTGGAGAGCATTCACCACAACGGCATGATCCACATTTAGGAGAGAATGAGACACCTATTTCGTCATACTTGAACCAGTTCAACACACTTTTGACATCCATAATAGAGTTGCGGCATCTGAAGCACTTCGGAATTTCATCTCCTGTAAAATCGAAATCATAGTGCAAAGTAGCTTTCGTTGAATTTGTTTTGCTGAGACATGAAGTGGCTTCTGTTCTCAAACTCATTGCCAAATGTGTGCTCGACTTGTATACATCTGTTTCGATACTTTCTCTCAAAGCTGAGTGTGTTCCTCCGACAACGATGCCTAAGGGACCTATCCATAAGACTAGATCATCGACAGCGACTTTTCTTGACGGCATAATACCTGCATTGACTTGCGACAACAATACGTCGCACTCAGTTGGTCTTGACAGCTGCTTCAAACTGTAATCCGGGAATAATTTGCCCAACAAAGTACTGTCCACATTGCTATTGATGTTGGCAATGTTTTCAATTCCAAAAACAATGACGTTGATAATTCCCATTCTTGATTTTAAACGAAGAACGCATCTCATTGTTTCGATTGTCTTTTCGATGCCGGCGATGCCACTAATCTTCAAAGCATAAGGTTCTCCGACAAGATTCAGTTTCTTCGCCATTCTAAATGTGATATAGTTCGTATCGCTGGCATTATCCCACAATACACCTAGTCGAGTGCTATTGATCGTCCATGCATTTTGCATCATCATGATGACTGGATTTTGATCGGATTGTCCATTGCATTTGTCGATTGTTTTACTTGTTAACGTTCTTACCGTTTTTTCTGAATTTTCACTGATCTTTTCTACATCATTTTCGTTGTTTTTCTTTTGATTACTTTCACTTGTCTCTAATTTCTGTTTGTGTAGTAGGAAATTAAGACCGCCTTTGTACTTCCGGCACACTGACGCCTCATTGTTGCATTTTGCACCGAAATGTCCGCTTTTTAAACATTTGTAACAGAGCTTGTTTTCTCTTACCGCCTCCCACCGTTCATCGACTGTCATCTGGCGAAAGTCTGCATTTCCAAACGGGGTGGTCAACAGCTTTACGGGTGGGACAAATTGTCTTCTTCAGGCTGAAATCTTGCCCGTTGGTTTGGCTGGCCGGTTGTTTGCCGACTTTTGTGGTAGCCTTTTTGACTGGTAGATCGGAAGCCCTGTCGTCTGCAATTCTTAGCTGCCATTTTATAAACGTCAAGAATTTCTCTGGTCTTTCGTCCTCGGATACTTCCATGCCACATAGTGGGTAGATTGCTTCAAACCATTTGTCTTTTACTGTTGATGGAAGCTTTTCGACCAGTTTATTGATTATCGCAGGATTCTTCAAGCCACATTCGCTATCAAGGTCTTTCAAATCGTTGACCGCTGCGATGATGGATCGATAGAAAGAGGAGCATTTCATGTTGTCATTTGCACTTGGTGTTGGCATCAGTAATAACTCATCAATTATTTGGTTGATCACTTTACCCTTGCTTCCGTACATTCTTTTCAATTTTTCAAGCAAACTTCTTTCAGTCTTGTAATCGCTAGGCATCATAGAAAGCACGGCATCAGTGAGACATTCCGCAAGCACAACTTTCTTTCTGCGTCGGATGCTCGGGCCAATCGAGGTTTTACGACACTTAGGCATTCTTCTTTCCAGTCTCGAAATCTCCTGATGTTGCCATTGAAATTGGGGTAATCTAGGGCTTTCATCTTTATGCCTCCCATTGTCAGTCCGCCTTGATTTGAATTATTTTTCACACAGGAAGTCGATTGGGCAGTTGCAACAATATTCTTCTTTCTTTCTTTGTATTTATATTCTGCGTCTGAAAACTGTTTGTACACCGCTTTCACATAAGAGTCCATCTTCTCCTGCTCTTCTTATCAAATTTCCACTTCTTCATCTTCTGGCAGCATCATCAATTCTAATTCCTCGTGAATCTTAAGTAATGCTCCTAGCGACGACGCGAATTCGCGTTTGACGCGAATTACGCGAAATGAGAGTCTTCGACGCGAAATCAGAGGATGAGAATACGCGAAATTCTCATATCTATATTTGTCAATATTATGGACTTTTATAGCTGTATGTCTGTGTAAAAAATTGCATCCTGGTGGATGGAAGTGTGTGTGAATTGAACATTAAACATGTATGACAATGTATCACATTTTTGGAGATGTTATTATAATTATCAATCCAAAGTTTGCATGACACGCTCGTAGAAAGAAGTACCAATTAACCAAACACGTGATAGACATCAGTTATTGAAGCAGACAAAACATAATTCATATTCACAGATGAAACTGGATACATGCCGGTCAGGTTCAGGACTGAAAAACGTGTGATTTTCTAGCAACGAATTTGAGAAAATCCTCCACTGTAAAATTGTCAAAATTACATAGTATGCGAATAAATTGAAATTTAATATGAATCGATGACATCATGATTCGATCTTTTAGTTTTAAAGTTTCCTGTCTACAGGGTGTTTCAGAAATCCTGGGCACTTTGCATAAAAATTTTTATATCATGATCTTTATCTATATTTGCCATCGTAAAAGTGCCCTGACAGTCGCAAAACTTCATATTGATGCAAACATGTTATATAGCCGATGTATTCATGTACACCTGCAGATCTTAGTAAACTTATATAATTAGGGCTACTATCATTTTAACCACTAAATCGGGAAATGAAAAAGCCTTTTTTCTTTGATAAAGGTATACTTGTATAAGCAAATAATAGACATTTAACAAGAAAACAATGAGAGCATAGTCAAAGTACAAGTTATTGATCATGTTCAAACTGTTGGCCTTCCTTGGCAATGCACGCTCGAAATCGGGAAGAAACGGACTGGCAAACTTTATGACACAGTTCTGGAGTTATGTTGTGAACTTCTTCGATGATGAAGCTCCTTAAGTCTGGAAGACTCCTAGGTCGACGTGCAAAAACTCTATCTTTGAGGAAGCCCCATAAAAAAATCACAAGGTGTAAGGTTCGGAGAACGTGGGGTCCACTCCACATGACCTCGACGACCAATCCATCTTTCTTTAAAGTGCTGGTCCAGGTGTCTCCTGACTGATGTGGCGTAATGTGCCGGACAACCATCTTGCATGAACCACATATTGTCATCATTGATGGAGAAGACATGTTCACGAAGCAAGTCAAGATATTTCTCACCGTTGAGATTTCCATCGATGAATACAGGACCAACTATTCCACTCGAACGAATGCCACACCATACCATTACGCCTGGGGCCTGACCATTACTTTCAACTGTGCACTGAGGGTTTTGTGTCGACCAGATTACACAGTTGTGTCGATTGACTGTTCCAGAAAGTTTGAATTGTGCTTCATCAGACCATAAGATGTTATTCGCGAACTCGGGATCTCTATCCATCATACCCAGTAAGATGTCGCAAGTTTCAACTCTGCGATCAAAGTCGTCTTCGGACAATTCATTTATCAAGCGTGGAATATACGGCTTGCACTTTAGTTCCTTGAGAAGTCTGTAAGTGGACGAATGGCTTAGATGACAGGCATTTGACAATTTCCGGCTTGACATAGGCTCGGCACCATTGTCAACAAGCAGCTCAACCAACACTGCCTTGTTTTCATCGGTCGTGATAGACCGTGGTCTACCGGTAGGCTTTTTCGGTTGAACACTACCAGTTTTATCAAACTGTTTATTGATGCGTCCAATCGTTCTACGATCGATTGCATTCTCTCCATATTGACGTAAAAGTTGTCTTTCAACCTCAACAGCATTTTGAGAAAGAGAATATAAACGTACAGCCCTAATCTTCTGCTCAAGTCTGTCATCTTCAGCCGTAACGCGAGTATTTTAAAACTCTTACTTACTAACAGTGCAAAATGAAGAAATCGATATGTCAGTGAACGAATATCAGTTTGAATTTATGCGGAAAACAATGTATTAACGTTTGAAATCATAGAAATTGAGTATGCTTGTAAACTTACTGTGATTTGAGGTCAAGTATTCAATTCAAGTATTGAAATTGATTATGGAATGAATAGCCTATCTAACATAACCATAGCTCAAAATCAACTAAAACAGCGGTATAAAATGCAAAATTATGAACAGTCATATTTGCTGATTGTCTGAGCAAATTAGCAGCGAATTCTAATGGAGGCGGAGTCCCTCACTTTTGCATAGACATAGTGTGACTCTTACTTCTATAGATTCAAATGGACCTCGTTCGAATGGCTGCATAAATGGGAATTATGATTCATCAAGTTGTGCCCAGCATTTCTGAAACACCCTGTAGTAAAGAGATGGTATAACGTTTCAGTGGTTTCCTATTAAAGACCTGGCATGTTAAAATTGCAATGTCACCCAAGAGCTATCCTACAGGCGCATCTAGAACACTTATTATTTTGTCTTTTAATGAATGCTACAGCTTATCATGTAGTGCACCGTAAACATGTGCATAGTTACTATAGGATAATATGCATGCCTATTTCTGATGCTGCTTTACGAATACTTATGTATTTCTTTATAATTACATCACATTTTTATGTATCAGGCGTTCAATCGTCAACGAAAAGCCGTGAAGTAGGACCCTGGGTGGTTATCTAAAGCAGATCAAAATGGAGATGAATTTGGAAAATGGTGTCGCAACAAGAGTAAGGAAAACGATGTTACTGTGAGGGCACAGTGCATTGGGTGTAATACAACATTCGTAGTAAAGTATGGAATAACTAAGGGCATGGGTTGGACTAATTCGACCATCCCGATTACTCCTAAGCTGAATCAAAGTGTCGCAGCGGCATACTCGAAGTATCAAGCAATGCTACAAGAACGACGACAAAAAGAGAATGCTGAGAAAGCCGAAGCATTGGAAAAAGAGCTATCTAATGAAAATGAAATTGAACAGATGAGGAAAAATGACAAAAGAAAGAAAAGTGAAAATATACGAAGAGATGAAGGCTAATGAAGAAGCGGTGATCCAGAAACTGAAGGAGAAGGAGAGATTACACAAACTTCTCGAAGAGGCCCAGCGTCAAGCTTTGAGGTCCGATCAGCAATTGGAGGAACTGCGGTCAGAACAGCGCAAGTTGGACCAGAGACAAAAACGATTATCTGATCAGATTGCGCGGTCGGCTTTGAAACGTCATATTGATGATTCAAGAAAAGAAGGCCCATTATCGAAGCGACCTAAATGCTGAATGAATAATAACATTCACTCATGATAATCATATACATGCATTTTTGACAGCAATTTCTTATCGTGATAGTCTGATATATAGTACATCTATTAGGTCGATGAAATAACGAGTTCTTATTAAAAGTAATTATCATGTAAATGATGATGTAATAGATGTTTTGTGCTGATTGATAAGCGTGACTATGATGTATAGGCTACTTTATAGCTAAATCAACCGATTTGGCGTTGACGCGAAATTTTTCGCGTGACGCGAAATGAGAGGTCAAGTGTCGCTAGGAGCACTGATCTTAAGCACATTATTCATTGTTGTTTTGATGTCATGCCATACATCCTCCAAGTCCGAATCCGTTGCCAGGTCTAGGCGCTTCACCCTTTGAGTTAGCCTGCTTCTCGCGGGCCGACGTTTTTTGCGTTTTTCTTCCATGATTTTTATGTTGCAATTCAATTATTTGTTACTCACCAATATTTTGCTGTAGTGACGCTTTGAAAAGGGGTTGATTTTAAGTCACTTTAATGTACGCAAAATATCTGAAAAGTATGTACAAATGTTAGATTCACATATTATTTACAAATTTGTCACAAATAAGGGTAGAGTGGGGCAGGTTCGTGCAAAAAATTAAAATTTGAATTTCTCAACACCTATTCAGTTGACGGGCAATTTGATTGTTGCCTCAAAAAACGGTAGGTCTTGTAGTTATTTTCCATTTAATAACTTTAGTCTAGAGTCTTTACTCATCCCGTGATATTGACTTTAGTAAAGTGTGTCAACCTGCACGAACCTGCCTCATGGGTGGGGTAGGTTCGTGCAGATAGTGGGGCACATTCGTGCAAATTGCTATTATCCCATTTTTCTTCTACATAAGTCCGCAATAAAGAACTGGTATCTTACAAAACACTGAATGAATTAAATTCAAGAATGTGGATATATTCATCTGCAAACTCAGATAAAAATAACAGATGTAGCTACTCCTCTGCAAACTCAGACAAAAATAACAAATATAGCTAGCTACTCCTCTGGAAACTCAGACAAAAATAACAAACAATAGGCAAGCTTTGGCACTCTTTTACGTCAATGCTTCCACTGAAGCGCACGTGAGCTTTGCGTCCGTTACTCAAAATCTCATCAACAGGATTTCTCAACTGACAAATTACGTCGGTCAGTGGAACGGCGAATATATCATTCTCAGATATTTTGAACAGTGTTTTTGACTCGTCGACGCTTCTGTAACCGTTCATTTGAGTGTCTCCGTCCTCATCAACGTCGGCGGTTGCGCGACCAACATAGCGGAAGTCAATACACTTCTTTCTAGTTCCACCGCGAATCGAAACCAAGTACCACGATCCCGCTGTTGGTGAAAGGGTTCCAGCTCTGGTCACTTCGTCTGCTGTCATCAAGTTGTCGTCATCCGATTCGAAAGAAGGTAATGTCAGCTCCTTGGCACTGGTACCTCTCTGGACTTTGCGGCATTTTCTTTTCTCTGATTCGAGTATCCCTTTCTTCTGCCTGCTTTTCGCTCGGGCACTTTGGTAGCGCGGCAGAGGTCTGATGGTCTCCAACACCGAATTTTTGTCTGATGGACCCGCCTCCTCCGACGCAGCTTCATAAAGAACATGAGGAATCAAAACTGATTCCGCTGCAATCGCGTCATCTGAGAAGATGGATGAGTCAATAGGAAAAATTCCAGTTGCACGGAAGCCTGACGTGATATTGGATGGTGTCATACCATTCAAGAATGGTTGGCAGAAGATGGCAGGCAGGTCATAAATGGTTGGTCGCTGACCGGGATGACTTAACATGAATTCAGACAGCGACGTTCGGAAATGCCTCTTGACCGAAGAGAATACGGCAACATCCAACGGCTGAAGCCGGTGGGAGCAATGGGGTGGGAATGTCAAGATAACCACTCCTACGTCCCGTGCCTCCTCAACGAGTTTCAGACTCACCGTGACTTTCGTGGTTGTCCATAAGAAGTAATACGGGTCGCTCCTTCGTTGGTTTCGCGTGTTTGACGAAGTGTTGAAAAGCAATCAAGAACACATCAGACGTCATCCACCCTTTCGGAGTTGCAAATCCACCAGAGCCGGTTGGTCCACCGTTGACGAATGACGAATTGTAACGTACTGGAGGAAACACGAAGAAGGGTTGCAATGTGTTGCCTACCGCGTTTACAACACATGCTACGGTAACCAAGGTGCCACGTTCGGTTGCTGTAATTGATCCAACCTGCTTCACTCCTTTCTGCGCAACCACTTTGTCCACTTCGGCAACCGTTGAAATTCCGGTCTCGTCTAGGTTGTAGATAGACTCTGGTGGGAATCGATATTTTCCCATGACGCTCCGGAAGTTCTCGAAGAAAGTATCTTTGCTTTTCCTGGTGAAGCCGGTCGCTCGGTGCATGGAGGTAGCTTCAGGTGCTCGAATGGATAGATGATTCCTTGCAAGGAATGAGCGCAACCATTCCACCCCTGCTTTGCAGTTTCGACACCAGCTCGCTGGGATTGACTTCTCCTTCATAATGGCGAATTCATAAGCGAGCTCGCGTGACAGTCCGTGGAGCATCTTCACGCAGATTGTTAGATAGCTACTTAGTTCCGACTCTTCTTCCATGTTGAATACTTGGCGGGTTGAGTAGGACATGGTCCTCTTCGCTTTGAGAGCATCTCGAAGAGTTTGTGCTAGAAGTCCAACAGTGCTAGCGGCAGCACGGATAGAAGAGCCTTCCTTGATTAAACGTCGGGCTTCTTCGACCACCTGCGGGGGCATCGCTCTTCTCGCTGTCTTACGCTTGTATCGACGGACCATCTATGACCAGAAGAGTCGAAAAGAATGAAGCAATAGTATGGTATACGTAGTATAAAAAGTCGCCTCCACACATTGGTTGTAAAGCTGCATTCGATTGGCTACCTTGACAAGCCAAATTTATTCCAGGGTTTCCCATGGGTAATAGAAATAGCCCTAAGTATTACACTCATCCCATGGGATTCCCAAGGATACTAAAAATAGTTGCGTGAAGTTAGCACTCGTATTGGGATCTCAAAGCAACCTGTAAAATTGCTTTTATCATGTTACGGTGTCTGTAAGCCACAATGCTAATAACTTGACATCTTTCAGAAATTGATGCTGCACGAACGTGCCCCACCTGTGTGTGAACGAATGTGCCTCATGCCCTTTGTTGCAACGAAAATCGATATTCATGCAATTCAAGAGATGATCATAAATATTGTACACCACTAACCAATATGGCACATCAAGCTCAACTCATAACGCAAAAATGATGTGGATTGAACAAAGCAATGCTTCAGGAACACGAAAAAACAAAGAAATGAAAAATTTCGTAAAAATGTAAAAAAATGATTTTTTTGACCTTACTAAGCGTTGATTGCACGGTATCAGCTGATATTACAGTCATAATAGCGGATGAAGATAAGGAATAACATATCGTAATGCAAAGTTAATGCGATGAGTAGTTTTCACACATACCCCAATGAACGAATGTGCCCCACGCACGAACCTGCCCCACTCTCCCTTATTCACTGGTGCCTCTTGTTAGCAGCATTCACATAAAACCACATGGAACAACTGAATTCAAATTCATAGCACAGCAACATATAGTTAATTTAGGCATGCACGAGCCATAGCATGCATGAGGCCATAGACTTCTAGGACTATACAAGTAGATTTCTTTGGTCATGACTTATGCGGCCAACATTTACATGCGAATCATACAATCAGTACTGTCTGTATGCAGATAGTAAAAAAAAGAAGCCACGTGAACGGGAGGGCAAATAAAGATCCTTAGTGCCCAGAACTACACATACCTTATCCCCTTGCGACATTACAAATCCAGCTTCATTTATGTTTTCAAATTTTGTGTTGAAAAGTTGTGTGATCTTTTCGTCGGCACATATTCTGATTCTGTTGCTTCTTGTGTATGTTATCTCAATCCTTTTCATCTTTTTATTAAGAGGGTCGTTCACAGTCCACCCCAGGCAATGCTTTTCTTTCTTAGGCAGGCTCTCCTTTTCCACCATCGACTACTTCTATGGTTTTCATGATATCAGTTGCATTTATTCAGTTGCATATATTTCCACATCAGATTCAATAAAGTCGAATGGCACTGGTTGCAGATGATTTCTTAAATAAATAACAGCTCAAAAGACGGATCGTTCGACGATACTTCAAAATGTTTTTATATGAAAATAGAGAACGTTTTCTAAAAAATAAGACGTTCTATATTTTCATATAAAAACTTGTTGCAGATGATGCCAATTAAAAATGGCGTCCATTTGAAGTACATATTCTTATGTAAACGGCAACTCGTCTTTCGTGTACACGACTGGTAAGTCAGTGACTTTGTTTTCAGATAATCTATCACTTGAATATCATTGAGTGCACGAGAAGCGCACTCCCTTGAATCTCTGCAAAACCTTTAGTAAAAAGAAAAAACAAGTTTTTACAATACGTTTCGGATCCAGACCTTTCTTCACAGAGCCAAAGCAGGATAAAATATAAGGATATTAATCGATTATCTGTCGCAATTGATTAGGTCAGATCGGCGAAATATAGTTTGATACAATTTATTGATTGATTTTTGTGCGTCGAAAGAATGAAAAATCATAGTATTTCACTAATTTAAAAAAACGATATCGAAGTCTTTATTTACAATATCTATGGAAATTACTAAGAATCATCTTCATTTCATCACCGAACAAAAGTAGAGGTTACTTTATTTTGAACTTGGCAGTATTGAATTTTAGTGTCAATCTGTTAATTTCCTTCAATAAATATTTTTCACCCGTGCGGTCTCCGGTGTAAAATGGAACAGATGTATCCCTGCGTGTCATAGTAGGCAACTATTGCAGCGAATGATTGGTAAGCTGGAATTAGTCGGTATCTGAATTTCTGCAGTGTGGTGCTGACTTTGCTGAATCGAGGATTTTAGGTTGTCTGGTCCTGTTGTCATGACCAAGGACTATTTTTCGAGATGCCGCGACTTTCTTTATTGCAGGATAGATATTTTTCATAGACAACCCTCAGTTTTAGGTTTGGAAGTTGAACATTCAGCAGGAAATTGTAGAGAATTGACATTTTCAAGACCTAATGTCAGTGTCAATCTTGGCAGCTATTCACTAACATTCTCAGTCAGACAGTTTCATATTGACTGAAAGTCATATTCGGAATTCTCTTTATTTTATTCGAATTTTCCGGGATTCATGCTCATTTCTCAAATACACGTTCTATAGTGAGGTTCTGTAAATGACAAAATTTATTCGGTACGTGCCGATAATTTCCAGTCCAACACTTGTCTGACTGTTTTTGCTAAAGAAATCCCACTTCTTCTGAACCTGGCCCACCCAGCTTCTAATTTAGCTACGTGACGGAAGTGCAGACCTGAAAAATTTTGTCTGACCTTTGCATATTCTCCTTTTATTCAACTATGACACAGATAAGACATGAATCTTTAAATCAGAATTTTTCAGTTAAGCACCTGTACTTGCGTTTGACTGCATTTGTATTTTTTGGCATGCTCTTAAACGAAGCCCTGATCCCGTAAGCAATTTCATTTCTCTTACCAAGGTGCTCCACATTCGCGTTGGTTACTGAAGTACATTGCTGTTAAGACTACATATACTGTCATTCATTTATTGGCATCCACGCTCTACATCCGCAGATTTGTAGTTTTAGTTGCGAAACCAAGGCCCTATTTTGATGTGTCATAAGATCTGTGTGCATGTGTCAATTTTTGATACATTAATCACACATCATTTTTTAATGGTGTGTTGAATATTCTTTGAACCTACAAAATTGATTTGAGAGAATTTGCATTTCAACGGCTCTGTTGAAGCCACTTACTCTTGATTTCTTGCGTTTCTTGACGCAATGTAGGTATGTCATTTTATTGTAAAACCTACATGAGCGAAAGCTTTAATATTCCCCTTCGTTGGAGAACGTAGTTAACGAAGCTGAGCCGCTTTGATAGCTTGTTTCATCGCTGCATGTTCCGTAGGATCTACACCAAAATACAATATCTATGTCGATGAGTATTATCTTTTTTCCGTGGCCCATTCTCGCAGGGTGCAATGTGGAATATAAGCAACAATTGAATGTGCCTACCAATCGATGAGCGCTTACCGGTATAGACAAGGTCTAGAAAGTTTCCTTGTCATCGTGGATTATTATTTTGAACACAGTCGATCCAGCACCTTACTGCATCATCAATGTGTTCCTTCCCTTTACACCTATTGCCACTCATGTTATTATACAATCATCTTACTGATCAATCGAAGACGCCATATGATGCTGTCAAGTTTTTTGTTCACAGGAATATTTCATCACACGTATCTGCGAAAAGGTCTTCATTACAGATTATTTGTTGCTGCATCCCCGCAACTTCACCTCTTCTTATCAAAATATTCAGTTATTTTTACACATATAGAAGCAATGAAAAGGATGACGACATCTCATTTAGCATCAAATTTTCTGTGTTGCTCCGAAAGCTCATTCTGAAACTTTTTGTGGCAATTTTACGCAAAGATCACGTCGATGGAAAGAGAAGTTATCTTTCCTTGACCGTGCCTTGATAGTGTCTTCTTGGAATTTTAATTCCATGGTTGGATTGCAAGGAAGGAGCGCAATTTTTTTTCGTGCGCTTCTTGAAGAGCATCTCATATTGCCCTAAAAATCCTCAATTCATTAGATGAAGGTCATAAAAGTCCTAAAATTGAGTCTCAGATTTTTGTAGACACCCTGTACCAACGTGTTCTGTGAACGCCAACAAACACCCTGTTCTGTGAACGTGTCCCATATTTGGCTTAGAAACTTGCAAAATCTTGCTTAAGCGGCAAGATTACCAGGAGATCATTTATCTTTGAACAATGTTTTTAATGTAGGTACCGTAATAAGCTAATTGATGCATATCTATACTTAACGTTTCACATTTTTCTTTTCAGGTAATTTTCAAGGATTTATACATGGAGCCAATGGAAGCTACAGCATCCGGTAACAAAGAATTTCCTTGCACTTTATGTGAGGTGAGATGCAATTCTGAACAAATTTACAACACTCATCTTATCGGAGCGAAACACCGAAAGAGGGCAAATCGGATGGAGATCGAAAAATTGAAAGCGCAGAAGCATTGTTCAGTTTACTGCAGTATTTGTGAGGTTGAATTTCCGCCAGCAACAAAAAATACACACTATAGTGGCGCTAAGCATCAGGCGATGGCCGCAAAGAACTCGGAAGCTGAGCTGCAAAGATCGGCGAACACTAATAGCAGTCATCATCCAACAATTTCCCAACAAACAAAGCCAAAGTCAATACAAACCAATGCAGTGAAAAAGGTTAAGGACCCAAAATTGGTCTCTTGCAAATTATGCAATGTTACTTTAAATAGTGTACAGATGGCACAAGTACATTTCAACTCCAGAGGGCACATGATGAAATGTGTAAGGGTGCATCTCGACGAAAAGAATAGTGCCAGTAACGAAGGTGTGTATTGTGCCACTTGTAAGATCTTTTGCAAGAAGGCCTGCTATGAAGGACATATAAAAGGATTCAAACATAATTACAAATTGACGAATGGACAGTTTGATGCTAATAGCCCATTTGCTGCAAAATCGATTAAGATGAAGGAAAAACTGGCGAAAATGAAGGATGTCGTTAAAGCCAAAAAGTTGAAAATGCAATTGGAAAAGAGTCAAGAGTAGATTCTAGACCTTTCTATTTTAAACTTAGATTTAATGACTTGTGCTAGCCATCGTCTCCTGATGATGATAAATCACGTAATGTAGCGTTGGATAATTGTATGCATGTCACTTCCATCTTTTGTCTTTTTTATAGGTTTGTAATATAATCGCTCCTCATTGGTCATGAAGCAATCGAAAGACAATAAACTGAAATAGATTTTATATTTTGATAGGAAATCAAGTCTTTTCGGATTGGTAATTCAAACTTTAGTGGCTCACGTTATTATGTCGATTATGAGGATTAAGTAAGAATTCTGAGTCCTACTTGATGAATATCAATGGTATCCATTTGACCGGTTGATTTGCTATCAGGATTGTTGTCTTCACTGTAATTCCTCTGTTTCTAGTCTCTATTGGTCACACTCATTGGGCAGAAATAAAGACATTTTGGATGAAAATCATATTTTTATTTGATAATCATGTAAGCATACGTGAGAGGAGGGCCGCAAAAAATACACTCATGTAGGCATTTACCGGCAACTATTCACAGTATTCATTCTCGGTATTAAGGGCATTCCAATTGTTGGACATCATCGAACGTTCATTATATTGATGATAATTACAGGAGAGCGGGGTGTTATGGGCCACCTGAGTTTAAGAGGTTATAGAGATCACTAATTCCGCTCAAGGATCAACTTTTTTGGCCTAATCACTGCCTATGTACACAGACGCAAGGTTCCGTATGAAATTTCCCATAATACCCGTTTTAATTTGTTTTTAATTGTTCCTGAATGTAGACGAATTTGCCATATTCAAAAGTTCGGGGAAGTTATGGGCCACCAGTTGGGGTGGTATAGACCACCTATCAATATAAGCAAAAACGCGACTTTAGTTTAATAATGTTCCACAACATTCAAATTTAAGATGTTACCTACGCATTGATTGACTGGTCAACCGGTTTAGATAGGTAGTTAACCGGCATAACTTGAATTTTCACGAATAAATTAGGTCTTCTTGCTATGCGAAGGAATGATAATCAAAACTTATGATTGAAAATAATACTCGTGAGAGCTGTAAATTAGCACTGATAGATTGATTAATTCCAAACGAAGTCAGTAACCTGCTTGACACCCAATCATAATCGCTCTAGCTTGCTATCTAGCCCAATTTCCGAACATCAGTTTGGAATCTCACTAGATGTAAATATGCTACAAAAACATGAAAAAACTTATCAATTGACAAAATTGCATCTTGAGATAGCAATCCAAATAATTGCTCCGCACCAGCAATGAACCATCACTGTCCAACAATGAACCATAACTGTCCAGCAATAAAGATGTCATATCAAAACAATGTTTATAGGAATATTTCATTGCTGAATTGGATAAGAGAACAATTTTAAAAAATGATACTTATAAGTCAATTTCCAATATGCCCCAAGACGTGATAAGTCTTGCTTTCTTTTTCTCACTTTCCCTCTGTTCTTCCTCTCCTTGATTTCTTGCTCCACTTCTGTTGACTCTCAACGATTTGCTCTCATCCAGAGCCAATTTCAACATGGGGTACATGCATCGTCGCTGTCATCAGTTTGCTGAAGAATGCGTTCATCACTTGATGTCCCTGGCAAGTCCAAGGCCGCGCAAAGAGCTCTTTTTCTTTGGTCCGATGGTCGATCATACTTTGGAATACTGCCTTCATTCTTATGCCCAGTTATAGTGCACACATCAGAGTTTGACAACCCTTTGGATTTCGCTGTTGTAACAGTGGTGCACCGTATGCAGTGATTGGTGTATATTTTAGAAAGTCCCAAAGATTCTGACAATTTTTTCATAAAATTTCCAAGATAGTGTTCACCACGAACCTGAATATCACAATACATTTTTCTTGCTTTTTTCCCATGCATTGGTCTGGGAAATAGGACATCAGAATTTGGGCATTCTCTTCGCAGAATTGACAAGTACAGCTCAATGGCTTCAATGGCTCTTTTGTTGTAAATCCGACCTAAGCGGTTGGGTGTGTAATCTTTTTCTGACATGCTTGGTTTGACATTTTTCCGAATGTTGTTGGGTGCACATGCAATCGAATCCCTTGTAGATGTACATGAAGTTGGTATGTAAGCGTATCTCTCAGTGTTTGAGTCAATATCAAATGCTATGTCATTTCTTCGAAGCTTCCGCAATTCTTCTCTTCCACGAGCTCCTAGGTAATACAAAAGAGAGAAGATAACTTCATTTTGTAGAACCTCTCCTGTTGATCGATCGAATGAACCGGTTATCTTGTTCAAGTCAGACTGTTCAATTGCATTATACTGTGTTGACTGGCCTCCATTTGACAGCCACAGCTCAGTCATAACTTTTAGCATGCGATTTGCAGAGGAAAACAGTTTCCCTTCAATTATATCAACCTCTGGTCTGTTCAAAACTTGCGTAATGTGCCTGTTAATGGCCGCTCTGATACATTTCAGGCTGGCTGGGCTGAAAAATCCTCCGTCCTTCTTGCGCAATTCGTGGTAAAACCAACTAAGAACATCATTTAGTGACGATTCGCTCACAGTCATCAAATTGCAGTTCAAGCTCTTATCCTTTATGAACTTTTCCAATTTGGCAGTGTGCTGCTTCTGTTGATCAGCTGTACTTTTTGGCTTCATGCTACTTTCTGTCACATCAAGATCCTCAACAACATTTTTTGGAATAATAGCTGATTTTGCATTCTCTATTCACTTCATCACAGAGTAAGTCATCAACTAATTGCATATCAAAATTGCATTCAGCTTCTAGTCTGTTCATTTCTTCCAAAGACAGTAATGGCACATCAATTCTCGCATCCAGGTCTACCTCTGAGTATGCATGCTGCTTAATTTCGTGGCTTTGATTCAAGTGGCTGATGCATCATCTTGAACAGTTACTGCTGATAGGCCTATTACACACGCAAGCCGATTAGCGTTATGTGTCAAATTTCAAATTTTCTCTCGTCACTACGTTGGCCTACCTTCTCTCGCAGAGAATGGTTTGTTTGCCAAAAATAACACTGAACTACACGTAAATAGGCCTGAATAGGTATTCCTATTTCTCCATTAATTTGAAGTCATTATGGCATTAACTGATATTTCTTGTTACCGAATATTACATTCCATATCGACATAAACTATTGTATCGTCATCGAGGCCTACTTTATACCGTCATTGTATGCAATACGTTGCACAGCAAATGATGATTTAAACTGAGTGCACATTCTGAAAATTTCATAAAATTGCGGAACTTTAGATGAGGCAGGATAGTCTAAAAGTAGATTTATTTGAAAGTGCGTTGGTGCTATGGCCCATAATATGTAGGTATTTGCAGCATTGAATCTGTGAAATTGTTGTAGACTTACATGCAGGCTTTTCCGCTTTTTGGATTTCGTCCGGTGTTACAAATATATATGTTCTAGGCCTAGCATCATGGTCTAAGTATTCATTTCCGCAGTATGCGTTTTAGAAGTGTCTGAAGTTTCTGAAAATGACAAAATAAAATGTCTAGCATTTTAAATTTTTACGTATAGGATCTTTTGTACAAGTATGCACATATAAAGATATGGGCCTGTAATACTGAAGGGGAATTCTATTTTACAAATAGGAGAAGATAAGAATTTTCTGTTGTCGAGTTGAATGTAATTTGTATGGTTGATCGCGATGTTTATATTCAACAATAGTAATGTTAATACTCGTCTATACTCATGAGAATGTAACATTGCTATAATCAAGTCAAGTAAAGTCACTGGCCTCCAGTCCAGTACATGGTATGGGAGTTGAGCGTCCCTTGGATATCTTTCATCATGGATGTCCGTGATTCATGTCGGAAAACCTACAGTATAGAATTATGTACAGAATATATCGTTGAATAGATATTTTCACGATTGATCATGCTAAATTCCTATTCGAATACTCCTGACAATCATAGTCATGACAATCACAATCTGTCCTTGATTATCATAGCACGTCGGCAAAAAAATTCTTAACGCAACTCGTGCATTAGATTGCTTCATCATAGCATTCACACTCGTTAGATTTAAATAGCCCGATGCGTGATGGCTTCTTTTACATATTTTCCTTCAAACTATGAATTTCGCATGAAGTTTAGTTTCTTCCTGATCAAAATATTGGTTAGTTTCAAGAATCATGTATCACTGCGTACAACTTTTTAAATATGCCTTTCATAGCGCATTTCCTTTGTTCTACATGAAAATTTGGCATTGCCGCTTGTAAAATTTGTCATTTGCAATGCAGAATTCGATTTGGTGAACAAAGTCGCACGTCGCTGATAATAACAAGTTATAAGGAGAGTTGTTGTCAATAGATAGGAGCAGAACATACACCGGGAGAGCGTGGCCAAGAGATATGGACGACAAAACCATTGAATTTTGCTCATTATACTCGAATTTATAATTTTGGTAATATTGCACATTTTAGGGTTTGAAATGAGAGAAAAGTGCGATGACAAGCTCTTTTTCAAGGGAGAGAGTCCATGAAATGTCGGAAGTGGATTCTCGTTATGTCACGATTAGAGCGAAAATAGTGGACAATTTCAAAACATCTAGGCCCTGTTTTTCGTGCGGTGGCAAATGTGTATTGCTAGAAGATAAAAGCAACAATGCCTATTGTAGTGAATGCCATGCGGTATTATTTCATTGATACAATCGTAGTTGTTGCCGGCTACTGAAACAAAAGCAACTATCTATGTATGTAGCCAGAAACTTTCAGACTTCTACATGTACATGAATCATAGCACGCATTCACCACAATAATAATCATGCCTAGCTTTTTCAAGCATCAATGATCCTGACAGCCTCGGCCGCTATGCGGCCTCAGTTGTACGACTCATTGATGCTTTCAAAATCTAGGCATGATTGATACACTAATCCCAAAAATGTCTGTCACCTTTTGAATTGCTTTCTAATGTTAATAGGTGACATCGTTGCAAAATTGCCAATTTGGAAATATCTATGAAAACATTGAACACTGTATAAGGTATGGAAAAGTTAATCATTGAATCGAAATATATTTCTATGAATGCTGCATGATCGATTGATATTGGAAAGCTTTGATTTTGAAGCTAATTGCATTCAACTTTACTTACACCACAAGAAAAATGAAGGCAGTAAAGTTAAAAAGAAAAGCGACTGAAACCAATTAAAAGATGGCTTATATGAGAGGGTTTGAAGTTGGCTTATCCATGATTAAGATGGCAACATCAGAAATTGCCAAACTTTTGAGTTAGCAACATAACAATTTTAAGATGGGGCGCAAGACACTTGAAACGAGATTTCGTGAATAAGCGCTCTACCGGTAGAAAAAGAAAATCGCAGTAACCGCCTTTTGCTCAGATTAGCTCTGAGAAGCAGATTTTCATCCGCAATGGATCTACTAAGTGGAATGAGCCATTGTCTCTGAAGACAGTCTACAATCGCCTGCGTGCGGCTGGTCTGAGAAAACGAATACCATTTGTTGCTCCCAGTTTAACGCAGCTACAAAGGAGAATGAGAGAAAGATGGGCAATGAGAAAATGCATATGGAGAGAAATTTGGAAGACGGTAATATTCACGAACGAGAGCAGGTTTCGAAGATTGAGGAATGATGGACGGATACAAGTATGGAGAAGCACGGGTGAAAGAATTAAAGCAGAGAACTTAAGATGCAGTATACAAAGCATGGGCGGTTCAATCCATCGATCCGCGATCTGGTTTGGTGGTTGGAGTGAATTAAAAGTTATAGAATCTTTCGTAAATGGGAAAACATACGTCCAGACATTGACTATTTTTTTAATGCTGTCAATACACCATCGGTTTTCAACTTTCAAGATGACAACGTACCGGCTTATTGGTTGAGCACTTTCACCGTAATAGAAGCACTCGCAGGATCGATTGGCCATCAAGATCACCAGATCTCAATCCTATCGAACATGTTTGGGATCTGGTGAAGAGGAAGGTGACCAAAAGATGCAGCATCAACTCTTTGAAAGACCTGCAAACTGCCGGTGTCGAAGAGTGGATGGCCATTCCACAGAGCATAATTGACAATTTGATACTGAGTATGCCTCGAAGAATAAAAAGTGTTATCAGTTCCTCAGGAGGTTCCACTGTCATTACTAACTTAATGTGTTCCTATTGAAAACATCATTGCTCATCATTAGAAAAATTACTTCTCTTGACTTGATTCAATATAAACACTTATTATATGTATTGAGCTTTCATTTTTGTATACGAGTATATCATTCGTAATATGAGAAGATTAGAAGGTGACATGCATTTTTGGGATTAGTGTATATTGATTTCCATGTTGTGAAAATGTGTTCGGATTTGTTAATAGATTGTTCAAAAAATCTATTGCTCTGAATGCGTCAGTAAGCTAAAACTATTGAACTGGAGCCTGAGATTTTCCCTTGATATCGAATGGGACATTGATATCTTAGAGAAACCTGTCTATGAATCAATGATTTCAGACACCAGTAATGACGGAAATAGACATCTCATAAATGATGTGAATATTGTATCAATATGACACCAGTAAAGCTGCCATTGATATCGTCTCGTGCGCTATACTCGCACTCGTCGATATGGCAGCATTACTGGTGTTGAGACTATCGGTGCAATAGTCTTATATTATTGTATTTTATTATCTTAATAACAAATAAAACAAACCTCTGATTAATAAATATGAATAAGTATCATCGCGGTGAACAGGAGACTGTTAGTCATCTTTCGTTGAATGAAAATTCGTCCAAGTTTTCTCTCCTTTTTATTTTTCGCGTTTAGTTGAAAAGTTAAAGGTAAAAACATATGTGCAACCCAACGTTTCGGCCATTCACCCGTCCTGAAGTTAGCTGCTGATACCCTTGAGGACGGGTGAATATCCGAAACGTTAGGTCGTAGATATGTTTTTCCCTTTCACTTTTTAACTTAACGCGAAAAATATAAAATGAGAGAAAACTTGGACAAATTTTCATTCAACGAAAGATTAATAGGAATAGTTCTATGTCAACTACAACAAACAGTCTACCAAAAAAAGAATAAATGTATTGTATACATGTATAACTGAATCTTACGGAAGTTTCGGTTGAAACCATTTCTGGATGCATAGGTCATTTTTTCGAAATCCACCGGAGATATTGAAGGAGCGTTCACTTTCCACAAGTTGTTAATTACATCCAACCACAGAATAATATTAGCAATTCACCATGGTTTCGTCGCAACTTGAATACTTTTAACTCCTTGCAAAGAATGCGCTCTAACGATAGTTCAACAGTATGTGGTCTGCCATTGTTCATGCTTGAAATGTAAGCATCTAGCTGGGCAATACTGTCCTCGTGGTCCTCGTCAGAGTCCACGATCAACTCGTCGGTTGAAGTTACTTGGAAAATGGCAAATACCGGTATTAGATATACGGAAGTGATGAGGCGATACCGGTATCGGTAATGCCGGTCAACCTTGCTAATACATCAATCGCATTACTGCATGTATATCGTCTCCTGATTATTGCCATGTGCTTTTTATAAATTCAATTTGTTTTGTTAGGCTACTTGTTATGCAGATGTCGGTGACAGCTAATAATTTGCAATTTGCTGCTACTATTTCTAATCTTCTTAGTTCACTAGCTCATTTTCGCTACTACTTTCTTCAGCATGATTGCTTGTCGAAGGCCCCACAACTTTTCCAGTGCATAACTTGCACAAGCATACAGTAGTTCGCTGACCATTTGAAGATCGACAAGCCAAGTGACAGGGGACTGAATTACGTACTGTCCACCCTAGCTGTGAGATGTAACGATCTAATATATTTGCCACGAGTAGATAATTTTCAAGTTATTGGTTGGGAGGAGTCAAGATAAATGTTGATGTTTATTGTAAATTTATACACTTAGCAATCAATTTCGATCTTCATTAGGTCATTGTCAGTCATCGAAGGAAAACCTTTACATGCGCAAAATTTGAAATTCACCAAAACACACCGCTGTTTGGATACATTTCAGTGTATGCACTATGTATTCAGGAATGCTGAGAAGAAGATATTGAAATCATCAGGTGAAGTAATTTTCGTGAGCCTGCTATTTTCTTCAATAATGATCGGATCGAACAACATTATGGGGAAAACCTGTGCGCAATGATCTGAATTCTTCGAATCTGAAGGACCTGTAGCAATAGAAGCACTTTGAAATTCACATTAATCCGCAAGCGACGCACGGCTTTTTTCCTATCTCTGAAAGGTAGTAGGAATTCCCTTTCGCCCACAGAGTAGGTTCCGCGATGTGTCGTCGATTTTGAATAAATCGCACTTCTAGTAAACCGAAGCAGATAAACAAAATATTTAATTCTGTGTTGGATGGTTTTCCAGAATTTATGGAAATAATGGCTTAGTTCTAGGCACACGTTTTTTTCTATTTCATTCCAATGTTTCTGTCATGATTTCACGTTAGTATCGCAAATAAAAAATGTTACAATTTTTTTTATTTTCAGCTGACTTCCTCATCCTAATCAAATTGAACTCAATCCATCTATCCACTCGCTCGTCTTCGCTCACTTGACAAATTGGATTCTCCATGGAACAAATGGACACATCAGGAAGCAGTCAGAAATTTGAATTTTCCTGCAGTCTATGCGGTGTAAGATGTCACTCTGAACGATTTTTGGAACTTCATATGTTGGGATTAAAACATCAAAAGAAATTAAAACGGCAAGAAATTGAAAAGTTGTGGGCTGAAAAGGATCCATCTGCCTATTGCTCCGTTTGCAATATTGCATTAGAACCGGTAATGATTGATGCACACTATGCTGGCGTCAAGCACAAGGCAGCTGAGACAAAGAGCACACCAAAACAGCAGAAACCAAAGAGCATACCAAAACAGCAGAAACCAACCGCCAATCAACCAAAGCCTAAGCAAGTTGGGAAAAATCCAATGGTTGGAACAATAACATGCGAAATGTGTAATGTTTCCACGAACAATGTAATGCAGGCTAATGACCATTTCTGCTCGAAAATGCATCTGGCTAATTGCGTGAAACAGTACCAGGAAGAAAGCAAGCGGAAAGTTCTTTCCGAAAATGGTTACGCCTGTGAAGTCTGTCATGTCAGCGTGCGTGATCTACATGCCTACGAATTACATTTGCAAGGCTTCAAGCATAATTACAAAGTTAAGCAAGGCAACTTCGATCCTAACAGTCCGTTTGCTGCGAAGTCGATAAAGATCAAGGAGAAATTGAAAAAAATGAAGGAAGCGCGGAAGCTCGCCAAAACTGCTAAAAGTCTGTAGGACTTTGACTTTTCTAAACTTAGCGACTGTTGTCTCGAATGCAATTTCTTAGTATGTTGTATGTTGTTGCAAGTATTGAAGTAAGCAGAAGTCTCTTTCAATAGGAAATGTAGTCAAATGTTTGTGAACTTTCATGTTGAATATCTCCATCTAACCATCATCTTCTAGAGGGCATGCGCCATCAGTGTGGCATGTGATTTCTTAATTCAGGATTGATGATGCACTAATGTAGAGAATATAACATTTTGGATCAGTCGTATCTTTTTCATTTGAAATATGTATTTGATTGAATGGTGCGGTATATACGAATACCCATAATTTGCCCAAAAGGTGAGCAAAAGTTTTTTGCTTGTGAATCAGTGATTAAAGAATGTGCTATAAAATATTGAGAAGGAATATGCACTTGTTTGAAATAGTTATCTACAGTAGGCTTACCTGCTTATCCTCAAGCGGCGGTGACAAGTCTGGTTTATCTAAGTTTATATTACTGTTGGTTGTCCTTGTGATAAAACAGAAAGCCCAAATGCATTTCACTTGCTATAGCATAAATAGTATGAAGTTAACTGTCCTTTTTATAAAATCTTTCGTTATCGTACATGGTCTTTTGTGCGTAAATTTGATTTATTAGTCGTTGCCATTCATGATTTGGCAAGTTTACGTTGCAGCTATGCCCCACCCGTGGTTGAAGTTATAGAGTCTGCGCTGAATTCGGCATAATCGTCTAGACTATATGCTGTGCTACGTTTTTGGTATTTAATTGATATTTTTCAAGAATAATCGAATGGATGATGTGCTGTCATAATTTGGATTACAATACAACTATTTGACCAAGTTTATGCTCATCTAAAGTTCGCTATTTCTCACCATTTGTCACTAAAAAGGCAAAAATTATCATCATCTTTAAATGTTCAACATTTCAAAACACTAAACTTTTGCATCAACTAAACATCAACAATGCTGTCATATGACATTTATGGAGCAATTTTTTTATTACTTTTGAATTATTTTTTTTATCAATTTCAACTGCTTTAGTATGAAATAGCTTTTACTGTTAATATATGGAAAAACATTAGCTAGACATTTTAAAACTAGGACAACATATAACAGTAGCAAATCGTGCAAATCTGAAGTTAATGAAGCATAAAGTTAACGGCTAATGAAACAAAGGACTAAACGTTATCAACACCAGGGTTGGAACCGGATCGGCCGGCTGGAGTTAGCAGCGCCGGCCCGGCCTAGGCTGACCACTCATTACGCCGACCGGCCGGTCACTCCAATTAGGCTTATGTCAACGATTGACGACATTCATTCTAGCATTAATTGTCTGGTCCGTTGAAATAGAAATGCAACATTGTAGGAGTATGATAACATATTTTTTATGACTCAAACATTGCGAACCGTTTCTTGAAAATTCTTCTTCAAATCATTCGAAGCGACTGACACAACCGTGCAATATTACTGAAGGTTGGCGATGATGAAGAAGTTTAGGTTCTTGGAATAACCGTTACAACGCATGAGGAAAATTTATTTATTTTGTTGTTTTTCCGTTTTGCAGGGGAAATGTTCAAAAATACAACTATTTGGAGGCACATTAATAAACTTAAGTCATAAGTCAATTCATTACTGAATTCACGGCTGTTTTTGCTCGAGGATTCTGATTGTAGCTTAAGTTTGGTTCTTCGTAATGAGGACTGTGAAGTTTTAATAGTTTGCTTGACGGTAGTGCGGACAGTCGATGCTGATTAAGTATTAGACCATAGACAATAATTTGCTTATACATGTATTTTTAAGCCGTATTCGACCTCAAATAAGAGTTTCCGAATCGCATACCAGCATAAATAAAATTTGTAAGAATCATATAGGCTATGTATCGTAAAATTATTCCATGTCTCGAATAAGTTATTACGCGTATTGCTACTCAAATCATTTTTTATGCACGTACAAACTATATTATCAAAGTACGGAATTTTGTCTAATTACCTGATAGAATCTGATGAAAATCAGCATCGTTGCACCATCAGGAACTCTTGCTTATCCGGAGTACCTACTAGATTAGATTCCTACCATGCTATAGATTCTGAAGCCTACCGTATAGGGCCTACTACATACGAGAAATCGTAGAATCTCGTAGAGAACTCGTAGAAATCGAGAAATATAGTGATGTCTAAGCCTCAGCCACACCCAAAGCAAAGCAAATACGAGCGTCCCGAGCAAACGTATTTCCGCTAGTTATTAATCGCTATGCTTTGCTTTACTCCCTGTGTGGCAGTCTTCAACTGCTGTAATGATGACTTTATGTTTGTTGCAAAACGCTTTGCTCGGAAATGCTTGGAAAAACTCGTAGTGTGTCTGAGGCCTAGCGGTCTAAGTTGAACAACTGCCAGTCTAAATAGATTACAAAGCTGTCGGCTTAGTGCCGGCCGGTTTTGACTGCACTGGCCGCCGGCCCCGGCCGGTTCCAACCCTAATCAACACTATGCTGCAAACTGTCATTGATTCATCTGTTGAGTTAATTGAGACGAACTTGATGGCAAGCTGAATGTAATCCTATCATATCTATATTTCTATATAATGTATTTGCATTTTCACGTTCATGTATTTTTATCTTCATATCTTCAGAACAATCGATTGTTTGAATTGACTTAAAATTATGTGTATGTTCATCGTAATATTACAAATTGCGATACTATCGTTTCGTTGTGAGCGTCCGTTTATTGAATTGATCTGCTTCGCTATCTTCTTATTATTATCCGGTGTTGAAACTGATATACGTATTGCTGCTGGTTTGCAATTCAATGAAGCCATCGAAATCTAGTTCGCATTTGTTATCAGATAAATCAAACAACTTTATCAGTAGAATCGCGTCGGAGGTCCCTATTTTCTCGTGGGTCTCCTCTGGAGCTCCTTTGGACATATTTTCATGTTGCTCCAAAACTATAAAAGCTACGACTTCAGTTTCTACTTTTAGTCTCTGCGCATGTTTGATAAACAGTCTAAATTTTTTCAAATTCGGCCCATGGAGACATGCAAAATTTGAACTTTTAAATCAAATGTACTCAAAACCTCAATCTGATGCTCATAACAAAACATCACTTTTTTGAAACAATGTGGATTTCAAATTTTTAATTGCTATTTAAAGTAAGAATATGACCGAGTTGGTAGTAACTGATACTATCATAGGAGCGAGCATTCGCCAATTGTGTTGTTTGGTTATTTTGGGAGTGATTGAATCATCAGAAAATCAAAATCAGAGGAGAGGGATTCGAGGAGCCTCCTATTTTCGGGTAAGATGTGGTAAAGAAGTTTTGAAGGGACGGAATCCCCCTTCCCACCGCTTATGCATCTTCCTACGCAACGAAGGCACGTATGAAGAATGGATTTCATTTACCTGAGATTTTTAGAACCGGGGAAGTATATTAGGTCTGTAATAGGAAAAAGCGGAAAACTGAAAAAAGTAAATCTTATCTGAAGAATGAGAAACTAGAAAAATATGAGTTCTGAGAAGTCTACTTAGAAAGAGGCCATGTGAGTAAGCCTACGATGTTCTGATGAATATGGCATCGTTGCAAGCGATGCGGAGCAGGACTTTTGAAGTATGAGTACTAAGGAAGCGGTCTCATAAACGAATGGAGAGAATGCTGAATTTTATAAAGCATTGCTAAATAAGTTAATTGTAATACAGTTCATTACTCGCATTCACAGATTACTCGAACATGCTCAATTTCCCATTTTAAATGATAAAATTCAGTTATAACTTGTCACGCATTATTCGTGTTTTTTCGACTATATTGGTTATACTGCATGTTCAGCAAACGCTTGTATTTCAATTGCTGCACTGAGAACTTTTAATGTTCATATTGGTAATGCAGGCAAGTTGTCTGTACATTTACAACATCTTGATTAAACAGAAGAGAACTCGATTATGCGTGCATAAATAAATGGACGTTGTTTATACTCGGAAGCACATTAGTCACGGAGCCTTTCTACCATGTGACCGAGTTGCCATTTATCCCACTATCATTCTTTTTGTGCTGAGTGTTTAATGTATTTATAGTATTTCAGAATAGACTACAGGCTATAATAGGGCCTCTGTTATTATTCTTAAAGTTTTATGTTTAGTTTATTCTGATTTATTTGGAAAATTCAATGTGAAATGTATAAGTCACATGTTGGAAGTGATTATATTTTATATATCGCTTCTATCTGAGTGAGAAGAAATTGCATTTTCACTCGAATTGCCGATAATGCGAGATAAAATAGCACTCTCAACAAGCACGAGTGATTGTCCGAAAAGCATGTTGCCACCCATATAAGGAATTTTTTTATAATTGAATGTTTCTTCCGCTGGATTATTCAGACAAATCCGAAAGTGTATTTTTGTGATTTTGTGCCGATCAATCGCTATGGGTTTCGAGTGAATTAATCTGTGCAAGGACTCGAATATTCACGCACAACCCTGAAAAATAGGGCAATTTTTTATGACATGTCATATTTTTAGGGCAAGATAACATTTTGTCATTTTTCTGTTTTAGACTGTTGAAGAAGATGCTAATCAAAGACAAACTTTTTCTAACATAAAATGTAGTAACTAACATTACTATTATTTACATCAATCTGTAAATGAGCGCATTATGGTAAAAGTTAGAAATAAATCGTTTTTTTTTGTCGTAAAATGAACATTCCAACTTTTTACCTGAAAATGGAAACGTAATCTTTGCTATATTTTAAGATTTTTATATCGCACTAAATTACAACTTCAGATTTTTAGGTCACACTTTGAGTTTTGTTGGTCATCTTTGACTGTATTTTAAGCTTTTTAGGGTCATATTTGTTCGATTTTTAGGTCATAAAAAATTGCCCTACTGATAAATATAATGGGAAACATGCATTCATCACAAGTGTTGTAAAATGGTTACTAAATTGTTAGTGACTTTGATCTATGAAGTTGCTTTCATTTCATTGAGCAAAATGTTCACAACATGTGGCATGTGTGTGATCAATCTATGACTTGTCCCACCAGGTCAACATTGCATGAAACACAAATCTCGACGGCGCTTGGCTGCCGTCAATTTCCTCGCTAACGTCTCTTTGGATGGCACATATCGCGATACAAAATGCGCTAGTCTTTTCAACTTTGCATCAAACAAGAACCCTCCAGAAAGTGATCCTCCACCGGCTCCCGAGGCTCCCGAAATTATTGTACAGGAGCAAGAAGACGCCAAACCAAGATGCGAAGCTTATGACAACCCAATATGCGTATCCCCATCTTTGGAGAACGCTCCGACGGTGACTCGATCTGTAAGTGCATCCAATCAAAGACCACAGCAAGTTGAACGGTCACCGCAAGAGGAGCGGCAGAGTACCAGGTGAGAAGGCACTTGCTTTCCGTGAAATGCCGGCATATTTTTGCAGTGGTGGGAATTTACAGTGAATTCTTTTGTAATAACTAATAATTAATGGGAAAATGCAATATTTCGTCTTCCGACGCACGAGTACTTTTTCTAAGAGATATATTTCGGCCAATCGCACCTTTCAATTTACAATTGATGTGGATTTCTTGAATATAATAACATGATTACAAAAAATTAAGTACAGAAATCTTGATAGTTGTCAGTGATTGTCACAATTACATATTTGTAATCATCAAGCTATCGATATCATCAATTATTGCCGTAGTAACACAAAAGTTTTTGCAAATAACAAGTTCGAAATTTTGTTTTGTTAATTATCTTTATTTTTCCTCAATGTCATTGCTTCCGCATTTTTTGTGGTTTGGTATGATTTCTTGGAGTCAGAGTTGGATCTTGCTTGGTTTTTGGCTTCGACGATCTAGGGCTTAAGTGGGCAGGGAGACACCCCTGTAACTAGCAATGTGTCCGTGATACTTCAGAATCAGCGCTATTGAGCGCATTCCTGATCCTGTGATGCATGGAGATGACACGACACTCTTCAATTCCAATGAGCGACTAGCACTCAGCAACGTCAGCGGTTATGTGACGTTCGTAATGAAGACTTACTTATTTTAGTCTCAGAATGGGGCGTCCTTCAAAACTCAGAGTATTCTGCACTCACGACTTAAAGGAGATGATGATCATCATAGCATTAAATGTCAGATAATAGGATCAGAGAACAAGATTCCATCTCCTTCCTTGGATTGGCGGTTACGGAAGACTTGTCATGGAAACCGTACATCCAGTCCATCAGCAAGCAGGCAGCTCAACGCATTGGTAGTCTCTATCTTGCCGGCAGATGTCTTTCACCACAGACTGTCTTAATAAGTTCATTCGTCCTCTGATGGAGTATTGTTGTCATCTGTCGGCAGGCGCCCCACAAACGCATCTTAACCTCCTTGAACGGGTTGAGAAACGTGTCAAGAATCTTTTGGGTGAAAAACTTGCTAACAAGTTGCAGCCGCTCTCCGTCAGACGGGATGTTGTTTCACTCAGTCTCTTCGACAGATACTATTTCGTCAGAAGCAGCTCCACAGTAAGTGAGTGCGCACCCAAATCTAGGATCCTATCCAAAAGCACACGCAGAGCTAATGCACTCACATGCTACCATGTGAGCTTAGAACGCGCACATACTGTGAGTCGCTCGAAAAGCTATTTTGTTTGCACAGCGCAGCTTTGGAATCAGCTTCCTCAGACCACTTTCCATGACCAATGGAATCTTGATACTTTCAAGAGGCGTGCGAATAGGTTTCTGATGGGAACAGCTTAATCAGATTAGAAGATCTATTTTTGTTTTATTTGTTCGAAATAATACAATTTATTGCTTTTTCATTGAGTAACTCCTAGCTTCGTTCATGGCTCACAGCTGTGCTAGGGGTGAAAATTCTGCAAAAAAAATGCAGAGTATTGTTGACAGGATTTATTTCGTTGCAATATGACACAGATGCAAACGAACCGGGGTTAAGGAGCTTAATAAGGACCATGTCCCTTGTCAGCTGAATAGAGTGTCCGTGCATGCCTGCATTCATTGTAACATGTCATAGCCTCCAAGGGTGGTGCAGGGCCATTGATTGTGCATAGTTTGTGGATTGGGTTAGAATGCTGCTACTCTGGGTTCCGCTTCACACCTTCGATTTCTCTGTACGACATGTATTAAAGGGAATATCCTGGCCTCGGTCTCTATTTCAATTTGATCGAATTGGAAACCGTGACCGATTCTGTGGGTAGTCTCTTCGCCGTCTGATCTGATGCGTTTGTCTCCTTCTAAGTAGGATCCTCGGAAAGTTTTTCTTCGAAATAAATTTTGTACTCTGAGCACATGAAAAATGTGAAAATGAAACACAGTCCGGATGAAGCAATTGCTTAACATAAAAACCCTTTTCTTAATATTCTACTTTAGTCACGATTTGTTCATTACAAATCCGCAGTTTCTCATATTTTTCTCGCGCTAACTCAGGTATGAAAGATAGCATGTTTAGTAGTATCATGAAATGTCAATCATGCTCAGTAAATGAACTCAAAATTGCAAGAAAAGAAAGCGGGACAATAGGTGGAGATGTGACTGTATATGCAAATAATGTAAAGAGAAATCCACAATCAAGCTTCATTTACCCGACGCTTCTCGTTCATCAGGAAGAAGGATCGTATGAATGAATCATCAATTTCAATCTGCTTGTTTGAACAACTTGAGCAGCACTCTAAGGTATAAAAGCATAACTCGGTGCAAAATTTCAGATTAGATTGACTACGGACAGTGCTACATAGATTTTCTGGTGTTTGCAATGGATTAGAACTAGCTTCAATTGCTACGAGGAATTGCAGGGGGTCTGCATGCTCGTGATTCCCAGTTATGTACGCTTCATGCAGGCCCAAATGCTTTTATTGCGACGAAAAATCTTCTTATTGGAATTGTATAGTAGTCGGCGATCTTCTATTTTGATGAATACAAAATTGTCTGTAAACTGAAGGAGAGATATTTTTCTTACATGGAGGAAAATTGATGAATGAAAGATCCAGTTAAATAGCAGGCCTAAATGAAGTCATTAATGCAGTTCGGCTGCGGGGCATTTTGTCAAATTCTGCCATGCGAAAATGTATTTGGAGAGGATAATTCCAGTCATGGTCAGACAGTATCAGGCAAAATGCTTCACATAATGCTAATGCAGTTTTAATTAATCGAGTGCCATTGAAGCATCGGATGAGGAAAATTCGGATTTCTGAACACTCAGCTAGTAGGTGTGGACGCTGATGTGATCAGTTAGGATTAATGAGTGTTGATTCTCTCAAGCATCTATTTTTGACCAATGGCATGAATTGCTATTCTCTGTATTCAGGATCAGCAATAAGTCAATGAAGCGGAACTTTGTTAAGAAATGCTGCTTCTGTAAGTAGAGATAAGATAACACACCGGATGATATTATTCAACTACGAGTATGTTCCTCAAAGTACGAAATCGCCACTAAATTTGAACTGTAACCAAGAGACTAAATCCTCTTTTGACATTTAAATCTTTTGTACCATTGAAAGACCAATGAAGCTACCTATAAGGAATGTTAAGCTTTTGAACGGGAAGTAGGATTTTTTTGTCAGCATGTACATATAGATCGTATAGATCGTGCATGCACATGTAAGTGTCGTAAATTATCGTTGTCTTAAAATTTCAATCATGTTCCCCATCCTAAGACTTATGCCTGCTATGTGAAAAATACATACATGTGTTTGTTTAGACCGTTTGCTATAACTTCAAATTCTTTACTAATCTTAAAAATGCTTTTTCAGGAGACGAACTCGGACGAAGTCGTTTACGAAGAAGAGCTTTGAATCACTATGTAAGCTACAGAATCACGAACCACGTATTATGTGCAACGTTTACGTATCAACGTTTTGTGAAATATAACGGAAATAAATATTATGGATTTATTTTATATATAATATAATAAAATATATAAGATAATACAATGCAATGATATCGTTATATAAATATCTGTAGAGTCGACATAGAAGGACTGTAATAGCTCACTTTCACATTGCACGTAAAATAGACAGCATCGCTTCTATTGCACTTGAAGTTCTTAAGTTTACGTGTCAGCTGTGCCAATGTCAACATAGATGTCATATAGAGAACCATTTATTGTCTGTTTCCATAAGCATCAACGCAGCGTAATAAAGACAGCAAAATTTCGTTGATGAAATAGTGCCACCAGGACTCGTTTGTCTACTAAGAACCTGATTTCATCGAGGCATGTCAACCGAACATTGATTGGAAACATGAGCGCTTTGTCCAGTGTCAGCCGTGATATAGGCCTATAACCTGGTTTCACGGCTACCTGTGTTCTGCCTTTGAGAAGGACTCCTGTGAGTGGAAACGTTGGCTGTAACTTGCAGGGTTTTCTTTATTTTGCTTACTTCATGGCTTACAGATATATCCTGGAGAACTATAACGCGTTTTGAACAAATAGAATTTCCTCCCACATTCCACTATCAACTATAATTAGAAGATGTTTACCGCGGCAGAATTTATAGCTCCTTTCAATAGGTGGCCAGATTATTCACAAGAAACTACGGGACAACGAAGGTTTGATTTCTAAAAACTGTAATTACATTCAACATACGGATTCCCGCGCATTACAGGGAATTCAAATTAGATGCATGAAGATAGAACTACGGTACATCTAATTCGAAATTATAACCTGGAGTCCTTCGACACATGCTGCTTGTACTTTTCGCTAGATGCAATTTGTCGTAACATGCGTTCGTCTTTCAATAGTTTGTCTTAGAAAGCGGAACACTCTTAGGCGAAATTTACCTTGACAAACAGTATTGCACGCATTGTTGAAGCACCAAGCATAGACTTTTTGTGTACAAGTGGCATTCATCAGCAGCAAAAACACTCGTTCAACTGGTACCGGTGTTCTAGAGAAAGAGACATTATAAACTCAACAGATTTCAACAGATTAGGAAAATTGACCATTTTCACCTGCAGTTCTGAGTATTTACGTTTGTATTTGAGTAAAAACTGCTCTTATAAAGAATTTCATCAGAATGATAAGAATGAGCAAAATCAATTATTAAGATATTTCTGGAAGTTGAGATGTCCTCAAGCTCGGTCTGAACGGGATGTAACGTCGTGCACCGATGTGAAAGTAGATTTTAGACACGAATGTGTACCTGCTATTAAGGCATTAAAAGTAGATTTAAATTTCGTCTGTAGCACTTATGGTTATAAGCGGTATCATGGAAATGTGATCACAGCTTTCAGTATTGCAATTGCAGCACTTCCAAATATGCGATGTAAAAATGAGTTGAGATATCGATATTTATTATGTTGATAAGTATCATCAATAATTGAATGAAGGGAAAATTTTGAAAATGCATTGTAGAATCTGTGCGTGAAATAATGCAGAAGTTGAATGAATGTGTAATTTATTTGGTAATGATTGATTTATGTCAAACTCGATGCGATTTCAGTCAACTTCATAGCAAGAAGACGACGGATTAGTTCTACAGATACATGGAACAGCGGCTGGAGTATTGGGCTACTTAGTATGAAAGTAGATGCATTAGACTTCCTCATGACCGGGCACACTGATATTATGTTTACAATTGTAAAATGCTTGAATATAAGTTGGAGTGCATCTTGGGCATGAATTTTCTGCCCATGCGCTTTCCTACATACTCTCACAATTTACTGGAGAATTTGCGTGAAATCAAAAATAATATTTTTCTGCTAATACAATTGGATAAATGAATATTGTGCATAAAATCAGGGTTCTCGGCCATTACTCGTACTTGATTTGTGACTGCAAATCAATATAGTTTGTTGCAAAAATTACTTGCTCATTCATAAAATTTGATTTGTGTATCATCTACTTATTGATGTAGCCTCATAGTAGTAGTTAAGTTAATGAAAAGAAGAATGAAAATTTATAAAATATCTCAACGAGCAAAAATAGTTTCGGAAAAACATGGTGATTTCCCTGTAAGGTAGTAGTGGATTTTGCTCATCTGATGAATATTAAATAGAAACCAATCTAACGTATTTCTCATTTCCACAGTCCGAAACAGGCATCGCTCGAATTCGACTTCCGCTTCCAATGATTCATACACGGAATTATCATCAGTTGTTTCCCCACGAAATGTAATATGCTTGTCAACTGGGGCAAATCGGCGAGACCGCAATCGACGAGATAGGTCAGAACTCCATGCCTTAAATTTGAGTCACATTTTGTAGCTATGTTTGTTTTTCAGGGTGGTCCTAGTAACTGTACAGCGAACACCTTTCGGAGTATTCTCAGTTCTGCCATTCCAAAAATTGGCCACTAAGTGAGTTGCTGCGTGAACCAGTAAGATGAAGTTGATCAAATCAAAATGTCATTTTAGTTATTTCTAGTTTACTAAATGCTATTTTACAGATGAATTTAGTAATTTCTAAGATCAATGCAAAATCAGTAAAAAGAATGAGATGGGTAGGGGTTCGTAATTACAGAATGCTGCTTTATTTGCTGATCAATGTTTTGAAGGAAAACATATTCTGAGCTCTGACGAAATGTATTTGGCAAAAGCATAGTCAATTTGCGCGCGAACTTTCGTGGATTCAGACGTTAGGAAGAGCATCCGAAGTTAAAAAATCAACTGGGTAAAATGTATTTGAGCTTTCATCATTTGCTAGGCTAAGTTGTAATCATGAACGCCCTTATATAAGGCCTGTCGTGATGCTAATTGCAAATAGTGCATGGAATTCTTGGATTCGGGAGAGGTTCTACTGATGTTTATGTCATATTGTGCAAAAGTATCGCTTTCATATAGATTGCGAAATTAAAATGCATGTATGTAATGGGCCTTGATAAATGTGCAAATATGTCACTATTATATTTACTGGCGCTTTGGCCTTGTGGTAGAGTGTTTGCTATGCGTCCGGGAGACCTTGTTTCAAACCTTGATCTGGTCAAACCTGAGACTTTACAAACAGGTGCGCTCTGCATTCTTGCTAAACACTGAGCACAAAAAGAATGAGAGTGGATAAATAACAACTCGGCCACATGGAAGAAAGGCTGCGTGCCTGATGTGCTTCTGAGTATAAATACTGTTCATTTATTTTATCATTCTACTTTTGAGAACATATTTATAGAATGGCTACTCTGGGTCATGGTACGATACTATAATTTCTTTGTTCAAGGCACGCATGCAATGTGAGCCCCATCATTCACAATGCATAAAAAAAGCTATTAATAAAGTTCGATAAACGGTCAACCGTAGGAGTTCGATTAAATGGAATTCTTGTGGATTTGTAGCGATTGATCGATTTATCATTTTGCAGCGCGAGTACAAGCATGTGCAGGGTATCATATTATGATACTAACTTGTCATTTAATTCAGTGGCCTATTTATTGAAACCACTAAAAATTCTCGTCAGCTCATGTATCGTGATTTTGCTTCGGCGCATTTACCGGTCATGTTGAGTTTCAAATATTTTCTAATGCAATAATAAATTTTACATAATGCCTACAATATAATACTTATGGCCTAATGATATTCCGCACTTATTTTGTGTAATGTTGTGGACCTCGGTTGTGGAGGAAAGACTATATCTACGATATACGTGCTCCACGCCCGTGATTACTCCTCAAATCCTCAAAAATTCCTCAAATATAGCTTAACTATGAGAAATTCCTCAAATACGACACACTACAGACTAAATGTCGGATAATGTATTGTTTTTTGGCGAATGGCGATGATATGTAAACTTCCAAACAAGAAGCTAAGATAGAATCCTATAACATGTACCCTACATCCATGCTGCTAATCATGAATCACTCATGATTTATTTCTTTTCTTTTTCTTCTCTCATGATTTATAACTTGATGATTTTTCTCTCACACTCTTGGTAGATTTTAGATAGCGTAATCCCGCTGTGCTAGCTAGATCTGATATTTTGATTGGAAACAGTTCTGTCCTTTTATCATCTGAATGGGCAGACTGTTAAGTAGAATCTTTTCAATATATAAATGATAATAATTTTGAAAAGAGCGACTTACTCACCAATTCATTCCACATGAGGAGAAGAGAACCGTTGCTTGTCCTTCTAGTAAGTATTTTTAAATTTCTAGACATTTTAGGATATAATGATTTTCTTTTAGCCATGTCATATTTAGCACATCAAAAATTAACCAGTCGTTAGCTTGTTACCTTGACGCACTTTGTTGCGTTGAATGTCGTTTTCATTTCTGCAAGCTACAGGGCTGCAGATGTTCCGGTTCCTCTGGACTTATTTTGTTAAGCAGAGAAGTTGTCCGAAGTTATTGTCTGTCGAACTCACTCATTAAATGCTTTCTAGTATTTAATGAGTGAAACACTGCGATCAACCTACAGAAATTGTATATTTGAACACTGCAATTTTTTACTTCTAACTTCTAACTAATAATATTGCTTAGAATTCCAACAATAAAATGCGACTATATGGCTGCTAAATGCATGCCATATGCTTCCATATCCATTATATGATAACATATAGGTAGCCCAGCACACTTGGATTTCAGTGCTCTTATCAACTGTAGCGTTTGTTTCACTCACTCTCTTCCATTTTATTTCCGCTGAATATGAACACATCCGACGGGGTAAAGCGTCCCTAAATTTAGTGTTTATCTGCCTCCTGGTCACTAGCGTGTGGGGGTTGGAAGCTTATGAGGCTCTGCTATCCCATGAGTCTGCAGCTACGTTTTCCAGGGTCTGCCGACCGACATTTATCCTGGATGAATTATTCACGTATAGATCGATTTCATAATTTGCTGAACACAGGTTGGTGTGAAATTAGTGCACACATTGCTTATCGTTGTATGTGAACTTAGATTAATTAAGACATTGAACCACATAGCACTGGGTTGGTAGATTTTCAACCTGGGTCTACTGCAAGATGTGGACGTCAATATCTCGGCGCAACTTCATGCGAATAGAGGTGATAATCTTTCACTCTTTGCCTGTATGAGACCAACAGCTCAACTAGCAAGCCTGTTCCCGACACTTGTTTTGTGTTGTATGAGAGAATTCATGTTCATTTGAACGTAGATCGGAGCGATATGATCAAACGCTAACAAGTAAACAAAACCCACCAAAACTTATGTAGCATAAAGTAAAATTAATAAATTAGTGTTTAATTTGGCATATCCTTCATGACAAATTACTGACTTTTTTTAAGTCACAAGCATTCCGTCAACGATTTTAAGCTTTCTATACTCATGGGTTACTCTCCTCCCAAATTTGTCTAAAGTCCGTAAAAATTAATCGTTGCAAAGACACAGATGCATGTGGTTGAGGATATATCCTACATTCAAAAAATTACAGTATACAAATCTGACAAGCATAATTGAATTGGAGACGATAGCGTGAAGCACAGCGATATCAGCAGCTTGATCTGACATCCTCTGTTCGTCACATTCTAAGTAGATAATACTTGAGGCAACAAATTAATTTCGTAACAACGCGGGAAGTGATTATGACCAAGTGAGTATTCCTTTGCAATATACACAAATTCAAAAAGTGGGGTGTGGTCAACCCTTGGGTTACCTTCTTCGTTGTGACTTTCATGATTTGTAGTTTGGCCCAAACTCCGTGATAAAAATTTGTAGTTTTTCTTGCAATTATTATATTAGGCTCCGTTTCCATTCCTCAAATTTTTCACAAAAAATCCTCAATTTTTCTCATTGGCTAATCACAGGCCTGGTGCTCTTTTTCCGGCTCAGACGAAATACAGCTTCACATCATGGGCATATTCATATTTGCGAATACTATATCCCTCTCTGCTTGACTCAAAAATATTATGCATGTCTCATTTCTCATCCCTCTATGCGTTTGGAACATACACTATATGCATCAACAATTTTGATAAGTTTTTCCAATAATGTCGAATTACCGCATCAGATCACTTATTTGCGTCAGAAAATAAAGAAGTCTTACTTTGGCTTCAGACGATTTCGTTTTTGCGTCAGAAAATCTGAATTCACACTGCACTGGTTGCAGGAATACCGTAACTGAATACCCTGACTTGAATTCTTCTATGTAACCGAATATTCATCGATATTCATATTCTATGATCGGCATAATCTTGTACACGTGGCAATAATTTTATAGTCTGTTTAGTAATGGAGAAATTCCTTGCAGAATTCAGGAAAGTCTTGGTGACTCGGGACGGAATCAATCAGGCAGTAGTACAAGCGGTATTTTCGAATCATTGGCCTCTCTTGGTATTGTGACCAAAAATGATGAGGTAAGTCACGAAGTTATCCTCCTTCACTTCTGTTCATAACTCTCAAGTCCTCTGTTTTCCTATGCCACCAATGCAATTCTGGGAATCTGAAATTGACGGAACATGACACACTGGATACCCCTGAGGTGATCAGTGAATATTCTTTGTCACAGACTCACTTCTTTTGTCAAAAATCTCAATTTCAAATACTTCCTTGCAATCTTAGACATCCGAATCCGACATTGACTTGTTGAATATATTAATACATTTTAATATATTGAAAGGACTATACTTTATGGAAATCATTTAACCAACATTTGGAATTCAGTGTTGATTAGATTTAGTGGCAGCGATGTCATTTATCCAATTCCTACGATGCAGATTAAAATATCCCCCTGCCACATCCGTCAACTCTTTTGAATAATTGTTTATGTTGCTTTTGTTGGCAATAGTCAACTTACGAATCTTAGCTTGATAATTAATCCTTTTGGAAAATACACGTTTTCATAGTGCTTTCAAAGACATGGTGATTTTCATATTTGCCTGTTTTACGGAAGCAATAAATTGAAGAATAGCGCGTTTTACGCTTATCAGAATTTCGTTGTTGGATCTTATGAGCGTTGATGAACATATCAGTAGGTGATTAATTAAAATAGATATGAAGGAAATTAAGTTTGACTTTAACAGCCTATCTTTTTTGCCCTCAAGGTCTTTCGTCTGACCAGGATTCGAACACAAGTCACTAGAGAGCTTAACAAGTCCTTTATCCACACGCCTATACAGGTGGTGCAAAAGAAGCATTAATGAAAGCATATGTCTTACCATTGTTCTGCACGACAAGGCTTCTTTTTGTGTCGCCTGTATGTTTAGTTTGTTGAAGCACCTATTTTGCTTTCTAGTTGATAGAGACAAAGTGGCCGGACTTCTAAATTTGTTTGGTATCAATTGCTATCTTTGATAATTTGATAATGTTTCAATCAGCGACTTTCAGAATAGATATTTTCAGCTTTCTTGCTAAACATTCAAGCCAAATCAGTGGAACAGATTTTAAAAAAATCGGCCTCATTGAGGAAGTATGCTTCCGAGTATAAACAAAGTTTATTTAAGTATATTTGAAAAAGTCCATCGTCCATCAATACACCGTGACAGAACCCTGCACACTTTAAGTGGTATAATGAACTCCTGATAATTCACATCTGCCGAATAGGAGATTTGACCTTTATGACACAACCTTATGACTCAATGTGTGAATATGCTTCCAGCTTTTCCTCTTGCGACCTTTACAGCTTTTGCATTCATTGAATTGAATCAGCAACCGTCTACATTCCAGCCATTTAGAGGACATGAATGGAAAATATTTCTAACTATAAAGGCAGAATGTTACTTGAAATGGCAAATTATACAGGAAGTACATGCATCTCAACACAGAGCTTTATTGAACATATGAAATTGGAATTTCATTGATGTCTTTGCATGGCATTTGTCATTTGCTTTCTTCAAGAGTAAAGTTTCCTGTCTCCTACTCAAAGCTGAACTGCGCTGAACTCATTCTCTTTTATGCATAAACATTCCAGCAGTTCCTTTCTGTGGCTTGAAAATGAGTCAACAAATGTCAGCGAATGTTGGTATATTTTCTGCTGAGGATAATGAATATCACAGATTGCAATAGTGATGGCTTTATATAGTCGGGATGAGAATAGTTCATTCGTAAAAGTAAATTGATATTTGAAAGGAATTGTACGACTTTCGATGTAATCCTGCAGAATTATTAATACAAGAAATTAGGTGACAACATCTATCAGTCACAACTAAGGCATTCATGACAAACATGCAGCTGATTGTAAAACGCGGACAATCTTTATTATCTCAGCATTCAATCGATTCTCGTGATTTCCATCTGTGTCGCACATTAAACTTAGCCACAGCGGGGTTCTACCCCCTTCCGTCTCATTTTTTGTTGTGATCCTTTCAAAGTTAAGTCGACCGTCCTGTACGTTTTTGTGGCTTATAGTTAAGAGTGTTATAAAAAATTAGAAGATCAAAATAATCAAAAACCGAAAAAAAATTTGTATCGCGATGTGCGAGTACTAATTAAATTAAATAGGGCGGTCGATCAGTTTTTCAAATGATTGAAGAGCCCGATAGTTGTAACTTGAATTTCCGAATATCCAAAATGGTTCTTCAGAAATGTTCAAACTGGTTCGAATTAACAAAATCATTCATTAGCCAGTTTTTTCAAATAACAAAAGATGGAACATGAGCCATTTCTGTTGACAGTTCCTTTTTTCGTGCTTTGTCTATTTTACATGTTATCTTAAACGTTGGCATTTTATTTTTGATCTCTGAATGTTTTTTTTGCAAATTGCAATCGCCTGACATGCCTCGCAATTTCCAATAGAGTTTTACCGCACCTGCTCGTCCATTATTATTAGCACTAGAATAAACTCATTATCACTCAAATCAGATTTCTTTCGATTGATCAATTTTTATCTTTCTTATTGAAGTGTGAATTCTATTGACGAATGTCTGACTAAAATCAGAAATTTAAAGATGCATAATTTCCAGATGTGCGACTTTCTAGTTTGTGCACTAATTTGAATCGAGTTGGTATCTAAAACAAATCAGTAGACTTTTAGATTTAATTTTCAATAGCTGAAGCTGGTATATGTGTATCAATTTTAACAAAGCTTTTTTATCCGGCAATAAGCAAGCAGGATGTAGTACATTAGATGCGAACGCGTATCACTTGATACGCACTTGATTTTGCAGTCAGCGGAGTATGCGTCTTTTTTGCTCGTCACAGATTTCGAATGGCTAGAGGATACTTATTGGAAGGAATCGCAGGCCTCTGTTAGCTAGCGTTTTCCTTTCGCTTTGTAAATTAATATATCTGACTGGCATGGCCAAAGTTAGCGAAACAATACTCGCTAGTTTATTATCCAATGTTTCTATCGCGACACACAGATGATATTTGCATTATTAACTATAAGAGCTTTGATTCGATAATTCTATTGATTTATCCTGATAGTTTAGAAGCTAGTCGCAGCGGGCATAGCGATAAGTGTGCGGAGTATCGGGATGCGAAATTAGAAATTTCAAATGATTACTTAAAAGCTTCCATGTACCACGAGGTAGATAACTTCAATTTCCTCGCAACGTTGTTAGCTTTTCTGGATAATGCAATAGCGCATAAAATGGATGTTCAAGTGTTCACAAGCCACGGTTTACGAAATAGCCGCCTATGTACACACCATGTAGACTTTATCAATTAAGTTCGTAATACATTTCAGCTTTTTGCAGCAAGATGCTACTCCAGATTTGAATTTGAGTAGACCGCACGGAGCATTTGCAAAAGCATTGGAAAGTGATATCGAAATTCGGCTGCTACACAGCTAAGCAAATACGAGATATTCATCTATTTTTATGATTATTCTTGATTCAAATAACTGCTAATATCGGTTGATATGATGCCAACTACGGAATGAGACTGCCTTTGGGTAGGGTTCCGCTGGGTTGGGTTTGAGTGTTCAGAGGTGAGGGACCAAAACACTACCGCACAACCCTAGACTCTGTTGATGACGTCGGATAGTCACTTGTTAACGTTTAAGTACCGTAATCATGTTTATAGTTCGTTTACTTTCTTCAACTAAGAAACTGTTATTTTGACATTATTCCATCAATCCACTAGGAACATTTTATCGGTCCTCTTAATGATAGAATTTCTCGCACATCTTTCATCAATTGTTGTCTTTTAAAACTTTGTCACCTCTGTAATGTGCTCACCTTTGTGGGACAATAAATAAGTTTTAATTATTATTATTATCAAATCTTCATTTCATAAATTTATTTCATCCGTGATCAATTGAATGTGTTACGTCTGGCATCACTTTTTATGTTGACAGATAGATGCAGCATAATGACCAAAAGATCTGATCTTATCCTTTATCCATTTGTAAGGAGAACCAGGTGCACGTGCGCTAAGGTAGTAAGTGCTAGGATAAATTGAAGTGACAATTCTGACAGCTGCAGTTGGACGGAATTCACTCGTTCAGTGAACTTAATTTTGTTGTACATGTTGATTCGCAATTTACTTCGCTTGCATTTCTTAGCGTATTGTCAGTCGTAATAGCTTCTCCCTGTTAAAACAATCATGCATCGATCGCATTGTGTTGGTTAGAAGAGATGCTTTATGTAGAGCAGCATCTTGTCATCCTAATGGAATTTGGCCTATTGCCTAGCGTACAGCGCTTTGATTTTTAAGATGCATTGGAATACACAGCACAATTTGCATTTCAGAGGGAAGTACTTCGAAGGACAGAAAGATCATTCTATGATGTATAATTATCATTTATTTTATGATTATATGACAGCATGCATATCCAATCATTTTAATAATTCTTCAGGAAATGTCCTTTCATCATCTGCTTCAACCAAGTACTGGCAAACGTCGGCGGAACAGTAGCAATGTTCGTCGATATCTATCTGTTGATGATGCTACGGATAGGAAAGTCAGCACCAATGTCCAGGTGTCACCAAGTAAGTATAACAAACTGATGAAAATTTAATCTGATCTGTAAACTCTTCTCTTCATAATCAGGCTTTAGACGACGACTTCGAGGTGGGTTGAGTATCAATGGAAAGGGTTCTTACCAATTGCGTGAAGCTTTCATGATCCTTGCTAACTGACCGAGTGAATAACTATTCCAATTATTGCCTCACTAGCTCAGCTGCTTTTTCTAAAATATCTGCTCATGAATTATGAGCTAAAGCTATGTGAGGGAGATTCTAGCCGCTTAAACGATTCCCTTTCTCTGTTGATTGCCAAGAACCTATAATGTCGGCACTGTCATCATCAGCCATGAGGGACTGTCTTTTTATTGTGTAGCTGAAAGCAAGGAGGGACCGAATACCGTATTTTCTCGAATACAAACCACCTTCAAGTAGATCCCATCTCATTAATTCAGAGGTTTTTGCGAATCTGACTGTACATCCACTTCCATTCGAATGTGACTATTGTCTAGTATTAATTATTGTTAATGACTATTATTGTTCAACATTAGATCTCCGACTATAAGTTCTTGATTTGTGCGAGATAATTAACAGACCCCATGTTACTTTCCATCATGAAATATAGCTGTTTGTTTAGAAGTACGTTTTAATTGTTATCCTCAGCATGACGTAGCGGTTCCTCAATAAATAGTATAATCAATAATATCAACTAAAGTTCCTAAAAATTGGTGTAAGAAGATCAATAAGCACAGCATTGTCAACACTCAGCACAAACTCTACTTCTGCTTCTTGCTTATCCTGTGCTGAGTTAGTTGCCACAGTCGTACTCATAATTTCTCAACAACCTGTTCCTTTTCGTATTCTGTCTCATCGTAAATGTAGATAATCTTAGTATTTCGTAAATAAAATATGGAGACAGACAAATCGCAACCTAGAAAATTTATTCATAGAATCCGTCTTCAAACAGAACCCGCACTTAAGTTAAAAAATCATGGAATCCGCCAGTCATATTCGAGAAAATACAATAACTTTAATTCTCAGATATTGTCATTAATTAATCAGAGCTCAATGAGCTGAAGTTAAATGACCTTAAAGTAAATGAAGCGTTCATCCTAATAATTAAAATGACATGCACACTTCGCTAGGCCAAGGTGCAGTATTTTGAATTATACGAGCTTTTAAATTCTACTATTTTATTTGTCTCCTAATCATCGCCGGGAAACAATAATTCGAAGCAAATTGATGTGCTTATAACAAGTATGAAATTTGAAAAAGCTGGGTAAGCATTATCTGAAGTAATTGATGAAAGATATTTCAAAGATGGCGGCCCAGTCAGTTCCTGGGGAACAGTTGAATCGGCCAGGAATATCAAAGAAACATGAGGTTGATCCACGAATCCCTCAAGATTTAGGATTTATCTTTACGGCCTCATCAATCATTCTGCACTGTGTGCTTACCTTTTGATAATGATGTAACTTAGAGCATATGATGGTTTTATCGAGCAATAGTTATTGAGTTGACATTTATTTTAGCTGAGAATGCTATTTGATTTGATACTTTCCTTGAAGATCTAATAAACTTGCTTTTATTTGAAGCAAATATTTACGAAGCAAAAAACGCTAAAACAGAAACGCGTGAATCCTTGGTTTGCTGCTTAAAGAAAATGAACAAATTTCTGAAGGCAGGTATGTCAATATCGCTAAGGACCTATGAGAATCATGTGAAATACTTCGACGCCAGTGTTGCCTGAACTGCGTGATTGCATAATGAAAGTGGTTTTGTGACTTGTTCAGTTTTGAAGAAAGTTTTTTTAAAGAAGTTTTATATTGTGGACTATACATATTATTGGAATAATTGTGTGGATATTAATTGTCAAATACATTTTGCATTTCACACATATTTCGCTGTCTGAAAATGAACTGATCATTTTTTAATTTAAGTTTCCGGTGTAATTTTCCTTTGATTGTTGAGGCCTATAAATTACAGATCTGCTTCCAAATCTACGATGTAATTCACAACTAGTATGATGAAGTTACTTCCGAAGATGTGATATTGGAATAATTGGAGGACTTGAAAAATATGCAACTTCACATTTAATTTATTTAATAAATATTTTGAGTATAGGGATACAACTTTTCTAAAGCTAAATCTTAAATTATCATTCTTAGCACTTAACAGTTCTTTTGCACATTTGATGCTCACCTTCCTTCAAACATTTTGGATGGGTAAACATGACTTCTGATTGTTGAGTTCAATTTATTTAATTGGAAACATATTCCAAAATTTTATTCTGACTTCGATAGATCACACACTCACGTGACTCCAGAATCTACGAGCATGAATCCATGAATTCTGTGAGCTTCAATTGAAATTGGATTCTAGAAAATAATGCCTTCCAATAGCCTTCAGTAGTTATTATGCAATTATTAAAGGGCATAGACTTCATATGTCGTAGTTAAATATAATATCTCACGGCCGGTTTTATAAAACTAGATTAGTGGCAATTATTCTCTTACCCAGATGCATGCATTTCACATGAGCCATTATTGATATCTATGTCATATATATCACTGCTGTAATCACAATAATCCTAAATTGTCTGCTTGACTATGCTTTTAGCAAAGATTTCATCGGAAGGCCAATTGTTGAAAAATTAGTGCATAAATGCAAGCATTTTACTCTGAAGATGCTACCGACATCACACATAGCAGTAGCAATGACGTCGAGATTCATGCGTTAGTAAATATTTTAGGTGTGTTGCCTCAGTAGATCACGTAAATAATTCACTTTTGAGTACAGTACAGCTGTTTTAAAGAAACCAAATTGTATTATGTAGTTGACCAGGTGACGGGAGATCATCTTTCTGAGAAAGTTATACAAAGTAATCAAAACTCTCCTTTTCAGTTTATAGGCCAATATAATGAAGTGAAAGTTAAAAGTATCGAAGACAGGCCTTCGGCGTCCAGCGCCTTCAACGGTCAATGTTTGGATGGCCGTACATCGACCGTTGAAGGCGCTGGACGCCGAAGGCCTGTCTTCGATGCTTTTAACTTTTACTTCATTATATTGGCCTATAAACTGAAAAGGGGATTTTTGTTTACTTTGTACGAGTATAACTTTCTCAAATTGTATTATACCCATTATTATTATTTATCATTTCAATGCACAGGAATTTCTTCAATTTGAGCGCTTGCTTGAAAATAACCCATTGATGTTTTCCCGATGCGTGTTGGTATTTTTTCTTTGTTGTGTGGTGAATATTTTTCTTATTTGGGTTCCTTGCTGTTGAAGAGAACGATTCTCTCTACCATTACTTGTATACATGATTGACGTGTAATTTGATCCGTTGCCAACTAACCAATTATTTCGAAATGAGATCAACTTGTGCGATAAGTAAAGGGATGGAACGATGAGATCGGGAGATAGTCCTGCTTCTAATGTTACGAATGTTCACTGTACTTCTGATGTCCGTACAATCTGATAAGGTTGTTGCCTCCATACACCTAACACAATGTATCTGGAGTGACAGCTCTTCCTTCTGCAAGCTGGGAGGAGAACATTGATCGATGCCTCAACTGTCTTAATATGATTGACTTCAACGGAGTAGAAATTGTTTGGAAGTGAGGCACGGGCGTCTTTTCTGAAACGTGCTGGAGAGAAATTTTCCCTGAGATGAAAGGTGCAGTATTTATATTTCAAGACAGGATTGAAATTCCGGTGTTTTATCTTGAAGCCTTGTGTTATAACTGAATTGTAGATGATACACAATTATTGAATTATTGTTGCAGCATGAGCTTTCGTGTTCGACTTCTTTAATAGTGACTGTTGAAACATCAGTTGTATTCCTATCAGAGTTTAATGCGTTGAATATGTACTGATAATAAAATAAAGTAGTATTCGGTTTTGCTGAGAAATGCTACGTGGAAATACAAAACATTCGATTCTTTCGAAATCATAGCTCAGGAATCTGTAAATGGCTGAAAATTTAAACCACCACACCATGCCTTAGCGTGGCTTATTTGACTCATTAGGTTTATATATTTTTTTTATTCATTAGCTTTAACTTATGCATTTTCAATATTTTTCGTTGAAGAAATTTCAATTTTCACCCCTATAAGATATAATAAAAAATAAATTAATTTTTATTTCGGTAATTAAACTGATGACTGTTACATATGATTGTGCAGCTGTACATCAATGCGGTTCACATATGTGAGCTCAAACGGTAACTAGAATGCAGAAACCTGCAACAAGCGTTCAAAGTTTTTTTTCAAAAAATGTCGAAAACGGCGGTTTTCAAGCTGGTCTAACTTTTTTCTATATGTCATCTTTGACTGCAAATTGATGCTGAAACTAAGAAACATGCGTAATTACTCATAGAAGAAATTGGATCAGGTAACCGATAGTTAAAGTGGTACAAATAAGCAAATTTTGAATTTTCAAACTTCTTTGATGTAGTGCAGTGAAATTGGTGTCCGCGAAAGAAAATAAATTGTAGAGATCTCATGATATAGGACATAATGTTAAAGTGAGATTTGTTGAATTCATTCATTTTCTCTCGGATACGACTTTTTGTAGCCAAGTGCCTACTGTCAAATGATTTTTGTCTGCATCGCATCCCTCCCCTACATGTACGGTGTAAGTACATGGAAGCTACTATGTTCAATTGAAGCCAATTGATCAGCCGTCCAAAATTAATAGCTCTCTGCTATGCTTTTGTACAAAAATCTAGGATAATTCCACTGTTATAAGAAGGTAGACGCTTTCAATCATAGCATGTCACGATTATCATCCTACAATTTTACCTGACGATATCTTCTTAATATTGAAAGGAAAGTTACGTTTAGCATTGGATTAACTTCTAGTAAACTGAACTATGTGATTGTGTGATTCTGGTATAAAGATGACGTTTCGTCATTGAAAGTGATGGCTAACCACTTAATGAAATGAATGTATGTATGCGCAAATGTTCTACTGACTGACTTTCATCGTCGCCTATCGCCCACTAGTGAATATACAGAAATGCTGAGAATGACCATCCCATGTGAACATGAACGCTGTCACATTACCAGCGCATTTCTCATGGGATTTCCACCCAGGCGAATCACTTGCCTATTCACGTGTGTCTGACATCTTTTGATGCTTCCTCAGACGACGAGAATTTAATGGTACATTATGCTCAAGAAGCGATTTTTAGTCCTACGCAAGCAACTTTTCACTTCTGCATAAAACAGTAAAGTCAGTCCGAAATCACAGTTTTCATCTCATTTTGGCATGTCTGCAGTATTTTTTGAAGCTTTAATCCTATTTTCCACTTTCTCGCCTCGGTTTTCGTTAAGATGGACAACATTGTTTCATTTGATCATGAAGAACGGACATTTTCCACTTTATTAGTCTGGGGGATAAAACCTTTGATGCTATTGAGCAAATCAATAGCATCATCGCACAAAGGTTGGCATGAGTGCGTTTAAATGAATTTCGAAAAAATCCCAAAATGTGCTCTTCTATGTAGTTTGCGGAGATATCTATATATAGATATCAAATATTAGTCTAAGTGATATTGACTTCACCTTTATATGCACTTTATATAAATGCCTATCTGTGGTACTATTCCATGTAATTCACAGTCTTTCGCAGCTATTTATTTCACTCATCCCTGTACTTTATCTTCAATTTCCTGTATGCATGTACAGTGACCTACTGTCTACAAGGAGTTACACAGTGAGAACTCCGAGTAGGCAGCTAGGTTACTGATATGTAACCCACGAGAAGAAATGAAATATGCCTAGGCTTATATATCTAGGAGTCCATGCCTTTGCCCAATACCATAGATCCATGCTGCGCTCTATAGATCCATTTTTAGATATTTTTAGACAAACTTAGATATTTCAATGAAACACAAACTTAACAATATCTTAAATATTATAGTGATTTCAGCGGAGAAATACTTGAATTTGAATTCAGCGGAGAAATACAAAGATAAGCATATGATCATGAAAAATTTCCACAAGATGGGTCAAATATAGTCTATTCTTTTATGAAATAGGAGAGGAAGAGCACAGTCATCAACTATGCAGCAGTGGACTTTGATGATGAGCTGTTTAACTTTGACATTGGTGAAAAGCTGTAGAAAAAGGCTACGATCAAATAAGAAAGGAATTGAAAGACGTCCAGACTCAACACGAAAACGATAGAAAAGTCACGCTTTACTTCAACTGATTCAAGCGAAGCCATGAATAATGGAAAGTGGCTCTTGACTACCAGAGTAAGGTATCAAGAGAACTGATTGAGGATTACCTATCAGATGATGGCGATGAACTATCTGCTGATCTGCCTCTTCATAGAGCTCAAGAAACAATGGCGATCTGTATCCACTTCCCACATGGAAAACTATCATGTTTTCTATAACAATATTATAATAACTAAACGAAAAGACGATGAGTGAAGGGTTCCACCTTGAATTGACGACCACCTCAACAGAACAAAGTAAGTTTTCATCATATTTATTCTTGCCATATAAGTATGTAAATTCTAAATTACTAAATGTATTAAAATGAACACGCATTACATTTGTATTAATTTAATTACATACTAATACTAGATTGCATAATTTTTTAACCTGTAAATAGTTCATTTTTTGTGACATTTAGAAATTCATATCTAGGTCTACATAACAAAACACATGCAAAGTCGTAGGATGGCTGGATTGTATTTATGATTGATTGAAATCACTAGCTGACGAGCAATAGTGCCTTGTGTATGAGCATCAAGTAACGAAAATGAAATCAGTCAATGTAAATTTAGAAAATATGCATACGTGGTGTGATCCAAAATGTCCCGGACTAACCTACTTGCAGATAACCTGTGATAACGAATACTACTTCAGATGTAAATTTAGGTCTTTAAGGCATGAGAAATATGGTTGCCGAAATTTTTCCGGTCAGTTTTCTATTTTTTCAAAATTTTCAAACATTTTTGTCTGAATTTCAAGATTTTCCTATAAATTCTAGCGATTTAGAATTAATATATTTAGATTAACTTGACAGTTAAGCTATCACTAATAACCTGACTAATAATTAACGGAAAAACAAATGTTTTGTTCCAGAAAACAGTTTACTTTTCAATGTATGAGCCGTTAGCATTCGTCACTTTTTGCCAACGAAGTCTCAATTCACAAAAAGCTTTATGAAAAAATTCCGGTGTCAAAGAATCAAAAAACTCAGTAACTGCATCCCGCAGTTCAACTGGCGATTCAAAATGGTGTCCACGAAGATGCTTTTTGAGGAATCTAAACAGATAGAAGTCACTTGGGGCCAAGTCAGGTGAATAAGGAGGATGGCTCAATAGTTGAAATCCGTTTCTCGTTAAGGCATTGGTTGTCTCCTGCGAGGTGTGAATCGGAGCATTGTCATGAAGCAAGTAGAGGGGAATGTTTCGTGGCTTTCTTATTTTCTTCCTCGCTTCAGATAACAGATTGGAATAATATTCGCTATTGATTCTTACTCCTTTATCCGCAAAGTCAACCAGTTGGATTCCCGAAGCGTTCCAAAAGACCGTCAGCATCAACGACCGGCGATGTGATGTTCCGGATCGCATTTTCAAAGGGGCAGACTCGCCTGATTTTCGCCACTCTGCAGATTCTCGCTTACTTTGAGGCAGATACAAACTTAAGGTGTTTCATCCTCTGTAAGGATGCAGTTCAGAAACTGATCTCCGTGCATTTCGAGGAGATCCAAATTTGACTGTGCCGCCAGAAGTCTGTTCTCCTTCATTTCAGGTGACAGAAACTTCGGTACGAAACGTGATGCCAGTTTGCGATATCCAAGTCTTTCGATGATGTCATGACAGGAGTGATAACTGATTCGCAACTCTCTTGACAACTCACGGATGGTTATCCTTCTGTGTGCTGTAATCACTTCATCGCACTGACTCGATTTCTCTTCCGGAATCTCCTGCGGCCGACCAACAGTTGACAAATCTTGCTCCACAGATTGTCTTCCGCGTTTAAATTCGCTTATCCAGAAATAAGCAGTAGTTCTCGATGGAGCTTTGCTTCCATATGCCAGGCTTAATTCCTTTAGAATGTCACCATTAGCGAAGCCGCGGATCAGGAGGTATCGTATCACTCTGCGATATTCGACTGAAGACACGCTTGTCACATCCATCATGAAAACTGATAGAACAAAGAACCATCGTTGACACGGATTTCTTAATGAATGCGTGCTGAATGAACTTCACTGATTGATATCGTAACACATGAAGTGCGTGCTGACATGAATGCGTGCTGAATGAACTTCACTGATTGATATCGTAACACATGAAGCAATTAACAAAAGACGTGCAATATTCATGGCAAAGATATCCGTCAAATAAGGTACAAATCAAAATCAATCTAACTATAACAATAAGACAAATCGGATCTCGATCAATTCAGAAAATACAGAAATTCATGTTAAAATGTAAAAATATTTTTTAAAAATAGAAAACTGACCGGAAAAATTTCGGCGACCATATTTCTCATGCCTTAAAGACCTAAATTTACATCTGAAGTAGTATTCGTTATCACAGGTTATCTGCAAGTAGGTTAGTCCGGGACATTTTGGATCACACCACGTATGTAGGTATTTGTGGTATTATGTAGGTATAGTCCATAGGTATTTTTGATTCAACGCCAAAAGCTTGAGCTATTAAGTATATGGTGCAAATCATTTAAGTAATATAAACTGATAACTGAAGGTATTCCATCTTTTATTTATTAGATGATGACAATTAATAGCTACATCATATCATTCCAAAATACAAATTGTAGGATTAATTGCAGCAGATCATGATAGCAAATACAATAATAGATTTCTTGACTTTACTTCGCTGACTACAAAATACCACATATTTCTTAACAATTCTAATTGTTCTAATTCTAATAATTCCGTTTTAATTCCAGCTCCCCCATCGAATGATGGATCAATTGTGGTTGTACCACACATCTGCTATCAAATCCAAATTTTCAGTGCCGTGGACATGCTACAACAAGCAACAATTCTAAGCAATGAGATCCAAGTGACGTGATACAGATGACATAGTGCTATGCCTTCTATCCGATGTTATAAAACATTGTATCGAACATCTAGGTGCTATGGGTCAATGAATGAAGTGAATAATGCATAGAAATTTATTGTTAACTTTCGAATGAGGAACATTTTCAACACAAAATATTTGCGGTCAGGACAATGCTCATTGTTGACCGCAAATTGAAATTTCGGGTTTCGGTCACAAACAAACAACTAAAATACTCTTCTCTTGAAACGTACAATTAGGCCTACCTGCCAACCACTAGTTGATGAATCAGTCAGTTGAGCATTTGGGATTGACGAAAGTACAGTTTTGAAAATTGCCATTGAATTGAATTATAATTGGGCGATTGGTGGTGTTGCTTAGCGTATTTGCCATGTCGATGACGTTGTGGTCGTTTGCTTCGATCTCGTGAATGTCGATTCCCTCTTTTCTTCTTTTCGATGACAAAGGAAGGTTAGAATCGATTTTTGATTGAATCTTCATTGATCTAAGAAGGCAATCTGAAACTGATTGTTTGTCTGTGTCTTTCCTCTTCCTCACGTAGCGTTGAATGCTTTCTGGTCTTTTATGACCAGTGACACTGCTGATATCGTCGTTGTTCATACCGCTCTCTTTCAAGTGACATACCACAGTGGATCGAACGCAGTGATTGGTGTACAATTTGCTTAGACTTGCTGCCTTCCAAATATTTTTCATGAAATTTCCAATTGAATTGTGACCAAGTACGCGTGTGTCACTGTAGCAAAATTCATTATTTAAAGTGATCTTTTTCAAGGGCACTGGAAACAGAGACGTGACTGTCTTGGGTATTTTCGAAAGATACAGCTTCAATGATTTACAGGACACTTTTGATCATGATTTGCAGCATACATCCTTGCAGATTTTAAACTTGAAAATTCTTTTGCCGTTAACGAGGCTTTCACATTTTTTGATAGCATGTTGTCTTTAATGAAGACATATTCTCTTCCGCTTGAGTCTACATTGTATCCAATGGATTGGACAGATAAATTTCTTATCGTTTCACGTCCACGGAAGCCAAAAAAATATGTGATATTATACCATGCTTCCATTTGCAAAACTTCTGGATTCTGTTGATTAAAAAAGGACGTCAACTTTTCAATGTCATGGTCATGGATTGGATCATAGGACGATGTCTCTGTGCCTTGAGTTTTAAGCCATTTTACGACTTGAACTTTCAGTACTCTGTTGGCCCTAGTAAAATTTTCGCCAGACAGGATATTAATTGCTCTGTTCACGTCTGGTCCTGTCAAATATCTCTGCAATGCAGCCCGGATACAGATAAGACTGCTAGGTGAATATAAACGGCCATCCTTAGTTTTCAATTTGTAATAGAAGAAGCAAAGATAATCACTTAGAATCTTCTCAGGTAGTCTTTCGATGTTTGATGAAAGTTGATTTTCAATTAAAAAAGATTTCAGCTTTTTAACGTGACAAACAGTTTGCTTTTGTGTATATCGTGGAATGCTTTCTTGTTCAACTTCGTATTTCTTCATCAATTTGGCTGGGTAAGAAGTCTTCAAATTCATTGCTCCATGATTCTAATGACTGATTGAATTCAGTTTCTAGTTCTTTGATATAGCGATCTCCACTTTCATCATTGAGCCAAGTAACTATCTCGTCACTGACACCGCTTAGCATACCACCGGGAATATTGTCAAAATTGATCATGCTGTGAGTTGTAATGATTGAAAGCAATAGAATGAAATTAGAGATAAATTCTAAACTATGTAAATTCAAAATGATATCAATGTCTATAAAAAATCAAATGACTTGACCATGAACTCCTAGATATTGTCCTGTAGGTATAAATATCTAGGAGTCCATGACTTGACTAAATGATTTATGATTTATGATATCACATAGATAGCCTACTCGATACAATATCAATATACCATGATATTATCGGTCATAAATAGCGGTCGCTAATGCGACCTTCATTTATGACCTCTAATATCATGGTATATTGATATATTGTTCAGACTATCCATGGTACTGTTTGCTAATAAGCGGTCAACAATGATGAAAAAAGCGGTCATGAAAATGGCTAAGATAATTATAATAATATCATAGATTTATCAATTGAACCTCTATAAAATTTTACCGATAACTCTGATACATCCATGGATGCCTAGATATATGAAGCACACATAAGCTAGATATATTGTCTTAACTGACGCAGAATAAAATGAAATGAAATGAAATATGGTGCTTCATATATCTAGGCGTCCATGATGCATCACACTGGGCATAGTTCTGTATAGTACCATAGATAACCTGAACAATGTAATTGTAATGAGTGGTCAGAAAGTTTGTATACACCTAATGTTCAACGAAATATCTACATTTCTAACATGCAGATTCCCTATTCAAGTAAAAGTTTGATGGAAAATAACTTGAAATGGCATATGATGGCATATGGCATATGGCATATGAAATGGCCATGACATATGATTGAGGAAACATAGAAAACTATGATAAATCTAATTCTGGAATTACATTGAAAACTTTGCTTTTCGTACAATACGTGAGATAATGATTGTTTTATGTTATTTTAAGATACTAAGTTCTCACAAACAATTCATACATGGATCTCCTATTTTGCAACACAAAGCTAAAACAAATAATATTATGATATTCATAGCATTTATTTCATGACAGACAACAAATTCGGTCAAAGAAGTTAAAAGTCAAAATAGGATTTCATTGCCTTAAGTGCTCAAAATTCTTTCCACGATCTTCGGCACATTGCTCACATCTTTCCAAAACACTGGCAAAGTCTCCGACATAAGTCTTTATTTCTATCAATGTCTGAGAACGCCTGGATTGAGTAGGCTCTCAACTGAGGTACAGAGGTTGGTCGCTGGCCATAAGCTAAGTTCTTGACCACCCCCAAACACTGAAATCCATTGGGGTGAGATCAAAGGAACGAGGAGGCCACTCTATGGCACCTGATCGACCGATCCACTTCATCGGGCAGACTTCATCAAGATAGGCTCTCACCGAAGCAGAATAGTGTGCGGGAACGCCATCCTGCTGGAAAAACAGTTAGTGAAAGCCTTCTCTTTCCTGCTAAGTGGGTACAATGACTCTTCGTAATATTTCCAAGTAAGTTTCACCAGTTACAGAGTTCTCGAAAAATACAGGTCCAATTATTCCTGCAGAGGAAATACCTGCTTGAACTGATATGCCTGTTTGGTTCAACTGCTTTGTGACAGTGAAGTGTGGGTTCTCTGAAGGCCAATGAACACAGTTATGTCTGTTCAGTTGCCCATTTAGCTTGAATTGAGATTCATCTAACCAAATAATCCTATTCAAAATACGAGGCTTATTATTGGCCTCACTGATGAAAATGTCTGCAAATTGAAGACGGCGATCGTACTTGTCTCATTCCTTTAGGATATTCATCAGTCATCCTCGTGACAACCCTAGCTCCAGACTACCACGTCTAATAAACTTCCTTGGACTGATTTCGTATGCCTGAGCAACCAAAAAACCTGCTGTCTAGTGTGATTGCTGAGACTGGTCCTCCCGATCTTCGTGCGTCTTGAACTGAGCCTGTTTCTACAAACTTATCTCGAATTCTGTAGGCCTATATGGTAACACTAGTTGAGGTGCCGACTGGATAGGTCTTCTTCCATTCTTCGATCATTTTACTTGCGCTTTCAAGTTTACAATAATTAATCAAAATAAATTTTCTTTCGTCTGATGACAACATAGAAGTGGATAATAGCACACTAGAATGGAAGTTTGATATCTTGCCTATGTACAATGATGGCACATGGAAAATCTATGGTTTGTAGATCAGATTCGATCTAAAACATTGTATCATAGTGAAACTATTTACCAAGCTGGTTGTGGAAGTTGTTGACAGGAAATTGCAGGATTTTCATCAAGAGAATTTTAAGTGAGATGGTGTCATTGTTTCATGTGAAATAGCCTACTATTCAATGGATTAATATACTGTGTCTATCTGTAGCAGTCATTGACAACTATTTTATAATGTTTCAACACTGGAATACGAATCAAAAATTGGTTCAGAGTCATAATTGAAAATGGTTGCTGTACTGGTTGAAAGAATATCTCAAGGATTCAAAGATAAAAATTCTAATTACTGGATGATTTCTCTTTCTATCGCTCAAGAAACCCAACGCTTTCTGGAATAAACACATTGAAAGCTTCTTTACCGACATTCATTTCTCAGATAAATTATATGTCGCTGGATCCTTTCAATCAATCACTAAATGACTTATGTGATATAGTGTGATGATATTTTGGAAGCTCATATTCGAAAGCATGCAAAGGTTTTGAAAACTGTTCAAATATATTGAATAGGGGAAACGCTTTTAAGTAAAATGAATACTCTGAGATTTCTTGGCCTCTGATTTCAAGTTGGAGCAATGCATGCTCTGAAAATCGACATTACAAGTTGCATATGTGTCTGATTATACTTTTGATTGATAATAGGAGCGATATTGCAAAATGATGAACGTACAGAACGTTTTACAGGATTTCCTTCTTTATCATCCTGTCAGTGCAGCATTTTGAAAATTCACTATTGCTTTAGTCTACCTGATCTTTGGACAAGGGGCAACAATCCAGATCACAAATTGTTTTGATAATTAAAAATGCCAACCCGAAAACAAGAAAGCCAGCTCGCAAAATTTGCATTTTGCCCCAACTAAGTTCCCCCGGAATGTGCCATAATTTTCATGCAATTTCCATTCTAGGACTTTCTATGGTATTATTAATTTCTATGGATGACAGCTTCCGAGACATTACGTGACAATAAAAAGTTTGAACTGATTTTGGTCATAAATTTATACGCTTTGATTATATCTTTGGATAAAATCAATGATTCTTAACATTGACATCTAATTATAGGTGTCTAACTGAGCATAGATAGTCCATGAACTGCTCTAGGCTCGATGACTCGACTAGATATCTAACTGTTCAGGTTGACATGAGAAATGTAGATATTTCGTTTAACATTAGGTATATACAAACTTTTTGACCAATTTGTATATGCCTATTTAGAGGTCAGCAATGATCCAACTGGAGGTCGCTTACGCGACCTCCAGTTGGATCATTGCTGACCTCTAAATAGGCATATAAATATACCATTGCTACTTTGACATATCTATTGTCTTTTCGCCGGAGAAATATATAGTGAGAATTTTAAGCAGATATCAGGGTAATTCATCGTCAGAGTGGGTTACCATTGATTTCTATATAGATAAGTGGGGAGTCATCGAGCCAGGTAATAGGAAAAAGAGAGCAAAAAACACACTTTGGTGGGCTCGAAAAATTTATTATAGTCGCACGACTGTTTGTGCGAGTATAATAAAATTTTCGAGCCCACCAAAGTGTGTTTTTTGCTCTCTTTTTTCGATTTCTATATAGTATATCGGGATGAGACACTACCGATATCTACATGCATTAGTAGTCCGATTTTTGAATTTATGCAAAAGCTGAATTGAGGATATAATAGTCACTTACGCAACTATTGCATGAATGTTCCTTTATATCATTCCATGAGCTTTACTTATGGTTTAGATAGAGGATAGATTGTGTATTACGCAATTGACTGAAGTTGTAGAATTTTTGGTACCATTCATTTCAATCGTTCTTAACAAACAACTTTGTATAAATCGATCGCTTACTTCAGTAAAAATACATGAGAATTTGTTAGAATACTTCTGCACCTTTCGAATACAGACTTGGACAGATAGCCTATGCATCCAGATTTCCATACTGATATGTAATTTTTCATATAAAAAATTGACGAATCATTTCAGTACAGAAAATTGAAATGGATGTCCAATTTCACATCGCGATAAAAGTTCTTCCCAACAAAAGCAAAGAAGTTTTTCGAAAACTTCGTATTAGTTCTTGTGGATAGGATTTTTTAGGCTTTCTTTATGCGGATTTTCAATAAATTCCATGCTTCTATGGTCATGTCCATCAGACAATTTGTTGGTACAATCAAGCCATCGCGAGAAAATACAGCAAATAATCCTGTTCATCTAAGTTGAAGCAGTGTCGGACGAGATATCTTCTTACTTGATTTGAATCAAATAGCGCGAAGGACTACAATTTTTAATGATGACTTTTCTGACTATAAATTCATCTGAGCTTTACATATAATGCCTTTCTTCTTAAGTCCAAGTTTGTGGGTTCAGGCATGATTGAAAAAAATCTCGAGAAAATGCAAATTAATTGATTCTGAGCGATCAGCAGCAGCATTCAAAGCTTCGGGACACTTCAGAATGCTTAGAAAGGAAATCATTTTGCTCTTTCTGCATTAGTTACATCCTTTACAGATATCAACTTTTTTCCACATGAAGACTGTCGATACCAGCTGAAACGGCACTCGAATGAATTTTTCCCAAGAGGACATACTTAGAACCACAAAAAGATATGAAGTACTAATTACACTCAAAGGGTTTTGGTGGACTAGATCATGTCGTAAAATGACTCTCTAATCAAGCTAAGAGATTTTGAGACCACACAAGCTTCTAGCATGACAACAAGGAAGCGTTCCAGATAATCAAGTTTACAAATCTGAATTAATTTTATAGGATCGGAATGCTCACTTCGTTTATGAAGTCCTATCTTTGGAGACTTTACATTAATCACGTCAATAAAACAATGGAAAATTTGGAGCGTTACCAAAAGGTCAATGAAGTTGCATTGCTCCAGTGCTTGAATGGCTAACTTGTGTAAGAAAGAATGAGTTAAAAGAGCTGAACTTTTCTATATTCCATTTGAAGCCAAAGCTTTGTTGTTCAGCATAATTATGTGCCATTTTTAACTGTCTTGACTTTTCGATATAGTAGAGCTCCTTGATATTAGTTAATTTTCATAGAATGGAGATGCTATAATTGAATCAACTGGGAGCAAAAGGAATAAGAAATTCACCGGATTTTAATAAGTTTTTGTGCGAGTAGATGTTCTTGATATTATGTGATTCCAAATTCCCTCTTCAAATTCTCGAATATTTTGCAGCCAATATTTTCCTGAATCTTTCGGAGTCTTTTGGGAAACAATGAAATGAAATAGTATGATCTTGTTTTCTATTTGGGTTCTACAATTTGTGCTACAACCATCGACAACACATTTGAAAGTCACTTTGAGAAAGTATAATCGTGATACTGTCTTCTGTGATACAATCAACTGTCTTTAAAACAGGACTACTAATGTATGTAGATATCGGTAGTGTCTCATCCCGTTATAGAATGCTATATAGAAATCCATGGGGTTACATTCCAGTAAGCTAAAGAACTGGCGATTTCTATGAAAATCTATATTTCTATAACACTGCTTTAATGTGTACAGTACATTAAACGTTTAATGTACTGTACACATTATAGTTCGTGAAACATATTATGATAAACCACAGAAATTGCACTTCACACAAAGAAAGTCATTGTGATAGATTTAATGTAGTCGTCCCCTACGGGGACTCGTATATCAAATACATATACACTAATCCCCAAAATGTCTGTCACCTTTTGAATTGCTTTCTAATGTTAATAGGTGACATCGTTATAAAATTTGCCAATTTAAATATATCTATGAAAACATTGAACACTCTATATGTCATGGATAAGTTAGTCATTGAATTGAAATATATTTCTATGAAAACTATAAGTTGCAGTGGTATTAGAAAAGTTTGATTTCGAAGTTAATTGTACTCAAGCATGCCTGCACGATCAACGAAAAGATGACAGCAAAATTGTGAAGCAAAATTGGAATAGAAAACAAAGGGAATTAAGGAAGATATGGCTCATAGTAGAGGTCTTTGGTTTTTCAGTAATGAAGTTGGCAACATCAGAAGTGGTGTGACTTCTGAAATTTAGAAAAAGAATCAATTTGAGGTACAGAGCGAGACTCAAAATGAGATTTAGTGAATGAATAATGTTTCGCAAGGAAATCCACCGAACGCAGCAACCGCCCACTGCTTAGAGCAAGCTTCGAAGATTGCGGAGTGAAAGGCGGATGCCGCAAGAACGGAAGTCCACATGAACGAATGAGCGAATGAAAGCTGATAACTCCAGTTAAGATATAGAAAGTCTGGAAAGATAGTTCAATTAGTGTTCTGGGAGTGATCTGTGTTTGTGAACTTAGTGAGTTACGAATTCTGAAATTCTTGGTGAAATTCGAAAAGGGTGAATGCTAACGTTATTACTCGTGCTAGTCTTTTATGCATCGCTAGTAGACAGTCGGATTCTATCTTTCATGAAACATATCTCATCATTGGCTGATCAGCTTCATCATGTTAGAAATACTTCAAAGATGGAGTGGACATCAAGATCACCAGATCGCAATCCTATCGAACATGTGTAATGGGATCTGGTCTAGAGGAAAGTATACAAAAGGGGCGGCGCTAACTGCTTGAAGGACTTATAATCATCGTGGTCGAAGAGTGGATGACCATTCATCAGGAGGTTTCCCTCGTTACTAACAATTTATGATCTTATTGAAATTTGAAAATATCTTTGTTTATCGTCAGGATAATTACTTTTCTTAACTTGGGCCCATGCAATCCTGGAAACATTTATTGTGGTATGGGAAGAGGCTTTGACATGTATATATTTGGGTATATTTAAAAGTGACACACATTTTTGGGATTTAGTGTATGTGTCTCGGACTTTCTAAATGTGTAAAGTAAAATATCAGTGCTTTATTATATACTATATATAATGTTTATTATATTATTTGAATAGTTATCAAAGTATACTTTCATGTGGTGTACATTTAAATGCCTATCTATGGTACTATTCCATGTAATTCATTCTTTCGCAGCTGTGTAATGAACAAAGAAATTTAAAGTCATTAAACCTGACATTACAAGAAAAGCTGTACATAAGTACTAGTAGAATCATAAAGCTAATAAAAATTTATGAAGAAATTTATAAAAAAATTAAGGCGCTTCTGGCAGAGTTTGCGCTAATAACGCTATAGCATTAGACTTTGCCAGAGAAACACCAAGACGCTCCAATAATTCTCGTCGAGAAAAACTTGATGACATGCTTTTTGTATGGTAAGACGGTCAGCGATCTTAATGGTTGCCACGGCCTGATCACTCCAAGTCCCATATACTGACTGTAGCAGCCCATGGGATGCAGCGCCAATATAGCTGCTCGCAAACATCACCATTTACCCGAATCTTCCTCTCCTCAGCTGCAGCAAGGCATTCAATTACTGTTGTACTCGCTCCATCAATCCTCAGAATAAAGTCCTAAAAACAGTACATTAAACGATAATGTGCTCATACGGTATTTAAAATATGTTATATCACAGATATCAGTCTTCACACTTAAAAAGTCCTCGTTCATAGACTTGATTTACTCGTCTCCTTCCGAGACTAGTACATTAAATCTGTGACTCAGACTTTCTACAACATGTAAGGCCTGATATCATATTCAGAAAGGTAAAGTCACACTGGAGACAACATCACTTCAAGTAATATTTTATATCTACAGATAGATATCTTTACATAATCGACCAGTGGACGGGAAATCATTTCAGCTTTTTTCAAATCAAGTTATAAAACTTTAATTTGGTCGAAATTGATTAAAAGCCAAGATGAAATATACACTTTAGACGGGCCTTCGCCGTCTTGTGCCTTCCATCTGTCGAGGTTGCCAACGACCGATAGAATGCGCAGGACGCCGAAGACCCGTCTAAAATGTGAATTTTACTTTGACTTTAAATTTGACCAGCGAATAAAATTCGACCAAACTTTGGAAAGTTTCATTCATTTCATTTAAAGATGTTATAAAGCACTGCTCTATCTTATCACTACATGGTTGGTTTGCAATGACTTTGAATTGTTGGTGGCTTATTATACATAGTTGCCAATGAAAAAGATATGTTTGAGATAGAAATACAATGCCGAAATTCGGCTTGTTTTTTTTCAGTGTAGGTACTAACATTCTATTAGCTTGCAATAATCTCGAGCATAAAATCGAAGACACAAATTTCTATTTTCTAAAAGACTAAAACCTCAAGTGTCCTTGAATTTTTGGATTGCATTTTTTATTTAAGCAGATGTTTATATATTAATAGGATAGAGTAGCCCGTGTTGTTACTCATGTAAATGTTTGGTTCTCAGTTTTGGTGCTTTTATAGTTTATCTCACTAAGTACTGTGATATCCTTTGATCGGCCACTGCTCAAAGGCACCTCATTTGATAATATTGATGGTGCATTCTGATATTTCAAATATCAATATTCAAGTGAAATTGAAGGCAACTATTTGGTCCGCAATGCCCCCATACCGTGCAACTTCTCCTGAGGCGCCTCCATAGCCTGTCATATCCCTGACAGATGTCTGCAGAAACACACGTTCTACTATTATATTACAGCTACATCCGCTTCTTTCCAGATGCTTCCCACGTGTAGTAGACGTGACCTTTACATCGCAATATTCGGTTGTTTGCAGTCAGACAGTGAAAATGTCATCATCAAACGTCAATCTAGCCTAATTATTCATCAGCAGAAAGGCAAAAAAGCTGACCTGTTTTAATCGAAGAAGACGAAAATTGATAGTTCACCTCAAAATGCATGATCAAGCTTTTCAATTCTTGGGAATTAGAGCGCGCAGGTGTCACGAATCGACAGTCAACGCATATCAATCTGCACACGATGAGTACTTTCGCTCGACTACTTTTAACTCGCAGTTGAAATGCAATCGAGAGTGAAATGTGTACAGGAACACGTCTGCGAACTTTGCTTCGCAACTTCCGCTTACGGCAGGACTTTGAACTGCGAGATGACTTTCTCCAAGAACTACTCATCTTGATGAAGATTTCAGGGCTAGTCATTGACGTCTAATTTTATCCACCTAAATTGAAGATCTTCCACACCTTGACTAGGAAATGTTGTAGAAAGTTGACATCTTCAGGAGGAATAGGACAAAAACATGTTGAGTCGGAGATATCTGATTAATCTTGTTATTCGTCATGACCAAAGGTTACAACGGATTCCGGTATTTGTCTGCGATCTAATATGAGGGACACGGGTTTCTTAATTGCTGATCGTAGTATCATATCAGAGATGTATCTCCGTATTTTTAGCGACTTCCTTAAGAAGCCACAATTTTAAAGTTAATTTTATCTGTGTGTGCGTAATTTTTAAGGAAGAGGTTATGGGTTTAGTAGCAACTACTCTTATTACGTCTCAAGCATCTCTTGCTTCAATATTAGACTCAAGACTGTAAGCGAGGCACGCTCAATTTTGCAGCATATATATTCACGCAAATAGGAGCCCTCTTTGCTCATTGGTGGGCATTGGGCAACAACCGCACAACCACAAAGTCAACCTGCTATACTCTCACCTATTTTCTACACTCAAAGTCAACCTCATAGTCTTCATGTTACTTCAGTGGCACCCTATCATCTCATTCATGGGAACCCTACTAATTTATAGCTCTTTTTTACTCACAGGCGCCTCTCTTCTTCAAAGACACCCTTCTCAAAGATCAGCCCAATAAAGTTAGGAGAGCTCAGTTGGTTAAGGGCCGTGCTTTCGCAAGATGGCACAGAAGATTCAGAATTTTTGTCCGCCTGGAAAGTTACCACCCCTTATAGCAGAGATCACCAATCCCATCCCAGTGGCCAGCACATTCAGACTGCATCACCTGTAGCTTGTTAGTATGGCTAATTATGTTTCAAAGGGACCTGAGTTGATGAAGACAAGGAATGATAGCTAAGGGGCTTGGTGCCCATATTGGTCCCCTCTAATCCCCTCCATCCTCTTTGTGGGATCAATGACTTCAAGTGCCTCAATAACTTCAATCACATCCGTGAAATGCATCATCGTCTTGTTAGCCTACTAAGTAACGTTGGACTGTACCAGGGTGTCGCGTGAGAAACTTCCGGAATTTTTCTGTTCAATATTGGTAATACGAATTATGTAGTACATTGGCCTCCTCTTCTGTGGCTGGTTCCGGATTCACCTTCCTTTAGTCTTCTCATCCGGACCAAACGATGGGCTACGAAAAAATCACTTAACTATTTGTGAAGTACTGCAGATGATGTTTAAGTTGTATGTACTATTGATTTTGATGACGACGGAGAAAGTAGTGGGATCCCAGGCAGTTCAATTCTATATATCCGGAAACGTGTGTGTGCCCACCATCCGGGCCGCGGATTTTACACTGACGGCGGACTCATGCTTAATGCGGACATCATGATTTAGCTCGATAGAGACGTGTTGTTTTTTATGCAGCAGAATAATGCGTAGTTTACACGAAAAACCGAGCATTGGGACTGATTTATCGCGATGCCTCGCATTGAAATTTCATGTCATGACGAGATAGAGAACCATCGCATCAGTCACAAGCGATGTTTTTGCGGCATTTGTCTGCGCAATTATGCAATAATCAATATATATTTAGAGCGGTCACGACTGATACTAAATTTTGATATAATCGCTATGCACCCCGTACGGAAAAAATTGGTAGAAATCATAGTATGACCATATGTATGAACTCAAATATATTTCATACGCATGTGGAATTCATGCTCATAATATGCTATGTTCATACATATGAAATGTGCTTTTTATCATACATATGAATCGCCCATGAATGTTTGTAATTATAAATTAAAGTTTTTATGGCTGTTGTGAAGATGTGGTGTATGAAGAACGGATATGTATGGCTATTGATATAATATCTCTACGCAAGCTTCATGATGTTTTTTGGAAGGTGTATGCTTAATTTTGTTTTAGCGGTCATTAACCGTCTTTATAAATGAACGCTGTTGACAATTACCAGACTATTCTATCTGTCGATTGCACAACTTTAAAAGCATGTTCGTTAGGACAAGTTACGGAAAGGATATGAGTTAAAAAAGTTAAACGTAGAGGAAATTTTTATCATCGATTTTGGAATGTTTGGTTGGTTTTCTACGAATCTAGGAAGAATAATTACTTGTGATCATTTATGTTTCAAGGTATCATAGATGCTATTGTAAGGTAGGCTAGTAATGCTGTCCGGTTGTGAGACATGTGTGTTTAAAGTGGAAGATGTACGGAGGATGAGAGCAGTCGAGATGAGAAACCTGAAATTCATGGGAAGAGGAACTAAGTTGAGCAGCGAAAACAAATGAAGCTGTGAGAGATAGGATGTAGATAGAAGAATTTAGAGATGTGATGGAAAGCGATATGAAACGAAAAGATATAATGGCTAACTAGAGGTAGCGCAATTATCAGGCAAGCATACAGAAACATCATACATAATGTTCACCCTATGTCAATTAGGGAAGTACACGTATGATTTATTATCATGAAATCATGCGTATGTTCTCAGAAAAGTTCCTTATTTCATATGTAGGTTCATGCAAATGATTATACCATGAAACTAAAAATGTACATACACACGATTTTTTATAATCATGCGTATGATCATTTGCATGAATTTTACTTCAGTTCATACGTATGGCATACATATGATCATATCCCAAACATACCTCTCATCATATGTGAGAAAAGGCATGTTTTTCTCTGAAAGCGTCTTAATTTTTTTTCCTTTCATGCTGCATTTTCATGCTTTCATGCTGCTGTATGTAATTCCACAAATCTCTGATTAATACTTTTCACACGTATGATCATACGTATGGTTGGGCTTATTTCATACGTATGGTCATACTGTTCATTTTTCCGTACGGGATGGATGTTTGGTTATGTCCTTTTCAAAGCACAAATTCAAACTTTCCGATTAATAATGCTATATGCATTGTTCTTTCGCTATGTTCTTAATGCGTTGTAGACTATCGTGTAGGATAATATCTCAGCGTTCCTGTGTTCCTTTGTCATCCACCTTTGATCCAATTGGACCGCCTGTTGGGCGTGTACTATAATCAAGAAGATCATGAGAAACTCATTCTCTTGATATTTCTAAGTAAACGGATTTTCTGTTGTCGCAAGACACAAAATCCCATTGCGACTGAAATTCATTTATCGATACACTGACTTAATTTGTACATAAGTTTATCGGAGTCGTTTGTACTCAAAAAAGAAGGAAGCAGAAGGAAGTTGATCATTAAGACTATATTTTTATTCGATACACCAAAGAATTCGTTGACGGAAAAAGATAGAATGATGAACCATCTGCGCTGTGGCATCATACTTCCTATTGATGATCAAAGCCGAAAATGAGAAGTCTTTATGTTGCAGAATGCGCAAGCTGTCGTGAACTATTGGGATTTTGTCTCCGTGGTCCAGAGATGGAAACTGGCCTGCATTTCAGACCGACTTCTAGTATTTTAAGTAATGAGCAAATTTATCGTCAAGCAGGAGATTTCTGTGTCTGAAAAGCATCTTTTGATCAGTCAGTTAGGCCAAATTTAATAAACTATTATTCAACCCATTAGTTGATACATCTTCTATAACTTACTAGTTAAATTAATTAGTTATTATTCTATGTATGTTCAATAAAGGATGCTGATATATCCTGAGCATCGAGCGAGTAGTGTAATCAGTTATCGGTAGGGCTAATTCCAAGGACAATAACGATTTCTTATAGTAGAAGGAATAATATGCATTATGTAATCATCTTTGCAGCATTATTCAGTATAATTTGTATAACAGGGTGTTGGCATGTACTCATCGTAATGAAATATTACTTAACGATAATTTTAGTCATTGATGTATACGTTAACCGGGTACCTATATCATACTACCTTACTTAAATATATTTTAGACGAAAATAAATGTGGCAGAATATCATCAGCACCTAAGCTCTCTCTCGCTTTTCATTTAGTTTCAGACATGCATCTATCGTAAATATTCCCTATCTGAGCATAGAGTAAGATATATAGGTAGAGTGTCGACTCAAAAAAGTACGTGTATACAGTGAAAATTTTTGTATGAGAAGATTCAGTTTCTTGCGGAGATTACGTTCCCGTGGTCCAAAGCATGAGCAGTTCTAAAAAATTGTCAAAATTTTGCTCATTTATATACTACCTAGATGATTCCTCTATGTAAGTGGTATGCAACAAGTTGGATATCAAAAGGAATGAATATTTGCTAATAAGCATCCTAAATGCATCCTAGCTAAACGGAAATTAAGCTGATTATCAAGAGAATTTCATGATCCGTTTTATAATAGAAGTCTTCATGAAAAAGTCGACATCTTATTGTGCTATCTTGGCTGAAATTTCATATTTCTAATTCATGAATGCAATAGCTGGTCATTGAGTTACCAATTTAACAAATATTACCTCTCCAAGTATGTCATGACACGGACAATATGTAAAATAATGTAATTTCCTTCTGCTTTGCTATCATGATCAGTCATTTTCGTTGTAATTTCTTCAAAACTGCATAAATGTGTATATCTCACATTTTGAAACAATTCCGACTGTATCTCCCTTGAGTTCATTTATTGAAATCGAAAGTGTATACACATTGGGGATTTAATAAATGCTGAGTTTACCACTCTACCTAATATACTTACTCTATGTGTCTGAGTCTAAATTATAGACCTTATCAGTAAAATCAAAATAATATCGGGGTATTCGAGATTGCTTTGCAATTAGCGTTTGGAAATTAGGCTAACCGTATACTTTTTGGAGAACCAATAATGAAGGCTACTTTTGTACTCTGTTCCTATAGGTGAAACGCATACGTGCAAAGAGTCCCTCATAGACATCATTGCTGCCTTCTCATCTAAGTAGCGCGCTTGGTATGTTCTTAAGCCTATAAGCGAACTTCCGTAGCGACTTTTCCGTAACTGAAATAATTTTGATTGGATCTTGTAGGGCTATCCTGATCATAAATTTTGAGAGGTGAAATGCTAGCCTCATTGGCAAGGATGGTGATTTTATACTCAAGCATAAAAAAACAAAAAAAAATCTTTTCAGGCATAAATGAACATTTTGATAATCTTATTAAGTATCATAGTTCATGTTTTTGACAAACATTACATGTGCAATTAAGATTGATTGATTATTAAAACCTGATTCATTTTGTATCAAGGAAATAGATAATTTGTGATTGCAAATGCGATTTCTAATTAAATCATATTCAAATTGCCTCTGAGATTCATGGGGTCATAGTCATGTCACTTGGAAATTGGCTAAAATTAGTATATTATCGCAATATCACGATAACACATTCAATATAACATGTGTTTAACATCAGCTACGCATGATTTCGACATAATCCGAGCATAAAAGCATAAAAATTTAAGCATAAATTGTCTCTCTCAGAAGCATAAAATCACCATCGCTGCTCATTAGTATTTTTAGTGACTTGCCACTGTTGTGAAACCGGCCTGTTTCCGGCGTCCTGTGTGGAGGTTGCCCGTCATCGGACCGGCCCGAAAATCTCGTACAGTTTCCATCTCTACCTTGTTCTGCTTTGCTTCGTGGCCAAATCCCTTATCGTCATGTGGCTTCAAATCAACTTCCATGTTACGTGTATCTTTGTTCGCTGTACTCTGAAGAGTATAGTGCAAATTAATTTCCGCATCGACACGGTTTTCGCTACTGTCGTATCTGAAATGCTGGTATTTTGTGAAATTGTTAAATCTTCTAGGTGTTCGAAATTTTGCACATGCTCATCTTGCTCATCTTAAAGGCCTTGTCCCAGTGAAGGGGCGACCTAATTTTCCTCATCCATCTCGAGCGGTTCATTGCATCCTCGGTTGAGCTGCACTGATCTTAATGTCCTCTAGCACTTGGCGCTCTCATTTTTTCTTTGGTCGCCATCTGCTTCGTGACCCTGGCACAGGCATTCCCAATGTTAGTTGGGTCTGGTGTTCATGAGGTCCACATGCCCACACCACCTCAGTCTGTGCCACTGCTATTACACATCCTACGCATGCGGTTTTCAATAAAATAGTTAGACCACGAAAAGTTGAGTCAGGTGATGTTTAGGCAGCATGTCTTGCCATATAATGCTGAAGCTCGACTGACTCAAGAATTCTACTTCAAAAATATTTCTGAGTACTTCATAGACGCTCCATGTTTAACTACTTTACAGTCCATACATCCACATTCATGCCGAACTGCGAATCGTAATTATAAGCTAATATGTGAGGTCAATAAAACTACTTGACAGCTATGGTAAACAGCACTACTAAATTGGAATGTCATTTTCATATTTTTCATAAACATTTTTCCAAGCATTATCAGCACTATCATCGTTATCATACTTCAGTATCAGCATCATTATTATTCATTGGCATTTTTTACCTTTTGTCTTATGTTCACCGATTATCACTCAAATAATAATCATTACAGTAATTTTACTTGTAAAAGGAGCTATCAGAAAATTAAATGATGCCAAGTCATTTTTCACTTTTCATACTCGTAACGGTAGCTTTTAATACATTATCTTTTGATTGTTTGCCCTCATATTTTGGAAAGATATTTGAGCATACTTGATTACTCTCCTTCCATTTTTAATAGCTATCTTATCTGTGTGAATCTTGAAATCGTGTCTAAACGACATCGTTAAGTTCATTGATTTGTCTTCTGTTTAATTACAGTCTCAGTGGAGGAAACGTAGCTAAGCACTAAATATTCATTTGCAAATATTCTTTGACTCCTTTTAGACGAATCTTGTCAACGTTCGGCTGCTAATGAACAAGTTGAAACAAAACAAAACTTGTGAAAAAATGTATCCAATTACTCGTACAATTATTGTTTTGTTATTTTTTCCAATTATCATCGAACTTATTCAGAGACGTGTGTTTGTCACTTCTTCTTTTAATCATTATACGACTAATCTCATTCTTTGAAGTTAAATCCTTCGTTGTATTGTGTAAATACGCTATCTTTTCTTCATATTTCTGCATGTAAATGATTAAGATGACACACGTGGCTTTCTGGTTTCATTAGAGCATTTCTTTGAGGTAAACCACGGATCGGTCGATGTGAGATTTTCATATCATGAACTTCTTGGTTTTGAGTTTTGACATGGTGTTAATTCTAGCACATATTTTAGAATAAGAACCGCTCGAAGCTGTTGTCACAACTTGGTCTCTCTGTCAAGCAAAGAAGGGATTGATTTATTTGATGATAACCGTTGGAAGCAGAGCTATAACCGGACCGCTTTTATCAAACCGGGTTCACAACACCTCAACCCGGGTCAGCGTAGGCCCCAAAATATCAGGCACGGGTGAAACGTGACTCTTTGAAAATAAGGGAATGATGGGATACATGGCTGATGTTAGAGGAAATCTCTGAGGCCCGATGTTGACAAGTCAAAACAATCTCACTGAGCACAAATCTGTGCACTTTCGGTGCACTCTGTGCATCATCTTCATAGAAACCACACCGAAAGTGCTCAGCCTTGTACTCTGAAATTGTCTTGACTTGGCAGCATCGGGCCTCACGGATTTCCTCTAGCACTATCCAAGAAAACGCTGAGATAGAATTATGTCGTATCCAGGCTAACCGAGACAGACGCAAGTGAATCCGATTATGTGATTTAGACTGATGAAAATGGAAACTCGATATGCGAGGCCGGTTCGTTTTTTCCGAATGTTGAAACGATGCTTTAAAATTTTTTGCTTGAATTTTGCAATGTGTGATTTACTATGACTGGCTTAAATTGCTTATTTTCAAAATTGCGAGGGAGAATTTTGCATTAGTTAATGAGAAAACTTGAGGACTGTTTGAGAAAATTTGTCAGTATTCTGATGAACATTATTCTTCCTATATGTGCGCCAAGTGTTACGCATCATCTGAAATCCTTAAATAATAATGAATTAATGATCAGTGATAAATTATAAGTGCTTTCTAATAGATCTGTTTATTAACATTTTTATCATCGAAATTTCAGTTAAATTTGCCCAAAGTTTCTGTATAACAATACGGTTAACCAATTACTGATCAGTAAAAATGAATCGTGAAGGACTCGTATTGTGTATCTTCATTATCCAATCGATTACCCGGACGCGTGCGCTATCTGCCGCTTGAATCTGAATCACATAGTGCAGGGATGTAATTTTTTCTTCATTTGAAGGAATTACTTCGGCGCTCCCATTTTCTGTGAAAATCATTTTCTGATGCTACAAATGTTAGTCTTAATGGGGAAGGGTTAGCAATTCACCATTTTCAAAAACGCCCTTATGTAAAAACTTTATCTACCTCAAACTACCCTCAACAGTCTATCAAGAACCTTCCTCAAGCTCTAAAGAGCCCTCATCAAAGTGCATACCTGACTCAGTAGATGTATCAAAACTGACCTGAGCTCACTTAGCATGTCTGTTGAGCCTCGAAATTGTTTTGCTCCAGTAACTGCGTAAGAGATCTAGAGCTGAATTTAACATAAAAGTGAAGATTTCATAATCTGTACTTATCTTCAATTCATTGGAATCTGCTCACTAACTGTTCATAGCCTTGAGTGCTTGTAACGGAAAAAGGAAATCAGTGGAAGTTTGAAAATTTCTTCCTTCTATATTCAGGAGAAATATTCCTCTCGCATGTTCGCGTGACAGAGAAATAATGAAGTAGATTACTCTCGAACAAATAACAGGAATCACATTGGGAAATAAAATTCATTGGATTCTCAGTCGGATATTTGAAATACGCAAGGAGAGAGAATGAACAGTTTTGATACTGACCTGCTTCTTTGTCCATAATCTTCTTTGTCAGCACTAGAAAACTATTGCTACTGAAGCATGCTATTCCCCAGAGTTCGAATAAGAATCAGGAAAGGATTTCTATGCGCCTAGACGACGATGTTTATGACGCACTTTGAAAGTTATTATTTGCTGAGTTATCCAAAGAATAAGTCACTTTGATCCGAATGCATTTAGTCAAGCAATTGCCAGATTAGAGAAATTGAGAGCTATCTTTAGCAATCTCTAATGCAGAAAGCAATTATTTGATCGTTTGATCGTTTGATCTGTGTAAGATAATAAATCTGCGATTTTACGTATATTTCCAAGGGCAGCAACAATTTGAAGGTTGATTGATTTCCTTGGTTGCAAGATTTTCCAACATGTTGAAATGATTGAAGTATTGGAGTTGATGATGAAATACATTCCACGGATATGCAACAGCAGAATGCTAAAAACTCAGAGACAGGTCAACAGATAATCGATAAAATGAATAGGCATACCTTCACATGTTGTAAAAAGCGATTGATTTTCCAACTAGAATTTAATCAAATGACAAGTTTTAAATTTTGCTACAAATATTCGGATATTAAGGTAATTTTATGTCGAAGCTTTCCCTGGTTTTTTAAGATGAAAGCGTGCATTATGCGGGAAGTGCATTGTAGCGTTTAAATAAAAGACAGTCACTCCCTTCGTTAAAACAAATTTACTTTATTGTTTGAAAAACATATATACAAGCCCGATGCGTTTCGTCCTCAGACGTCATCAAGACTAGTTTGCATGAGGCTCATCTTGATTTGATGTTTTCTTATTCTCTTATTATTTCTCTTTGTGAAAAAGGGCTTTCAATTTTTTGCTTTGTCTCAGTCATCGCATATACTAGCTTCGTAAAGATAACCTTGCACTCAATTTGATTGTTCTGAAACGATGTCAGTCAGTATCAGTGCTTCAAAATTATTATTTGTAGCGTAAAACTGCCAGTATTACTCATATAAAGCTATTGTGAGTAGTGCGTAAGGAATATTGCTATTATTGTGGCCACAGCGCCAACATTCCTGTGGTACATATTGCTATTTTTCACATGACAATTATTAAGATGCACTCGTGGATGAATGAACATGTTTGTTATAACTAAATTTGTTAATGTTCATAGGCTAAGAGATTCGAATTGATCAGGATGTTCAATTTTGTAAGAAATAGATGAATATTCTCGATTTTCAAAAAGTACTTTTTTTGTAAATAGAGGTCAAATGATCTCATGGGCCAAATGTGAGTTGTTTATCAGAAATGGGTAGAAACTACAAGTTGCAAAAAGATTTATAGCTTCTATAGTATTGGAGAATATCAAACAAATCTCCCCAAAAAGAAGTGTTTGATGACGAATATCTTTCAGCGAAAATTGCTTGATTACGTTGAATTTTTAAGAAATAATACTTCGAAAACTTAGAATTTTGAAGAAATTTGATATTGATAACCTTGAATTTTGAAGAGAAATGACTTTTAAAGCCTTGAATGAAAGTTGACATCGAAAACCTGAAGTTTGAAGAAAGTTGACATTGAAAAGCCTTGAAATTCAAAGAAATTACATCTTTAAAACATTTCATTTTAAAGAAAGTAAACCGTTAAAGCCTTGAATTTGGAAGAAATCAGACCTTGAATTTCAAGGTGAGGTTTTCTCCTTATATGATCTGGAAATGTGATGCTATTTCATCGAGAGGTAAACTCGAAGAGTTGGGACTATTTGTATTACACGGTAGTATATATTCAGATTGAGGTCAGGAATAATTTCCAAAGTTTCTTTGAATATCAGCTGCGATTTGTTTCAGTTCGGGAGGATGACGTCATGCAGTATGATCCTAATCAACTTGATGATCCGGAGTTCATGTCAGGCAAACATCGAACATTGATGCAGCTTGGATCCTATGTGGTGAGTGAATCATTTTATTTCGACAATCATTCGCGTGCATTTGAATTATCCATTCGAGTTGGCATTTTCTCAACTATCCATGAATTGAAATTTTGTATCGTCTGAGTGTAAAAGTCATTCTAAAATGGATCCAAACGTTTGGTAAAAAAAGCATTCAGGTGTGAATTCCGTCTAGCGTGAAAATATGACGAGACCGCGTATAACTCCAATAACTCCGAGGTGACGATTATCTATGTATATAGTTCTTTGTATCTATAGTAGCTTTCCGCAAACCTGGGACAAAAGATTCCCATCGAAAATGAGATGACCTTCGAGCATCCCAACTAAAAATGAACTAGCTAGTATAGGCTTACTCGCTTAAACTGCGATTGACCTTCAATTTATATGATAGTACTGGATACATAGCAGGGTAAAACTTGAGCTTCTGAATACGTTGCTAACTGTAAGAGTATGTGTTTTCCAGTTCTCCTTTAAACAACATTGGAAATTAACTAGTTTTCGACTTATTATTGAAAGCAAGGCATTGCCTGAGAGCATTTTTTATTTTGAATGTCTATTTTTATCATATTATACATGTATAATCATATCATTGTATATCATCAAGTTACATCAATGCAGTCTTTTATAAATCTCTAAAATGAAAAATTATCGCATATTTTCTGTCTCAGAGAAGACTTGATTGCTTTCTTTTGGTGAAAATGTAATATTTTATTTGATAGCAATATTCCTATTGAAATTCAAGTGCACCAACTAGATTTTCAGGCATTGCAACTTTCGGGACGCCTTGCAATGATTCCTGAACCCTCATCACAACTACATGTGCTTTACTCAAAACTTGCTATGCGCGGTATAATAAGATCGGAATTTTTATCAGAGATGAAATAAATATTTGCCTCTACACGTAAATCATATCAATGAGGTTAGTTTTCATGACTCCATTGACATAATGCTTTATTCAACTGATCAGGAAAATATTCCTGCATTTGTTCCAACTCATTATGTAATAAAATCAACTTTCATTGCTGATGCTGATCGTTCAACCCGTGATATAATACATAATCGCACTGGGACTACGCGGTTCATCTTGTTTATGAGGAAGAAGCCTTCAACAGTGAACGCTGATGGTTGAATGGCAGAGAGTGATATTAACCTCTCGATACTCATAAATATCTTTGAATTCACCGAGAATATCAATTTAGAAATTAGGTGATTTGAGTCTCCGATTGAGCTTGCCGAATGACTAATAACTTAGTGCCAAGTAGAATACATCGCATACATGCACAGAAAGGCTTTCAACCAATAATGTGCATCATTAGCAATTGTCATTAGCATTGTCAATTAAAGTTGATGATCATCCATTATTATGATTAATCTTTATTATATACAAGAAGTGGCAAGACCGAAGCTGTAGTTCGCACTAAGTGACTTAATCTCGAATAACCGAAGCATGCACTGGCAGTTCCATAGTATGTAAGTACTTAGCTGGTGGGCTTGTTATCACCAGGGATTTGCCGATATGTGAAATTTTGCCGATAACCGATATCGATAATTGTCGGCAGAAAAATTAAATATCGACCGATATAATGGTTCATAGCATCCCTCATACATCTACAATAATGTCCACCATGAATTAGCATTTTATTTTTCACATGATGACAACACAGCACAGTCTCAATCTGAATATTTTAAACTAAAAAAGAGTCATCAATGTTCAACTGGAATATTTAATTGATCATGCCCAAACGACCCTTTGTTGTGGATTTGTAGCTTGCCGGACATCAACATGTAGTATAAGTGTTCCTGCTGAAATTATGCTTTGATGAGATAGAAGACAAAATATTGAGGAAATTAAAATTTAGTTTTCTTGAGAAATTTGTATCATCAAGCGATAATAAAGCAAGTGAAATAACAATCATTTCCATGCTAATGTCAAATTCTGCTCTCGGTAAATTGTGATTTAAGAAAATCAGTTGCTCCCAAATGTGGGGTGTCATTTTTCTTCTCACGACAGTAAAAATATTGCGGTTTTCGATGAAATACTTTGCAGAGACTGAATAAATGTTGACTACAAGCAATGAAGGTTCCTTAATCCACTTTAGAGCTTGCTATCCAACTTAGGACTAGTATGTCAAATTCTCTTTCTAGCTTGGGAAGACCGCGGCGAAAAATACAACACTTTGAAATTCGCGATTTAATTCAGGAAGCGGACGCGGAAGACTTTAGGTCTGTATTTCTGACTCTCTGAAGTGCCAACCCTGGCTACTACTGTAAAGGAACACATTTTCACTGCAACTTAATTTCACGACTGTCGACTCCTGGAGTAATTCGAGTTCATGGTCGCACAACATTTGTGTACAAAAACTAAGACTCCTCATGCTCATTCTGCAAATTAGGTGGGGTGGTGACGGCCGAACTTCGCAATCACTTGTCGATATGTATAAGCCTATAATCGTGGGACCAAGTATTGGGAATTCAGACCATCAAACAGTATTTTTGGATTTTCTTAATCATGTCATTGATCCGGTGAAAGTCCACAAACTGTACGATCTCCGCTCTGATAACGTCAAAATGTTCCTTGAGTATCTTCACGAAGTTAACTGGAGAGACTTTTACAGAGCAGACATTTCTGTTGATGACAAGTGCAAAATCTTTCATGATGTTGTTACGCAAGCCATGGAAAATATACCTCATACATATGTTGAAATGTCTCCCAATGACAAGAAATGGATGACCCCTTTACTGAAATATCTTATTAATTGTCGCTATACGGCCTACAGAAATCGACAGTTCAATCTGTATAATCCCTTAAAGGGAAAGATTCGTTATGAGATACAGAAAGCAAAAGGACAATGGATGACTCGCATAAAGTGTACAAGAAATGGATTTTGGAAAGCAGTAAAAGAAAATGCTACCTTGCATAATAGAAGCAGTTTCTCAAAGTTGCTGACTCTGAAAATTTATGTCTGCTCCTGAGTGGTCCAAAATTGAAGAATCGCTTCCAAAAATCGTTGAGCAATGGCATCCCGACATTGATGAGATAACTCTGTACCAACAACTCACCCGGTTAAAAACCAATAAAGCTTGTGGTAGTGACAATATCCCGCCGAAATTGATCCGTCTTGCTGCTATAGAATTATCTGCACCCCTAGCTCACATTTTCTGCCTATCAGTTGAAACTTGCACCTTCCCTTCCTTGTGGAAAATTTCCCACGTCAAACCAATGCCAAAGAAGATCTGCAAAAGCGTCGATGACTTACGACCCATCTCACTCCTACCCATAGTCTTCAAGGTTTTCGAGAAGTGTGTAATGGCCTCTATTCGGGATAAACTTCTAAATATGTATGGGCCCCTTCAATTTGGATTTCGCCCTGGTGCCTCAACACTTCATGCGGTTGTGAATATACATAATCATGCTACTCGGCTACTTGACCGTAAAAATGTCTCGGGTGTTGTTGTAACCTCCTTCGACTTGAAAAATGCCTTTGATCGCTTATCTCATGAGAATCTCATTCAAACTTTCTGCTCCCTTCATTCACTAGTGCGCAAGTTATTTGAGATCTCGTCGTCAACAGGTTTCCACTCATGGTACCTTAAGCACTCCAACTGACGTCACTTCTGTCATTGCACAGGGCTCAATACTGGCGCCGTATTTATTCTCTGCACATATCGGATCCTTAAATCCTATCGGTCCTGAAACGCTGATGACAAAGTATGCGGATGACATAGTGATTGTATTACCAATCAAGAGTGAGGTAGATATAGAAGAAGATTTGAAAGCCGAAATGAACAATATCAAGACCTGAAGAAATTGAGAGTGAAGAAAACTGACTGGAATTGAACGAAAAGAAAACCAAATCCATGATATGTACCAAATGAAACCACATAGAGACATTGAAGGAACCATAGTTTGTAGTGAAATGAAGATTCTCGGGATAACCTTCAACAACAAACTTAACTGGAAATCGCACATATCTTGCGTCACTAAACTATCCAGTCAACGGATTTACCTGCTGAAGCAGATCAAGAAAATTCCCAACGTGAGTGAAGAAATCCTCATGGCTGTGTACCACTCTTGTGTCATCAGTGTACTAGAGTACAACTCACCAATTTATGTTTGACTCACAAGTCAATGCAACTTGCTCTTGGAGCAAATACGCCGTCGTTGCCACAGGATAGTGTGTGCGGTACCGTGTAATTGTGGAAAATTTGCACCCCTGGAAATCAGAAGGAATCACACAGCAGTTAAATCATTTTTAGAAATTCTAAATCCCAGCCACATTATAAACCATCTGACACCAACTGTTCTTCCACGCTCAAAGCATTTGATGACACCCAAGCAATGTACGAAGCGGCGTTCGACCTCGTTCATTCCTTACTGCACTAATCTCTATAATCAAATATACATTCGAACGACAGCTAGTTTCAATTGACTTCACTTTCAATATTTGCTTGCCATGCCTTTGTACTGTTTTGATTTTCATTCTCATCGAATATACAATTTCTATTCTATAAGCAGAGTTTATCTATCTATTTATGCCATATTTATTAATGTTTTATTCATGCTAGTGTTTACGAGTATGTATTTAAATGTACTAAGTACTAGAATAATAAAGCCTACTAGCACATCAATAGTAAAATATTTTCAACCAAAATAATCTATGTACTCAGGAATGATAGTCCTCTGACTTCGCTCAATTCGACTTCGTTAAGGAATTCCCAGAAAGGATCTTAGAATATCCATGATCAGACATTTTCGCTTGCAACGAATGTTCGCGAGACACTAGCTCTCGAGAAATTCACGAAAATGTGTTGTTTTACAGTATTGAACACAACCATGGAATATAATCACTTTCTATCCTCTCAATTTTCACTCTTCATAGAAGTTCAGTACAATTCGTTTTACAAACCTAAAGCTAATGTACTTTGTTGTCCTAAGGACTTACAATTTAGCTGAAACTTTTGTGCTCTTTTACTCTCATTCACGTGTTTCAGAGAGATCCTTCAAGAAACTATTAGCGTGTGATAAGTATTTTGTCTTTCTTCTTTGTTCATAGTCTCATCCAACCAGTCGAAATTCTCGACGGTATTAGAGTTCAGTCGTGCTGTTTTCTCTTTATCTTGATCGATGTGAGGCGTTCTCGTTCTGCAAGCGGATTTCAGTTTCCTTGCACTTTCATAGGCGGTCTTCTTTTGCAGCTTACGCAGACGCTAGAGATGCATCAGCATCGACCTCGAAACGTGTTATATTCAACTCTTCTTAACAAGGTCTGGCAGAGGTGGCGGTCTATTTTTGTTTTAAAAAATTGCTAGTATAGTTCATCAGAGGGCCGATCGTTCTTGATTTCTAAATAAACAACATAGATCATGATTTAATATTTCTTGCCCCCCGGCGCTTCTTTCAGTATTCATAAGACTTCAACTATATTTTCATTGTTGTCTTTAGCACAAGTCTTGCAATATCTTACTATGGATAAAAAATGATCAAAAAAAGCAAACTGGTGATTACCGCATGTCACACTCTACGTAAGTTTCTAGTTATACTTCTTCAAATCTTGCGTCTCGAGTTCGTTGTCATTGTCGCTATCGTGCTTTTCCCTTTCGTGTTCCGCCTCATCATCAATGCACAGTGTCTGCTTTTGATCGAGAAAAATCGAGACAGGTGAATTGCAAAATCAAAAATTTATTCATGCAACCCGTCCTTTAAAAAAAGTATAAAATCGGGGATTGTATTCGAGAAATTACGTAAAAGAAATGCGGCGAAATAGAAATCTAGTGGAATTAATTGTGACATTGCCAGTTGATATAGGTTCTAGAGACGGTGATGTGTGGAAGGTATTATCTGAATGACATAGCTACGAAGTGAAGAACTGTGGAAGCTGACTATATAAGCCTAAGCTATATACGAGGTCTCAGACTCATGATAGGCTATAGCATGGTTAGCTATATGTATATCTGTAGCTACTTAGCAACCGATTGATGGCAAAACATATGGATATTGATGTCAAGACATGATGTATTGAAATAATCGTAGATCATCGTTTGGTGAAGATTGAAGGGGCCTTAGTATTTATTACCGGCACTAACTGTTCTTAGAGGTAATCGGGTACCTGGCAGAGATAGGGTAACTAAGAGCCAATTTAAATGCGTGTAGAGTTACCTTAATGTGACTAGAAATGTCGCTCTATGATAACGTAGCTGCTTACAAGCGCAAGTATGATTGTTAAGCAGATCAAGATTAGAGATATGCCTATCCTTACAAGAGTCGATCTCTGTGTAAATTCTTATCGGATGTTAGAAATGCATAATTTCATAAATAAGCAACATTTACATATCCAATGATGAGAAAAATATCCTGTTCATCCATTGTCAAAAATACGTGAAAATCATACTTCATGTCACTTAATGATTCATCAAAAGTTGAGAAAAGCATTTTACCCAACTACATATTTCACCCAAGGGATGCCAACCGTGCTTGAAATACTAACTACTATGACACAGAATGTGGTATTGTCACAGAAAGGTTAAGAATTTCTATCCAGAAAATATTTGTTTGATCTATACAAATTTGTCTTCGATAGTTCGTCTCAAAGTGTGCAGATGTTCAAGTGTGAATGATTATCATGTAGACAGTTAATATCGCATGTCAGTACATCAAGGGTTCATTTTATAAAGTATCATTTACTGAGAACAGGAGGAAGAATCTCAGGAGTATGAATGAAAGTAAATATATTTGTGGCAATCTTTATTTTCCGATTAGATTGCCGTAGAAGAAATTTTGTTGGAATGTCAAGCATTGAAATATTTTTCTAAACTATTCGCTTGCTCAAAAAACAAGATTATCGACTTTGTTGATTATTGGTTCATCACCATAGTTCTGCGATATAGCATTCAGTCGACAGTTAATAGAACATAATTGAACAATTTTGGCATTGCATTAGAGATGATGTGCAGCAGCTAGGAATTGAAACCCGAACCCTAGCCGATCACCTTCCACCTCAAACAGAAGCATAATTCTGAACCCAACCCGAAAATATTGCTGATTCTAAAAACAACCCCGAACGCAACCCGAAAATATTGCTGATTCTAAAAAGAACCCCGAACGCAACCCGAAGAAATTAAGTGAAAATTAAATTATTACGGCACCGTGGAGGATGAATTTCCAAAAATTTTGGACTTAACTACATTTTAACTGCATTCGTTCTGTAGGAACTACATCCCTGAATGCGCATGTCGCATCAGCATGCAAAATATTGATGATATTATTATTATTGTTATTGCTTTTTAGTTTTGCAATACAGCTTCGTCTCATCAACAATTTTTTCAAGCATTAGGCCTATATGCATTTCAAAAAGTTAAGCTACAGTTTGAGGAAACAAGAGATATATACCGTTGGTAACATATACCGTCGGTGTCCGTGGCACAGTGGTTGCGTACTTGGACTAGCGATCTCATGGTCCAGAGGTCGAACCCGGAAAGTGTCATTGGAAGTCGGCAGGAAGGGCATCCGGACTACAAAGCACCACAACGCTCCAAACAAAGTCTGACTTAAGTCAGCACCGTCCAAGGCCCCAGTAGGGGTAAAAAGTGACGTAAAATCCGTAAAAAAAAAAAAAAAACATATGCGATTGAGGACATTTATTTAACATTCTATAATAAGAAAATACATGCATGTGTAAAATTTGTAAACATTTATGAAATTTGGATATACTATGCACTCAATATCTCTACAAAGGAAGTCAACAAAAGGTAAGTACATTTGCAAATTTCTAAGTATTGCAAACTCACAACCCGAATATTTGCGATCAACCCGTACCGAACCCGAAATGAATGCGTAAACCCTATCCGAATCCGAATTTGGGTCGGGTCAGGCTCGCACATCTAAATTACATGGTGAGTGCGAGTGGTAGCCAAACCTATTGGCATCAACTGTCGGCTGCTGGGTGGAACGCCAGGATATGACAGCTTCAGTCGTATGGACGTTTATGCAATTCTTATGTTAGTGAGGAGAGCAAACTGCAGGATGGGCGTGTTTGATTTTTTCGTACGACAATTGTGGGCCTCATCGGGAACGACGCTCTGATATGATGGGATTAAACGGAAATGTTTTAAAATCATGTGAGAACATTACCGAAGTGGGGTCTGCAATTCGCCCCAAAAATTTATTTCCACACCAGAAAATTTGAGACCCATTCCCATTTTTACATAGATTTTTTGGACAACTCCCAAGACCCAACACAATTTTTGGCTGATTTACGGAAATTATGGAATCCACTGAAAATTCAATTCCCTGATCCGAAGATTGGAAACACAGTTGTGACAACATTGCAGACTACCTAATCCATCGGACAGCGTCGAGTAAATTCAAGATAAAAAGTAGGATATTAGAATTTTCTGAGAGGGCGCTCCTGAGAAGAGTGTGTGTTATCTCTTCATGAAGGAGCTTGAATGACATGGAGTTGGTTTAAAGCAATGGAATTCGTGATAGTGCTTCATGAAGCTTGTCATATTATTGACATGAAAATACACAGAGTAAGACTTTGCGGTGAATCTTCGCATGCAACAAAAATATGCTAGGGTAAATCCATTTTATATAACAACATTTCGACAATTTTTGTCTTCTCAACTTTGCAACTTCGTTTTTTTTTGAAAATTTGCGTACATAATCAATTTTTCAGGCTGAACTCGAAAGTCATAGTGGCGACTACACCAAATGAGTACTTGTACAAGTTATTGTATTTGTTCTACTTATTGCTGGAGTCTTCCGACCGATAATTTTGTGGTTTCGGTCAGATGGACGTTTTTCGCCGTTTTACGAGATTTTGAAAATGATAATTATTGTCCTTTTTATGAATGAAAAATAACGCCAGAAGTCTCATTATACTCGTGTATTGCCACAAACGCGTTTCGTCTGCTCTCAGTCGGTGTGACACGCAGAATGAACCAACACTAATAGAGACATGAATACTGTTAATATCAATCAAGCAATAGACAGTCACAGGTCAAGCAAGCGCGAAGTGAATAAGTAGTTGCTAAAGCACATGTATAGAAAGATTACTAATAGGAAAAGAAAAACATTGACGATATAAATGAAGAGAAAGTAAAAATTACCAAGGTAAAAGCAACGTTTATAAATGCTCCTTCTGAGCACACAAGTTTGGTGTAAGCCGCTTTATTGCTAGGGCCTCGAGTATGCGCAAGTGCCAGGGGCTGTGATGACGGTATAGTACCTTGAAAAACGACTTCGCCTGTTGAGACGTAGTGCCACACGTTTGCAGATGCTTCGTGATGGAGCTTTGAGAAGTCTTCTTTAATCTTGGGGCTTCTACTGAGGCGTGATGAGACACTGTGGGATGTGCTCACTGATGTGGCACTTTTCCTATTAGTAATCTTTCTATACATGTGCTTCAGCAGCAACTTGTTCACTTCGCGCTTGCTTGACCTGTGACTGTCTATTGCTTGATTGATATTGACAGTATTCATGTCTCTATTAGTGTTGGTTCATTCTGCGTGTCACACAGACTGAGAGCAGACGAAACGCGTTTGTGGCAATACACGAGTATGATGAGACTTCTGGCGTTATTTTTCACTTATAAAATCACACCGGGGCACAATTGATTTAATTATTGTCCTATCAAATAAAATTTCGCATGCATGATATCATTATGGTTCTTGATAATTCCGTAAGTATACATGAAATTCGACAAAAATGTGGTTTCAGAAATAAATTGAAATTTTGAGAAAAATCAAAAAAGTCTGGTCGAAAGAATACAGGACATTTTTTAAAATTCATAATTGCTCAATTGAGGCTTAATTGACAAGGCTCTCATGACGGTCAATCTAAGATTTAAGAAAATTATTGTTTACATAATGTACGATCGGTAGGTAGTAAAGCGCTGGCACTCCATCCTGCATGAAGCCATCAGTGACATTTGGCATCACTTTCTACAGTATGGAAAGGATTCATTGTCGGTTTCTCGAAACAAGAAATGGCTCAATTGTGCTTCATTAGGAAATGCCTGCCCAAGCTGTTAGAACGCGTTAATCCATGGATTTTGTACGAAACTATTTGTTGTGACCAGACCGCTCTGCAGAAGCAGTCTTACAACCGTTGAAAAGCTGAACAGCAATTCCTAGCAGTTTCATGAAAATTCTCCACAATAGGGACGAGATCTTGTATCGTCTAATGACATGGCGTGATTAATTGAAAATGACAGAGCTGCACGAGAATAGTGCCTTTTAATTTTGAATGTAGAAATTTTGAGCGAAATGAGTTTTTTTGAGTTATTTTTGAAATGGTTGAGCTGATTATTCGTGCTGGTTTTGCGTTGTGGGAGGGGAGGAGTCTCTGTCTATAACGCATTCTGTCTAGCCTTCAAAAAGCAGTTCTTTTGAACATAGTTTTCGAGTCATGCATTCCAGTGCATCTTGTTTAAACTGATGATTGAAGAAGCGTCAGTAACAACATTGTGCCATTTATTAGGGCCCTGCGAGTCGGTCTTTTGTCGACTTCGAGTCGAGTCGAGTCGGGCAAAAATGTGTTTAGACCTACTTAGGCCAATAAAATCAGTGAAGAGAATAAGAAAATAAGGTATATGGCGCCGCAAATCGTCGATCGAGTGAGTGGGGTATCCTTTGTTAAGTATATGTAATTGTGGACATTTGAATATATGGTACTAATTTAAATAATTCTATGCATCCAATAACTTGTCTAAATTATTTTTGCAGTCAATTTTTCAAAACCTTTTGTTTAAACATTGCAGAAAATTCTACCATGAGAGAACATCTCTCAGTTACTATTAGGAAATTGACAAAAGATCAATTTCATCTTTAACGAGTTAACTTAACCTGTATTTTTTGCAGTTACGAAGTGCTATGTCTACTGGTCGCTCTTAAATGTCAGAGCAGGTCCTATTATTTTAATATTTATAGAAATTCACGGAGTGCACAGTTTTTGTTCAAGTTGTACAATATTGCTATGTGCATTTATCGATTTTCGTATATTTATCTAATAGTACTGTATTGAGTCTATTCCAGTTAAACATCATGTGTAGTTATTTATCACTTTAGAGAACAGCAGATCATCAGACTATCTGTTATTTGCAGATGATTATTGTGATTTTGCCCGAGTTGTAGTCTGTTGACCACTATATCATCCTGCACTTGCCTTTATGAGAAACTTGTTTACGATCATTGTATTTTTGTTTTTCAGCAAAATGTGATTTTTGCTAAAATGCGAAATATATCATGATTTCTGAACAGCTGCCAGAGTGAGTATTTACGTGCGTGAGATAAACTAAAAATATCAAACAGACTGTCTGATAAGATAAAATAACATGTTCGAATTGCGTTTTACAAAGATAAGTTTTTGAAATAGGAATTATGTTCTCCCTTAGGCTGACATGATTGGCCGTCGTTAAATGTGACTGAATTTAAGGAACATTTCATTGCAACTTCAACAATATTGCTGTGACAAGGCTGTGACCAAAACATAATGCTGAATAAACCTTTAAACGTAGTGAGCCATTAAAGAAATTCAATGTAATCGAAGTAAGAAAGCTATGCAAACGCATTTTTACTCATGTTCGCCATCTCGATTCGATGCTCATCGTCGTTCGAGTACTCGACTCGACTCGACTCGACATTTTGTTACACCGCTCGAGTGCTCGAACGACGATAAGTATCGAATCGAGTGGGCAAACATGTGTAAAAATATATAAAAATAAAAAACTCGAATTCGATTGACTCGACTCGACATTTTCGAGTACTCGCAGGCCCCTACCATTTATTTACTTGCTGACTATGAGGAATCATTGACATCTTTATTGCAAGACACCCAACTTCCACCTGAACGCTTTGAAAACTTATCGAATTGTGTGATAGCGAATGATCGCATTTTTTACTGTAAGGGGTCCCACTTCTACGCATTTTTGGGGGTCCAGTCCGGTTTGACTTTCCGGTTTTTATTTTTGATAAGAGTGGCAACCCTGAAAGACACGTTTTTTGACAAATGCTATATGAAATGGATTTACCCGCTATCCCAGTATGATCGAAAAATACATGTGCATTATTGTTTCTGATCAAACCCTGCGTGCTGATGCCAAGGAAACAGCTTATGCCAAGGAAAGTTAATATAATTTCATCTTTAATTAGTATGAAATGCCATTGCAATTCCTTCTTATGACTTCAACTCCTCACTCAAAAAGTTGAGAAATCATGGCTTAACAAGAATCTTCAATAATATTGGACAGTGTATAAAATATACTTTTACATGCGTTATTGCAGATTACAACAGTGTTTGCTAAATTCAGCAATCCTCATCAGTCTTTCCGTGTGTTAGATTTTACTTATATTTGCCAATACACGGGAGAAATTGCGTTTAGTTATACCAATTTTTTAACTTCTTCGGCCAACGAAGCATGAAAAATCATAGTACCTTATACTAAAAGTCACCGGCGTAGTTGATTCACTAATACGTTTTGCTTAAATAAAAAGCAGAACCGGCTCGACTTTCATTTATTTCAAGATGACCCTACCTAAGTGGTTAAGGTCTTAATCAAATAGATCTAGCTAGCTTATTTTATAACTGCGATAGTTAAAATGCTGAAAAAGTAGTGATGATTTTGTTAATGGACTTGCAACCTACTTTCTCCTTTCGTCATGCAGAACTAGTTGCTATCCTCCGTAATCAGAATGATATTTGAAGTTTAACAAAATATTCGATTTATTGTTTGTCTTAAGAAGGAAGGGCTGATTTATATCATAAGATGAAGCCTAGTACGATTATGATAACTTGCTCATAAACCCTCATGTATGACTGTGAACCAGGGATTGCACCGGGTCAAGATCCGGATCCGGGATCCGGCGGATTTGGGTGTAAATATCCGGAATCAGGATCCGTTGTGAGATCCGCCCGGATCCAGCGAGGAGCGTTGAAGATAAAATGTTGATGGTCTTTCATGCTGTGGAAAATCCTATTTAACGATTGAAGTTATAAAAGTTATAGAGCCTCAAACTAGTTTTTCTCGTTACTCACTTTGAGTTGAGAGTGTATGTGGTCACCTAATAATGCGAATATATATCTGAATAGAAATATTTTATCCAGGAATATCTGCAGCTCGATATTGAACGACCATCTATTAAGGTTACAGAAAAGATGAAGCAATTTTTCCATGCTTTGTTCATTCTAATTGTCATGTTCCGTTGTAAGCTTGTAACCACTGCACCCACTTAGTAATCCACACTAAGGAATGAATGGACATCCATGAATTTCAAAGCTAATAACATGACAAAAGATCCATTGTGATTCTCCAGATTTTTGGTGCTTGTCCAACTACAGGGTGCGAGAAAAGTCCTTGAGGATTTTTGTCAACTTTATATTTTGCCATTCAATGATCAAATATCATTTCTTCAGTGACCAATATGTGGCAATGCGTTTGTAGATAACTCTGTCACTCGACTATTATGCATGCCAAGTCTTCAGATTTAACACATAGTGAGCTTTATGCTATTCAATCAACAAAATTTAAATTGATTACTTTCCATACGTTTTAATCAAATCAACAAAGTTGTGCTTCAAATAGCTATGCCACTCGTTTTAGCTGAGCTCCATAGATTTCAAATTCAAATCTAACTTCGAGGATCGATCATTAAATGACGGACTAAACCATGAATGATTAACCTTAATAAATGTTATGCCTTGAAAAGCTATGCCACTTATTTTTGCTGACCAGCATAGATTTCACATTTGAATCTTACTACGAGATTTTTAATTTTAATCAATACATTTTATACACTGTGTTTATAAACTCGATACACTGATGGATGTGAGTAATTTGATATTGTGATGGAATTCTCGACAATAGAAAAAGTTTATTGCATATCGTGGGCCATTTCTTTCAACTGTGAAGAAAGTGCTCGTCAATTCAGAGAGAAATTTAACAAGGAACCCCCATCGTCGAGAACAATCTTGTATTGGAAGAACAAACTTCTTGAAACCGGCAGCCTGTCCCACGACCGACCCAGGAGTGGCAGACCCATAACAGCATCTGGAGATGAAAACAGGCAAAAGGTAATTGAAGCTGTCACTGAAAATCCTTCAACTTCGACAAGAGCGATATCGAGGGATGTCGGGATCTCTGATTTCACTGTCCGAAAAGTTCTAAAAGTCGAGCATTATCATCCATACAAGCCGCTATATTCTCAATTTCTTTGTGATGGGGACGAAGACCGCCGCTTACAATTTTGTGAAGAAATGAGGAGAAAATCGAGAGAAGATCCTGCTTTCCTCCGAAAGCTGACATTTTCGGACGAGTGTGTCATGTCGTTGACAGGCAACATCAACAAGCACAATGTGCACTTCTGGACTACGACGAACCCGAATATTAGAATGACCAACCCAGGCAAGACTCCTAGCCTCACCGTGTGGGCCTGTATAGGCTATTCCGGACTTCTTCTCTACGATATCAGTTCAGAAACCATGAATGGAAAGAGATATTCTGATCTTCTGTTGAACCAAGTCGTTCCTTATTTCTCTCGTGGCACTGGAAGAACCCTTCTGTTCCAGCAAGACGGAGCGCCTCCCCATTACTCTCTTTCAGCGCGTCAAATTCTAGAGACTCATTTGTCCAATCGCTGGATCGGCAGGAGAGGACCTATTGAATGGCCAGCAAGATCTCCGGACTTGACACCCTGCGACTTTTGGTTCTGGAGTCACCTGCGGCAATTGGTTTATCCTCCAGGTTTTATTTACAGGAACATTCAGGACTAGCGGGAAGAGATTGAGCGACAAATGAACAACATTGCTCTCTCTTACTACCGTGATTCGTTGAGGAATTTTCAGGAACGTTTTCTGAAGTGCATTGAGCATGACGGTGAGCTATTTGAAGAATAAAAATGTCAATGAGTACATGGAATGTTTAGTTTTTATTTCTAGATGGGTTTGTTCAAAGAAAAATGAAAATAAAGTAAAACAATTCACCATACAATAACTAAATATAAAGTTATCAAAAATCCGCAAAGACTTTTCTCGCACCCTGTACTACTGATTAACTATATAAAAATATACTTACCATGAACAATAGCAGTAATTATCAATAAGTTTATAATAGTGGGATATACCGTAAAACCTCTATTTGAACGGCACCTCTAATATAACGGCAGTCTAGAGGAGGAGTTGAAAAATTGAATGGCACCCTCTAATTGAACGTCACCTCTAATTTAATGACACTTTGATGAATACATCTCCTACACCAAATCCGGCAACATGCGAGCGCCATCAATGGAAGTATACTTGAAATGGATTGTCGATGCCTGGTATCAGCTGACGAAGGATCTGATCAAGTCATTCAAAGGATGCGGACTGACCAACGCTCTCGACGGCTCGTAGTATTGCCAGATCCATTGTTTCAAGCCAGACTCGGATGTTCTAATTCAGACTGGTTTGCAACTTCTCCGGCAAGCCCGAGTCAATGCTGTTGTCGAACGTGGAATCAATCAGAACTTTGACGATGATGCTGAAGGTGATGCGAATGACGAGGACAGCTACAACAGTGACGTGTCACTTGATCTTCACTAGTGAGTTTGTGATTTCTAACCAGTGATTACCGGTAACCTGTGTTTGTTAACATTTGTCTAATAGACACGTATATGCAGAGTTCTTATGTTACATGTTTTCGCTTTTCATCTATAAAATTTACAGATTTAAGATAAAAATTACTGAAAATGTCATCTCTAAATTCTGATCAGCTAGTCGAAAAATAGAACGGCTCTCTCTAATTAAACGGCAGTGCGGGGAAAGGTTTGAAAAATAGAGCGGCATGCCGTTCAAATAGAGGTTTTACGGTATGCTCATTAGTTAAAAAAATGCACAAATAAAAGCAAGTTTGCTGTCTTTCCTTTCTTTTAATTAAGTACACTTACTTATCACTATTGACATTTGTCTGGATTGATCTCTTTTTTGACAATCATGGTAAATATAAACTTAATTAATACACAAATTCAGTTTTAGTTATCATGTCTTAAGAAAAGAGTATACATTTCTCTATGCTCGGTCTCAGATTGTATTACCGTCATTTTAAATACTTGTGAACATCTATTCATATTCTATTCATATTAAAAATGGTATAATAACAACTGAGAACCAGAGTGACAATTAAAGTTGGCGATAGCAAAACCCTAGGATTTCAATTAGTATGTATTATGAAACGCATAATTTAAAGTTTATCTCAGAAACCAGACTAGTAAATTTTTCATGATAATGAAAACGAATGACATGCAATTTTGTCACTTTTGATAATAGGATCCGGGATCCGCCCGGGTACCCGGGTCTAGAATCCGGGTGCTTGAAAAAACCTGAGTATTTGCAATCCCTGCTGTGAACATGTGTATACCTCGGTTTTTGTAGAAGGAAAAATATTGCCTTGCAGGACTCACCGGTTAACAGACCATGGCCTAGGTCAGACCAGGACATTTTGTATATAGCTTCGTCCTCAAACTTTTATGCCCACTCACCAGTTTATGGGCCCACTTCTTATCGATTCATAAAAAACATGCAATATCAACACGCAAAGATCTCCTACAGATCAAATGTAAACTGCCATTTTGTAGGCAACGTTTCGTGCACTGTGAGCATATATGCTCATCAAGATTTCATAAATCCGGTTAGAATTGTTTCATACAGTGTGCACATGTACGCTGCACATTTGCAATTCTGATTCAGACAAGTTTGCGGTCAACATAGCTTGCTCAAATTTAGATATTGCGGCATTTTTGCCACCAAGTTACATGTACATGTATCATTGACATTCCTTTTTATATTGAAATGCCTTCTAAAAGTCTAACGATGGTGTCATAAAATCGTGTAGAAAGTATCAATTACATGCCAAAATATGTATACGTACACATGTAATGTAAGTATGTATTGGGCTACAGTAAACTGAGAAAGTGGCCTATTGCTTAATAGGCCCACTTTGCCGCTCCTAGAAGTCGGCCGACCTCTAGACCTTAACTGTCGACTACGGTATTATCATCATGACATCTAGCTTGTAATGATGTCAAGATATTGAAATTCATTTGAAGATTATTCCGCAACTTGATGTCATATTGCAAATTGGGTATCTAACTGAACTTAGTTCAATGTAGATGTTAATGGCTCGTTTCAAGATGCATAAATCTGACGCTATTCGAAGTTTCGAATTTGTTTTCCTGCGGCGATTGTCGGATGCATAAATAGGATTTTTTCTTGTCTTCCTCACAGGGAGTCCAGAAGGTTTCCACATGTCTCGTCTCGTTATTGTCGGTGGAGGAGACGTATTGATGCTTCAGATTATGAATAGATGAACGACAATAAACAGATCGATCCAGGTGTTCCCGGAAATACAAGAAACATTATCAATTCATGTTCCGACAGGAAATTCGTAGATGCACACATTTTTATCATGTTTTCTAAATGGAAAACGTATCTACAAGGTTGAGAATTTCATATTTATTCCTTGCTACAAGTTTGAAAGTATATAGTTATTATATGCACTAGCTAGACTCGCCACTGCATTTTAGCGAGCATTGGGTGTCTGAATTTCATGTTACAAAGCTTATCGCGTCTTGTCATGGAGGGCACATTCGGTTGACATTCTTAGTTCACGCTGAAGGAGCTCATCTTTTTAAACTTTTTTTTGGTGGTCGTTGATTCTCAGAAAATGTTAGGAAAATACTCTTTCTCTTCATGCTTTTGAAGTCTTATTTCGGCTAGCCTTTACTTTGTATATCTATATCAGGGTATGGATCTAAAAGTTTTAAGCATTTATTGTACTCGTATTTATACACTGGACTTTTTAATAATCTAATTTCTAGGATTTTCCATCGGGACATTTGACTAACTTGGTGTTCTTCTGTCCCCTGTCTTCACTTGTTTTATGCATGTAGTGTTTTAACTTCATCGAAAACTGTGGATATAGGCTTTCGAATGAGGTATGGAGAGTATATTTAAGCTAATGTTGGAATGCGTGAGACCTTGGATGGTCTGTTCACTATAATCAACTGTATAACATTCTGAAAAACATGACCAGGTAATTTTCCAATAGCGTTATGTATGCTCTTGGCCTCTCATGGTAGTAACGAAGAATAGAGATGATCTTAAACATTTTTTCAATTAATTATTTTGCCTTTTAGCCAAGCGCCAGTTCAGCAGTTAGGTCTTTGTATACATTTTCTTAGAGTTTGGTTTGGTAGTGGATTCATATCAATTATCACGAAGGTATTTTAAAAAGGCGAGGCTCTCACATTTTGAAATGTTTTCTCAGAGTTCACTATTGCTCAAGTTGCAATTTATTTTTCGTATAATGTCAGAACTTGAAAATTCAGTTTATGAATGGTTTCCGACAATTAGTCTTGTCAAAGTTCTCCATCAAGGCTCATTGTTTCAGTCAAGATTCAGCCGGCTGATCAGAATATCAACTTTATGACTAATTTTGCCATTCCTGAAGACAAATTTCCGCTCAACAATGGAAGTATAGCAAGAAATAGCTCATACTGCTCAATTTTGAATGACTGAATGCGATGTATGAGTTATCTCAGGCATGAATTAGGACATGGAACTTCTTCGTGATGGACAGCTGCCACTCCTTTGGGATCTTTATATCAGAAACAGTTCCGATTAGCTGTCAAACGCCCGAAAATATAACGGACGAGCCTCTACTCTTAAATCTCACATCCTGTGTTAACTATCGAAAAGATTTTGTTCACTGAAGTTCCTTAATCCTTGGGTAGAATGTACAATGCTCTGATGAGAAAATTGTAAATTGATTTAATGGATTATGATGCATTTTATACGCTACAGTGAATGTGTTTTCGCCGCAATTTCAAATATCCTAGTGCGCATTATGGATAGACTCTGAAGACATTTTTAGGCATAAAATCAATGTAGTGAGTTATCAGAGCTATGCGTTACATATTTCAAAATCTTCAATAAATTTTTATTTCCTTTCAATTTATATTGTTGCAAATAAATGTTACTCCTTTATGAATAGTTTTTTTCAGTGTCTGTATTCAGATTGCTCAAATTGTAATATTGGAAATTCTAGAAACAACTGTTCCGCTTGAAAGATTGCAATATTCAAGCCTCTTAGTCAGACTAACCACTCAGTCTCCTTTGGTACCCTTTTTAGGGACCTCTCCCTAAAAGTGGTTGTGATCCTACCTACGATATTATATCAATGAAATTTGGACTGTGCTGACATAGCCAGACGCTATGCGGAGCGCTGTGTTCTTTGTAGCCCGGTTGCCCTTCCTGCCATGTTACAATGACACTCATGAGGCTCGACTTCTAGACCAAAAGATCACAAGGTCAAGCATTTAATCACAGTGCTACAGAGAATTTTCAGGTGAAAAAAGATCAATGAATATGCCTGTCATCGCAAATTATTGCTACTTTCTCTTCGTGAGAATCGCAGACCTTACCCGATTGCCTGAACAGTTTCAAGCCAATGACATCAAGGATTCCAAATTGTCAAATTTGTTCGAACATGGATATTTTCGTGACTACACTTTACTGCTTCACGTTAGCATAGTTGTTTTGCTCAACCATGGACTGCTAGAAATTGTCTATGGATTTCAATGGCTTGATTATCATAGCTGTTGACATTGCATTGTAGCAATAGAAATTAACAATACCACAGAAAGTCTACTTCTGTGATCGTGGATTACCATGGACTCCTAGATATATAACACTATTTAAGCCATGATAGTACCATAGCTCCGTAGAGATATATTTTTAATAACGGAAAAAACTATGATATATTATCTTTGTTTGCGGGATATATTTTTACTATTTATTAACCCTAAATGTTAAATAGAAAACTTTCACTCATTGAGTTCCAGTGTTGTAGATCGAAACTTTTGAATGGCTGATAAACACGTTCATCTTGATACGCGCATCTTCTCCAGAAGCAGGGCTTGGATTGTTGGGTTGCACTTGACGCAGAAGTTTGCCGTCCAATACTGCTGAGCACTGTTCTAAATGAATGTCTGATGTCCTTTTATATGCTCTCACTCCATTAACACTCCTGTGTCCTGTCCTTTCCATTATTAACTGCTCATCGACATTGGCTTCATAGAGTCGTGTAGCACAGGTTGCTCGCAAACTTTGTTATGTGATGAGAAATTCCTGCCTTTTCACTAATCCTCTTCATATATCCAGCCAACTTATTTCTACCGATTGGTCGGTTTGTATACCACGTTGTGTTTGACAAATTACAGTTCTTTTTCGGCATTATATAAAATCGATTAGTATCAGCGGGTCGGACTTGGTTGAATTTCTCAAAAAATGCAACATGACATCGCGTTTTATTGTCATTTTCAAATTGTACAACTTCTTTTGCCGCATGTTACGTAGGCCACCAGAATTGTTTTTGGAGCACTTTTCAGTATACACGAGACATTTCTTTTCATTTCGTATTTCCACTTTGAATTGGTCCATTGTTAACATGTTGTGCTCATCTCCACCTCGTAATGCAAAGTGAATACCATTCAAGTAGAAAAGAGTGTACAGCAGTTTTTCTGGTATCTCATTCCCCAAAGATTTCTTTTCCTCTTTTTCGTGGTAAGTTGCAACCCAATTTAGCAGACATTTTCATTGCAGCATCCAAACATTCTTTCACATGCAAGAAACTGTTGTCATTAAAGAAATCGACTCGGTTTTTATTTGTAGATAATGTATTCTGAATTCCGGCTACAATTGAAACTAATGTAGCGCCTTGATATCGTTGTGCATCGCTTCTTATTGCTTCGTGAACAAAGCGTGCCATCACACTACAAAGTTCATTTTTGTTGTGAAAGTCTATTTCTATCTTTCGTTCCTTTAGCCAATCAGTCAAAATCTTGTAGGCCCATCTATTTTGCTTCAAGGTGTTTTTTGACTTCCCTTCGTGATTCAAGATGTTGATCTCTTCTGTACTTATACAGTTTCCAAAGCGAGATACTGATCCACAAGGAAGTTCTTCAGATCCAGGAGAAACAGTTTTTGTTTCATTATTTGCAGGGCCAGAAGAGGATCTTACACTTGCATTTTCGCGAAGAACTTCATTTATTTCATGAATTTCCAGGCCACTGATCATTTCTCCTGGAAATAGACTAAAATCAATTGGCTATGGCCAGTCATTCATATCATCACTCACATATGCCATGTTTTCCACTTAGTAGAAATGATGTCTATAGTTTGAAATTAAAACACACGATGCTCAAGACATAACTAGATTCATTTGAATTTCCGGGATGTATTTGCAATACATTCCGGAAATATCATGGTTTATGGTCATTTATCATGTATCATGGTCATTTCTGGGAGCTATCAACTTAAATCCCTCGAGCCTTCGGCTCTCGGGATATAAAATCATACCTCCCAGAAATCTATGCAATATGTGATAGGTATACCATAGCATCCTTCAAATTCCCGAAGGAGAAATAGCAATCTGCCCGAGCGTAGCGAGGGCAGATTCTATTTTTCCTGAGGGAATTTGAGCAAGAATGCTATGGTATACCTGTTACATATCATGATCCGATATCTGGACTATTTCTATGAGGAAAGTTCTCAGGGAAAGTTCTACGGGAAGGGATGGTTCTTTGATTATATACCATGATGTACATAGACATCCCCTCAATAACCCGGGAGTTATTTTCAGAGAATATCCCTACGTTTGGTTTAACGATATCTATAATTGAACAATCATGAATTACATTCATTCAAGTTAATTAGTAATTCACATGTACATGTAGAGTCAAAACATCACATCTCTACATACAGTACGTTACAAGGAACGATAAAGCGGTAAGTAGGCCTATATGAATATGAAGTCAAAAGAAATGGAATGAAACGTGGTTTGTCTCAGCGTTCACATCCATCTTCATTTGCTTCCTTGCGGGCATTTGTAGCTGCCATGTTTCATTGTTCATGACTATTCTTGTTGCATTCATGCAGTCGGATCATGATATATTTACTACATAACTCCTAGATGTTATATATCTAGGAGTCCATGGGATTGCACATGATTATACCATACACTAATTTAAGATCTAATGCCGCTCAGAATAGCCATAGATTTCTTTATAATGACATTGCTACAGTCTGTTGAATTCAAGTTTCCATTCATTGAATTCAAGATTCGATATCCAATGTTCAACTTTCGATAACACAGATTCATGTTTCAATAACTATGATTCAACTTTCCATGATGATAGATTCAAGATTCCATATCATGGATTCAAGTTTCCATGATTTTTCTATCAAATTGGTTCACACAATTCTTCACATAATTTTCATTTCTATGAATATATGCGGATGACTTGGATCTCTATTGAACTTCAAAATTAGTATATTGTCAAAAAATCATCTTCGCGCGCGAATTCCGATGCAGTGTCTACACCATTTTCAAGTTTGATTTCAGAAGTTTTAACTTCATTTTCTGAACTTCTAACTTTGCCTTCAGATTTTTGGATTTTGATCTCAGAACTTCTAACTTTGACTTCAGGGGTTTTAACTTTGACTTCAGAAATTGTCAATTTGCTGCTACTTTTCATCTTCAAACCACTGTATAGCAAAAAGCTGAATGTCATTTTTAAATTTTGATTATACATATTTTATTTCATTAATTATATTCGCAGTTTCATGTCATATGAAGCACAGAGCAGACTGCTGTATTATCATATGTATAATTTTATCAAATTCAAGTATAATACAGCAAACAGAAAACACAAGCAAAAAAATCACAAGAAGGTCAAGTTCCAGGATTTAGACTTTACCCGTTCAAGACGGCTGTGAAGAATGGACAGTCTTGGGATGTCAATTTAGTGGGAGCTTCGTCAATTTTTGATTCAAGGTATCCTCAAACGTCTATAGCTCCATGGCCCATCCCAGTGGCACATGTGTACAAATGTCTTTCAAGTATTTGATAACAGTATATTTGAATATTGTATGCGTTTAATATTTGAATGAGTGTTGACTATTGACTTGTTGCTAATTGATTCTATACTTATTTGCGATAATTACATGTCAGCTACTTTTCTCAAACAATTTATAAAATTATTGTATATTATTTTATATTTTCAAGCTTAATTTATAAAATAATTATTTATTTGATTATAATCTGCACTTAGCTCCCATTGCTATATTTTTGCTAAATTTGTTTCTGACCCATGCAGTTCCTTTTTTCATCTTTCCATGCGATGATTCTTGTGTCTATAAAACAATTCATGAAAGTACATGCTATGTAATGCAGAATATAAACATGCAATTGTGCTGTACTATGGAACACTGCCAGAAATCACAAGAAGAAACTTTCACGATTGATGGCTTTTAAAAGAAACTTGTTCATATGCGTTATTTGACTCTGAATGACATCAGCTGTCAAGTGGCTCAGACCATGATTCATAGCATCTGTCAAGACAGATTCCTTGTGACATGCCCAAGTTACTGATTCTGGCTTTTTTAGGAGTCTGTCGCGGCTTCAGGAACTTCTTTGCGTGATGCTTGATGACTGAAAAAGACTCTTCAATTGGATTCAATTATGGACTGTATGGACTCAATTTATGAGTGTTCATGTTTGGGAACACGGATCTATCAATGAACAAATCTGGTTCATTATGAATAGATGCATTGTCCATGATGAAAGAAACTCTCAATAATGGATTGCCCTGCTTCATGCAACACTCTTCAATGAAGGTCTGATAATCATGTTTCTTGTATGACCCGAGTTTCATAGTGTGATGGACAATGCCATCATGAGAGACGGCCATTATCATGTTCAGGTTTGCGCCTTTGCTCGCTGTCCTTTTTATTACAGCCTTGTTTCCAACTGCAGCTCTTCCTCGACTGCAGTTACTCCAAATACCAATATTAGTTTCGTCGACCCAAATGCATTTGTCCACATTGGAGATGTCTCACATGTACCGTTGAGCATACTCAAAGCGCTTTTCTTTCGTGAAAATAGTATCGCTTGTTATTGGCTGCGAGTAGCACTTTTTGTATGAAATGGAGCGATTTTTGAGATGCAGCGAGATCGTTGACTTATCTACTTCGATGTTTCTGGCTTCAGATAAAATTGATTTCATCCTCAAGCTTATTTATCAAATCAATGTGCTCGTTTTCTATCTTGTGATAGCGTTTACCTCCCCAACAGTTCTTAGGTGAAACGAGATGGGTCTCCTGCTCTAATGCTCTCATAACTGTTCGATGACCAGAGTTATACTTGATTCCCATTGTGTCACAAAAAGCCTTAAAATTATTGCGATCATGGAGGTAGGTTCTCAATAATCTCTCCTTGTCATGGTTTGATATTTTGCTGTAGCCTCTCTTCATTGTTTATTTTTATATTCGATGATAACTGTAACTCAGTGAATCAAATGTCTATTTATCAATTTATTCGCACATAATTCTTAAATTTCAAATTTTGAAGTTCTATAGAGATCCAAGTCATCCGCATATATTCATAGAAATGAAAATTATGTGAAGAATTGTGTGAACCAATTTGATAAAAAAATCATGGAAACTTGAATCCATGATATGGAATCTTGAATCTATCATCATGGAAAGTTGAATCATAGTTATCGAAACATGAATCTGTGTTATCGAAAGTTGAACATTGGATATCGAATCTTGAATTCAATGAATGGAAACTTGAATTCAACAGACTGTAGTACATCAATTGACATCAATGGTAGACCACAGTGTCACAGTACATTGTCAGTAGATTACATGTATACATGCAAATACAATGATATCGAGCGATGGTTTTAGATCTGCAAAGTTGATACATAGCCTTAAAAATGCCAAATTTGCGATTTTGAAGTTTGCAAACTTGAGTAAAAAGAGTAAAAAATTTTGTACGAGGACTTTTTTGAACAGTGTATGTCGGTCGAAAGAAGATTCAGTAAACTGAATCGAGGTTACAGTCAAACGGAATGAAAATATTTCGTAACTTGCCAATCACCTATACCAGGGGTTCCCAACCTTCTCATGTTGCGTATCCCAAAGTAGAAAATCATAGAATTTTTCATTTTTCCGCGTACCCTCCTTAACATTTAAAAAGTAGCAAGAATTCAATCATACTAAAATTTACTTGCGCGTAGAAATATACAAAATCCGCGTTTGAAATTTAACTAGGCGTAACTGATGCGCGCTTGTATAATAAAACAAGCGCAGCGAAAGCCTTGCAAGCTCTTTGTTTGCTTTTGATCATTACTATGGTGGAGAATCCAGATTCATATAAGCATGTGGTTGGGGTCGAGTTGGTCACACAACAACCGTTATGTAAGCGTCACACAACAACCTTGTGCAACCGTTGTGTATTGGTCGAGTTGGTGGTTGCTGTGTAACGGTTGCTTCAAGGCCAGATGATGGTAATCCAATGTCTCCAATAATCCTCGTCTCATCCACTGTCATTTGAAATCTTACCACGACCACTACTTTGCCACACCTTTATTAAGCCAAGCATATTAATATAAGGGATGTAGCCTGGTCATCATCGCTTCACGAGTTGTCGGGAAATGACTTTGTTGAACTCAAGTGCTTTCTGCTCCGACGATGAGGTCATAAGAAGTCAGATCAAGCTGCCGTCATCGCTTCACTTCAAGTTACCGCTCCTAATTCAAAAAGTACTTGTCCGAATTGCCTAAATTTTTCCATGTGGTTAGAGAATAGCCTCACTTACTTGTGGTTAAAGTTTTGTGATGATTGATTTATTTCTACGGATTTTAGACAAATTTGAAAACGTGTGGAGGGGGATAACCGATAAGCACCCTTTGGACTTTCTTGTTGTTTATTTATTATTTATTTATTATACGCACAGATTCAAGTGACATTTATGTCCGAAGACTTCAAGGGCACTTTCTACAGTGAAACAGTCATCAAAAGTCAAAGATTAAGGGTCAACAGGAGAAAGGAAGCAGAAGAAGGAGCAAAGCTCAAGATAAGTAGGCAATGCGCAGAAGTTCAATCTTCAGGTGTCTCTTGAAGGATGAAATGGATGAAGTTGTCTTAAGGCTTGTCGGCAGGTTATTCCAGATACAAGCAGCCGCAATCGGAAAGGCACGAGCTCCGACGGTCCTCAGGTGGGAGGAGGGGATCAACAGGTCATCGTTGGAAGCGGATCGGAGATTACAGCATGTGGGATTGCAGGACCCAGATTGAAGCATGGAGCACATGTAGGAAGGAGCTGAACCGCGAATGCATTTGAAGGCGAAAACTGCCAAGCGATAGGTAATCCTATAGCGAATCGGTAACCACTGAAGGGATCGTAGTAGAGGGGTCACGTGGTCGTGGGAGCTGGTATTGAACAGAATTCGCGCACCTGCATTAAGAATTGATTGGAGCTTGCAGAGGGAATTGTCTGGTAGGCCATAAAGTAGACTGGAGCAAAAATCGAGCCGGGAATGAACGAGGGAAACCATGAGAGTGTTTAAAACCGGTAGATGAAGGAAGCGACGGAGTGAGCGAAGCTGGCGAAGTGCACCAAAACATTTGGAGACCGTGCTAGAAATGTGGTGTTGCATGGACAGACAGGGATCAAGAATGACCCCGAGATTGCGGATTTTGTTAGTCGGAGTGATGGAGTCTTGTTGTCCGATAATAATAGGAGACTGTGGAACAAGATTGCGGCGTCTTTTAGAGGTGAGCCACATGATTTCAGTCTTACTGGCGTTAAGCAAAAGACGATTGCTCGCTAGCCAGTCGTGAACAGCAGATAAGCAGTCGGACATCTTGTTGAAGAGGACGTGGAACTGGAGATGAAGTGGAGGAGTCACACACTACAGAATAGGATCGATCCGTAATAAATGATGCGAACCAGGAAAGGACCTGTCCATGCAGACCAAACGAGACTTCGAGGCGACGGAGAAGTATGTCATGGTGGACTGAGTCAAATTCAGAACTGAGGTCGAGGAGGGCAATGAGGGATAGGTCGCCATTATCCATGGCTAACAAAATGTCGGAGGATACTTTGAGGAGGGCTGTTTCAGTCGAGTGAAATGAACGGTAAGCTGATTGGAGACTCGGGAGAAGGCTATGATCGCTGAGATGACGTAGAAGCTGACGGGTCACAATGCGCTCGAGAACCTTTGAGAGGGTACATAACTTGGAAATCGGTCTGTAAGAAGATACTTCAGAGGAATCGAGGTTACCTTTAAGATACTTCAGAGGAATCGAGGTTACCTTTCTTAAGAACTGGATTGATGACAGCTTCCTTCCAGAGACGGGGAAATGTCCCACATGTAAGAGACATGTTGAAAAGAATGGTAATGAACGGTGCCAGGATGTCAATGTTGCAGTTGAGGAGATCAGTGGGCAGGCAGTCACGGGAATTGTGCTTGTTGGGAAGTGAAGCAATGGCTAGTATGACATCATGAACGGTGAGGAGTTGAAAAACACTGAAGGAGCAGTCAGATGGAGCCTGAGAGAAATTAGGTGGGTGATTCAGAGTCCTGTCGTGAATGCACTGTACTTTCTCGACGATGTGCTGATGGAATAAGTCGGCTGAGATGTTCACACCAGGGTTGGCGTGGAGACGACCCATGAGGGAGTTGATAGATTTTCACATCAATCGAGGATTGCCTTTCTCACATTCTGTCTTGGCCTTCCAGAAAGTCTCCCGCTTTTGAATAGTAAATTTCTTGTATGAATTTCGGAGTCTGGTGATCTCATAGTCGTAAAGTTCTGCGAGGTAGTCAATGTCAGATGTTGGAGATGAGGATGGACGAACATTAAGGCTGGAACTGGAGAGAATTGTGCGTAGATTTTGATTGTTCAAAGACGTCCATGGGCGTGAAATGATGGTGCGATAGACAGGTAGAGGTCGGGGGAGAGATGTTGTCCAAGTGACAAGACAGTGATCCACAGATAGTCCAGGATCATCAACAACAACCTCAGGTGATGGTAAGTCGCATCTTGATGCAATGATGTCGAGAGTCCCTCCGTGATTATGGGTAGGGCCAGTTACACGGCATTCTCTACCGTATGCTTGGAACAGGCTGAGAAGAGTCTTCGAATGGGGGTCATCAGGCTTTTCAACATGAATGTTGAGGTCACCCGCGATGAACAAGGGCTCATTGGAGATAATGTAAGTCTCGAGAATGTTGGAGAGTTCGGTGAAAAACTGCGATGTGACAGGGCCAGTTCGATATATACAGATGATGACGGCTGATGCGGATTTACATGAAAGTCTGACGTAGAGAGATTCAAAGGTCACCGGAGTGGGAGAGGTCAGTCTGGCGATCTTCACAGTGCTGAGGAAAGATAGCACGGCTATGCCGCCGTGGTTGATATGGAGAGAATCTGCGCGCTTTCTAGGACGTGGGCGATCAAGCACTGTCAGGCCGGCAGCGCGCAGGAGTTGCAGACTGACAGAATCCGAGTCATGCCAAGTCTCGACTAGGAAGAGAACATGAATGGAGCGGTCGCGTAGTAATGCGGTTACATCATCCACCTTGCTAGTGAGGGAACGCACGTTAAGAAGTCCAAGCGTCAGAGACTGGTGGTGTGGCTTGCTGTGTCGATGAGGGCGATTTGCAGGCTGTGGGATCGGAGGGGCAATGGGCGGAACAGCACAGTTATGAGTGTTTAATCAAATTGAGAACGAAATTCTCAGGATAACCATTACTTTTAAAAATGTGTAGTATTTTTTGAATCTCATCATGGAAAATGTTCCAAGTACTCGATATAATATACGCACGATTAATCATACCTAATACTAGGCCAGACTGCCATTGTTTAGGGCAATTCGCTTCAAAATTTAATAAAAGGCCAGTATACGTATCTTTACGAAAAACACTAGTTTCTACAGTATTGGTCATATTTATGTTTACGTCCAAAAATGAAATATTTTTACCTCCAACTTCAGAGGTAAATTCTAAATTCGGGTGCTGTTGATTCAGAAATTGTTTAAAGCACTCAACTTTACTAATGTCATCAAAAATACATATGCAGTCATCAACATATCTATAGTAATATATGGGACTACACTCCTCATTATGCCAATTTCGTTCCATTTCAGAGAGGAAAAGATTAGCTAAAGTGGGTGCAAGGGGTGAACCATCAACCTGTTTGAATATTTTATTATCAAAAAGGAAATGTCCTTGAGTAGCAAATTTACATAGTTTTATAAAGACATCTTTACCGTATTTAGGTTTATTGGAAGAGTTTTCTCTATAAACTAAATCCGAATGGGAACTTTATATAAGCAGAACATTGAAAACCATCTCGACAATTCCTCAAATATACGAGTGCAATTCAGGACACTCGTATTACACTCGTATATTTGAGGAATTGTCGAAATGGTTTTCAATGTTCTGCTTTGTATCATCTTATGGATGTACAAAAGTGTAAAGGTGGCAACATATTTTTTTATACTGTGAACCGCTTACATAAAGTTCCCATTCGTATGTTGCGAAAGTATGAGAAGGCAGTGGAGAAACATAGCAAGCTAAAATTAGATAAAATCTTCTTTGAGAAATGTCTATTGCTGAATGTAGTCCCGAAATTTTTGACTATAAAAGTTCCTAAAGTTAAAGCTTTGAACAGCACCCAAATTTAGAATTTACCTCTGAAGTTGGAGGTAAAAATATTTCATTTTTGGACGTAAACATAAATATGACCAATACTGTAGAAACTAGTGTTTTTCGTAAAGATACGTATACTGGCCTTTTATTAAATTTTGAAGCGAATTGCCCTAAACAATGGCAGTCTGGCCTAGTATTAGGTATGATTAATCGTGCGTATATTATATCGAGTACTTGGAACATTTTCCATGATGAGATTCAAAAAATACTACACATTTTTAAAAGTAATGGTTATGAGTGTTTGTTAAGTTTGCAAAAAAAAGCTGGCTGAATGCCCGTGGGCATGGGGCATGCGTCATGGCTTCGTGTTCGCAGTAAATGAAGGAACCACAGCTTTCGTTTCGTAGCACGTGGAATACTGAAAGGAGCCGAGGTGCGGAGATTAAGGAGTTTGACGGTGGAAGCATTGATATCGCAGCCTTTGTTGAGAACAATTCTGAACTTGTTTCCCAGCTGCCTTCTATGCATGCTCTATTTGGCCTTAGGAAATGTAGTTGCATCGAAACTCTTCTTCAGGTTACTCCGATAAGTACCCTTGGACTTTCTTGTTGTTTGACGGTGGAAGCATTGATATCGCAGCCTTTGTTGAGAACTATTCTGAACTTGTTTCCCAGCTGCCTTCTATGCATGCTCTATTTGGCCAAGGAAATGTAGTTGCATCGAAACTCTTCTTCAGGTTACGGACTTCATCATCTCGGAAACTTGCTTGCCGATGATTCTGATGTGATAAATGAAGCGACCAGATTTGTCACGAAATGTTATGGCTGTGTGAGTGACTTCAGTCAGAGCTGCCAATCTTCTTCCATTTGGCGGAAATTCGCCAAAAAGGGTCTGAAAAATCGAGTCTCGTAAATCTACCAAAATACAATAAAAAAATAGGGGTATGGGAGAGGGGGTGTGGTTGTACAACAGCAAGCAAATTCAGGTTATTTTCATTCAGGGTATATTTAGGGTTTCATATTAAACTGTCAATTTTTTCTGTTATTTTCTATTTATGCTTTTTTCATTATTTTTTTTATCCACTGACCGTTTGTTTTGCCTTGCATTCAATTTAAAGAATATTTTCGCACAATATTGTACTTTGGCAGATTTATTTACAAATTGTTGATTACAAATAGTTGCTTTGTTTTACACGTAATTCTATTCGGACCTACGTTGAAGTAATCAATTGTCACTTTTGTTAATTTTTTAATCATGGATTTGTATGTTTAGAAGTTGTTCTAATCATAGAGTAAGGATTCTAAATATAATTGACCAAAGATGGGACAAAAAGAAATCTTTTTTATTAGTTAGTTTACACGAATGCATGTACTTTCACTGATACAGCGATGTTCAGGGATATGGGTAGATCAATCGGCATGAATGATATATATATATATATATATATATATATATATATATATATATATATATATATATATATATATTTATAAATTAAAAATTGAATAGACCAACAGTTCAATCAGAAATAATTTATTCGGTGTTATTTGCAAGCGCTTTCGATGGTATACTTGCCATCTCTTCCGACACAGAAATAAAACTGACATATGAAATAATTATACATTAGCATTGAGGGAATGATTGAATTTTGAAATTAATATCTCTTTCCTTTCCCTCTCAGCTTTACATACATAAAAATGTACCTGAAAATAGGTGTGCAGGATATCACGAAATCATAACAACTAATGAACTAATGATTAAATCATCAAAAGACATGTAGAAATTATATAAGACATTATGGAGTTTAACAGAGGTTTGAATTTAGAAACAAAATAGCTTTCTTTGGCCTCTCTTATTCTCTTATTGGCATCCCAAGAAAGCTGAAAAAAGGGCATAGCTTTGAACTTTATCGGAGAATTCTTTGCACAAATAGCTATATGCTTGCTGACAGGTAATGGGGCTTGTAAGGGATGATTGATGTTATGTCTATGAACTGTCAATCTGTTCTTTAGTTGGTCCCCGGTCTGTCCAATGTATAGTTGTTGACAGCCCAAACATTGGAGCACATAGATGACATTGGATGAATTGCAGTTCATATTTCGTTTAATTTCGAAAGTAGTGTTCTCGAAATAGAAAGATGTACCATCTATGAAATGAAGACAGCATTTACATTTACCATCATTACATTTTGTCACCCCTTTATTTTCTTCTTTCTTATTTCTTCTGAGCAGTGACAATAATGTCCTTGGTTGTTTATATGCGGCCTGAATCACATATCTGTCAAAAGGTCTCAGCACTTTTAAATTGTCAAATGACGGCTTTATGACGTTTGCAAAACACTTTGGGTTATTTGGATTATACGTATGAATAAACCGAATTATCTTGCCATTTTGACTTTTGTTTTTGAGTTTGATGTCACTGCTCTTGTAATCGAACCTTCAATTAATTTTACTGGATAATTTAGTCTTCTCAGATTCTCTTTTAGTTCCGAAATTCGTATATGAAGTCTGTCTCTTTCCGATATTATCATCTTTAATCGGTTTGCCAAGTTGGGCATTTCTCAAAATTTGCTTAGGATGACAAGATTTATAAGGTACATATAAATGACTATCAGTTGGTTTGTGGTAAATGTCAGTTTCAATTCTGTTATTCTTCTTGTATATGTTTACGTCTAGGAAATTTATTCTGGTTGAACTTTCTTCCATTGTAAATTTTGTATTGTTATGCAATGTATTTAAGGAAAGGTGTAAGATATTAATGTCGCCAAATTCACACGGCCAAATCACGAAACAATCGTCAAGATAACGAATCCATTTTCCTCTGAAGTAGTCACATTGAATATCTGTTAGTCTTTCTCTCAATAGAATAGTATCACTTCTAAATAGCCCATAACTAAATTTGTATAGGATGGAGCACATTTCGTACCCATAGCTGTTCCGGATACTTGTTTGTATATAGCGTCATTAAATGTAAAAACATTGTTATTGAAGATTAGACTGATTCCTTCCAAAATGCAATCATTTGTAATTCTATTCGGAATCATGTGCCTTTTTTCTGTCAACCAATATTTAAGTGCCTCTAATCCCAAGGTATGATATAAAGACTCTCGTATATAAAGACTGGACATCAAATGTAGCAAGAATTTCATCATTTATAGACGGCAATTTACGAAGAAAGTCAAAAGTATCTCTACAAAAGCTCGGGATCGATGCCGCTAGAGGCTGAAGAATAATGTCTATGAATTCACTTAAACGACTGGTGGGAGCAGGGTGACCACTTGGTCCGAATTTTCGGACCAGTCCGAATTGGTCAGAATTTCGGGGGAAGGTCCGAAATGGTCCGAAATTGCCAATTATGTAATTCATGGGTTTTCTTCTTACTACTTACCCTAAAAATAAAAATTGACCAGTTTATTGAATTAATTTATTCTGTAATTAACAGAAATATTTTAATCTGATGTTAAATGTGTATAAGGAATATGCCATTTTATAAAGTCATTTCAGTTTTTGTTTCTATCCAACAATTTCAGACTTCGACAAAAATTCAGTGTGCTCATCAAATGAGCGGAAAGTAAATATTGCATAAAATATGCGCTAAAACCGAAAGTTTCTCCTTTCAGATGACACCAATTATCGCTTCGTATGATCGTTTCTTCACAGATTGCGCGATGCTCTATAGTGCCATTTTTTCTTTTATTGATATGAAATATTCGTTTGTCGTAATCCCTGCATATCGGTAAATTGCGATATCAATTTATATCAATTATTGATTATTATTTATATCAATTTATACCTAGTTATTGAATCTGCCGTTCAACAGTTTCCGGTTTTGGAAAAGCTCTGTGCTTTGGAGAGTGAAAAATGCAAATTGAAAGAATGTTTGGCAGATAATGATCTTCTGATAAATTTGGATCAGTTCTGTATTCATATGAAGCCCGTTTATGAATTCACAAAGAAAATGTAATCTTTGAATGGAAATATTCAACAGTTGTTGCTGATGCTGTTAGAGTTGCTCTCCAAGCTGCTGATTCGACTGGGACACAACGCCACCTTGTCAATGGATAACTATTTCAAAAAGCTTTTCAAAGATGACAAAACGCCTCTGCAATTCACTAGCAAATCAGATGACTTCAAATATTCGAAGGACATACCAGCTGTGTATTCACATTTGTGCAAATCAGACAATGCGAATCTGGAACTATCGAAAAGGAGTGGAAACTGTTGAATGAAGCTATTTTTCGCAGCATTTTGTACCGTTTCATGCCATTTCTCAGCTCCATGATTTCCAGAAAGTGCTATGTTCTATTCAAGAACATCAAAAGCTTCAGTGACACTACAGTCAAGAAGTTGAAAAGTCTCGCTGACGAGATAAAGCTATCTCCAGTTGATGTAGGAGTTGAATATGCCCGGTTGACCGTTGTACACGGGAAAGACGATGAATCCCTAATCGATCTTCATGGAAAAGGCAATCTTTCCGAATATCCTCTTCTGACAAAGATGGCTACTACTTTGATGATGATTTGTCCGCACAACATGAAGGTAGAAGCCGGTTTCAGCAAAATGAAGTTTTTTGAAGACGAGTATCAGTCAAACTTAAGTCTGTAAATGTACAACGCATTTCGCTCTGTGGGAGACCATTTTCATCGTGACTCATACGAAGACTTCGAACCAACAGCCTCTTTATTGAACAGCATAAGTTTTGCTAGTAAGGAATACAAATTATTTTGTGAGGAAAGCAAAACAACGAACGGGAATCGAACTGCGATCGCTGAATCCCTCAGGAGAGAGATTGGGGTTTTTAAAAGAAAGACCAACAAAGAGCTTCAATCGGAAATGGTGGCAGCGGATCAATATATTCGTGACGCTGAAGCTGCTCTTCTAGCAGCAAAGCGCCGCAAAATCGAACTTGAGCTACAGGGAAACAGTGACTTAGAGCGCCAAGACCGAATTTCGGATGCAATTATTTCTAACATGTTTGGAAATTGAATTGTAAGTGAAGAAAAGTCGTATGAAATAACGAAGAATAAATTATTTTGTGAGTATCCGTGATTTATAATACAACAGAAAAATTGTATATGTTCCCATGCCTTATAATTTACATGTGAAATCGGGCAATGCAACAATGAAAATTTTCATTCAATTGTTTGTAGAGGCTCAATTTAATCTAGAATGATATCGATCTGCCACAGATCCTACAATACTTTCTTGGTTACTTCATACGACTACGTGGTCTTTTTTTGTTAAAGTTCAACAGTTTACTTGTTTTTTCGTGTGTTTATTAGCGACCAATAGTTTTGAGCAGTTTTTGAGTCTATCAGCATGACGTGTTTTTCAGCAGTTTTTGAGTCTATTAGCATGACGTGTTGTAATAGCTTGTGTAATAGCCTTGATTTACAAAGTGAATGATATAAACTTCTCAACAATCGTAGTTAATTTGCGATATAAGGGACAGAGACCATTCATTTTAGAATTGAGTATTTGATCAGAAAAAATAGAGAGTCAATGTTGAAATTACCCACTTATTTTGATATGATAATTATTTTGTATAAGTCAATCAACTATGCAATCTGTTTTTCATATTTTTCCGCTTTCCATAAAGAAGCAGACGTAGCCTACATGTAGTAAGTGTTCTAGCATTCATTACTGTTTTGGCATTTCAAATTCAATGGTCTCTTTAAATTATTTTGCAAATGTGCTACATGTAGTTAATTCTGTAATTTGATATTTACCGATTCATTCAGCTTATTGTTAAAACTTTCTCGACATGACTGGGAGTCGTATTTGCATTTTGTTTTGCAGCATTTAACTGAATTACTGCCTACATTTATTTGTTTTATATGAGATGATGGAATACATATGAACTTTTTCATGATATTCTATGTTTTTCTTTGTATACATTTCATTTGGATAAGTACTACTATGGTCAAATCATCAAAATTTAAAATTTATGTGACGTCATTGTGGGACAGACTTATGGTCCGATTTTCGGTCCTCCTGAAGTGGTCACCCTGGGTGGGAGAGTTCACGTTGCTTATAATCGGCCTAAAACTGATTGTGGGAATTTTGCATTCCATGTAACCATATTTGTCTACTGAACGATTGCGAAGTATATCGATTTGCTTATGAATTTTAGGCAGTCCGTACATATATATTGATTGGATCCATATTACGTGGAACCCAGGTAGTGTTGATGACATGAGAATTGATTTAAGGCTACTCTGGAAATATGTGAATGACTTTCTTCTGTTGGCAGCTCTGCTTCAATGATATGTCTGATGTTATGGCTTAAGTGTGGTCAAAAAGATAGCAAAAGAAACTTGACCTCAGCTCCTGAATTAAGGTCACTGCTCCAAATCACGAGGCTTTCGTGCTAAACATTTACGAGCACATCTTCAAGCTGCTATGTGAAAAGCAGCGAATCTCATGAATCCTCCAAATCAGAACTATGAAGATTATGGCTGGATACGTTATGAACAGACTAAAGGGCCACGTCCTCTCCCAAATAATGTGACTGCTGCACCTGATGAAATTCTACAAATGCTGTTGCTCATCAAAGAATCCGTGTTGTACTGCACACTGCAGTTGCAACAAAGCTAAATTGTTGACCCCATAATCTTTGAATTTTTCAAAGTATTTCACAGGGGTTTGTTTCAGACACAATGCAAGATGTTTAGGGGCTGAGACCTAGTGTCAAAACCTTGATTATTAAAATAACCCTATCATGAAACTGTGTTTTGATGTTGCTGTTATTGTTTTACCCGGCTCCGTCCAGCGGATAGGTGGCTATGCATCAAGAGGATGCGAAGCGACACACCTAGTTGGCAAATAAATGCCTACTGCTGGCGAGAAGTGCCCTGGGAAGGAGATGGCCATTCCGACACCACCGGGGTGCCACCATACCCAAGACAAAGCTGTTCATGCTGGGTGAGCAGCATGGACCAGGGGAGACAGCAACCTCAATGTTCCCACCCCACACCTTACCTCCGAAGAGGGGTGGCGGCCAACGCTGAGGGGACTTTGGGCAAGGTATAGCCAGATATGCCACAGGAGAGGAAACTCAAAGAGTTTTGTTGCATTTCCCAAAGCTAAGATTCGGCTGTCGGGATCCCGCGTAACATCAACTTAGTATAGCCACTGAGGAAAGACAATGAGAATAAGACATCAAACTGCCAATACCAGAGCTACAGTGGCGAAAGTTCCCTTCTAGTCGCCTCTTACGTCGGGAAAATCGGTCCTATTCTATTCAGTCCCGTAAACCGCACGGGAGCTTTATTCGTTTTATGAAATTCAAGGTTATTTCGTTTCGCCAAGTGTATGACACTAATTGATGTGGTCATTTAAATTGATCATCTTTTCTATTAGAAGGAACCATAAAAGATAGTGAATGTAGAAGTGAACAATTTATAGTGTTTTCTTCGACATCAAAACAGAATGATGAAAATATTGATATCAAACTAAACTTGTTCTTCTGACTACTAATTTCAGGAAACCGTGAATCTAAGAAGTATTTTACAGTGAACTCATTTTAATTGACTCATTTGACGTAAAATTCGGGATTGACGGAGGAAGACTGTAAGTTTTGTGAGGATTCAGTGCAAAGACAATTATGGAATGCTGACAACGTAATGATTATCTCCATTGCTTCAGAAACCACCTCCGTGTATGAAGTACCTCATTCTTGAGATTTCAATTTCCAAAACATAAATGGGAATGCGACTGAAAAGGATTGAAATTCGTCTGTGTTTCTTAGTGTAACCGATGTTTCAGTAATTGTCATCCTACTTTTTGGACATTCCTGATTCACAACTAGTTTTTCATTCTCGATTATTTTTGTGCTAATGCAAATAAATTAAATATTAAATATTTTGAATCCCATTAGATCACTGTTTTTAGCTTCTCGGAACTACTGCTTTTGGCCTACGGAAATTCTACACGTATCATATGATGTAGTTTATTAGGCCCACCTAATGTCTTAATGTGGCTTAACTTGCTAATTTTTGAAGAAGGAGTGCTGGTTCAGCTTTATTAGATAACATCGAATATTAAAGGACCGAGCACACATGCATTCATTAGTACGATTTACTATATTGTCATTTTATTCATTGCAACAATAGATAATGTTAGTAAAAATACATCGTCATTAAACTTCTTCACGCACCACGTTTTTCACATAATTAACAATGAAAAGTTTGGACGCTCATTTCTTTTCAGTTATTTTCAAAAAATTGGAAAACCACACTACTTTGGAGCAGTAGCGTCAACTTACATGTACAGAATAATTTATTTCGAAATTTAAGTAAGAAGTGATTTTATGCTGCTAAAGATTTTACAATTATTGTTAAAGCAAACTGCTGACAGAATATTTAATTTCAATAGTCACTGAAACGTAGCACTATGACCAGATTGATCAATCATCAAAAATACATCTGAATTTAATGTTTTTAGAGTGAAAAATGGGGAATGCGTCAAACTCAAAATTTTCTTGAAAATTGATGTAAAATTTTAGTGCTACTCTTCTGTGGTATTTTTGGTGTATCAAAGCAAGCATTTCGAGTGTTAGTTATTCAAATGGATGATTCTTTAAATACTTGAAGCAGCCTGTCCCTGGCATCAGTTTGTAGAGAAAATTCAAAACTAGAAAATTTACCCGAGCGTTTTCGGCCATTTTCTTCAAGGATGTACATGGCAATGAACTTGCAGATAAAAAATGGAATGACCTCAGCGAATTCACACCCCCACAGTCCACTGTGATCAACAATCACACATGGAAGTTGTCACAAACTTAGTTTTCTCGGGTCGAAAAAAACCAGACGAGGTGGCATTGACGAAGAAAAGCCCTAGCCAGTGATGTGGTGTCAAGCGCGACCTCAAAGCCTCACAGGCATGAGTCATAGGCAGACAGGAATTCACATGCGTCATGCACGTGTCTACATGTGATTTACAAAGATCTACATTAGACGGGTGTCTAACACTATCCATTAATATTTAAGTAATAGGAACATGCAATCTTAAAGGGCAAAAATTAATAATCTATCGGAAACTTGGAAAATATAGAAAAAAAGTTTTCGATAACCTATTAAGTTTTGTCTTTTGAGATTGCATGTTCTTAATATTTAGATATTATTGAATACAGTGTTAGACACCAGAATTCGCTTGACATCATCCCATTTCTCATCTGTAAATTCATAGCCGGGTACATACTTGAGGAGAATGGCCGAAAACGATCGGGTGAATTTTCTAAGAGAATTAAAATATATAGTCGGAATTTCATCTAAAATTGACGTAAACCCACAATTCAGGTTCTGTGGTGGGTTGAATTGGATTTCAATGAATGAATATATTCCTCAGAAAAATCCTGGAAGTTTGAGTAAGTTTAATCTTACAAAAATTAATTAAATCCAGAAGATGCCCCTGAATTGTAAGTATCTTCCCCTGAAAACCTTGATTTTTAAAGCAGTTTGACATTGAAGACCGAGAAGTTCACGACCACCCTGTATCTGCCATATGCTGCGGTAATCAGTGGCGCAGTGGCTATCCTCTGTGCTCACTCAATTCAATGAAAAAATGATGGTTTAATGTCCCCCTTACTGGTGGCTCGGACGGTGCTGACACAGTCAAACTTTAATCTGGAGCGTTGTGATATTTTTGTCCGGATGCCCTACCTGCCGACTTCCTGTGGCACTTTCGGGGCTCGACCTCTGGACCGAAAGATCCCTAAGCCAAGCACTTAACCACAGTGCACGGTGACCACAATTCACGTGACATCATTTCGTGTGTGATGAAAGCTATCAAACTTCTCAGATATATGCAATTTTCTTACCACTGGGCAACATGCAGCCTCACCAGTTTATTCTCTTCCATACATGGTCTGGTCGTCAACGGAAGTGCCAGTATGTTCTGCAGCTCAAAATCCACCGTTTCTTAACATTTCAGATTACGACGATGTCAATAAGGTGAAACTGGTCATGTGAATTTCGCATTGCATCGAGATTTGATACGTATATCATGATCTTAAATGATGAGACTTAAATGAACACATTCTTAATGAATCTCTTGTTGTTTTCAGACTTCTGTTATTGACTACGTTCGGCCTCAAGACCTGAAACGGCATCTTAACGAACAATTTCGTGAACGATTCCCACAGATTCAACTTACACTCAGCAAACTTCGAAGTTTGAAGGGAAACCTTCTAAGTGTTGGACGAAAGGTGAGTCTTAAAAGTTTCGGTTTCATGTCCCAATGGGGTAGACATGTAAAGCATGAAGATAAATATATGAGTGACAGGCAAGACTTGAATGTATGGATTTTAAAATAGTTGTAGAATGATGCTAGTTGAAGTGGAAAATCGATCTTACCTTACAAACTATTCCTTTTTTCTAAGTGATGGAATGATTGAAGCGTCTCTTGAAGAATTTTGAGTATCTAAAAATCTTTCAATCGCAAAATGGCTTAACTATTCGTAACTGGTAACATTAAACTATTGTCTCCGAAGTAGGAAGAGAAGCCGGTGTGATTAGCATTATTCGGGTACATTCCTCGTGTATTCCTTCCACTATTTCTCCTCAGGGCAGTCATTAGGGCATGTCAAAGGCAGTTTGAATCTTTGATATATCCTCTGTTGTGAAGTCAATGGATGCTGCACGAAATAAGTCTTGTAGGCATTAGTGATAGTGAGAGAGAAGTTGTACGTAAACTCTTCTTATTCTGCAGAGAAATAGAAGAGGAATCAGTTCTTCGGCATTAAATGTTTCTTGAGACATCTTTCTTCGACGCTCGTCGCATAATTATTATCATCAAATTTAATGGTAAAATTATTATACCTCTCACTGCATCTGTTCGTTACCACTTCATCAGTGCTGAAACACAAGCTTATCATTAGTGTTAGAGGCATGAAATAAGATATGTTTTCATGAAGTTTGTGGAAGTGGAAATAGCGAAATTACAACAAATCTCGACATCTTTTAATCGAACTGAAAATTAACCTTTAAAGATAAAATGACGACTAATTTGTTGATGGGGTATTAGATTTATCATATTATCATCAAGATGCCACCTTCTTAAGACTTACAGTGAGCATGCATTTAGACTCAAGTAAACTCTGTAACATTATATTATGAATGGTATAACAAATAATTGTAATGCCAAGGTGCCCACACATCCGGAAAGTTAGAAATCATGAACTTAACTACTAACGATATATATTTAAGTCGAACACAAAAGTTGATAAAGCAGATTTCCCGTGTATCAAATATTTCAGTGTAAAATAGTTCAGCTTAATATTTGTGTCTGTCATTAAGATTTTCAGTGTAATAATTATTTTATATTAGATGTCACAGTTTGGATGTATGTAATTCTGTTGTGTAGCTACTCACACTTCACTCGAACTTTCGAATTTTAAGATTATTCATGCTTCTATGCTAAGAAACAGCAAGTCTGTCCACATCAAAATACGGTGATTTAAAGTTGTACAATCAAGCGAACAAGGGTTGCTCTTTCTTCATTTTCAATAACAGATAACATTTTGTGCAAGAAGGAAAAGAGTTAGACAAAAGCATACAAAATTGAACAGACTATTAAATTCACTTTTGGCTGACCAATGACAATGCATATAAATTTCTCCGCCATCATTCAACGGTGCCGTGAATAGTGTCGACCTTCACCTCATGTGTTTGTTAGGACCGTTAATTACCATTCATTACATAATGTCAGCATACTGGATAGGTGACATCTTATTCCGGTATAACATCTGGTTTGCATTGTTTTACTCTCTTGATAATATAAGCAAGTTAATCATCTTACTTTAATACATAATATTCACAGAAGCGTTTTACTGCACGTACTTCCATATGGATTTACTGAAACATTGCTCCATTGCACACAATACATCATCAGTAAGATTGCTAGGAGAAGTAGTAGGTTTGTAACTAAGAATCGTTTTTTCTTTCAATTTACTTGTTGAGTCGAGGATGGGTAGAGAGCAAGACTCGGCTAACGAGAAGGACAAATATTGTGCCAAATATTTTCAGGTATTTTCCCGAATTATGTGATGAGTTGGCGTTTGTATCGGCACCTTATAGAAATATTCGGGCCAGGAAAATTATCCATGACTTGCTGTGCCATCGGCTTTATTCGGGTCTAGTTACTGCGAGAGGAAGCTCTTTCATGCAATCATCGTCCAACCATTCTGAGATTTGTGCCGGTGTCCTGAATATATTAATGGTTCTGAATCGTAGAATATTCCTACAAATTTTCAACAATCTCACCATTTATAACGTTGATTTGCATTCATCTGGTAGTGGGTCTACTATCTACATATTAACACATACATAATATACACGACCAGACACTGCAATGTACATGTATATATCAATTTCCGCTATCAAAGTAGGTTTATTAGCCACTGGCACTCAATATATTCCATCCTCTATAGTCAAATCATGACATCACCACCTATCATGGTGGAATCTATTTATCATATAGGTCACCTTGGTGATGCAGCTTCGAGCTATAAAAGTATACAGTAAGTACTTTTTCACTGTTCATGTGCAAGTTAAATATTTGAATACGAGGATTTTTTCTATGCATTCGTGTCAGCGTATCTTGTTTGATATGTCGTTGTTCATGTAAGCCTCCAACAATACTTTGACCATGACAATGAGAAGGTGTAATAATTGCATAGAAAATACTGTAGAATCAAATGATCTTACAGTTGCTGCAAGTTATTTAGTGAATTTCAGCAGAATATGTGATATACATTTTGAAGATAATGAACTCCTATAGTCATCACTCAACGTGAACGCGTACGTCACGTGTTGAGTTTGAGTTATAGGGAATGTCGTCCATAAGAGAATGGTCGAGGAAACATGGAAATTTACAACATTCTCGATGGGCAGTGCGGTGTATTTTTTCAGTTAATAGGAGAAAGCGCGGGTTTAGTCGAGTGCCTTGATCGATAATCTGATTAGAGGTACGGTATTCGGCATGACTTTAATGTCAATCACAGCTCTTATATGGAGAATCAATGGCTTTCAGCTCATACCGCGGTATTCGATATCTCACGCGAAGGTGAGCACTGTTCTGCATAAGTGCAGTTAGTCTAAATTTTGCAACTGAAAGGGTATTTCGCTCACAACTAGTTAAAAATGGATTCTGTCGCCGTTTTAGGCGAACGTGTTTTCGTTCACCTTCAATCAATTCATCACAAGTTGCTACAGTTTCCACTGAAAATTTGAAATAGTTATTGTTAGAAAATTTGATAATGCTGCTGACATTGAAAATAATTATCAGTCCTTATTCAATTGGGTTTCAACCCAATTCAGTAAGAATACTTATCTAGTGAAACTCTATTAAAACCCAGGAACTCTTCAGTTCAAATGTTTTATAAAACATAATCTTTTCTTTTGGACACAACTGGTTCAATATTCAAACACATGTCACTAATTACTTTAAGACTTTTAATCCTCCATTGCCTGCGATGGCCTATATCGCGAGTCTCGTACTGGCATCAGAAGACGATCACTGTGCTTTTTGTGTAGTGACAATGTAGCATAATTTACATTGACTTTTCGTCGGCTTGATACCAGTCTGATTATCTAATCTAGCATGACCAGGGAAAGTTCGAAATATTTGTTGCTATGGTTTGCTTGTCTAGTGATTCGAACCACAAGATGTCCATATCAGATCTCTGACTGTTACTTCGTTCATCTCAATTTGGTGGCTTTTACTACGCTCCTATAGGAATCAGAGAATTGAAATAGAACGATCTGTGCGAATTATAGAATTTTGATGTAGCTATATGACCCAGATTCTTAGGGAATTCCAGTCATTCATGAGATCAATCGAGAGGAGGTGTTCTCGACACTGAAGCTCGAACGCATGTCCTAAGAATTTGCATTAATGTTAAGTTACACTGATCCGCAAGTTTATCAGGGATGAGAATTTTCCGTGAATCCGCGGAAGTCTGCGAGACTTATCGTGGTACTAGTACGACGTCATCAACATTTATCGCCCGTACTACACGATCCATTGTCAAATCCTCTGGTAATAGGCCCTATTGGCATGTTTGCCTTGAAATCCAATCCTACACTGCATCTCTTAAGCTCCATGCATTGCATAAAATACTCCAGGTAATGAAATTATTCAATAAGTGGAATATTTTTAAAATAGATAGGCTGCGGAATTCACAATTCTCACAGAATTTATATTGCAGTTGGGGTGTAAGCAAATATTTTTCAAAGTTTAAGAAGCGATCTGGAGCGTTTATGTCACAGTCATACACGTACTCATAAATCAAGTGGCATGCTCTTGCAATGTTGCAATTCTATTGACTGACCAAGCAATTTATGCTAATATGAATATCGTCAACGGTCGATATAGGTATAATTAAATTAACCGACCTGTTTTTCACGGGCGGGTCGCAGTTGTTAAGATTGATCTGCCGATCGGCCGTCAACAACCGGCACTGCCGGTGACTGGCACCAATCCTGAAAATGATACCGGCTCGCAATTTTTGCATTTGTGTCCTCTAAACGTGAATGCAACGCTACTGAAGCGAAGCTGTGCTAGCCATTCTGGGTTCTCTGGTTATACAGCCACTCCATCCGTCCTCCAGTCAAAGATATGGCACTCTGATTCGCCTCATGTTACAATTTGGGGTGTCGTCCGGTTGCATAGCTGTCTAGCTAAGCACACTACGAATCACTCTATTGTAGTGAAATTTATCAGTGATTCATATTCAAATCATGCTTTTTTGTATCGACTTGCATCTCATGAGTTGTCAAAATTGCAATTAATATACAATTATTATTATTTATTGCAATCAATTGCTGTAAATTACAATGTGTACCAACTTACATGCTCATGGGTGTGATATCCTCCTTGCAAAATCAACTGACAAAATTTGGAGTTAACATTTATCAACTTTGTTCTTTATCTATCTCTTTCAAGCTATCACCAGTCACCTAGTCAAACTGTTATGGCACGAAGGCATGCAAAGATACATTTAGGAGAAGATGCCACACTTTCTAGTGATGTGATTGATGGGATCCCAGATTGATAGAGATGAAATTTATTCAGATTCGAAGCCTGTCGGGCATCATTATGATCACCTGGTGATGTTCGGCCATGTCGGACTGAAAGGTCTCGTACCTGAATAAACTTTATCTTGATCAATATGGACGCTCTTCAATCATAATTATGAATATAGCATGTCTGTCCATTATTCATAGAAATGTCGAACTTAAAGTCTTGGTTTATCAAGTGATGTGGAAATGTCGGTTTCTTAATAAGTCAAAATTGGTGAATGGAAAGCAAAAATAGATTGCTAATAGCTAGGACGGAAGACAGAGGTCACATGTCAATTGACAAACTTCTCTACTTACCGGCGAATAGGATATCTTGAGGAAATACGCAGAATTAAAAAATGGACCTGATTGTTCATCAACTTTTGGCTAATACTCATCTTTCACTCCGAGTCTTCAGAGACAAAATTAATTGAATTTGGCAAACATCTACGACTGTTAACAACGCAAAATCTCTGCGATTAATTTCGAATATGATAAAATGACGGCGTTTTCCTGTCTTCTTCATTATCAAGAAAGTTAGTGACGGCTGAAAGTCGACGGTCAAATGTCTCAAGATGTTTCCACAGATGAGGCCTTGGAATGTTGACCTCATGCCTGATCGAATTCCTACCGTTTCTATCATTTCGTCCATCATGCGGCTAATGGTCAGTATTCTCTGCAAACATAAGAATTTGCACATCAGACAATGTTATAAGAATACTTGACTGTATTAGACGAAATTTCATGTGATATGAATAGCATAAATATGATTTCCAAATGCCTTCCAATCCATGATGTCAATTTGAAATTTTATTTCTCATTTTACCAACCCCATTGGTGAGTCTTTGCACTTCCCCTTGTGTAATAGTTTGCTAGCTCCAAATCCATACTGCTATGGAAATCCATACAGAAGTCCATGGAAATATCCAAATCCATTCCTTTCCATTCGAGTCATTTAGCGCATGAAGACGGCGTGAATTTCCATCAATTCTGTTTTTAGCCTACCACTACATGTGCATCAATGGTGTCAAATTGTAGTTTTTTAACTCACAACTCAGATCCCAAAGACGGGCATGGAAAGCAAGAAAATTTTGAATCTCGACATTCTTGAAATATAGCATGACATATCATATTCAAGATAGCATGACTCAAGCTCGATAAAATGCATAGGGTTCAATGATCCGTCTAACTCTGACGGCATTCAAAGCTTGTCAGCTAAAAATTGTGCATTTTATGACTTCCTCTAAGAATGAGTGAACTTATGGCTGCATCAAGAATCAAAGATGTCCTTCGGGGTTGCTCAATAATTGAAGAAAATTCTGCGCCATTTAATCAATACACAAGACCGAAGTCGTAAATCTTGCTGTTGCATGTTATGGAGCATACCACCAAGCGGGGTATCAACATCAATGGACAGTGGCAGATTACAGTATGCGCTCAATTAAGATGGAATTCGTCGATAGACCCTATTATAAGAAGCAAACAGGCCTCCAATCCAAGCTTCTATTTCGCAAAATTATGAAGCAATTCTTTTATGTGCTCATAGCGACACACTAACAGACCTTTTCCGTTGAACCCGAGCTCTTCAAACCATACACAAGTATATGTGATACTGTATATGTGATATTTAGTCATCTAGGAATTCATGAAAATTTCCGTGTGATATTTTTTCATATAATACACTAAGATCCTAATACACTTTGTCCTAGCATCCCCATCTCTGATGGCATAAAACAAGTTACCGATTTTGTCTCTGAAAATTGGAATAAAATAAATAGTTACGGGTTGGATATGGATTCAGTTTCAAAAAAGTTAAATTTCATATGTCACAACTACGAAATTAGGTATAACAACAAACACTATCTGCAAATTAAAGGCTGCCCGATGGGATCCCACTTCAGTCCTCCGTTTGCTATTATTTATTTACATAGGTTAGAGACTGTGGCCTTAAGCGAGTTGAAAAATAGATTTAATATTAGCCCGGATCTCTATGCTCGCTACATAGACGACATAATTATAGGCGCATTTGAAAAAGAATTTGACTTCTCCGTAATCTTGGACGTCTTTAATAGTATTAACGAAAACATTAAATTCACCATAGAGATTCCAGAAGAAGGAGTTTTAAACTTCCTGGATTTAAGCATTCACATAAAAGAAGGAGAACTGAATTATAGCTGGTTCGAAAAGCCTTTTCACTCCGGTACCTCTTTGCGTATAGATAGTTACGTTCCTAGTCACGTTAAAAATAACTACCTAAAGAATACAGTAGAATATGTTCAAAAAAGATGCAGCTCGCAAGCTTCTTTTGACAGTGCTAAGACCCGTACAGAAAAAACTGGTATGAATCATAGTATGAAACATACGTATGAAACAGTGTATGAATCATATGTATGAGTCATAGTATGAAGCATAGTATGAAAGGGTATGAAAATGTAACGCTGTATGTACATACATACCCCTTCATACGTATGAATCATACCCTAGCTATCCATACTATGAAACAGGGTATGAACCATCAGGGTATGTATTAACAGACTATGAAACATACTATGAAACAGGGCATGAATTAACAGGGTATGTATAAACAGTCTATGAAGCATACTATGAAACCGTGTATGAATCATATGCATGATTCATAGTATGAAAGGGTATGAAAATGTAACGCTGTATGTACATACATACCCCTTCATATGTATGAATCATACCATAGCCATGCATACCATGAAGCAGTGTACGTGCAAATAGACTATGAGACATTGTATGAATGAGTACCGGCATGTAGGTTCTGCTCATGTACACGGCTCAGGCTCTCATAGTATAAAGCATGGTATGAATCATAGTATACCGGATTATCATTCACACCATGTTCGCATGAAAAGGTATGAAAATGTAACGATCTATACCGATACTTTGATAACATGAAATATCCTAACTTGAAGGAAAAAGTCTCTACAAAAGTGAGAATATAGTCTGCTGAGATAAGAAATGAGATACGTGTAATTACTTTTTGTCATAACACATCAGACGTACCCACTCGTAAAAAAATTGCTTAGCTTATACAATGAACCGTAGGAACAAAAAATTATCTGAAAATAAACAATGCAGACATTCAATTCAGCATGAGAAGTTTAATGAAATTGGCATGCACTTTATAGAGGATATGTTTTTGACCAAGTGAAATCCTAAGAAATTGCCACCATATTGATATTATTGCAACCAAAATTTGTTTCACAGTTTGATATGAAATTAACAACAAAGAAATAAAACAGAGAACGTTTTATAAAATTTCGTATGTATTGTAGTACTAAGTGAAAGACAATATCTCAGGTCAAAAATTGATAATAATACAGTTTACTTTTAGATTCTTGCTAAATGTCATTGTCAGTGTTAGTCCGTTCTTTCTCAAAATATATTCCGAGTTTCCGACAATATGTGTGATGTTGAAAAAAAGGACATGTCAATACATAATGTATACAAGTACGTAAGCTTCAATGAATAATTCAGTAGGCTTCACAAATGATTATTTAATTAAGGGTAGTTCACGAAAAATGGTACTTTTATCGGGTCAACATTCAGTAATATTACAATATTTGTCGGGCTTCATTTATAGATAAAGTCTCTCAAAAAAGTTTCGGAAAGAGCCAAAACGATAAGTGTCAAAGAAGTTTTAGTAATTTCAGAAAATCTTACTTTGCCATCGATTCTTCTATCCTAATATATAACCATATTCCTACATCTGCTCTATTTTTTTAATATCTATCATAACCCATCCAAAACGCAAACTTGTGCCGCATGAAAAATAGCAGAGTGCATTAACAGTTAATTTTTAAGTGTGTTTCATGAAGTTTGACTTATTGTTTGATCAATATCACCAATCGTTTTGTCTCTTTCCAAAACTTACTTAAATCAGGAATGATAGGTACATTTCATTTGAAATCAAGATAATGCGATTTGCGACTTGATTATGACAAAAAGCGCAATAAGCATAAGGACTTTTTGGACTATGTCAAAAAACACTCAAGAAAAAGTCGAAACTTGATTTAACGAACTAATTTATGGATTCTTAATCTAATCCGCACGACAGAAATTCGAAAATATCTTATAGATATAATCAACCTCTCAAAACGCACTCTTATGTAAATCTCAAATTATCTAAAACGAAATATAAAGCAGAAAATAATGGATAGCTGTTGAAAGGAGTATCACATAATGTAAATTAAATCTCAAAAACGTCATTCAAAATGTATGACTATCAGAAACAGGCTACACTACTTGCTAAAAACTGCTTTCGATTTAGTCGGTTGATAATATCGTCGCAAGTAGGTCTAACGGTATTATATTTCTTTGTATGGACAACTCGCCTTCGGCTCGTTAAATATCACGTCCTAGCCGTCTATAAAAAGCAACATAAACTCTTGAGCTATCTATAGCTGTATAAAGTAATGTACTGAACGTAGTTAGGGGTTTGCTGTGTACATGAAGTTACAATAAAAAGCATTAATTGTGCTACATTCTATTGGCATGCAGTCTCTAAAAATTAGTGTACTAGCAAAAGTACAAAAGTCTATCTCAAATTGAGACATTAAATTTCCTGACACAAAGATCAAAAATATAATCAGGGACTATATAAATGTTCAAAATTGCGTGTCTTACCGATGTATAACAATAATATGCAAGAATATACTCATCGAAAACTGTAAAACAATTCATGATGATTAAACCAGCTAGGATTACTAACAAATATCAAAAAATCTATCTTGAATGCGTTTAAAGGTCAAGAAAATGCTCATCGAAAACTGTAAAACAATTCATTATGATTAAACCAGCTAGGATTACTAACAAATATCAAAAAATCTATCTTGAATGCGTTTAAAGGTCAAGAAAATGCTCATCGAAAACTGTAAAACAATTCATGATGATTAAACCAGCTAGGATTACTAACAAATATCAAAAAATCTATCTTGAATGCGTTTAAAGGTCAAGAAAATGCTCATCGAAAACTGTTAAAACAATTCATGATGATTAAACCAGCTAGGATTACTAACAAATATCAAAAAATCTATCTTGAATGCGTTTAAAGGTCAAGAAAATGCTCATCGAAAACTGTAAAACAATTCATGATGATTAAACCAGCTAGGATTACTAACAAATATCAAAAAATCTATCTTGAATGCGTTTAAAGGTCAAGAAAATGCTCATCGAAAACTGTAAAACAATTCATTATGATTAAACCAGCTAGGATTACTAACAAATATCAAAAAATCTATCTTGAATGCGTTTAAAGGTCAAGAAAATGCTCATCGAAAATTGTAGAACAATTCATTATGATTAAACCAGCTAGGATTACTAAAAAATATCAAAAAATCTATCTTGAATGCGTTTGAAGGTCAAGAAAATGCTCATCGAAAACTGTAAAACAATTCATGATGATTAAACCAGCTAGGATTACTAACAATAAAATATCAAAAATTGCATGAAAAATCGAAAAATGAAATACAATATTGATATAGGAATTGAGAACGGGACTGAATATATGAGGAAGCTATCAAACTGAAATCTCGACAACATGCGTTAAAAATTACTCTTGAGCCAACTTAAACACTCTTCGGTTAGTCTTTATGGAAGCAAGGTTCTACAAGTCTGGTTAAGGAATCACTGTCTCAAGTTTGTCCATCCATATCACAATCTTTTTGTTCTACTTCCATTTGGGATGAAGCTTCTCCTTGACCAACACACGTTGTCTTCTTCATTCCCTTCTTTCTCTTTTGCCGCCGTGCTTCAATACATAGCTGTCGTGCGATGCCATTTATTTCTGATTTTTCAACCTCAGTGTCGAGGTTCAACGCTAGCTTCGCCATTTCTGAAAATGAAAAGTAAACAATTGTTTTAGTAGACATAAGTAAAAGCCTCTCCAAAGAAAATCATGAGGAAAAGTTGATTATTTTCATCATTTATGGTGACAAGCAGGCGCGTACCTAGGATTTCTGTTCGGGGAGGGGTTGCCGTTTTGGATATTGACCTCAACATTTTGGAACTTGCATGAACAGACTCAGATTTAGCTGAATGTGATTTGCCTATATTGATCAAGGACACTTGTGCTCAAATAACAATGAAATTTGTAAAACTGTTTTAAAAATGTAATACGAGAAATACATAATTGTACATGTATATCTTTCATCCATATTAGCCCTCATTCAATAGTTATCGTTATAATGGATGAATAAAGCGGAAAATGATATTAAACAAATTCAATCTATTTATCGTAATCGAGAATCGAATCTCCTCGCATATTCATGCACAACGGAATTATACGACAGTTTTACGTCTTTGTGAACGGCCAAATGCGCAAATCCATTTAGTCGACTTTGGCCCATCATTGCTCGATGATGGGTTTTTAGCAATCGAAGCAGGTTGAAAGATCTCTCTGCGGTGCAGGTCGTCACTGGGGTGACCAAAATAGTAGTCAAAATTGTAATGATAATTCCCGACAAACACATTGGACTGAACAGTCAACTGAACAAAGTTGAACTTTTAACGAAAGCCAATATTTTACACATGCTCACTAGTCACTATGTCATGAAATAGCCAAGGTTCTCCCTTTATCATACTACCTAGAATTTCGGGGGGGGGATGCATCCCCTACTTCCCCACCCTTCGGTACGCCACTGGTGACAAGTCTCTTATAAAATGTCCGAGGATACATTCTGAATTTATACGAATAAAACAATAAGGGGAAGATGTTTTCTCACATTGATTTTGACAACGAAGTGGTGACAATAATATGCTATTACGGTAACCCTTATATTTCAAAACAGCAAAAGAATTCTTTTTTCATGACCAATAGTACTGCGTAATGACAATAAGCAAAAACAATTACCTCTCACTGAGTCCAATTTATCGAAGTTAAGAGGTGGTTTGCCACCACCCCCGGCGGGCGTACCGTGGGCCAATTCCTCGGGCAAGAAAATCTCATGCATGGCTGTGCGAATGGCTTTGCTCCTTGATTCCCTTTTCATGTTGGCAACACATTTGCCAGAGAACGTATGCTCCCCAATCGTTGTTCCTTGTTGTGAGAACCTTTGATGGGTTGGTCTATTGGTTGCCTCAGATAGTGTCTGAGACGCCGAAGCAAGAACTCCCATCGTCTGGACCGACGCCCGCTCTAAATCCTCGGTAACTCCCACCAAACGATTGATCAAAGAATCCATATCTTAAAAACAAAATCACAAATAGAAATCGGTCAAGTTGATTATTGAAATAAATATTTCTTACCACCAGTTTTTCTGACAAGCGACTTCTCTTCTAATAATTTTTGCTGCAGTAACTCCTTCTGTTTTCTTTCTGCCTCGTATTTATCTTGCCATGATTTGCAATCCAAGCAAGGTAGAGGAGTATCAACCATTTGGCCTGGAAAAGTCAGAGTGTAGAAGAAAGTCAATATATGCTGAATGTAGAATAATCGCAATATACGTCAGAGCAATATATGTCAGATACATTTTACATGCATGAGATCCAATTAACTATTCCAAGTTAATGAAGCATAACCACAAAATGTATTTTCATAACTACAGATAAATAAGAATTCGCTGGAAACGAGCTTTACAAATCATAATGATGAATTTTCGAAATTGTTCTTTGCGCGGGGAAAATGAGGTGAAGAAATAATGATGACTGATAATTATAACAATATCTTGATAATTTGACGTTTAATAAAATTATGTATTTACCCTTTGTTATTAATCGGTTAGTCTGTACTCACTTTCATCGCTTGCTTCGGCTCTATTTCCCTGAAGACATTTCTTCGTGAACTCCGTCGCGGCTTTGTGGGTAGCAAACGGCGAATGGCGCATTGCCTTCGCCATGTATGTTTTCCCGCATTTGCTTGGTTTCACCATCCATCCTTCCCTGTCTTTCACCGACACCTGGCTTTCTTTAACTACTGCCAATTGCCCAGTACCCTTATATTTGACCACATAGAAAGACATCTCTGCAAATCGGAGGAGAATTTGATCTTGGTGTGATTATATCAATTTGCTGATTACTGATTTACATAAAAATTTGGATAACTGATGATAAAATTGTTGACTTTGACGAGACTATTACGAATATTCGAAGGACTAACACTGACAATGGTATTGTCTTTTCTAACTAACTGTCGGATATGATCAGCTGCGAGGTAATGTTCAGGATGAGGTATCCTAAGGCGAGATGCTGGAGATCGAGAATTCCTTGCTAGTATCAACTCATTACAGAAGAGAGAAACAGTACTATGGGAAGAACAGACATTAATCCCGCATGCACAATCTGTTTTCACGATAATATTTTGTACCTCATAGGCTATGCGACCGGAATCACTGTCACTGGGAATGAAGGCATCAATGAGACTATCATTGCGTTGACGACCCTTGAACTTGTAGTCTGCAGTATGACACAAAACACCTCGGGTTTTCATTCGCATGCAACTTGACAGTTTCCCCTTTAACCCATGCAGCTCAGTAATCCGCAAAACCTTAACTGGACCCAATATTATTGCTTCAACTCGAGACAAGTAAATCCCCACTTCTTGTTGTTTACTTATTTTCGCAAGCAGTCTCTCTGAAATCTTGGATTGCAAGGATCTTAACCCCAATTGCTCTTGTGTTATATTGGCCAATTGCATGTGGACTTTCTGGGTTCCTTTAACGCTTTTCTTGATTTTGAAATGTTGTGCTTCAAATTCTGAAGTGGAAAATGCAGCAAGTGGACCGAACCGCTTCACTGCAGCAGCTACATGTTCAGTGACTTGGTGCAAATTGTAAGTCATGTTGGAGACACCATAGAGTTCCTCATATAATCTTCCGTAAACTCTCAAAGTTTTTCCAGCTTTCAGCAAATCAGATGGCCAAATATCATTTTCACTCAGCACGAAACTGGCACTGGATAATAAAAGAAAATGATTATAGAATCTATAAGAAAGAATATTTCTAAGCACTACCGGACCATAATACAGAAGAAAATTTTCAAATTCGTGTCCTCGGAAATGTTTTCTTTCAGCTAAGGTTCGTGGAGATCGTTTGATGGATGATGGCACACTGATGGTGGCTATTTTATCATCTATTTCATTGATCCTATCACCAATATACCAAGGTTGCCCATTGTTTTCGCGGTCTAGCCACAAACTCAACATACGTTTCATAACTCCAAGATGTAGCTGATGCAATGGGTCAGGTGGAGCGTCAGCGATGTAATCAAATCCCGATAAGGAAAAGAGACAACTTTTACCGAGCACACCATCGATATGGGTACCATCGCCATTTCGCACGTGATTGGCGATTAACAATGTTTCTGCCATCGTTCGTAATGGATGAGGGTCTTCGGTAAACGGATAGACGTTAGTGAATCCCCGTCCTTTCCTAATACGTTTGCCAGGATGGTGGCATGCTCCATACCCGAATGATCCGTTGAATTGGTGAATGCACTGCAAATGGGCTTTTTGCACTGCATCAAAGCAACCCAGTATTGGGTGAAAACGTACGGAATGATCCTTCCACCTAATGCCTGGATCCACTAGTCCATTCAAACTATTTATCAGCGGTCGCAAAAAGCACTTAGAAACAGTCTTTCCTGTTCCGTACCAAATGCCAAGACACAAAATTTCATTTTTTTTCACTTTGTTAGGGAATTCGTTGATCTTCAGATAAACGGGGGTCGCTTGGTACTTAGATGTCCTGAAAAACTGTAAAGCATCCATACCCCATGTATACGACAAATGAATAGCCTCATCCCCACTATGATTCAAAATAAACTCTTTGTGACGCTCTCCATCGAGCAAGCTTCGTATCACTGCATCATCTCTAAGTCTTGTCGACCGCAACTGTTCATCTGTCAAGTGAGGGAATCGGTTGAGCAGATCTTCAAGTTGACTGGCTATGTTAAATTCAACAAAAGTACCATCGAGATTTTGTTCACTGCTTGGGAGGTTCTGATTGCATTCATCACACGACCGAACATGCCTAACACTCTCCAGATTGCCAATATATTTGAAGCATGAGGGGCAGAATCTATGATATGTGACGAAGTCCTGCTGTCTTAGTAGTTTGAACAAATTGTACTTTGAACTAATAACACGGCTACCACTAGGACAGAGTAATCTAATCAAATTTAGAAGTGAATCAACGCTTTCTTTCTTTGTTTCAGATTCCATTATATAATATAATATGAGAACAGCACTCTCCATTTCTGAAATACTACTTCCCTCATATAAAGGCAAGTCTAGAGGAGCTGATGTTGGTGGCCTACCACTTCTAGGTAGAAGATTGACAGCCACTCGATTATCGACCAGTTCATCCGTTGTAGCGACATCTTCATACCCAGACCCCACATGATCTCGTCCAACCTCATCATCCGTTGCTTGCATATCATCGTTTTCTTCATACCCAGACCCCACATGACCTCGTCCAACCTCATCATCCGTTGCTTGCATATCATCGTTTTCTTCATACCCAGACCCCACATGACCTCGTCCAACCTCATCATCCGTTGCTTGCATATCATCGTTTTCTTCATACCCAGACCCAACATGACCTCGCTCAACCTCATCATCCGTTGCTTGCATATCATCGTTTTCTTCATACCCAGACCCAACATGACCTCGCTCAACCTCATCATCCGTTGCTTGTATATCATCGTTTTCTTCATACCCAGACCCAACATGACCTCGTCCAACCTCACTGTCCGTTGCTTGACTTTCCTCATCATGCCCTCGTTCAACTTCATGACCTACTTCCAAATTCCTGCCAACTTCCTCTCCAGAACCCTGTCTCTCTATACCTTCGTTAAGTACTTGTAGAACCATACTCCGCCATCTTTGTCTTTCTCGGTGTCGTCTTACTCTATCTCTAACCAATAAGCGTTGACGTTCTTTTTTTCCATGTAGATGCTGTCGATATCTGTAATGCAAATAGAATGGCATTATCATCGCATACTAGTGTGTGCTCGAGGAATTTTCAAATTTTCTTCAGATTTCTTATATAATATTCAGGGAAAGTGAAAGCGAGGTGTGAGAGTCGATGATGCAGAACAATTTTGAAAACATGTATCAGATCAATTTTATCGTAATAATGATTTTACAATAAAAATACAATGTTCATACAGTGATGTCTCCGAGATTATGTTGTGTGCAATATTTATAATATGGTGGCAATTTCAGAATAATCATACGTTAATTACATTACTGATTAATAACATCGAATTGGAAAAAATGAAATTGTATCATGTTTACTAATGTAGTATATAATTCTGAATTCATGATATGACATCACTTTATAGCATCCACATGTCTTTGTTGACATCGCCCGTTCGAATAGCTCAGTCTCAATCAAAGACTGTTCCAGAGGAAAATTCTGAAAAAGATAAAGCATTAGCAAACTGGGGATTCATTGGCTCCCCCTTCCTGTAATGGTAGAGGCATAATGAATTGGACAATCGATAAGAAAATTGATTCATAGAATATTCACAAAAAAGGTGGAATCGAAGGTTGGTCTGGTGAGCAATGTGAAAACATTGCACGTCAGACAGAATGGATTTTTAAAAAATCAAACATGAATAATAAATGTCATTCACACGAAAGAAATTACAAATGGGTACGTCATCGTTAAGACGTAAAACGACACATTAACTGGGCAAAGTGTCGATTTAACCTAGTTATATTAATGTAACCCTGATGTCTAGATAACTGATTGATCACCAGCATCATTGGATCTGGGTAGAGAGTCGCATCATAATGGAAAATCTGATATGCTTTTTTTAAAACCAGGTTAGGAAATAATGTTCGTAAAAATACAACTGCAAGCTAAGCAGATCACATGATAAAAATTCTAATGATAATAATAACACTGAAAATGACCAAAGCGACATGGTATACATGAATATTTGACAATTATCTATCTGTACCATGCGTCATAAAAACATGATGTACTCCATATCATATGAATGAAACAGATAGCTACATACTATGTTTCACAGTATGTCTTATCATACGCATGAACAAGTCAGATGGCAACATACTATATTTCATAGTATGTCTTATCATACGCATGAACAAGTCAGATGGCAACATACTATGTTCCATAGTATGTCTTATCATACGCATGAACAAGTCAGATGGCAACATACTATGTTCCATAGTATGTCTGATCATACGTATGTGCAAGTCAGATGGTAACATACTCTGTTTCATAGTATGTCTGATCGCACGTATGAACATTCAGATGGTTTCATACTATGTTTCATACCAATTTATTTCTGTACGGGGACCAAGTTAAAGAAAAAATTCCAACACAACGGTTTCTATGCCAACAGCATATTTAAAAATAAAAAGCACAAGCAAAAATCCAAGTCAAAAAATAAAACCAATATCCTAAAAATTAAATACGTGAATGATAGCACCAGCCGTCAAATTCGTACCCTCATTAGAAATTATGACTTATCATTGGTTGATGTCCCTAACTCTTAATAATCTTCAATGCAAACCTAGAATTGAAAAGCACAAAAATTGTGTTGCCTGTAATCGCCTACCCAGCAATTACACTTGTTCGAGCAAATTTTTAGTTTACAAGTTTACTTGCAATTTTTGCCACAAAACGTACGTCGGGTAGACAAGTCGCCCTTTTAAATTCCGTTTCAATGAACACAGTCGGTCTTTCAATAATAATATCAGCAGTGCTTTGGTTGACCACAGAATTAATTATTATCGGGTTTCCTCTATTGACGACTTCACATTAGGTATCTTGGAAAAATGCAAGAGTCCGGTGGACACTCGATTGAGCGAAGCTCGTTTTATTAAATGCCTGAAGCCTACGATGAACCGTAAACACGAATTGATCTGATGTCTGATTCTCACACCCCGCACCAGAACGTATAAAAGGACAATGCTCTAAGATAGAGCGCTCTCCTGTGCTGTACTGACGTTTTTAGCCTTAAGTCTTATCTGTTTTGCCCCTGAGGAAGCGTGAACACGCGAAACGTTGGGCCTGTACATATTGTTTTTAGTAATTCTTTTAGCCAATAAACCTAAGAAGACACCCCCGTTCTTTTGAATCACTTGCGTACACTAAGATCATTGGAAGACCAGAGATATCTGCGTTAAATCTGCGTTATACGATGAGAAAGTCCAAGTCAATGTGTCTAACGTGCGAGTCTCCGAAGGAGACGATATCATCAGTGATATGCAGAGTGATCATAAAATCGCACAAGTGAAATGGCTATGTGACCTAGCTATCGCTAGTAATGATTTCGACATTAATATATAACATGTCACATTTTCTTCACTTACGACGTTATGATAACTCGAGCATAATTTAAATGTCGAATGTCTTTGAATGATTTAAATGCCTCGTGTTTGTACTTCTCCGCTTAATAGTCAGGCTTTCAAAACTATGCATTGTTTTCACATAGACATTGCATACATATTCAACTGTATAAGATTGTGATATCTAATATATTATCGTTCATTGTCCTAGGATAATACATGCGAGAGTACAATGACATTAAATCAAAATGCTAGGCAAATAAGTATATGATAGATCACTAATATCAGGCTTTATACGATGAAAGAGTTTTCGAAGACTAGTATTCGAAGACTTTCTCATCGTGTAAAGCCTGATATGAGTGATACATCATATATTTAAGTGTCGAATGTGTATAAATGATTTATTTGCCTAGTATTTTGATTTACTGTCCCTGGTACGTTCGCATGTATTGTCTTTTATTTATTTTTTGATGATTTAATTATCAAATTTCAATCAAAGTCGCATCCTTGAAAAATCAGAGAGGCGGTAGACTTATCTACGAACCGATTTCTTTCCATTTCCATTTTTCAACCAAGGATGGCATGAAAAACATTCCATCCCTTACTCCCTCCTGTTATCATTTCGTGAAGGTTTAAAAAAACTCGTAAATGCTTATCGCAGGACTCGAGTCCTGACTTGATAAATCATAATTCTCGGTCCTTTATGAAAATGAATGTATAGACTGATTTTCCGCGCTGGGACTCGAACTGAGGTACCATAATGCTCATAGCGAGCGGATATATTTCGTAGCATTGAAATATGAATTTAATCTTATTCCCACACGTTGACATGTTTCATTTTATTTGAGATTAGTTATTAACATCAGAAAGATTGAGCATACAAAAAAACGATATTAAGCATATCGTTTGCGTATTGTGAAATTGGTACCACACATGGAAGTACAATGCACTTCATTGACAGCTTATCAACCAAAGAAATGAATTAATGAAAACAAGCAATAAACCCCCGTGCCATTACATGATTATTAAAGTTTTCAGCTTTTTTCTATGGCTTTCTATTATGGCAACTGTGATTTGACAACATCTTTGTAATTTAAGAAATACAATAAAAGTGGCAGCATAGCAACAAGTCTAAAGGAAGTTATACAAGTAAGCAATGATATTGACCTTATGCAAAAGCCAATATTTCTATCAACTTAATTGCACACATGTATGGCACACATGAAATCAGGGGTGTGGAATCGGAAGCGATCGTTTTCATTGGAAGCGGAAGCGAATGCCGGACCATCGCTTCCGCCTCCGAAAGTATCATGACGCTAATGACTAACGCAATTCGCGTGTCAGGGCGTGGCGAAGCACTTCTGATTTGATATGAGTTAAGTAATAGTTGTCATATTCAATGCTTACCCTATTACACCTTATTTCAAATTGGCACCTGTATTACTAAATGTACTTGTAGTTACTTCTAATTTTCTCATTATGATGCAAACGAAGGTGCATTATCTCAGAATACTGGCATTCGAAATTAGAAAACCTCAGTATCATCTTATCAATTACAACTTTACACTATGCGGATTGGTGTGTCTTGAGGCAATTTCATTGTAGCATTCTCAGACATTTAATTGGTCGTTTAATATTATTTTTATTACACACGTGTTGGGAAAATGTGACGTTTTTGTTTCATAATTTCCCAAAGGTCAGAATTTATCAGTAAATTAAAAAGATATTTGACTTTTTGGCAGGTCAAGAAAATGCATACATATCAGCTAGGGTTTACGACAGAAAGTTCGTGGAGACTGCTAAGTGTTAGCGTCAGAACCTATAACTCGTAAAGAAGTGGAAAATGAAGAAAAAGGGGCTCGAAATAGGAAGGTGTTTAGCCCATGTCCGGTCTCCAATGATTGGAAGTGGAACCGGTTGAGTGGAAGAGGAAGCGGAAGAGAATAAAAATCAATCTCTTCCACAGCCCTGCATGAAATTGTACCAAATTTTGAAGGAAAAATAATATTTCACAAAGTCCAACAATTTTACGAAATGTGTGCTCAAATCTGACAAACATTTATGCTGAGAGATAATCCTGTCCGACACAGTTCGACTTTAAAATCGCACTACCTTGACTAGATCCGCCGGGTTGGACCGCTCATCTCTGGCCGAGAGCCTCTGCTGCCCCACCCGACTACTTACGATGTCAGACTCTCCCTCAGTGATGCAGAGCTACACCACAAAGTTGCAACAGACCACCTTTAATGAAGCATTTTATGTTTGTGACGAGATTTCAGATCTAGTTATTACACAACGTCATTCATTATCTCACAATGGCAAGTCGTCCACCTAGAAAATGTTGTGTTTAAGTTTGAGAAAAGCTTCCAAGGAGCGGGATTTCAAGAATACGTTTTTAAGCCTGGCATTGGATCAGACTGGAATTCTGAAATTGCCTTTTGAGTCTGGTTAATTATGTGTTGGCTGTCAAGTCTGCGTGTAACTCAGTCGACTCATCCTATACATGCACTGCACAGTTGGAGACATCACGAGACATCACTCGGTTATAGAAGTCTCTCGAATTTCAAGTATATTTAATGTTTAATATGACCGTGGAAGATTGTCTGAGAAGTCTTAGAAGAATTGCACATCATTCCCATTCATCTAAGACTTATGAGGTTTCAAGTGACGGATTTTCTTAACTTAACTTCTCGCCTTTGTTCGTCTTATCGCAAACTCTAGCATCCAATTTTGTCATGAGTCGCGAAGCTCGATAACAATTTTCTTGTCTTTGTATCCTCAATTTCTCTATCATCGTGAGAATGTTTTTGTACTCACTCCTTCCATTAGAGAAGCGCTACCTGAATGAGGTAGAGATAATGTGATCCAAACCGTTTCATTATATTTTTAAGTTGGCGAATTATTCACTAAACTTGATGAAGTTCACTGCTTATGATGAAGAGCACTGCTGATTTCATTTGCCAATTATAAATATCTATGCATAATGTTTATATTCAATATTTAGAAAAATGTCGTTGGATTTGAACAATAGCACTGAATCAGGGTTGGCAATTTTATGGGAAAAAATAGTTTTTACCTGGGCAGGTGCGAAAAACTGGCAAATATAAAATAAAAATTATAAAAACCGGACCGGCGACCGGTAGTGGACCGACCGAGCTTTTCGATAAGGTATGTTATAAATAGCTATTGTTGACACACATGCATACATAGGTTAATATATCACTACCACGCCTGTTGATATCATTTATTGTTGTGTAGGGCCAATGTTGCAGCAGAGATGGAAACCGGCCGGAGACCGAATGCAGGAATGCCGCAATCCCATGCCAATAGCAAATCCCTGTATGCTGAACGAGACTATTTAACCTTTCAAAGTTATCAATCAAGATAGGCCTACAAGAAATCCAATCAAGCTTATTTAGGTCTTGCTACTGCTAGTATATGTCTATGGACAAGTCTTCTACACGGAATAATATCGTCACTTACACTAGGCTTAAAAACATAGCAAGCGCGTTACTCAAGTGATAAGGCAGTAATGAGGGACTCGTTGCGAAAGCGTTTCACTGATAAGAGTAACTGGGCCTTTTTTTGGTTCTCCGCAAATTTATGTAAGCTTAGGCCTAGTAAAAGTCAGAACGTAAAGATAAAAGATCTGCGGTGTATCCCAAATCAGGAACACCAATCACAAGTTGTCCATTGTTGTTGTTCGTTTATCTTGGCGTTTCTATGCCAAGAACAGCCACCTGTTGAGAAGTCTCTATTTATAACTACACTCGATTTGATGGAAAAAGCACATTATCAAGTAGCCAATAGGTGAAATGCGTAGACTTTCAGCTCAACTCTTTGCATATAATAGTTTCGTCCGAATGCCATAGAAATACGCTTATATAATCGCATGCCTAACTGGACCTTAATAACAACGACTGTCTCTAAGTCAAGGACACTGTACGACAAGTGCAATATCTCAAATAAGGGAACGGAATTACACCGGTATGGCCGGTTCGACTTTCCCTACCGGACCGGCGACTGGCACCGGTATACCGACGACTGGTTACATATCTGATCTCTATACTGGCTGTTGTGTCATCGAGACTTAAATTCCTAGAATAGCTCAGATCCCGTATTCGCCTACAGTTGTCAGTGATATACACATTTGGTTTCATCAACTTTACGTGAATAATGCAGAAGGCACCGGATCATGTTTTTCTTGATGAAGATAATCACTTTCTGTTGTCGTCAATGGAATGCACCGAATGATTTTAGAATGAATGTTTTGTAAGAATTAAGTTAATCAGGTTTGAATTAGCTATGATGAAAAAAGAAGCAGGAAATTAATGAAAAATAATACAAAAAATACACAATGTCTTCAGTAAGATTTGAGGTTCACATTAGAAATGGGCTAATGTAGTTGTTTTATTACTTAAACAGTGATGAAAGATTATAAAATTTCTCTCTAGTTACTAGATGCTATATAGGCCTACCTGAATATGTTTATCCCATATTATGCGCTTCATAATGAGTAAATCAAGTAAATGAGAATTTCAAAACATTTTTATGTAGCTCAGATGCAAGAAAAATCCCTAGATTGGAGATTCTACACATAATATCCTAAATCTTAAGATTGCGCCCATTTTACAGATGCATCGTATAAAGTTACAGTCGTCAAATTTTATAATACAATTAAAATATAATAAAATTTAAAATAGCATCTACTAAATTTTATTTTAGTTATCATAAACTCATATTTAGAAGTTTAGACCAGTTTTGATCAGATTTTCCCGCTTTCATTACTTTTATGAGGACAGAGTTTTCCGGCTTTTACCACTGGTATTTACCGCACATTGGAAAACTGTCCGACCCTTCACTCAATTACCGAGTAATGCGTTTTGTCCTACAAGAGCTCATCAGGCCGAAACTAATGACATCGGAATGACTGAACAAGCTGAAGGACTGCATAACAGGCTGCTCTGCGTCAATTTACCCTGGCTTTGCCGTGCATCTGATGCTGCCAGTTCACCTGAGCATACGATAGCGAAATATCCTCAGACTTTGAACAACTTCATTATTGAATTCCTTAGTGGTCTCTTAGTAGAGTATTCTGCACTCACGACTTAAAGGAGATGATCATCATCATAGCATTAAATGTCAGATAATAGGATCAGAGAACAAGATTCCATCTCCTTCCTTGGATTGGCGGTTACGAAAGACTTGTCATGGAAACTGTACATCCAATCCATTAGCAAGCAGGCAGCTCAACGCATTGGCAGTCTTTATCGTGCCAGCAGCTATCTTCCACCACAGACTGTCTTAACAAGTTCACCATTCGTCCTCTGATGGAGTATTGTTGTCATCTGTGGGCAGGCGCCCCACAAACGCATCTTAACCTCCTTGAACGGGTTGAGAAACGTGTCAAGAATCTCTTGGGTGAAAAACTTGCTAGCAAGTTGCAGCCGCCCTCCGTCAGACGGGATGTTGTTTCACTCAGTCTCTTCGACGGATACTATTTCGGTAGAAGCAGCTCTGTAGTAGATGAGTGCGTACCCAAACCTAAGATCTTCTCCAGAAGCACACGCAGAGCTAATGCACTCACATGCTATCAATTGAGCTTAGAACGTGCACGTACTGTGAGTCGCTCGAAAGGCTTTTTTGTTCGCACGTCACAGCTTTGGAATCAGCTTCCCCAGACCACTTTCCCTGACCAATACAATCTTGATACTTTCAAGAGGCGTGCGAACAGGTTTCTGATGGGGACAGCTTAATCAGATTAGAAGATATGTTTTTTCATTTTATTTATTTAAAATAATACAATTGTTACTTTTCATTGAGTAACCCCTAGCTTCGTTCATGGATCATAGCTGTGCTAGGGGTGAAAATTCAGTAAAAAAAAGAAAAGTCGTAGACGCTGCTTGTCCTACAATGAATCCTCAGAAAGCCTCAGAATGGCCAAAACTAGCTTATGACATCTAGAATGTCTGAACAAGCTGAAAACTGCGCTTGTAAATTTTAAAAAAAATTCTTCTGCGTGTCACACCGACTGAGAGCAGACGAAACGCTTTTGTGGCAATACATGAGTATAATTAGTTTATATTTTTCATTTATAAAATCTCACCGGGGCACAATTGCTTTAACAGAATAGAATAGAATAGAATAATGTATATATTTACCAAATGAAAATCAAAAATTTCAAGCGTCAAGATCAGATACAGGTCATGAAGGAACAGCAGAAATGAGATCAGTCAATTCATTGATTACCAACGTTGACATAATAACAAAACAATTTTGTCTCAAAGATGTTCGACAAAATTGAACTTAAGAAAATTGAGAAAATAGTTTCAGTGTTATCCGGCCGCCGGTACGTAAACGGCTAATTTTTTTGAGTACTCTTAAGATGCAAGCAATATATACTCCTGGTTTCTTGATCTAATGAAAACTGCTAACGAATGCATTAACACCTAGTTCCCTGGGTATCATGCAGCAAACACGAAGGCCAACGATGGTTCCGTAGTGACCTGTGGGAGGCATGAATCTGTCTTGTGTTGAAAAATGGAAGATGATCAATGTATTTGATGCTTATGTATATTTCAGATATGGTTGATTTAATGTACACTTTCCTTTTTGGTGTGTGATATTCTTATCAAAAATTCAACTGTGATTTTCATCTAAATTGTAGACGTTTGAAATATTGTAAATTAATATTTTTTTGCAGCAAAAGACACATCTCAGACGGGTCGGAACTGGTTAACACGACATGGCTTCTGACAGCAGTTTCTTTCAGTTTAGCCTCCTGTCTTTTTTGCTCTCTCCTCGTCCTGTCCAGAAGGGTTAGTGCAGTTTTCCTACTCTAGTCTTCAGCTTCATTTGATATGTGTTTTCGCGTCTCACAATTTTTTCAGACTAGAGATCTTCGAGACGTCAAATTAAGAGTCAAATCGAATCATCGAAAAAATTACATGGACCTACTGTAGTGCATTTTGTAATTTGTGATTTTCTTAGCAATCTGTCCCGCTAACCAATAGTGAAGTAGAACTGCTCAGTTAGGCAACTGTCAGCATTTCACCGGTTTACAAGATTACCAACGCATTGTGAATAGAAAAACTTTTTTCCACAGTTGCGAATTCTGTTGATCGAGCGTTCTGATCGTTGATCAATTGATCGATGAAAAATGAAGCAGGATCGAAACATCGATCGATCAAGGAAAATCGTACCGTTCGAATTCCCTGATTCTAAGACTGCACCCATTCATAACGTAAATTGGGACTAATAGGATTCAATCAACAACTTTCAAGAAATGATATCAGAATCACGATTCCAATAATGGGAAACCACAGCACAGTGTGTCTAGGAACACGGTCATAGCAAATGAAGCATTTAATACTTTCTGTGTTTCATAGACCCCATATACAGGAAACGGCACCCTCGTACGAATTCACAAATCTCGGCAATTGGTTTGGTGCAGGGTGCGAAGTAGGAAAAAGTTACTGGGGGGGATGCCAATCTTCATGTAGGCTATGTGCTGAATGAGACCCATAATTGTCTTCGAAGCGGCTAGGTATAATTCGTCTGGCAAATCTCTGTCTTTCACGCGCTGATATGGAGTTGATTACCACGCTTAGTAGGCTATACATCTAACTCTCTCACAATACCGGTAGGTTACATAGAACAAGTAAATGCGGCAAAAACTCTCATTTATTCAATGAAAAAAGCGAGTGTTTCGCCCGCAATTTTGTGGTGGAACATGAAACACGGTTTTCACCATGCTGAACGATGTGATTTCAGCCAATCCACGACGTACTTAGCAAAGTTTACGTGGGTGATTGGTGGTCCATTGATGTTGAGAAAAAGAACAGCATCATAAACATTTACACTCAAACGATTCCGATCTTTTGTGAACACATCATTCATCACACTAAAGCCGCTTTCACATTCAGCTGTACACACAGGGAAAATCTTGATGACATTGCAAAATTCTTTGAAGTCAGACGAGTCTAGCCCGGATTTGGCCTCTCGAAATGAGGAGACTGCGTTCATCACATTCTGTTTGAAAAACTCTGCGACTTTCATGACCTCTCTGTCACCATGGATGATTCGGTCATCAGATGTTAGCCACCTTCTCTTATCTAAAAACGTACAGTCTTTCAAAAGTTCGACGTCGAATCTCGCGTCTAGGTTATCGATGACGGCCTGCACGAATTGTGTTCGGAACTTAGAGTTAGTACTTCCCTTCAAGGTGACTCCTTTGGAGTTCCCATTGAGCTCCAGCTGTTCAGTGAGCTCCTGAGATGATGGCCCTCCATTCTCCCTGTAGCTCTCCAGAACTTTCAGTAGACGCAGGATGTCTCCTGACACAGTGATGAGGTTCGCCTCGCCCATCTGCATCTGTAAAATATTGCTGATTTTTTGACGATGTTCCTACTCACTCAGGTGAACATTCATGTTATCACAACGACCATTATGATTATCTAGAATACTTTACAAAAAAATTACGAAAATCATCTCAAACCAAGCCAGATACTTTAATGGATTATCAGAATACTATTATCAGAATACTTTATAGAAAATCAATTAAATCATCTTACGTAGACCAAACCAGATACTTCAAAGGTGTAAAGATGTGACCAATTTAAGGTGTGATTGAATCATTGATGCAATTGCTAGGGAAAGCGGAGTCACAACACCGTAGAATCGGAACTTACTTTCAAGCTGAGTGCTTTCAGCTCACGAAGACAATCCCTTATAACATACATTTGTTCCACGAATTGACGTCGATCGATATGATTTCTCAATCGGGATGCGACAGACGAAATTGCAGGAAAAACTCATGGAGAAGCGACGAATGATGATGAAAAAACAGAGTTCGGTCAAGACACATGCACTAACTGCTGCCCACGCAGTGGACGGGGTATTAGTGAGTCGGATGTCCTTCATTGCAGCAGCAGCACACACACATGCGCTGTGCAGCATTGAAGATAGCCGTCAAGTGGAATCGGCTAAAAGCCACTCTGAGAGACAGAAAAAGTAGACATACATTCTGACAGACACATCACTGGGAGGGACAATCTGGGATCCCCCCCAGGACTAATCAAACCTTAGTATTGGTGGGGATTCAGATGATCACTGGTAGGGACGGATTCCCCCCATCCCCCCTTACTTCGCACCCTGGTTTGGTGCATGTGAAACGAGCATTGTCAAGTCATTTGGAAGGTGCAGACCTACTACAGGAAAAATGTAATTTTTTGGATTGGTATGATGATACCCAATAAGGTTACAACACATTGAACATTGTGCTTCGGATTCATATGCTGTGCTGGAAGTTGACTTTGGTTGTTTCGGAAGTGTTAGATCAAGCTTATTAGAAAATAGCCTTGTATAGTAAAAGCAGGTCTATTTCATAATGACTCGTGTATATATGGTATGAATGATATATACTCGTAGTCAACATAAAGTATAATTAACAATTTATACTATTTCAAGTTATAGGCTGGTACAATGGACTTTGATATTCTGATATGTAGGTTTTCATTTCATGATATGATATTGAATGATTGGCCTGCAAAATTAAGTGGCATGAATATATTGATCATGATGACAATATTTCGTATGATATTTTGCCTTTTTAACTCAAATGGTTTAATATTTTGAAATATTTTTATTCATCTGTATCTTGTTTGTGCAGCCACCTACAGAATGTATACAGGGTTGCTCAATAAATTTTGCGGATTACATATAACTAAACTTATTGACTAATAGACAAAATGTTTTGAACAATCTGCACATCAATGTATATCTACGTGTGTAATAGCTTTCGAGATATATCTAGCAATTTTGCTAACTATTTTATATTCCGTTAGCCTTTTTCTACGAAAATATCACTGATATAAAAGGATTGTGGCGGAACGGTATGCCTTGGTGGGGATGGTGGAGGAATCTAGTTCCTTGCAAGAATGTGTCAGGTATAGATGAATTTGCAGAAATTCATGCAACTTGATACTGTTATGACTTACCTACCAAAAATAGGTTCAAGCTTGATGATTTAGTAGACTGATACCTTTATAAAGGCTATAATAATCGAATAACCCTTAGTGGCTAATGTGTGATCGCCGATATTATCGTTGTAGCTCCAATAGCTTTCCTATATTTGTCCTATATTTTCGGGGCATTTTTTAGTTGAAACCCTGCAAAATAGATTGCTTGATGGGATGAGCTTTGAAATACAAAGATCTTCGGATCTCATCTGGCTCTGGAACGTGGTCTCCATTAATCGTTCCCACCTTAAATCCTGAGCACGGGAAAACACAGATTCTCATAATTCAGAAGATCGAATAGTATTAGTATTATCTGTATTCAGTCGATAGAAAACTATCAAGCATGCAATTCTTACCTTGCAGTTACTACCGTAAAACATGTTATAGAACGCCAACTGTATTGGACCGCCACCCTGACGAAGTGTTAAAAAAATAGACCGCCACCTTGTAATACACCGCTACTTTCTACATTTCAGCATAGGAAGCAAGCACTAAGATATCTATGTGTACAAGGCTAGTCCATTGTGATGTGTTATTGAAGCTTCCTCATGTGTCTTTGTGCTTCTGAATATGTCTTTGATTTCTTTATTGCCAGCAATTGCTCTAAATTGACTAGTAAGTGCCTTCAAATACTTGTCACGCATTTTGCGTGCATAGTATTCCAGAAATAGTCACCATCCTGTTTAGCGTTGTTGAGCCTTTACTACAGGGTGAAATAGGCCTATATGATCACTGTCAACGATGCCTATAAATCAATTTACTGAAAATCAATCAAATATGTTCGAGTATGAATATTTGTATCAAATATTCATTGAATGCAAGTCAAATGTGTCAAATTTCAATCATAAAATAATAAGTCTTACAAACAAGCCGAAATGCAAATAATTCTGTTTACTAAATTTGTGTTCACTACTTCTCGACTCGGAGATATTGAAAATAGACCGCCACACAAGAGAGCGGGTTGAAAAATATATCGTCATATCGGTCTAATACAGATTTTACGGTATATTGTTTTTTCACAACAAAAGTACTGATTTTATGGTAGGGACTTAGTATTGCAAGCCTAATAATGCTGATTTTTACTGATAACTCATTTTGATCGACCAATAAATGTTAACCGAGAGAGTACGGATACTTTGTTCTGTCCTGGAACAGCTTGACAAAACCTAATAATATATTGCAATTACATTGTGATCGCATTACTTAGTATGCAATCAGGAGAAGACCATCAAACCTAGCGCACTCCACGTTACAGCAAGGACTAAAAGGGTTAACCCTTATCGGTATGCAACTTTGGAACACCCTCATCGGTATAAGTGTCACATTTTGTTGCAAATGTCTTCTAAATGCATGGATGATTGGATCCAATGATTTTTCATCTCTATCTATTACATTTTCTCAAGAGATTCGATGTTTTTGTTCTGAAGACTTTTAGGTAATTGAAAGTGGAACATACAGAACTGGTCACTAACTGAAATAAAACATTATATAGGCCTACAATTTGAATCGATTACAGTATAAATGCGATTAATCCGATACGCAGAAAAGGCAACAACTTTCAACTTCCTTAATGTTTATATCTGCTTGCATGTGCATGTTCAAATAATATGGAATTGTACATTAAAAAACAGCTGCGTACACAAAATATTCAAGGTTATTTTCATTCAATTCTACAATACACATCGTAGGCTACAGCTCAGATTCTCAACAGTATAAGCACTTTGTGAGCTTCGCTACTCTGCGATGACGAGGACACACGAAGTTTTGACAGAGATCACATGACGAGCGATCGAGACACTGATTAGCACACTTTGCAACGGCCAAATTTTGATTGAAGAGTGGTCAAAGGAAGAGAAGTTGCTGGTTGCGTAAACCCCAAGATCTCTGCGGCATGTTTCGTAGCACGCGGCAAGTTACGGTTTTTCTTGTGTCTCGTTTCTGCATATGGTTTGGCCAACATCAAACTCAACTGTTTCATGAAATGTCGCCGAGAGTTTGGATAACCGCCGTGTTTCATTATGAGAAAAGCGTTGAAAGCCGACACATCAAGCATATTATAAAAAAGAAGTAACGGCCAACGAACTGTTCTCCTGCATGTAAATTCCTCAATGTTCTCATCGAACTGGTCCACTCCTTCCCGAAGTTGTAGTCGATTATCATTCGTGGTTTCATTGACGATTCCGGAACAATTTCATTGCCAGAGTGAGATGAGCTTAGCAACACAACGTTTCGGTTCTTCTTCGGACAGTAGGAAACCATATAACAATCTTGTTTTCGTGATCATGAACGAAAACTGAAGAATTAGGCTGGCGATCCTTACTTTTCAATTGTGGGGGAATTTCTCTTCTGTTTAGCCTCACGGTCCCGAGCAACGTTAAATCTTTCTCGAGGAGTGAAGTATCGAGAGAATGACTGGTGAAATAATTATCTGTCACAATATCTCGACGAGATCCATTACACTGGTACGCACAATTCCATCACTACATCTTTTCCGAGATTTCTGTGAACTTTGTTGTCTTTCTTTCCGGTGTAGATAATCTCTCCCGTATTCTCAAATGTATAGCTGCGTGTGTTTATTGATACGCCCATGGGAAGATGGCAATGAGTAATCAAGAGGTAACTTTGGAAGGCAAGTAATCAACCATCGCTAACTATATATAAAGAGATTAATAGCGATATTGCGGTCATTACGATGACTGCAGTAGGACAAGATCGGTGACCTTTGTGAATGCAACAAAACGTGACACTTATACCGATGAAGGTGTTTTTGCAACTGAGCCATGATTTAAACAACGGATTAAAATTTATCAGCGCAGGGAACCTTTATTGTTAACATTTCTTCATCGTCACAAGAGGAAAAATATATTTAGCAATTATTAACAAAGATATCGCTATTTAAGAATTCTTTGCAACAAAATGTGACGGCGTATACCGATAAGGGTTAAAGGTATGAGTGAGTGATCCAGTGAGGGAGGCATGTGTGTGTGTGTGGGAGAAGGGGTGCCTGAGTGATTGATTGACAATGTATACAATGCTAATGCAATTATAACTTTTTGATCCTACAGAAATGCCTTTCATTATTTTATCAAAGTTATATTTGTGGACACAATCTTATTAGGAGCCAAGTTAAAGTAAAATGAAGTTCCACTCAAAAAGGACTAAAAATCAGGGGCGATCGCATAGAAGTAGTGTTATATAGTGAGTTGTTAGTGACAAGCAAATTTCAATGGTTGAATGATACTGTTAGAGATTTGTTAGCTTAACAGTGCTTCTGTACAGTCGCCCCTGTTCTCCTGTGACCATTGGAGTGTTCGTCCTGTTGCTTCCTGTTCTTCCTGTCTAATGTCTCATTTTGCTCTTCAATATTCGCCTTGGAACAGAAATTTATTGATTGATCGAGTGAAGGCTACAACCGTTTTCAGATTTGTTCTTCTCTGTGTGAAGATGCTGAAATGTAAGCTAGATATTGGATATGCAAATGAAATCGCATAAGGGATGTTGTCTGAGGTTCTGTAAAGACGAAGAGACTAATTGGAATTACCCGATCTTTTTCGTCTGAATTTGTAGGATATTCTGCTTAATCGACACTCCCTACTAATCACTGAAATGAGGTCATCAACATTTCTATCGAGATAGGTTTTAGTGCTATTGTCGAAAAAGTTATCGCACATGTAATATGACGTGCTCCAATAAGAGGTGGTATATATTTAATTATTTGAATTGTTTGACAGAAATTGCACCTTCCTCTATAACATCGGACTCATAAAAGAGACATTCGAATATACAATCCAGAAATTTTAAGATATAATATATTGATTTTGTCATTCTTTTTTAAAAAAACTTACATAATATTTCTTTTATAATTAAATGTAAAAAAGCTTGCAAATGTCAAGTAAATGTAGAGCAATTATCCACCAGAAGTCCTACTTCAGAAGTTTATTGCGCCAATCGATTTCACCGATACTCGGCTTTTGTCAAGGCGACTGAATGAAAGGTTACAGAAAATAAGAAAGTTTTAATTAAGTTCAAAATGAAATTCTATTCAACTGAAGTTGTGAAATTTCTTTATAAACATAGTGTAGATTCTTTGGCCTCTCTGTCTAGACGAGTGGCATTTGGAGGCAATTGATGGAAAGGTGCAACAGAAAATCCTTTGCCACACATAGAAATGTGCTTGCTCACCTTTTGGACTGTGTAGGTGCTGTCTATCAACGGCCATCTGATGGTGCAAGGCATCCCCAGTCTGACCTACATAACATTTGCCGCACGCACAAACCTGTAATTTATAAACTAGGTTTGATGATGAGCAATTGAAATTGTGCTGGACAATTACAAGTTTGCCGCTAGGTACTGATTCATTACAAAGCTACGCATTTTTTCGCATAATGTCAAATCATATAATGCAGATGGATCATATCACACAGCAATCGATTAGCACACATGAAAAAGATTGATTGATGGACTGCTTCGTTGACATTAAAATGGGTCGACATTCCAATGTTTACAAACTGATCGAGCTTCTACACACGAAGCAGCAGGAGAAAGAGCATCACCTGCGTCTGATTCAGACTGGAGGACCTTTGCAGCTTCAGAAACCGATGCACATGCGACTGGTGAGGCTGTATTCTCGATTGCTTCGTGGAGACGCGTCAGTCTGTGCTGATGCAGTGCTGCTGATGCCTTGAAGCTGAGAGTTGTGAATAAATAACTTCATGATTTTTTGCTGATAATGAAACATATAGTTAGTTGAAGCTGGTCATCAAAATGTTTCTTTGATTTGATATTATTCGAAATGATCCATGTGAAAATCCATTATGCAATTTGATGTTATGAATATAGCGACACCATTAAGAAGAGGTTTTACTGTATTTGTAAAAATAATAAAAAATGAAGCTTTACCGTCTGTTCTGTCCCATACTGGGGGTTTGGTTGGTGCCGATGTAGTCAGACTTATCTGGAGTGTTGAAGCACTTGTAGTCCGGGTGCCACTCCTGCCGACTTCCAATAACACTTTCGGGGCTCCATCTCTTGACCAAAAGATCGCTAGGCCGAGCATTTAAGCACTGTGCCACGGAGACCACTTGTGACGGTAAATAAGTGATCAACGTCACCACTTCCTGTGATTCAAATTTTGCCGTCATCTCTTGAATTTGAGATATTGATGCCTCGTTAAATTTTGCAATAAGGAACTTGAGTGCTGGATTTATTTTTTCATCAAAATAACAAACAATTTCATTTTCTAGCTGATAAAGCAAATAAAGATTCAAGTAATTGAATAGAGGAATCTTCAGCTTGACTCAGCGGTTCCTAACCTTTTTTATATCGCGGCACTTTATTGAGCTCTAAACATTTCCGAGACATTAAGAGGCTCGCCAAATCTAAATGCGTTTAGCTTTATAGACAGGTGTGCATGAACATAGAAGGAAATGACCTGAAGACATTACATGTCAAAACTTGTGACTCTGCTCTTAGTACTGTTCGTATAATCAGAGAAAACATAGAAAATCTCTTTTTAGCTAAAAACTGCAACCTGCGTCCCATTGGATTTACATGTGTTTTTCTTTGATCCTGTCTGACAAGAAGAGGAACTCATTAGAACTTGGCAGACGTCCATATTCGTAGTAGGCATAGCGTGTACATCATTCTGTGAAAGTCTCACTTTCGGCCTCGTTCCCTGCACAACTCGTTCTGGCTGCCGGACTATCACTATATCGCCCAAGAAGGCATCTCAATTGGCACAACGAAATGAAATGTCTTCCATTTATTATCTCTTCGCGGCACACCGGTTCGCAGCTTCTCTGATCGTTGTATAAATCGGCTGTCCTAATTAGAATAATCTTGAAACGGTCGAATGAACTGTTACTGAAAACTGTACCCCACTGACATGATTGTACCACTGCTATTGATTGATCAAAATATTCATATTTCAACATACTCGTAGTTTCATCTTCATTGCAGTGTCACACCGACATATGGATCATCGCACAGGCCTACGTCTACTTCGAGAAAATGATTCTCAAAGTAAGTCTGCAAATACGCATGCTGTATTTTCCAATGAATGTCAGGGCCCCGAAAGCTTTGTCAGCATTGCAGCTTGTGATAGGGTCTCTTGATTCGTTGAAAAATGGAATAAAACCGATGCTCATGACGTTGACCCCACCTCCACTCATACCTGAAACATTGATCATAGTGACTTCAACACAGGGATGTGCGTTTTCCATGATTTGAAGGAATTCTCCGTCACCCATATTTTTTCAATTTCCACTTTATCTTGAAAATCAATTTCCACTTTATCTTGAAAATCAATTTCAACTGGTGAAAATATTTGCCTAAGGGGAGTGGTCCTTCCCCATTCTCAAAAGCGCCCTCTGAAGATTCCAGACGCACAATCCATTTGCTTCAAGGCGCCCTCCTGAATGTATAAGGTGCAGTAATCACAGTAATTTCATGATCTACACACGATGGTGAAATAAGCACCCACTTGAACAGCTATCACATCCATTTAGCAAACAAAGCGAGGAATAGTGATTATAGAAATCCGCACACTTTTAATGTCATCATTGGTCATAGATTTTATATAAGCTTGCGGTATTTTTTCGAATAGAATCCACGCATAAATTGAATAAATTAATCATATAATCCGCCCTCTAATAACTTTCACCTAAATTTATGGATTAAGATGTTTTTATGAGTTTTAAGTGAACCGATTGACTGTGACTGCATACTCATACTCATACGTTGTTTTTGTATTATCTAGCAAAGGCTGTCATGTCAATATGTATTGTGTTCAACAGTTTACCTAACCACAATTTTTTGAATTCTAGATAATCAACATGACATACATGTAGATCATGAAAATCTTAGAATAAAGCTGTCTGTTTAAAGAATCAATTTTCATTGTTATCTTAAAAAGATATTGCACTTCTCATCGAAATGATGAGAAGTTATATAGAATCGACAATAGCTCAACTAATACTCCTAGTCATGGGAATCGATATAAAACCGTAGATAAAAGTAAAATGGTCAATGCTGTATCGTCACCCAAGATAAGCTTCTAGTTTTACTTCATGCAAATCTTGTGAGTTCCTCGTCACTAGTTTTCTATTTTATCTTCGTTTTCTTCCCTTTAGTATCCGACTCATCAACATTAATAGTTATTTACACAACAAGTGCAAAGTATCCAGCTTTATTGCATTTTTTGAGATCAACATGTCTATGCACGAGCCCGAAGGGCGAGGGTTCTGTAACTCTTTGCACGAGTTCTGTAAGTAACTTTATATTTCACAGAACTACCAGAATCTATGATCATGATCCTTAACATGATTTGAAAATCAAACCAAAGCAATTTTGAAATCAGATAGCCCGCTTCTCTGTCCATTGTACATGCAGATTTATCTCATTCTATTATTCCACTATAATCAGTAATTTCAGCATAAAACAAGACTGCAATTTTTCAACAAATGTACATCTAGACTGCGATTGCAAGGATTTTAAGAACAAATGTCCGAAAATTGATCAAAACAGCGAGAGCAATGGCTTCATACAGGCTATTCAAGACGAAGTATTTAATTGTAAGTCTGTCGCCATTTACACTACGTGGAAGAACCGATTCTCAGAATTCTTAGAAAAAGAAGAACGTAAAGAGAGTTTAGAAAGCGTTTTGATATTTATGAAAAATCTTTCGGGAAAGTACGCGCCTTCAACTCTTTGGCAAGCGTACAGCTGCCTAAATAAGTACTATACGACCTATAAAAATTGGAAATCGTTTAATGAAGTACCAATTTTAAAAAGCTTCATAAAAGCGATTGAAAAGAAAGGCCAGCCGAAAAAGCAGTCTAAGGTAATATCGAAAGATCTATTCAAATTTTTCGATGCTGATCATAACGAGCAGCCGCAGCTTCTTGCGAAAAAGGTTGTAGCTCTTATAGGATATTACGATGGCTTACGATGTGTTGAGCTAGTCAACTTACTGTTTTCTGAAGTAAAGGTTTCTGCAAATGAGATAACAATACATGTAAGATCCAGCAAAACTGATCCAACTGGAAAATCTTCATTTTTTTCATTATCCCTAAATTCCAGGATGAGTATCACAAAGTTGATGACAAAAATGGGAGATTTTTCAGAAATTTCATTTACAAATCAAAAAAAATCACATCTCAACCAATGGGTCGTAGCATGCCGTAGTCACCGGTGTCGGACGTGTTTTCAGCGCGCTCTTAGCCTTGTGATCATTGTGTTTCTGTTCTAGGCTGTTAGGGATTGTTTTTCATTAATTTTGGTATCATTCATCTCTTTATCACATTCTGTTCATTTCTGTGTCATCGGTATCCCCTGTTATTTAGTGGCTCCAAAGTTATCGCTGTTTTTCAGTCCCTTCGATTACTCCATTATCTAATCACGTGATTCCTTGTTTAGTGATTACCATAGCTTAGTTTCATTGGCTTGCTTCTATCAACACGCAGCTGCAGTGTGCTTTGTCTCGTAATCTGGATTCATCTCTCTGTCCGATTTCTCTGCTGTTGAGAGTGCTGTAGCTTGGCGTATTGTGCCAAGTCAGATTTCTATGTAATTCTCTCTCCAGAAGTTGACTCCATCAAGACCAAGTTACTGGACGGTTTCCCGTCTGATGAGCATGTGTATTGCTTTGACGAGGATTGGTTCACTGTTGCCAATTTAACTAATCCTCCTGTTTGCCAGACTCAGGATGTTTCTCACAGTTGTGTTAGTTCCAATGTTAAGGAAATTTCTCCCAGTTCAGACAGTCCTCCATTGCTTTCGAAATTTCAAGAATTGGAGAAAGCATTTTCGACTCTGACATTGAAGCTGGAATCCAAGATAGCCATGATCTCTACTTCCCTCCACGAGAATACAGCTGATAAATCTCCCAGCATTCCTTGGCCTGCTCCTCTTCCCCCCGTTTCTTCCTCCCAGTTTTACAGCGGTAATTTTCCTCCTCTCTCATCAATAGATGTTCCTGTCGATCGCTCACCTGGTGCTTTTCAAGGTCCAGCTCTATCGAATCATGTATCGAATCCCACTCCGCCTATCTCAACTTCCCGGATGCCTGTCTTTCCCGTGAGACAGACCGGTTCGATCCAGTCCGTCCCTCCAGACTCTGCAATCTACATGCCAAATGAGCTCATCCTGACAAATTTTCCTGATGATAAGGATCTGTCTTTCGGTATATCTTCAATCATTCAGTCTATTAGAAACAGTTCTCCTTCCTCGTCATGTCCTGAACCAATGATGTTATCCGTATTGGCAAGCCGAAAGTCAATTCTCATAGACTGGTCAGGCTGATTTTTAAATCTGCTTTCGACGCGAAGCTTTTCAAATCAGCTTTCTCTTCCGCTTCTCCCCTTTTTTGTGATTCAAGCCAGGTTCGCATTCGATCAAGCCTTTCGCCTTCAGGACAGGCTCTCCGTCGGCACTGCTTCGAACTGAATAAACAAGCTTCCAAGAGCGACAATGGCTCTTCTTGTGAGAGTTTTAGTCTACGGGACTCCGGGGTTATTTGGCGCTTCGTTCGCAGAGATGATGATAGCTGGCAAAGAGACTCCTCTTGGTTTGATCGTACTTATTCAAAAAAACTGAAGAGCCCTAACCTTGCACTTAAGCTTCTTAACTTGAATGCTCGCAGCATTGTCAACAAGCTTCACATTTTTCATTCCTATATCTCTGACTTCCTATATCTCTGTCACTGAAACTTGGGCAAATAAAAATTTTAATGATGCTTTATTTCAAATTTCAGGCTTTAAATTATTCAGATCTGATCGTCGCAGTGGTAGTCGCGGTGGTGTTTGCCATTACATTAAGGACTCACTTCAGTCTTGTGCTTTGGATGTCGCTAACAGCTCGAACTTCAGTGATTGTGTTTGGGCTGAAGTTTATCTTCAGAATAAATCTTCCATTCTTGTAGGTGTGGTTTATCGTCCTCCTAATTCATCAGTAGCTAATGACAGTGTCCTATTCAAGCTCTTCCATGAAGCCTCCTCCCTTCCCCATCAGTTTAAGCTAATAAGTGGCGATTTTAATTCCCCCCAAATTGACTGGGAGACACTTTCCTCCAACAAAGACTCTGAAGATTTTCTTGTTTGCACTGTTGAGTCAGGGTTCTACCAAACTGTCTTTGAACCTACACGCGAAGAGCATATATTGGATTTATTATTCTGCTCCACTCCTGATCTTGTTACCCGCGTTGATGTAATTGAACCTCTAGCCTCTTCAGATCACAATATGGTCTTGGCTGAACTGGCTTTTTCTGCTGAAAGAAAACCAATTTCTTCCAAGTCGACTCCTCGTTATAATTTTAAGCAGGCTGATTGGGACTTGTACCGTTCCATTCTCGCTTCCAATAACTGGGAAAGTTGCTTCCAGCACAAAGATGTGAATGAGATATGGGCTTCTTTTCAATCCGCTATTCACGGTACTTTATCGTCAGCAGTTCCAACCATGAATTATCTTCGAAGTAACAGACCTCCTTGGGATTCTCCAGAAATTCGTTCTTTAAAGCTACAGCGCAGAAGGGCGGAACGTATCTTCCTTGACACCAGATCTGAAGAGGCTAGACGTTTGCGCAATCATACATCTAACCTCTTGAAACAAGCAATCCTCAGATCTATTTACAATTTTGAATCATCTTTGGCTAACAGTGACAATCCTAAGCGATTTTGGAACTATGTAAAATCTAAACAAAAGGTTCGATCCACCGTTGGTCCGCTTGTCGACCCGTCCACTGACCGAGTAGTGGATGATCCCCTACACTTGGTGATTCCTACAAATCTGCTTTCACCTCTGAGTCTCTTCCCATGAGTCTGTTCATGCACAAACTGATCATTGCCTCGCTGATGTAGTCTTCACACCTGATAGAATTCGCTTCCACCTATCACATAAGAAGAATTTCTCCTCCCCTGGCCCTGATGGCATTCAATATATCTGCTACAAACAAGGTGCTTTTGTTCTGCTTCCACTTCTTGCTCGCCTTTTCCAGATCTTTTTTGAGCTGGGGAATATCCCGCTAGTCTGGAAGCACGCTCTGGTTACTCCTATACATAAGAAAGGTTGTCGCAAGAAGGCAGAGAATTACCGTCCGGTCAGCCTGACTTGTACTGCCTCCAAATTGATGGAGTCGATTGTTCGCGATCACCTGTGGCAGTTCTGGAACCAATATGACATAATCAAGCGCTCTCAATTTGGTTTTCGATCCAATTCGTCTAGTACCCACCAGCTCTTAGAATTCCTCGAGGATTTAACATCTGTTGTGGATCGCGGTCAGTGGGCTGACGTCATCTATCTCGATTTTGAAAAAGCGTTCAATTCAGTCCCTCACTTTAATCTCCTCTCGAAATTGACTTCCTTGGGCATTGGAGGGAGACTTCTCTGTTTTCTGAAAGCTTTTCTTGAGGATAGAACTGAGAGTGTTGTCGTGGATGGTGTGCATTCTTCCCCCTACAGCATGATTTCTGGTGTCCCCCAGGGATCCGTTTTAGGCCCAGATCTGTTTGTCACCTTTATTAATGACATTCATGACACCTTGACAAACTCTTCTTTATTGAAATATGCTGATGATGTAAAATTGTACTCCGAAATCAAGCGCACTGATCCCCTGAAAGCCAAAGAACTTCTGCAAGCTGACCTCAACGCTGTAACCACCTGGTCGAAGAAATGGCAGCTATCGCTCAATCCCCAAAAGTGCTCCATTCTACACTTTGGATTTCGCAATCCTGCCTCGGACTACCGTCTGGATGGAAGTTTCCTGAATAATTCCAAGTGTGTCAAAGACCTTGGAGTTCTGATTTCAAAAGACCTAAAATTCTCTCGGCACATTCTGACCTGTGTTCAGAAAGCGAATCGCATTGTATCTGCCATCCTCAGGACATTCGTCTCTCGGGACCCCGATCTGCTTATTCGTCTCTTCAAGACACTGGTCCGCCCTCACCTCGAATATGCCATCCCAGTCTGGAATCCATCCCTGAATAAAGACATTCTGGCTATCGAACGTGTACAACGTCGATTCACCAAAAGCATCCGTGGTCTATCCTCATTGCCCTACGAAGAAAGACTGAGAGCTCTGAAACTCCCTACACTACAATGTCGTCGTCGGATTATGGACCTTACAACCGTGTTCAAAATATGTAAACACCTTACTCCAAGTGATCCTAATTCCTTCTTCACCTTTAGTGTTTCCCGAACCCGTGGTCATAACTACAAAATTTTCCGCCACCCAACAAATCTGAATTGTCGCCTATCCTCCTTTTCCCACCGCATTATAGATGACTGGAACCGCCTCCCCGACGATATTGTGAACAGTGAAACGGTGAAACAGTTTAAACGAAAGCTTTTTATGTTTTATTGTAACTTCTAATTGTTCCCTCCTGAATGTATTTCCTGTGTTGCCTTGGTGCTCCTTGCACTTATTGGTGTACTAAATAAAAAATATAAAAAAGTGCCATCGTATATTGCGGAATTTTTGAAATTAGACAATCCAACTGAATATACCAGTCACTGTTTTCGTCGATCATCAGCCACAGCTTTAGCTGATTCAGGGGCTTCACTCCCTTCATTGAAGCGTCAATTTCGATGGAAAAGTGACGCGGTGGCGATGGGTTACATTGACCAAAGCAAAAAACACAAATTGGAAGTTGCCCAAACATTAAAAATCAATAAGAACATATCAAACTTACAAAACATCAGCTCAACGTCTCAAGCGCATTCAAAACAGGTGCACATCCAAAACTGCTCAAACATTGTTATCAACTTGTAACTGTTTTTCAATGACTTAATGGTGATTTCCTTGTAATTATTCAATCAATATAGTTATTACTTTGTCATTAAAATTATAGTTTTCGACGCTGGACAGTAACACGAGATAACCAAATTGTCGTTTATTAGTTAAATAATATCGCATCTGAAAAGAAGTCAAAGCAAAAAATACCTATACCTCGTATTGTGAAGTCACATACATATAATTATGAATAATTATGCATCCGCGATATTTCGCGCAAATTCTATGCATGATTTTCGTTGTAGAGGATGAAAAACTTTCTATGTGCTAATGTATTTCAATGGAGGAGTGCAATAAAGACTGTTTATTGCACTCTTTGAAATTTATGCACACTTTGGAAAGCATAATGGAAGCAATAATCATATAGATTATAGCACTGTGAAATATAATAGTCTGTTCACCTTGAACACCCTCCCGTATAGGGCCATCAATTAAATGTCTGCATTTAATCACAAAAATATCGGGAAGTAAATCTCAAACTCAGAATTTTTTTCAAAAGAAACCCACCTTCGAATAAAACCCGTTCGAAAAAATCGGGTTGTATTAGAGAAAATTCGGTAATAAGGCGCTTCTGTTTCACATAGTTTAAAGTTTGAAGACTTTCCTGGTTTCATTTACAAGGTGTGAGCTTTAATGTACGCTCATAACAGAAAGCAAGAATTGCCATGGGATATCCTCAACTCCTTAAGTTGAGGAGTGGACAATACGCTCGTAAAAGAATTGCAGTGAGTGGCCGATTATTACTTCACTACAATTATCTTGGATTTTCGATGAAATGAGCTCTCAGAGGCTCTTGTTCATAGAGAAAAGCTTCCCTAAGGGGATCACGTCGCGGCTCTGTGCATTTAGCGAAGATATTTATTAAGTGTTTGATGGCAGGAAGCCTTAAAGCTTTTTGTTTCTGATTACGTAATGTTGCTCTCATATTCATGAAACTTCAAATGTTAAATTTTAGAGAGCGAATTATCGATGAGAAACTGTGAACAAATAACTCCATTATGAAAATTTGGTTTGATTGGTTTACATGGAGACATCACAAAGAATTCGAACCGCACTAAGTGATTAGGTTTATAGACATTTTCCGTGCCTTCATTTTTCATTTCGTGACATCGCCATGCGTTCATATATTCGAACTGGAATCGTTATATATCTAGTTGAATCCAGCAAAAAAAGACTGACTGATTCAACAACCAGTTGACAGTCTAATAGGTTAAATAGAATTGTAGTCACTTGCAGTAGCTGCTGCATCTTCCATTCTTAAAGATCAAAATCCATGCATTGAACTCAGCTTGGGTAACATGATGGCATGGCAAACGAGACATCATTCTGCAGGAAAAATTGCTACTTTGGTTCCTGTTCAAAATGGTATTTTCACATAATGGTGCTAGCGTTCAGTTTCAATTGACCTGTCACAGGGAAAGCATCAAAAATTCGAATAACAGAAACATTCTCAGCAGCATTTGAAAATATATTTCTGTTAAAATTTTAGCTGGAAGGCCTGGAAGCCTCTGACAGCTCGTGAAATGGCCTACTTATACCTGCTTGCAAACTGAGCGGCTATTGAGTGTCCGTCCAGAATTTAGCAGCAACATACGTAGGTTTTAGGTGTTGCTGAGGATGTTTCTCTTAATTGCATTTTATCTCGAGACTTCCCTGGGACAGCTTTATGAAAACCATTTTGAGACCATTTTTTTGTGAGAACCATTTTTAGTTGACAAAGTAGCTTCAACTGTGGAACGCATGTCATTCTTAGAGCAATCCGTGAATTTAATTCCAACAACTTCTAGGATGCTGATTTGATTTTCATCTTTGATTTAGTGGCACAATAGTCTCGATCAAATCTTTCAATTCGCAAACCTTCACATGCGTAAGCACTTCGATTTTCATACCAATTCGTGAAGCGCTGTTGCGTTAGGATTTTAATTAATTACAGATTCATTTATGAAGAAAAGCAAAATGCATTGACCTCTGAGTATCTCCATTAACCATACAGAAAATTGATACCAACTTGTTCTACACATAGTGTACTACAAAGTACGTATTGAAGTTTAATATTTATGTGCGATGTGACGGTGTAGCACATGGAGATGTTCAATTGTACTTTTAGATATGCAAAATAGATGTAAAATACTCATAGTTCGGCAGCCAGAGTGAGTCTCTGCAAGGAAGAAGGCCGAAAATGAGACTTTCACAGAATAAGGTACACTCCATGCCTACTATGAATGTGCGGGTCTGCCGAGTTATACCCGGTTCCTCTTCTTTTCAGATATGTACAAAGGGTTAATCCAAAGGGACGCAAGTTGCAGTTTTAGGCAAAAAAGAAACTGTCTATGTTTTTTCTGATTAAGCGAAAAATACTAAGTCTATGGTCAAACCTTTTGACATGGAATGTCTTCAGGTAATTTCCTTTTATTTGCATGTGCTGTTATGATTTTTCTGATCGGCAATGTATGCGAGTTTGTGGTTTAATGTGGATTAAATTGTTGCCAGATGCTTGCCAGAGTTGAATATGTCAAGCTTCATAGACAAGGATGCATGAACATATAGGAAGTTACTTAGGACATTCCATGTCAAAACTTGTACTTCTTGGTACTTCTTTGCATTACTTTTCGCTTAGTCAGAGAAAACATAAAAAACTTCACATCAAAACTACAATCTGCGTCCCATTGGATCAACATGTGTTTTTCTTTGATCATGCCTGACAAGAAGAGGAACTAAGTAGAACTCGGTGGATCCGCAGATTCATGGTAGGCAGGGTGAAATACATAGAATGCATCATTCTGTGAAAGTCACATTTTCGGCCCGTTCCCTGCAGAAACTCGTTCTGGCTACCGGACTATCATGATGGGATTTGAAATTTATCAAGGCCTATGTCGCGATGCTCGCGAGGACCAATTGTTTAATAAATTTTGTGCAACGTAATTACGTTTCAGAGTAGCGGTTTTTCGCTTTTACGCTTGAAACGTAATAATGTTGCATCTCATAGAGAATCCGTTTCGCAAGTGAGAAGCGACGGTAGCGTAGGATATGATATTATGCCACAGTCGGCTCAATAGATCATCCTACAGATTAAAAAGCTGCTCTGAAGCGTAACAACTCTTCAATTTAACATGTTTTAATGTTACATTTTTCAGTAAAAATTGATGATAGAATAAATCAAAAGATTTTTTTCTATCATTCTTGGTGTGATTTAAAAGTGTTTCAGTTGAAAGCAAAAATAATTAAGCATCCTGTGTAAAAATTTTCATTATGCAATTCATGGAAAAAGTAAATTTTCAATAAAAATTTAATATTCAGCCACAAATCGACTTCAAGCGTGAAATTCAACATCAGAGTCGGACTTTTGGGGAAAAGCTTGATGCATATAAAATGTGTTTATGATCAATTTCCAATAAATTCATTTTTGGTCTATAACTGTAAGAAAGAGGAAGCAGACTTTGAAATCGTGCACTATCATGATTATACGTTCAGTCAGTATTAGGCCTTTTTATGTTTGCTATTGAAATAGATATGATGCAAGTAAATATCATATCACTGTCACTTAGAGTTTGCCATTATTAATGGTGTGTAGGCAATATTGACTTAGCGTGTAGCTCCTCATTAGTTGCGAATGTGCGCTGCCTCCACCTTGATGAAGTCACTACCACCATGCCTAGCTGCCTCTATTTTGGCATGATTATTAATTACCATTCAACACCACATTGTAGCCCGCGCGAGGGAATACTCGAAGGCGATAAGCTTATTATTGTATTCATAATCTTTCGTCAATCGATCCTTGTGCTGAATTGATTAAGAAGTTAATTTGAAGATCAGCCACAGAGAATGTGCATGGTGAAGATCATCAATTTACAAGAAACAGGGAAAATTCAAATATTTCATTTACAGGAACTTAGAGTATTTCGCCCAGCTTGATATGCTCGTTCAGTTCGACTGATGAAGAGCTGATTCCGGTCGGTGAAATAATAAGATCTGACTACTTTTCACTTTCTGATTGTTAGTCAGACTTGATATTTTACAAGATGACATGCAGTGTCTAGGCGTCTGCAGTAAATGTACAAATATTGAGACGAAGATTTATCGGATGGTTTTTATTGATTTTCCCAGATTTCGCTGGTTGTAAGCTAAGCTATAAAATTGTTTCAGTTGACTTTAAAACCATGCTTAATGGCATAGGAATCGATAGGTTTGTCATAAAATGCATATTCAGTCGTCTAATAAATCCATATCGCGTTCATAGAAATGTATTTACATTCACATGTATTCATATTCATTCAAATCTGTATTAACTAGCATTAAATTTCACTTGCGTTAGCGTGACACATGTAAAATGTACATCCACTATAGTCGAATTATCTCACGAAAAGAATCAATCGGATTCACTATTCTTTCAGTTTCGAATTACATGTATAATTGCCAAAACCTATTTCGTATCACGAACACTGTTTCCCATGTTATGCTTGAGTATCCAAAAGAATAAATGTTCATTAAAAAATGCAACTTAATTACCGTGCCCCTTTATATGGACTATTACATGTGTCCTATTGGTGGTCCCCATATTGATGTTTCACTGTACATGGAATCTGTTGCGTTTAATTTTTCAGTCCTGCGTTTTTCCAAATTTTATGAGTCAACACCCCAAGATTGCCAAAAGTCCACACCCTTGCTCTGACTTGTAGGATGTTTCGTAATTTTTCTCTGTATTCCAAAACTCTATGGAAGTTATTCCCGGTTCCACCAGTTCGTCTGACATTTGAGAATTTATGAATATCTATAGATTCAAAGTACCTGTATTTACTATTCCAAAGCGCTTCTATCTTATCAGTGCCGAGGTGTTAGAAAATTATAGTTGAAACATTCCAATTATTGTTGAACTTCTACATCCGCTGATGGAAATTGATTTTTTCGTTTATACCCTGTTTAGCTATTGCGCCATTCTGGTCAAGTTTCCTGATTTCCAGTCGTCAAGAGAAAGAAATCGACAGTTAAAACAAAGACTGATATTGGTTGGTTTCCGTTAGAGATTTCCTGTCTCTGTCTTCTCCTTTCTAATTATCACAGGCGTGTAAATCTGATTGATATTCTCCTGGCCAGCAGCTCTTTGGCTAATTGTATTTTTGCAATGAAATTTACTGAAGTGGAAGTCAGCAGTTATTGGGGACATGTAGTAGTTTGTGGAATAGACCTGACCTTACTCAATGTGATAAAAGATTCTAAAATTTGACCATGTGAGATTCAACGGAGATGTCAATGTTTTTCCTACTTAACCGTTATTAATTCATGAATGAGGAATAAATAAATTTGATGTAACTTTGATTTGTGTTGTAAAATTCATTCGTAATACTTGATAGCCACCAAAATTAGTGAAAACATTCTTGTAGTCAGCACCGAGCAATCTCAAACAGGACTCGTTGACTCAAAGAAGGCGCAGTCAATTTCTAAATTCAATAGATTTTGTGTCGATTTTAGTCATTTTGAAGAGAAAACCATCAACCTTCGTCTAACCTGCTGGTAAAGATATTTAAATGAAATGAAAATTTTTATTTTCTGTGAAATATGGATAAAATTGGAGGTAGTCAATGGGATTAATGATTTGATGTGAATTAATGGAATGTGTTAGTTTTCCGTTCATAAACACTCATGCTTTTAGATTAGCACCTGCCACCACTGTATCATTATCTTCCTTTTCTTTTTACTGTCTTCCTGCCATAGGTTACAATGTTTTCAAATGATGTATTTATTTAAATATATAGAGAGGACGACAACTATTAAGTCAATGCAAGACACCAACACCCTTGATTCCCCAACCGCACTCGCCCGACGTAGGAATCGAACCGAATTCCGCGGTGGAGACAAGCTCACACCTTCTTCACTAGACCACGCTGACAGTTCGAAAGGAATGCGAGTGAAGACAGAAATCATATCTTAGTGATATTGACAGCTTATTGTCCTATTATTGTTGACATTTATTGTAGATGTATTGATTTGATTAAAGTAACCTGCTTCTCATTGAAGCCATAAACGAATTTTATATTCATTGGATAGAAATGATTTTTGAAATCTGACGTTCCTTGATGCAGTCCTCGATACTTAATAGTTATCTCACAGTTTTTCAGCTTGTCGATAACAAAGGTGGCAATCGGTGCTGGCGCAAAAAGGGTGCCACGTCGTAAAGTATACCGTAAAACAGGCAAATTCCAGCCACTTTTTTGGCTTCTTTTTGAATTTTCTGCTATATATTTCATATAGAGTACGAGTTATACCTTCATGAACTGCAAGTTTGGCTTTCTGAAGACAATCAAAATGAAAAATAGCTTGAACAATGAAATACGTGTATTTAAGAACAGCTTAGATACGGGTACTTCAAAAAACGAAAAATGGGTAACCTCAGCCATCAACAGAAATTTTAGCAAAACGAACTGTTAGTAACTAAAACAACAATTCAACACGCAATACAAAGTCAACAACAGCTAATTGAAGTTAGAGCACACAAAAAATACATCACTCGTTTCATTATTACAGGCTCCGCAGGTCCATATTCTGCAAGACGTGCATTGGACCCAGTCTGGTCCATTATATCCTGCAAACGAAATTTTACACAATCCACATTCGTCATCCTCGTTGCAAGTTGAGCTGTCTTCATCCCCGTCCGCATGCGTTGAATCCACATTTGACGTTGTGGCGACACTATGAGACGGGAGAATCAGTCGGCCAGCCGTCACTTTTGCCCCACGGGGTCTTCGTTGATTGGAAGTTTGACCGCGCATTTCTCGCAGCATCCCAATAAGGCTGAAATCCAGGTCACGTCTGATGGCTTCTTCGCCGTGGGTCTCGGACCTTATCAGGCGGCTCAGTGGAGCGTCTCGATTAATGGGGGAAAAGCCACACGCTCTGAATCCACTTATCAGATTCTGCTTTGAAGGACTCTCCACCATCCTCCACAACTGGAACAACATGACTCCGAACGACTGCTTCGGAATAGGCCCAGTTGCCCTGGACTCCCGACGGAAGTTCTGTAGGATGATCCTCCACTTGGCTTTCACAGTTCTGAACACAGCGACGTCAAGAGGTTGCAGAAGGTGGGTAGAGTTAGGTGGAAGAGCGATGAATTTCATGTTGTATGCAGCAGCCATTTCGATCACTTCAACAGAGAAATGTGCTGCTAAATTATCACCGATCACGAACTTTTCTCCGTGAAGATCCCTAACTGCAGGGATTAGAGTATCACGAAACCAGGCTGCGAAAGAGTCTTTATCAAACCATCCACTTTTCGAACAGTTGAACACAGTTCCACGTGGTGCACCTTGCGTCCAAGTCTTGTAAACACTTTGCGATTTTTAGATGACGTAGGGCGGAAGAAGCTTTCCGTCAGCGGAACCGCAAAACATCAGTGAGATGTTGGTCTTTGAATGTTCCTGAACGATTTCGATGCGACGTGTTCCCCGCTTTGCAATCACTTTTTGAGAACCAGGATTATCTGTCAGTGCGGTCTCGTCGTAGTTGAAGACATGAGAAGGAGAAGCTTCTGATAATCCACATTGCGACAGTTCATCGAAGAAAGCATTCACCGTTTCTGGTCGAAGTGATGACCTGCTGCGTTTGATATTGCATCCCTGACGAAGAATCAGATTGTGTCTGGTCATAAAAGAGTTCACCCAGTCACTTCCTGGTCGATTATTTGTGAATCGCTCAACTTCACGACCTTTGGATGCTAGATATCGACAGACGAGGTCTTGAAGAAGTTGTATAGTCAGACCGAATCCCCACTTGGTAATAGTCTGAATTGTTCGAGCGATGACTTGTTCTTCAGTTTGCGAAAGTTCTGTGGGTCTGCCAGGTCCCGCAACTATCTCATTCTTCTCTGATGCCTTGATATGACTCTGTAGTGTTTCGCGATTGACATGATAAGCATCGGCAGCTTTTCTTTGTGACATTCGGTTTTCACGAACAGCGCTGACAGCTAACTGCATATCTTCATCCCTGTAGCTCTTGACGGTTTTCTTCGTGGCCATCACTAACAGCAATCACACATTCGAATTTCACACGAAAGAAAATTCATTTACTTAATACGGAATCAAATTAATTGATCGTCGTGACAGAGATCATGCGCAGGTGCAGGTGAGGACGCAAATCGATAAGACACGCGACTGTGTGCGACATAGATATCTGATTCATCGCTTCATCGCTGGCAGCACAGTCGAATTAGCAACAATGGGTAATGTCAGCCACCAACGATATTTACGATTTTTTTTCATTTTACGAATTACAAGCTCCGAAACCAACTGTAACTAATCCAATTGTTCTGAAATGTCAAAAATGAAATCAACAAAGAGTGTGAGCATCAGTTTTTAGGTAACTGTGAATGAAAAGAGTTTTTTGCACTTTTTTGATAAGTGGCTGACATTACCCCTGGTGGCTGACATTTGCCAGTTTTCCGGTACATAAAACTGTCGATTTTCAGAGCTTCTACTCTGAATATATTAATCGGCATCAGGATGCCGAATAGGTCTAGGTCTTAACGGATAGCGCAAGATTTAAATAAATCATCATGACAATTGTACACAACGTATTGCGATTGAGCAAAGTGTATAAACGCATATGCAAAGTAATATTCATCAGTAAATTAAAATAATATAGTAATGTTTAACAATAATAATAATGTATCAGTAATAAATTCAGGATGGTTGTCAAAAGGCTTCCAATAAGCTCTATGGAGAGTTGAAAGTTTGAATGGTCGTTTGTCTCAAGTATTTCTACTACGTCATCTTGGTTTTATTGTTGTCATTTTTCGCTATTTCCATTTTCCCATCATTTGCGGGTATGTATTGGTACCTCTATCCACAGTTGCTCGTATCTTATTCGCAGGTGCTACCGTGATCAAACACAAGCAAATACGTGATACATGAAATAATTCTTGTGCTCTAAAAGCTCTCTTAAGTCGAATTTTATTCGTGAGCGTTTCAATTACGTAATATTCCGTGTTTCCTATTGATCACTCCACGAACGCCTGGATTCGGATCTGGATCCGTTACATTTCCTAGTGTCTCTCATGCTCAGTGATTCTTTGAAGCAGAGGGAATTAAAACTTTTCCATGTTATTATTGGTATTGACCGATCACAAGGCCAATTTTGCTTGAAGCGAGAAAAGTGAAATTTGGTTTTCTTTCCGATCAATCACAGGGAAGCCTCAACCAAATTAAGTGATTCAAACATTTCGCTGTGATCTTGTTTTGCTGCTTACAATGTATAGAGCCGTTAGTTTAGAGAGGTCATAGGCTTAATTGTAACTTAGTGCGAATTTGCATCAATAAGGAACTGCTAGTAGTCAGTCATAAGCCTGTTCTACCAGGGACATCTATGATTAGTATAAGATATCTTAGGGACGTTCAATTCCCATACCATGTACTGGACTGGAGACCAGTAACTGATTAATGACGGTAGTTTGTGCATGTCTGGATCAAACCGTGAAACAAGTTGAAAACAATTATCCAATACTCTAATACTCGCATTCACACAAGGAATCTGTTGAATGACGATTCTGGACCCAGTCAGGAAGAGACTAAAGTGTTACAAAAGTGTTGTAAGCAACTGTCAATAGCAGCAGCAATATCAACTGCTAGTGATTGAAGTTGTTCACCGACGGCACGTAGCATCAATGGGTATTGGTGTGGATTCTGAACATTTTATACATGTTCATTTTTTTGTGCAGTTAGCAGGCTTATTGCAAAAAGATTTTCTGTCGAAAATCGATCCAGTAGTGTTTTTTTGGACTCTTTCTGGAAGATGTTTGATAATCTATTTTCTTTGCTACGTATAAAATCCGTATAAATTTGAATATGAAAATATTCTCGCATCACTGTGATAAAACTAGCCATTAATTTTCGTTTAGTGATAATTGAGTAATTCAAGACCGGAAATAAATCACACATGTTATATAGCTTAATTGCTCTTGAATTCTGAATAAATTCCATCAGTGGTGCAAATTATTATACGTGAGGTTTCTTGATCAGACAATGGGAGAATCAGTGAAAATAGAAAGTCACAATTTATTTGAAATTGACCATCGATGATGTGCTTGCATGTGTATATGTACACAGCACAGATTCTTCCGCCAATTTCCAGGGTTGCCGTGGGTATGGGGATTCTGTGGAGATCCCCATGGGTACCCATAGGAATGGGGATTGAGGCCATCCCCACAGCTCCCATAGCGCTTCTATGGGGATTCTGTGGGGATTCTGAAGATTTTTAACATTCACTAGAAGCAATCAGAACTGACATCATATCACACAATCAACTTCGATGTTGAATTATAAAGTATCACGCAGCCTACTCATCTCACCACGCAAAATGCATGAAATATCAATGCTGATCATTTTCATATTAGCAACAAAAGTTCAATAATTTTGAATGACTTATATTGATAGTTCTAGGTGTGTCAAGGACGTCTGAAGTGGAAGAATTCTGGAAGTCTCCTTTACTGCAGAGCCGAATGCAGACTTACAAATATTTGCTCTAATAGTACAAATAGCTGATAAAATTATTTGTGATACAATTAAGCTTGCGTGATCAATGCGATTAATCATTATTAACCTAGATTTTAAACTAATTGCGATATAGAAGACCTGTTGAGTCCAACCCACAAAGCAAGACACATGAAAATGTTGAATGATTTTCGTAGGATACATGAACAGTGTGATAAAGATTTCTCACAACAAATCATTCAACTGGAAGCCATCTACTCGCATTGCAGTCATATTTATAGTGAAAGCTCAGATTTGCACCTGTCCACGACTTGTCATAACTTTCACTTTCATCTGATAGGCATCCTTAACTCCACACTTAAGTGAACCTCAATAAATGGTTCATTTAGCTGCATTTCATCATCATACACAAATGGGTCAACATCCTCCCAACTCTTGTGCAATAATTCGGTGACATGAATGGTAGAGAATATCAGGATGATTTTCGTCGAAGTCTGTATTCATAATAGTAGATTATATTGATTCAAAGCTTTTTCCTTCACTACGTGTAGGCCTGTATAGTCGATTTCTACTGCGAAACAATTCTAGATTTGAGATGCATAAAGGCCAAACTCCCTTTGACATTTTACTTCTTTATCGGCATTAATGGAGATAGGATTATCAATGATTGCTACATTATATCAATTAACGAATATTAAACGGGAATATTTACACATTTGAACATGGCATGATCCACTGAGCAAAAAAGCGATGGCTATAATACACATTGGTAGACCACAAACATATAGTGAAGGCCTACATAAGAATTTTTGAATGGTGACTTTTTTGTGATAAAGTGACCATTTTGAAGTACTGGCAGTGTAGCAACATATGAATATTTTTAATTTATGTTCAACCCTGTCTTTGTATGTTGATGAACTTCCTATTATTTGAAAATAGCACCACTAAGCAACCAAGCGAATGAAAAACTCACATTGGGAACCCCAAATACCAACTCACAGGACAGCCCAGGATTTTATTCTCTCAAATGGAACATGTGAAACTCGTATATAATCTATCAAAACAGCCAAGTACATGCACTTAAAATTATTTGCAGTAAAAATCGAGTCTTCAAGAAAAGCAGCTGACTGAAAATATTGTGGGGACATTTAGGTCCTTCAGGACTTAAACTAACAGCTAAAATGTCAATAGATATACAGGGTGGCGCACGAGTGTATTAACAGTTAAGCAAAAGACGCTATTCTAAATTGGAAGGCCATAGAAATTTATTTTGATAATTATATCTACAAATGGGCAAACTTACATCTTCTCATGCGTGTGCTCAAATTGCTCACCATTTATATCAATGCATTCTTGACAACGGGATGCAACACTTCTGCAAATTTTGGAACACAAGTCTCTGTTGAAGTTGGCAAAAGATTCAGTTATAAATTGTCTAAGGTCGGCGATATTTTTGGGTCCTCTTGAAAATACATCATCTTTAATAATTCCCCACACACTAAAATCCATAGGCGTCAGATCTGGTGAACGTGGTGGGTATTCAATGGCTCCACGCCTACCCATCCATCTGTTGGGGAAGCACTGATCAAGGTATTCACGGACCGCTTTGGCGAAATGGGGTGGTGCACCATCTTGCATAAAAAATAAACTATCAAAATCGTGTCGGTTCCTCAAGTTTGGAACAATGGTTGTTTGCAGACGATTTAGATAATTTTGTCCATTCACTGTACCTTCGAAAAATTCTGGTCCAACAATTCCAGTTGACGATATCCTGGCCCATACTGTAATGCCAGGTTGGTTCAGCTGCGATTCAAGTTTGTTACAAGGATTCTCTGTGTCCCAATAAACGCAGTTATGTCTGTTTACTCCACCAGATAATTTAAACTGTGCTTCGTCACTCCAAAATATCAAATCCATGAATTCTGGATTGTTATGACATTCATTAACAAACAATTCGCAAAATTGCAAGCGCCTATCGGTATCGTCTTCTAATAAACCATGCACCAAATGTGGTCTGTAGGGCTTCATCTCTAGGTCATGTAAAATTCTTTGCAGTGATCTTCGGCTTATTCCCAGTTCATTACTGCGACGTCTTGTTGATAATTTAGGATTTTCCACAACAGATTGTGCAACTAGATTTTGATTAATATCCGTGTTTACCGTTGCTTGGTGCTTCCGCGGTAGGTCAGAAATTTGACCACTCGCCTCAAATTTATCTCTTAAGTTATAAATAGCTTGACGTGATGGTGGATCAGATTCGAATGTTGCACCCCATGAATTGTTGTTTTGGGTTGGTTTTTTGGGTTTTTTTGGTTTTTTGAATTGCACCCCACGTTGTGCGTTTTCATGTTTCCAGTAACATTTTAAGATAAACTTTCTTTCATCAAACGTCAGTGTGCACTGCGGCATGATTGAAAAAAATGAACTGAATGCGTAATTCGTCAAACAGTGAAAGGTAGACGGGTAGGTTGCAGCGATCTCTGCTAGCTAAACTGGTCTGTGAGTTTAACTCACATCCGAAGCCTGGCTTGTAGAAGTGATTCCTGCAACAGATCGATAAAGACATGCAGCTGCCTCTGCATAGCATAGGCTGCTAACTTAGTAAGAAGAATCAATGCATGAGGTTAAGTGCTGGGTACTCTACTGTTAATACACTCGTGCGCCACCCTGTATTGATAAATATTCATGCTTGCTTTTGTGAATCATGCTGTACTTAATCATGCACGATTGTCTACAGCGAGGAATTTAAATATAGTTCTTTTGAAATGAGTGTGTAGGTAAGTAAGTAAGTAAGTAAGCGTTTATTCTTAAGTAAATAGAAATCATCATACAAACGCATCACATAGATTCACCAATTCCGTTCAATGTCATCATGTACTTTTCAAAGAATTCTTCAAACGTACTATTACAGGTAAAAAAGTATTCGAAAATTTTTCGGTACGCGTGTAAGGCATTTCATACTTATTACAATACAACAGTTTTCTTGGTAAAATATCACGAAGGATGTGAGTCGGTGTTGATTCCATTGTCTCATAAATCGTCAATGCTGCTTGAAAACGTCTTTCTTTTAGAGATTCACTTGAACAACTGCACAGTCTGTCGACACATTTGCCATCAGGTGTCCAATACATGATTCTATGTACACGATTTTCAATTCTCTGAATAAGGTGACTTTGTTTTTTGTTAATGCCAACGAATACAGGACTTGCATACTCAAAAAGAGAACGAATCAATGCTGTATACACTACATGGAGATCACATGGAGATAAAAGAGGCTTGAGGTGTCTAATGACATGAATACACCGACAGGCTTTCGTTTTCAGATGTTTGAAATGTTCTTTCCAGCTAAGGTCCTCTGACAATGTAACACCAAGGAGCTTCATCTTGTGAACTTGCTGTATTGGAAGCGATCTCTGTAAGAAAACAGGATACCGAGTAATCAACAACACCTTAGATTTTGCGGTGTTTAGTCTCATCTGATTGTTTTCGCACCATATATTCAAATTGGCAGTTTCATTAACGATCAATCCTGTAAGCGCTTTTGGTTTTTCTGATGTTAGGGGAATTATGAGTGTGAAATCATCTGCATATTTCACAACTTCTGTGGATGGTGAAGAACTACAGAAGGTTCCGATAAAAGCAGCAAATATCATCGGTCCCAAGACGGAGCCCTGGGGCACACCAGTCCTCATTTGAATGGCTTCAGATTTCAAGTTCATTATTTTGAGACGTGCTGAGCGATCACAAAAATATTACCTGAGCCAAACCAGAAATCCATTTGGGAAGCCCAACTCATGAAACCTTTCTAAAACAAGGCGATGATTAATACAGTCAAATGCATTACATAAGTCGTAGCTCAAGATAGCACTGCCAAAATATTTTCGCTCATCAAAGAACTTAGATGCTGTGTGAACTGTGCGTATCAACGCCGTTGTAGTTGATGCACCGGGTCTAAAACCATGCTGAGTCTGTCCGAATGCGTCGAGAAAAATAGATTTCGTTTTTCGTAGGATAAGTTTCTCCATTATCTTTGCTGGTGTTGACAGAAGACTTAGGTAACGCATTTTCTCCGTACTCGGTGGGTTAGTTTTTAGAACTGGCACAAGTATTGTACATTTCCATTCTTGTGGTATTGTGCGATTTTTAATTGATTGGTTTATAATCATTGACAATGGCGCTGACAGAATTTCAGCCAATTCCTTATAAGTTCTGGTTGGCATGGTATCTCCACTGGCTTTACTGGTATTAACGATCCGTAGACTTTCCAAAACCTCCTTGGGTGAAATAGATGCAGTCCAATCATCGTCAAGAGTATCAAATGTTGACACAGGGTTCGAAATATCACTGCTATTATACGAGGAAGAAACTTTTGAAACCAAATGCTCCAATAAACTTTCAACTGACTCATGATCTGGAGTTAGTTTTAGTAAAGGATCGTGCTGATTTTTCCGTTGATTTGGAGCCAACCTCCACATTCCTTTTGCTGACGACTTGCATTTTTCTGCCCATATCTTCTTTGCTCGAGCCACTTCCACTTTCACTTTCGCTTTCAAATGGTTATATAAACTCCAATTTTGCGCTCTGTAGGCCGCCCAACGATCATTTATCAACTTCTTCGTCAATGGAGTCATCCATTCCTTATCCGATCGCGTTATTGGGACATATGTGGATGGGAGACATATTTCTATCAAATAAGATAGCTGCTCTTGAAAGGCATACCACTGAGAGTCCACGTTATCGAAAGAATCCAATAATGAGACCCAATTAACTTGAGAAACCACATGAAACAGATAGGCCAAGTTAGACTGTCGAAAATCATAATCTTTGTGAAGCTTTATGGAATTATGAATGTCAGTTGGAACCAAGTTCTTTGGTGAACAAGTCAACATAAGATGATCTGCTGTGGCAATAGGGGAATCATAGACTATACAATTGGTGTCGTAAATATCAGAAAGATCTTTAGAAACAACAATATGATCAAGTACATTACTCTTCCGTGTAGGCTTCTGAACAAGATCCACAAAATCCAACTCATCACATAAGTTTCCGATCTTAAAATGATTAAAATCGCCGACAATAATAGCACCATACGAAGGCTTTGTACACAATAAATCGTCAATGATACGAAGTATTAAAGTGTGCACATCAAAGAGAACATTTGATTTACAATGAGGTGGTATGTAAATACATAGAAGAAACATCTTCAGAGTAGAAATATCAATGACAAGAAGGTCATTTATGACGGCATACGTATGGGTTACATCAACAAATGAATATGATGAATGTAAATATATCGCTACTCCACCTCCTCTACGATATGACCGATCAGATCTGCACGTGTAAAAATCAGGTATGCTCACGAGAGAAGTCTACATTAGAGTTCAACCATGTTTCTGTCAAACATACAATCGATGCCTTCTTTAAATGCACACATAGTATCAGTTCATCTATTTTGGGCAACAGTGATTGTACATTGAGTAAACAAATGACAGGGTATGAAGTCTCATTGCCACTTTTTAAAACCCTAACTGAAAATTTTTGCTGTTAGAGTCAGTTTCCACAATTTTGCCGTTTCGAATAAAGACATTTTCACCGTTTTCGCGTCTTTTCTTTAGCTCTTGTCTTAGTTTGTGGTTCAGTTCTCTTTCCATACGTGTTTGATCTGGCTTTATGAAGACATCTTTGAAAGTGTTGCTGTTTTTTAACTTGCAAGAGTTTGGAGTTGCGAAGTATAGCGCTACGCATCACTGGATTTGGACATCCTAATCGTATCAGACGTGGCTTTGCTCCACCTCGTGTAATAGATCCGATTCGAGAGCAATCAGATACCTTAAACTTTTCACATTCAAGAGTTTCTATAATTTCTTCAACCTTTTTCATATCAGAAACTGTACGTTCAGATAATGTGTTTACAGGATCTTCAGGTACGCCAGAGATTATGAGGTAATCACGTTTCTGAAACCTTTGTACTGCTTCGTTAATTATTTCTTCACTGTCTGGCCTAATAGCAACACTCGAATGATACTCGTTAAGTATATCGTGAACCTGCTCCAATTTCTCGCATTTATTTTGCAGCTGTTCGTATTTTTCTTTCAGATCTTCATAGCTCAAGATCAAAATATCCAACTTCTGGCTCAAAGGCTGAATGTGCTTTCGAAGCTGTGCCTCTAGGCCTGCATCCTGTCGATGCAGTCCTGAAGTATCAGACTTTGTTGACATTTCTGCATATTTGGCAAAGAATGATCGGTATGAGTGACTTCGCAGCGCATTTGCATCAAAGAAGACAGACATCCACCTCCTTTTTCCATCGGAAGCACTTCCCCTATTTCAAGAAATGCAATTATTTTTACAGAGAGACGATCCCATTGGGCCGGAGTACGTGTATAGAATTTGTGGTATGATCGTCTCTAGGCGGACGATTTTTGCTGCCTTCTGTCTGTGAAGACATTGTCGTGTCGAAGATTTCAACATCAAGCACGGCCCCTGAAAATCACTCATCAGACGTTGACATTGGCCACCGAACAGAACGTTTATGTCTGAAAAATTTGCAGTCTGCCGAAATGACCCATTTCAAACTCGAAGCGAGGGCTTCTTATTTGGAGGCTTTCCACGCAACCGTGAGCAATCTCAAACTTTGATCAAAAAGAACACATGCGTTTGTGGCGAAAGTTGACATTGCTGTGTCCACAAAACCGCACGTTTCAGTCGGATAAGGACAAGACAACAAAATCGAAAAACTTGACGTTTCTTGCAGGTCTCATTCCCACAATAAAAGTTGATGACATGCAACCATTAATCAAGGAATGGAGGCCGCTGGCAATCAACAATGATATTCAGCCACTCAAAGAAGAACGGCTAGATGCTTATTGGAGCAAGATATTCGAAAAGCACAAATATCCGCTGATCAAAGTTCTTGTGCAGGCATTGCTTTGTATTCAGCCACACAATGCTGCTGAGGGAAGAGGATTTAGTGTAAATGCAGCTGTAGTCACAAAGGAGAGAAATCGTCTCCAACCCGAAACTCTGAACGGTATCCGGCGAGTGCGATCTCACTTGAAAAATATCGATGGATTGCAACATTTTTCAGTAACTCAGTCCCTCATCGACTTATCTCGAAGCTCATCCCGGCGATACTTCCAATCATATGAGCACGATAGTGCTAGTGATGATGAAGAATCATGAACGTACATTTTTAGACTATTTAAAGAATTGTTTTTGCCAAAGAAGAATTTTTTATCGGATTGTTTTTATGGACAGATTTCAGTGAGCTAGATTGTTTATTCCTGACGTGTTTTTATTTATAGTGATCATTTGTCTATCAGTGATGTATTATTATATAGACTTGTTTTCTGGTAACGCAATCACAAATGCAACGTTGTATTCTTTATAGATTCGTTGATTCATAACCCAACCATAGGCGCACTGATGTACTTTTATGAAGATTTGTTTTTTCTGGTAGCGCAATCATAGATACACTGCTGTATTCTTTATAGATTTTTTGATTCTTAACACAATCATAGGCGCACTAATGTATATTTTTATAGATTTGTTGATTCAATCATTTAACGAAATCATAGACGCGCTGATCAATTTTTATATAGCTTTGTACTGCCTATATTTTTTAGAAGGATTTGTGAAATATTCTCAAGGCTTCTGAGATTTATTGATGTATTTGTTAATTGAATATATTGCGGGTTCATAAAAGCTGCGATTTTTCATTCAAAATCACCTGTCATTTATGAATGACGAGGAAAAGAGATGCGCATGATATTGATGACAATCTTACGCATAATGATTATTTTCCATTCACAGTTAAGTATAGAAGGCAATTAATGTTTATATTTACTCTGATGATATAACATGAGAGCGTCCGGATATTTTTCTGGACGAGTTTGGCAACACTGATTCTATCTAGCCTTCAAAAACATTTTTGAAATATTTGAAAATAGTAGTTCATTCTAGTGCGCCTGGTAAAAACTGATGATTGAAAAAGCATCAATAGCAATATTATGCCAATTATTTACTTGCTGACTGAGGATTCATTAGCATCCTTATTGCAACAGACCCAACTTCTGCCAGAACACTTCCTAAACTTTTCGGATTTTGGGATATCGAATGATCGTAATTTTTTCTACTTTAAGGGGCCCACGGCTGCGTATTTTAGGGGGCCCACTCCGATTTGACTCTCCGGTTTTTATTTTTGATAAGAGTGGCAACCCTGATATATATATATATATATATATATATATATATATATATATATTGCTAGAACAAGACAACTCGAGGCACATTAGGAAAAAGGTCACAATGTTCGAATTATATACACAGGCCAGTCAAGTAGCCAGCCCAGCTTTCGTCCTCAGTCGCTTGAGAAGGTCGGCCCGGAGGAGGTCATGTTATGCGGTGTACTGTCGCAATACGGTTAATCAGTTATGTTCACGATGTTCAGCACGCAAATTCGGAATTTTGTGACTGCGAACACTGGCCCAAATGAAGTCTCAAGGCATCCCCATGAGCTCGCAGATTCGTGTCGGTGAAAGTGGCGTCTTTTTCATAGGGATTTGGCATCATCATCAATACGTTCCTATTTTTGCTCGGCCCCCTTGACCGGCAGTCTCATCCCTCACATCCTCAGTAAGCCAAAGGTTCCGATTTTTACCAGTTGATTGGACAAGTCGAATCGATTTTAAATCGTTGCCACGAAAAACTACAATTGAGTTTTTAAGATAAGTAGTTGATCCAGTAATCACATTGCATTTGTGAACCTACTGATTTGAGAGGGTTTTCATTAGTACAACTTTTTTTGATTATTCAATATATTAAGAATTGTATTATAGTGTTATAAATTAATGTTGTCATGTTTTTTCTTCATCGTATGGAAGCGTTTAATTTTCTGATAGACGCTTGCAGGAAAATATCATCTTTCGTATATAATTATGCAGAAATACCATTCGGAATACAATGTTTTTCAAATTCAAGTGCACCCCACTTAAGAGAGACCTTGTTGATGAATTATTTCGAGTTTTCACTTCATATTCTCATATTTGATATCACAAAAGTAGGGCAGTAGTTCTGAGGCAGACAATTCGTCTGTTGTCAGGAGATATTGTCGGCGAACGCCCAGTCATTTCCGGGATAATGAAAAGCAATTAGTTAAAAGCTGGAGTCATTTTCGTACAGGCTTTGCTCCCGAGTCTGTTTGTCATGCGATCAAGGATTCTGGCTTCAGGTAATCCGAAATGATCGGAGAGATCAACTTCTATTTCTGAGATTTCTTAAGATTGGATTTCACAGCTCCAACATCGGAGCGTCTTTGTTCGTATGACGGGAAGGAAGAGATTTCTTTTCTGGTTATTAATTCTGTCCTTGAATTTTCGCTATCAAATCCTTCAATTATCTGTGTGTTGTCGAGTCTGGGCGAGAATTAAATCCTTTTCCAGTGAATAATCTTCTCGACTGAATAAACAATCAACTGAAGACTTGACAAACTTTCTGGCAACTTCTACCTTATCTATAACTCTCTTTTTATCGAAACGAATATTTCCTGACGAAGAGATTAATTAAATTGATTGAAATACATGCGACACAAACACTTTAGGTGCATTTTTCATTTTCACTTTACATCTTTTCTCTTACCATGATATGCCAAGTGGTCTAGCTATCCATGAAATGAATATATCAACGGCTCAGATACATATTGAGTTACATGCATTTACATGTTCTTACATAAACTCGATGGTCTTGTGCCTATAACGTTCTTTGTTTTGCTCTTTTTAACCTGAATTGCAGCATTTTAATCGCGAAAATTGAATTAGAAAGACTAACTTAGCTAGAGATGAATCACATTTATATTGATAAACAGAAGAGAAAATGACACAAGCTCAGACGCTAAATAAAAGTCACAGTACAAGAGAAAAAAAGGCTTATTCAACAGTCAACTGAGTTTCACTGAAAATAATTAACCATGTTAAAAAAACTGTTTGTTGAGAGACGACTCCTTGCTTGATATGTGGATTGTTACGATAATTTCTATTCTAGTATCATTAGCATGTTTTAAAAATTGTAAAATTCTCAATCCTCCGTGGGGCAATTACTGAGACATTGAAATAACTGAAGCTGTGTGTTTGTTCGTTAGTTCTTGCTCCTAAATGGATCGCATTTTCGATGATGAAATAGCGAGATTGCCTCATATTTTAACATAAATGTATATAGCACCATTTACGAGAGGTTATGGAGTAAGGGTCTTTAAACCGTAGCAATGGCTAAATTTTCTAGCGTTAAAAATGAAAATTGTGTTCAAGTCCTTATCCACAATATGAAAATATTGTTTCCGACGTTTTTGAATCTTCGATTATTTTCCTATGAAAATAATTTTTATGCAGAAACGTAGACTCCAATTAAAGAGTTGGAAGGAGTATAGCCATCAACAACTACGTGTATGTCCATTTCATTCGCCACCACAGAAGACTCTACTTGGTATGTAAGACATACATGTAGTACTATTGCATTTAATAAACAATTTCATAATTTCTGTAATGCATGGCTCTGAAATTGAAAACCTAATGTGCGTCTGTGCAAGTCAAATACTGTTGAGACTATTGTTTTTTCTTCTTAGAATCTGATATCAAAGAGCAATCGGAAATGGGCCTGTGCGGCTAGCCTTCTTCTCAGTGCAAAAATGAACGACATCAAGGGATCAGAATTAACGCTGCTCATCCAAGTAAGTTGATTGATTTGCTTTATATGTGAGAATACGATTTCACTTTCAAAGTAGCATCGATGTCAGCATACAGTTTGAACCGGTTCCAGGTTTCCATGAACCCGGTTTTGATAAAGCTTCCCAAGGAAATCATCGAAAGAAATTCAGATAACAAACGCTCTCAGCCACATTTAAAACTTGTGGATCTGTTAACATTCAAGCCCAAAAGTCAATGTCCTCTGACAGTTCGTGGAGGAAGGTCTAAATAGGGACAATGTCAAACTTTCGGAGGCAATTGATTTTCCGTGGAAAAATTGTTGCGGATCCATGACAGCAATCCTTCTTATATAGTGTTTATAACTGTGAATGTAGCCCTTTAGATACTTACGTTCCCTTGAATTACCTAATTCACAAGAAAAATAGTAAAGATTATTTTTCACTGACTTAACATTTTGACATTGCAGCTGATCAGCTGATTCCTAGTAGCAATTTTTGGGAAATGTTACTCAACCGGTCAACTCCATTCTAGAAACCTGGAAAATAATGTTTTATACTCGTATTTTACATGAGATTCGTTGAATTAATGATAAAACTGTAAAAATAGTAAGAAATTCTCATATGAACAGGTCGTCGTAGCGGTGAAATTCTTTTTAAATAAAACCTAGCATTGTTTATTTTAAACATGTTAAAAAAATGTTATTAAAAAAATATTAAAACCTATTTTAAAACCTGCTTTGATGACAGATCTGTCACCGATAATCCCAATTGTTCCACCGCTGATGTCAAGATCAGATTGAATGCATCTGTTCTGCCTACATTAAGTGTCATCGTGCAGAAAAGTATATAACATTTTCTATCGAGTGTCTCGAAATATTCCAGGTCATTGATTGTACAGACGCAGTCAATTAGCGGCCGCTGTTCCTCTTGACTGATTCTATGGCGGTTAAAGTGCTAGAGATCATTGGTAGAGCATGAAATTCTTTTCGTTTTAAGGATGCGAGTCAGTCGTGAATTCATCAGCAATTGTCAGGAAATTAAATAAAGTTCAGTGCTCGTTTTAACACAGAGATTTATTTTTTCCTTTGTATTTGGAGACTCGCATTCATTGCACCTACGGGTTTAGTATAAAGTATTTTAGCCACTTTCATTCAATATTCTTATTCAATTGATTATCAATTGAATGTTTTCTCTACTTGATCTTAGTTGCAATTTACTTAAATTGCAAAATGATGTTATAGCACGTTCGTTGTTCAAGTATGTGGACAATGGACAATGGACAGTATTGTCATTTAGAAATTATCAAGTAGTATTTATCAGAATAGGAAAAGCAGTTGTGTTTGACTTGTTATCACCCTATGTATGGTGTCGTATGACTTTTTGTCTTTCCTGTATCTCTTTCATGTACCTTACTCCTGTTTTAGCCGTTTAGGCTTTGATAAGGTTGTAATTTTCATTACAAATATAACTACAGTTGTGTAGTTGCAATAAATTATTTCTTAAATTCATTAATAATAAATACATGTATTAAATTATTAACATAATATCCAAATTTAAAATTCCTCTGTAAAGAAATCAGTGCCAAAATCATAAAATCAGAGGCAATTTTTTGATATGCTGTTACACATATAGCATTCATTATATGTACATGGAATGCTAGAGATCTCCAGATAATCGTTAGATGACATAACCCGAAAATTCAATCTGAAAAATTTCTACCTAGCCCAAACCCATGCAAGTGTAATTGCAAGAGTAATAAAGTCTCCTAGAAGTCACAAGTCTCGATATCACAGCACTTCGTCTTCAGTTTAAATTAGAGATGTGAGGCGAAAACACGTGCGGGAGGAAAATAAAAAGGTGGCAATTTGATATCAATGCTGCAAGCGTGGTCTGTTTTCTGGGGAGCAGTTGTGATTAACCTTTACATATCAGCCCATAAAAAGAAATGGTGGGAAAGCGAATGCTATAATGCCGGCAATTATCTAGACTGATTGAAATGTAATTGAAGACAGACGGAGCAATTTTCAATCGTAATTAATTTACAATTTCAGGAAAGTAATTTGTCAATCAATTGCACAAATGTAGTGCACAATCAAAGTAATCAATTGCATTTCATGAGTAATTGACACAAGTATATTTCCTTCTTTTAACTAATTTTTGCGTCATGGAGCTTTAATTTGATTTCTACTAATGCTTGTCATGTGGTATCAATGAAATGCTGACCGATTCATTTTAGTAAAAAATAGCATCATAATCAAGAAAGTCCTCACAGACCTTTCAGGATTCCTCCTATGTATTATGCAATGATCTTCTATTTTAAGGAATGTTGCTTCATTCGTACTTAAAAAGTTTTTACAGAACTTTGCCCCTAGCACATCTACGAGCCATGAATTAGGCCAGGGGTTCCTCAATAAAATGAAATAATGAGTTGTATTATCAAAAGCAAAATAAGAGATTTTCTTATCTGATTAAGTTGTCCCATGAGAAAAATGTTAGCATGTCTTTTGGAAGTGTCCAGTGTGTACATCACGTATGCGTTCTAGGTTCAAATGTTGGCATGTGAGTGCATTATATCTGAATGTGCTTCTGGAGATAGGTTTGGGTTCACACTTATTTGCTGCGGAGTTGCTTCTACCGAAATATCATCTGCAGAAGAGACTGAGTGAAGTAACGTCCTGCCAGAAGGGATAGAGGCTGCAACTCGTTTTTCACCCATACAATTCTTGACACGTTTCCCAACCCGTTGGAGGATGTGGAGATGTGTTTGAATGGCGCCGGCCCACAGATGGCAGGCAATAGGGGAAGAATAGTGGACTTGTAAAGATAGCATGCTGTCTAGGAGGTCACTGAATAATTGAATGAATCTTCAATATTCTGAATATTGAAAAATAATTGAAATAATCTGTTTTTAATTGATATTTTTATGTTCATTTGCATAAAATCATTCATCTCAAATTCTACCTACATATAGATCGCCTCTATATATACGTAGCATGAAAACCTTTCCTGTCCCCTCTTAAGGTCCCTGGTTGAACGCAAGAAATCACTGATGCGATATGTCGAAGGCTTGATCTTTGCGCCGATTGACCAAGTACCCAACGGCCTAACCTGAGCGCCGCCTGTTCACATCCGACTCTGTTATGCTCCTTGGATGTTTCTTTTCAAAAAAGGAGGGATTTCAGACATTCGCCTTTTCTCAGTTTGTGTTTTATCACGGAATTAATTGCCATTCTCTGTCGTTTCAGGAATTGGAATCAACTTTCCGTATCTCACGTCGACAACTTGGAGTCTACGAGATTGCTGTGATGCTCGCTCTAGAGTTTTCTCTTACTATACCTATTTATGAAGTTTATCCGCATTATCAACGATTGGACAGATGTCTCCCCACCCCTTCATGAAAATACAATCAACTTGTTTTGAATTGATGTTTCATTCATTTTTTAGATTTTACTAAAACTACAGGTTATAGAAAATGAGCTATCAAAATTCTATGAGACTTCAGCTCTATGTAGCGCTCTTTTTTGATTAATTTTTCTCCGGTCTTTTCTAATCTTGTTCATTTCATTTGGTTAAAGGGGTAATTTAGCTCTAGTTCATTTCATTTGGTTAAAGGGGTAATTTAGCTCTAAAAATACATCCATATTTGAGTAGGCCTATACTAAGAAAGAAACGCACATCTGCATCACAATGCAGTAGCAAATAAGTCCGCACAGATACCACAGCTTGCACCAGGCCTATGCAGCTATACAGGGTGCGGCATAAAAATGTGACGGTACAGTGCCGTCAGCATGGCCTAGGGAAGAAGGTGCGAGCTCGTCTCCACTGCGGACTTCAGTTCGATTCCTCGGTCGGATAATCAAGGGTGTTGATATCCTCTGTTGACTTAATAGTTGTCATTCTCTATAGATAGGCCTATAATGTACATGCAAAGCAAAAAACTCAAAAGCCAAGGAACGACTGAACGGAAAAGCTAACTTAATTCCAATTCTTCACTTGCATGATAATCATTTTGGCAAAGTCTCATTGGTTGACCAAATTGCAATTAATTGCGTTTTCGATTGCAGTAAATGCACTCAACAAATTGCATAATATACAATTAATTTTTCCACATTTTTGCAATTGTTTAAATTAATTGCAATTTTTTTATATGCACCGCAAAATTTATCGCCATGGTTTGCAGCTAAATTCATTGCAATTCTAATTTCACATTACTTTAGTTGGGTAAGCTCCTTCATGAGAGCTGTAACCGTAACTTTGACACGTCAAACATAGTTGACCGGTGTCAGTTAATGTACAGTCATTTGTCTGACCATTTGCTAGCAAAGTGTCAACAAAGTGACAGTTGAATTATCTGGCGTCATATTTCGTATTTTGACTACTTTTGCAAATATTTTTAGCAGCGTGATGGATCACGAAAGGAATTATACATAGTAATTAATAGAATTTCCCTTATTTCTAGTTCTTGCAGTCTCTCATTTTTTAATGCATTCGATTGACTTCAATACCGAAAAGTTTAGCTGTAATGTATATTTTTTAATGGAATTTACATTCTGTAGAATGCAGAGTTTTAAGAAACGAATAAGATAAAGGTCGGCCCTTCATACATTTTGATACATAAGTACTTATTTTTATAGAATCTGTGAGACTAAACCCTTGCAGCATTGAGACGACGACTTATCACGATTGAAGACAGTTCAGCTCGTCACAAAAAGCACATCTCAGCTGGCGTAAAATGTCCGTGAGCGAGTGGTCTCAAGGCATGACTTCTGAAGATGGATAATGGCGAGTTTATGTGACCAGTTTTCTGACGAGATATGTATATGCTATTATCGATGCATCCAAGCATTATAGCGCCCTTCCAAATTCTCTGAAGACAGCCCTAGAGCCGAGAGAATGATGGACTCGAACCATCTGACGCACCGCAAGCTACAGGCTTTTTTATCACTTAGTTATTTAAGACAAGCGCGGAATGTCCAAATATGTTAGTGATGAAGATTTTCATCAAATTTTAGAATTTTAAATAATATTTATTTACACTTTGAGTACAAGTCTATTCGAGAGGACATCTGCATTTATAATTAGGAATCATATGGTCATCCAAAAGAAACGCATACCGATACATGGAAAATTTGATGGAATGTTGCAATAAAATCGAGTCCAATTTCATGGAATAAGGCTAATGATAAACAATTAACATGTTCACACTATTTTTTTCAAAAATTGAGATTTTAGCCAACCCTGAATAAAAATGGACTTGCCCATGGCCAACAGCACATTCTCTCTCTCCATCATCTATACCAGCATTCAGTTGTAGTAAGCAATTCTTCCGGAGATTTTTTCCTGGGGAAAGGTGCCTCTGGTGCTAATATCTATGCTGGGACGCCACTCATTCCCTCTCAACGCCAAAGACAATGGAGAATAGACATTATCTTTGCCGCTCAACTCGGCTTGAGATGATGGTTAGATGATTCATGTTCATCCTATCCATTTCAATGAACACTTCTTTCAACCAGGTTGCAATAAAAAGAAATAGCAAGCATCTAATTCTATGCAATTAAATCAGTTTATGTAATTTTCATGCTTCATATCACCTGCCCAAATTGATCTAAAGTGTTATGGCTAATAGCGAGTCCCGATAACTGGTAGGCTATACATCAAGACTTTTCATGAATGTCTCACTCGCGTAAAAATATGTCAAAAATGTATGGTGCTGTTCCTACCTCTATACTATGACTAAATTCAATCTGGTGATCTCGATTATCGAGATGTCGACATCTCGACCAATTTTTAGGCGTTCGAGATCTCGAAATTACAGTGCCGAGATCTGGACTTTTTGCGATTAGATTTTTGATACTAACATGAAAATTAATGTTGCATGGCATTGCTTGCTGCAACATTTGGTCAACTGTTGACGCCAAATGTACGAATTACCATGGAGTCTGATCACTTATTGAATGCCACTTAAAAGGTAGGCTATAGTTCAAAGTAAAAGGATTACCAATCTGCCTTATTATTCTAAGTCTGCATCAGAATTTTTTCTGACTTCTTCAAAGAGCTATCTTTAGGGAACTTAGTATTAAAGTTTTTGATACAAAATTTACATTTCATGAAGATAAAATTCAGCAAGTTTCATGATAAGCATCCGTTAAGGTTGTCTACTACAACTGGACATTTTCGCAGAAATAACAATCGCTATGATGATAATGCAATTAAATTCTGAAGCCCCATTCCCCCCTATGACTCTCAAATCATAAAAAAGTGGGTCAATATAGCCTATCGTTGGTAGTTGCTGAGATATCGATATTTACTTTTTGCAGCGACTTTTGAATCACCGGTGACTTCCAATACACTTTTGAATCCAATACACGTGGTCTTTTGATAGGTGGAGTGCCAATATCACTAGATTCCTGTTGTCTCTTTCTCCTTCCACCATACCGATCGCGGGCGTTGTTGAAGAACTTAGACACAGTCAGTTCGACCTCCTTGCAGGTTGTCTCAAATAGATCTGTAGATGACTCTGAAAGGAGAAAACGCCTGTTAAATTCACTGGTAGTTAAAATATATATTCAAGTCATACCTACAGAACAGTAATGCACAAACAACAGGATTTTATGAAATTAATTAAATCGATTTTCCGAAAACAATGAAAAATAAATACCAAGACACAATAAAATAACGTTTATTTACAATTCAATATTATTTGCAATTCAACCAAAGATTTTGACAGATATTCCATTGCTCACAATCATAACAAACAGTGGAGAGAGAGAGAGAGAGAGAGAGACGAGGGCCAACACCAAAGAAATGAAAATGACACAAATAAAGAAAATGTGATGATAACATCAGCTACGATGATTGATTTAATGTTTATTCAATTAAAACTTGTTGGATATAGATATATTTCTTTGAAAAAATGAGATATCAATTGAAATATGGGCCAATGGAAAGGAAATGACATTAACCCAGACAAATAAAAGTGTGGGTTATTACTTTATTGATGACATTAATCACATTTATTCATTTATAAAATACTTAATGATTTAATTGAATATGTGCAAATTTTATGAAAATCAATCATTAGAGATCTTATAAAATTTAATGAAATGTTTACATATTAATATGTAAACGTTAATTAACGTTTCGTTATCAGCATGATATGTACGAAATATGACAGATTTTTTGCAATTTCCTAAGAACATTATAATGACGGATCTGGTGGCCTTAACAAGCACAATTTGAAAACAAGTTTGTAAAAGATTCGTTAGTCTTTAAAGAATGGACGATCATTACATTGCTCACTTAATGACATTTACGGATGCAAGCATGTTTATTGCAGTCAATATTCTTATACTTATACGCATTATATTTTAAATTTGTCATCTTCTTTCGTGCAGATAGTGGAAGAACACATGTAACATAGATCACTCAAAGTGACACAGACAAATAAAATGAATGAACTACGTAACGTATATTGTTATGGATAAAAAATTGCTTACAACTAGTATATAGCAACCAACCCACTTCGTACATTTACGCAGACAAATAAAATGAATAAACTACGTAACGTAGGCTATATTGTTATGGATAAAAAAATTGCTTACAACTTGTATATAGCAACCAACCCACTTCGTACATTTATCTAATTTGATCAAGAATTGTGTGATAAAAACATCTTTCATTAATTTTTGATATAAAATTAATCGAGGTTCTAGCTGTACTATATAAGCATTTTGAAAATTAACGGCGTCATACGGGAGGTGATTTTTCACTTTCATGATTGGAAATAGGCTCTCCCTGCTTTTTTTAGACAATTTATTGAAATTAAAAAATATGAGCGTTAAAAACCCAACGTTTCGTCCGTCACGGACTTAATCATGGGCAACAAAGTCCAGCCATTTTTACAATGGGTTTATATACAGCTAGTGACAGCTCATATTTTTTAATTTCAATCAATTGTCTAAAAAAAGCAGGGAGAGCCTATTTCCAATCATGAAAGTGATTTTGAAAATTCTTGCAAAAACCTTCACCGGATTACAATTCACCGGTAGTTAGACCATAAACTCCAGTCTGACAGGACAGTTATCAAACTTAACAAATTTAGATGAAAAGGAAGTCAGTGAATAACCATGCCAAAGTGTTTGGTTCAAGCTCTCTTCTATGTTACTTATTAGTTTTCATACTTGAATTTATTGTTTACCTTAACTACGATTCACTTGTCTGACGATGATCTCGAAATATATTACAAAAAGAAAATATTCTAACCTTGAACAGAACATCAGTTTACTTGGTTCTTCTCACAACATACCTACACCCTAATGAAACTTTATTTATCAATAATGAGCTCATGCAATGCTGTTGTAAGTATCAAAATAAACATCTCACCTGTAGCGGGTCCAAATTTTTTATCAAATTTTGCATTCTCTTTGACTTTGGAGCAATAATCAATATCACATGAATTTGATGGTTTTCAGCGAAAATATAGAGACAGTGCAGTACGTATGTCACTGTGTCTGCAATTAAATGCGAATCAAAACGTGTCCAATAGATGAAGATATATCAGAAATTATTTCCAAAATGTAGGCATAATCGAATTACGACAGAATTCCTCTGAATGTCCAAAACACAAATTACTGACTTGAAGCGTCGTTAAAAGTTTTATAAATTCGCAAGTTTGAGACTCACAATATATTGATGCCGGTGAGTTTGCTGACTGACATGCGTACAGCCACATATCACGATGCAGTGGGAGTCAACTAGCAAATAAATGACATTGCCAGCTCGCATCCTCTTGTCATGTGACTCATGGAATGAAGGTCGGTTCAGCAGGCAAGCAACGGGGAAACTATTTCATATAGTAAATCGGTGTGCGGAGACGAGTCTTACGTAATTGTAGGAGCAACAGTCATCTGAACAGCATTGTGACTTCCCATATGTTCCAGCCCGGATAACATTTAAGATAAGTTTCTGAATGGATAAAGAAGATGCAAGAAAATGAATAAATGAATTACGAGAGAGAGAGAGAGAGTGAGTGAGTGAGTGAGTGAGTGAGTGAGTGAGTGAGTGAGTGAGTGAGTGAGTGAGTGAGAGAAGAGAAGAGAAGAGACGGAGTAGATTGAACTAAATATTCCTTTTGCAGGTGTATAAATCACATGACCGCAATTAATTTCCAAATTTTCTATCTATTAATGAATCATATGTCTTATCTCTTCTAGATGAATTCATTTACAATTTCAGTTGAGGAATCTCCTATTGACTGACCATTTCAATTACTTTGAAAAGATAAGAAGAGTATTCATTTAATCAATGATAATAATCAATATGTATACTTATACAATGAAATTGATAGCGCTGATATAAGACAATATACATTATCTTTGGCGAGCACGGTTATGTGAAAAGCAACTTCCAGAACACAATGTGACTTTACAGTCAATTTTACCTGAACATTAGCAGTGCTCGTTATTTCACAGGCTCAGCTATGTTATATTACAGACATCTTTTCATAATGTAATTTTACGTGACCCAAAAGTTGTACGGTAAAATTATATTGCCGAGTCTGTCAAATTACAGTGTAGGAAGTGGCACATAACTAAGGAAGCATGTGAATGATGTGTGTGCAGCTGCAGCACCATCTAGTGTAATCAGGGCATACCCTGAGCATGCCCTACTCTGCCCTGAAATCACATTGCCCTAAGGTTACCCTAATCTTGCCCTGATATCGAATTTTGAGAAAACTTGCTCGTTATTGATTTTCTTAGGGAAATTATCAAAAATCTTGTCATTTACAAAGACAAAGAGCCTATTTTGAAAATTTATCGTTGCCCTAGTTTTGCCCGAGTGCCCTAAAGGGCCCCGTCAGGGACCCTGACATCATTTATCACCGGGCCCTGTAGGCCTATAGTTGAGTTACTTTGCAGCATTTCAAATGATTTATTCTGGCGGCTATGATGCATTTTCTATTCTTGTTTTTTACCCTTTAGGCAAAACTTGCAGATTCCTATCGCTTAAATTGATTTTCTAGGTCTCTTTCTTTTCGTAGGTAACATTTATACCTTAGTGCTTGTAAGGTCATTGTACTACGTAGTGTACTCACATAAGCCCTATTCTTGAGATGTAAACGAATTATGTCTGAAGGCAGAGATAATTTGCCTTCTGCGTGCTCGAGTCTCGAGATGACATTTTTCAATACAGATGGTCACGGCCAGAACTAGTCTCGAGAGGCAAGAAGATCAATTTTAAGTTAAACGTAGCTAATGCAAATTCAAGTCAGAATTCTGACGAATCAGGAGATTGATACCACAATAAACGCACACAGTAGATCTAGATCGTGCCGAGTCTAACGGGGTGAATAATATTTCCCTTTGACAAATTTATCATAAGAGAAATTGAGGCAAACATATATGCACTTTTCACTTGACAGGACTTCCTGCAATCTGACCGCTTATGTTCGTGTGTTTGCTGATGCGAGTTATACTTCTGCAATGCACGTACCTGGCAATCACGCACGCCAGCTAAAGATAGACGAATATCTACATGTATGTCAATTTTAACGCTCACTACACCATTGCATACAATGACTGATATAGGATTGTGTCCGCTCTAGACTGGCCTATATGATTCTATCTCTGGGTGTCCAAAGTACGTGTTTCCGAAATGTTTGGTAAATGTATTTTTCGAGTGGAATATTCTCAACATTCTACAAACGAAATTCCAAACGTAGGCCTATCTGATCAACCATCTACAAATCATAACCAATTCAAACGCTTCTCTACAGAATGTGACTTTCGTTTACTGAGTGTCTCTTACACGTCAGGTGCACGTGGGAGTCTCATATTGAAATTCACTCTTATTGAAGCTGTTTGACACTCGCGCGGGCAACTCAGCTCACAGTCGATCAAATTCTTGTATTGTAATGAACATTGATAATAAGCTATACAGTGTAATTAAGTCATTTCAGTAATTATACTGAAATCCACTCTGACTGAAGGTACTCAACACCCTTGCGTGTAGAACACTTGCCAAACACCGCGTAAATATTAGGTCGCCAAGCAGGGATGCGGAGTCGGAGTCCCGGAGTCCTATCATTTTTGCTGGAGTCGGAGTCGCAGTCCTATCAAATGATAGGACTCCAGACTCCGGCCTATAACTAGACCCGAGATATAATACAAACAAATTATTTATCCTCGTACACAGCTGTCACTGTCTTGATGTCAACTTTTTCTGTCAAACAAAAGTACAGAGACAGTGCTGTATGCAAAGCCTGCAATAGTTGAGGGAATGAACCGTGATAGTGAAAGAGGATTTTGTCTTTTCACTCGGTGATTTAGTAGAGAAGACAAGCCTTCCTAGCCTCGATCACATCTACGCACCAAAGGTCACATAAGAGACAGAAACGAAATACTAGTTTGTTTGAGAACATTACCTCTTACCCTCACGTTAATAGTGTGTGATGGCTCCTCCAAAGCGCATATTAAAATCGAAAGTGTACTCATTTTTTGGAGGATGGGAGATTTTCCTGCCTGGTAGAGACTAGAGAAAACCCGTGTGAAGCACACATCAAGAAGATGGGAGGAGCCGAGTCACATGCATCCAACTGAAAGCGATATTTGATAAACTTTCATCGAAAATTGTTGATAATTGATACAGCAACGATCACTAAATATAGGTTCAGGTAAGCATTTAATGATATAGGTTGGCAGTTTTTCAAAAAAAACTAGGCTTTATATACTTGCCAACCGGAGTCGGAGTCCTATCAAAAGCCGGAGTCCTATCAACCCCCGGAGTCGGAGTCCTATCAAAATGATAGGACTCCGCATCCTTGCCGCCAAGGGTTACCAAATCGACGCAGCCAAGTTGCCTACCCCAGCTTGCGCTTTCTAAACTGTCATCAAAAACCCTTTGACATTCTAGCAGTCCTTCTTAGAAGTCTAAGAACCCTTTCAACTATGAAGAACCCACTATCTACCCTTCTAATATTCAAGAACCCTTTGATGCAAAATCAAGAAACCATATTAATGATAAAACCCTTACAATAACCCTTACTTTTAGTAGGATGCATTGGAAATGCATTTACCAAATGGGCCTATATCAATTATCACAATCAACGGCAACACTAAAATACATTAACTACTAAAATGCACAATCTCTATTAAACTTGTATGCATAAAATACCTTGCAAAGGATCGAGAAAAGTCGGCCCTATATCTGACAACCAGTAATTCTATATCTCTCACTAGTGAAATTTTCTTATTGGAGGCTATGGCAACATGCGAATGCCACATCTGCGTGTCCATGCAATTGTTGAATTTTTCTGTGTCGGTATTTTGCTATTTTTACCATGATTACATTTTTCCTATTTCGCCATTATGTCTAAACAGTCCTGCGATTCATTAAACAGAAAAGGAATAACTGCAGAAAATGTATGTATTTCAACCGAGCGAACAATCAACCTCAAATTTCAACGAAGCTCTGATTGTGGTCACGCAACGTATGAATATAGAGGAATTTGTCAATCAGGATCAAGATAACTTTATCCTAGATTCTATGAACTACACGTGGTTTTGGTTTGGTCAAAGGTTTTCCATCATAAACACCCTGACGTTGTACTTGTGAGTATGGAGCTAGCTCAGATTTGTCTCGCATCTGAACAGGAGGTTCGAGTGGTGGTGCTGGCCTGTTTGGGAGTGGTGGTGGTGGAATATTTGGGCGTGGTGGTGGTGGCCCCGGTGGGCGTGGTGGTGGTGGCCCAGGTGGTCTGGCTGGACGTTTCCTTCTTTTGAACATTTCTTGAAATATTGCATTTTCCACGATACCTGCTATTTGCTTCTCCATTTCTTCAAGAGTCTCATCCGATGGACGTGTACATCCTGGCTGAATTATGCAGATGAATGCAGTGATTAAGGCACAGAGTTGAAGAGTTGTCATCTGAAATAGAAAATCACATATGATCATCAAATTACCGCAATGGACTTCTTTGTTCTACTATTCGCTGAAAAGCAAAGCAGAAAATGCGTGTATGTGAGTAAACACGATACACTCGCCTGCATGCGGGCAATGATATTTAAGGTCTAGTGAGTATAGTGAGTATTTGAGAAAAAAAGAAAAATGAGTATTTGATAAAACTATAGAATCTTGTAATGTGAGAACGCATTTTATCAACAGATTCATTATTAAAACTTCAAATTACATTCTCAAGCAATATAGGCAATAAATTGTGGATGCGAATATCTTAATATAATTTTGAATGCAATCTGTGAATTAACTTGCCTTCTTGCAGTATAATTATTTCATTTTTCATTATTTGGTTAGATGAAATCATCTCGTGACCATTGCTCAAAGTCATTTCATTTTCACAGCTATTCTTTCGTCAGCTGATTTCATCATCTTAGATCAATTTCCCACATTCTCGCTAAGAATCGCTTTTTTCCAATATATTAGTCTCAATGATTTCCTATGATATATTTATTTATAATTGTTTTAGCCGATATTCATCGCAATCTACAAAACGTTTTTCACATTTGCTCAACCTCTATGGCATACATACTTACTTCTTATACATCTACTGTAAATTTTGGTGCCATTCAAATAGATTCTTATCATTGTTCAATAGAAACTAGAAGTCATCCATGTAGCTAGTTCAGACAGCATCAAAAAAGTGTGCTCATATACTGCGTACGAGTCTTCAAATATTTTTTTGTCTGAACTGTATATTTCCGAAATTAAAACATGCTCGTGATAATTTTGATATATCAGTAGGTCGGATGAAGAATACGATATACTGTTTTCGGAACAATTCGTCTTCTATTGAAAGTATTGTTCATGAATCGCCCGATAAGCCTACAGCAGGCTGTTCATTCAAAAAAAACTTAGTAAAAAACATATAGTAAAAACCTTCTTAACTTTTAATCCGGGACTGGGCGCAAATATTCGAATCTGTAAGAATGAATTCGAACATGAGATTCGCCGCACAAGTCCTATATTTACACTAGTGAATAAAAATAACAATTTTTTTGTTATTTTTGTCTTCCAGTTCTTCTCATACGTTCATAAAGCCCTTCATACAGAGATGGAAATCGGCATTAATTTTAGGCCGACAAAGCCAGCTTCTTTAAATTTTGGCACATATTAGCGTTGCTACATAGTGCAGTCTGTATTCTTATCTAAGTAAGTAAGTAAGAAAGGTGAATATTTTCATTCACATTGATAATCACGGGTACCGCTAAGTCATTTACAATCAATCAATCATGTGCACGTAGAAAGTTGAATTCCGTTAGCAGTATGTGTCGGCTAAATACACTGATGCAAATGACAAAATGAAATCGTAATAATCCCAAATCGTAAAATGATTTATGCTGAAGTATTGGTCCGTCAGTTTAGATTTTTATAGATATTCAACACAATAAATGTAGGAGGAAATTGCAAAAATTCCTATGAAAATCGGGTCGTTGCTACCTGTAGATCACCAGTAAATCACTATCTGTGCAATTTAGGAAGTCATTTGAACCGCAACACATTTTCAGTCGAGGTCTAGTTGTCCCTAATATCCTTAGAGCAATCAGTTAAATGATATTATTTGTGTTTCAATAAAGTTACAGTATAATAAAGCTTATGATACCAAGTAACTCTTCATCTATGAATAATACTGGCTATACTAAGCTATATCGGGAAACAGAAAGCCTAAAACCCTTCCTCCCCAACCTCCCAATAAAATCATCATGAAGTCTTGGTCGATTACAAGATAAATTCAGTGAGCATCGTTGGATACTGATATAACACAATTGGAATTCAAGTGGAAAATAAACTAACTTGACAAACCCTTCAACGCTCTAACTTTGGTTAAAATGATTACAATTATGACTGAGGTAGAGAAGTCATGAAAGCATAAAGCTCGAAAACCAAACGAACGAAAACACTTCTCCAAAATGGCATTTTCTGCTATGACATTATTGGCAAACTGTAGTCTTCATCTTCAGAGATGAATTTGCATGAACATGATGTAATAATCACTGATAATCTGATCAGTTGCAGTTGAGAAATTGTCTATATCATAACATGAACTCATTCACTATTTTGTATAAAGATTTATTGTTCATGCTGTAGTGCATGTCAGAGTTAACTGACTAAATGATTAAGATTTAGTAATAAGTCACCCAGAATAGGCAACGCGAAATTAGTGACTCTCACGAAAATTACTTTCATGAAATGATTTTTCATGAGATTTTTTCTCAGATATGTATCATCAAATTTCACACGGATTTGGAACGTTTTCGCATAAAATATCTCATAAAAATCTCATTAATAAATTAGCAGTTGCTCTTTTATACTTCGGTATTTATTTTTCTGGTATTTATTTATTGAGGCATTCTAAGCCTAATAAATTTCTAAGCTTTCCCCCATAGCATTCCCACGCCATGTCCTCAATAATATTACGGCGTTCGCAGTAATGAACAATCATTGTTCTTACGATAAGATATTGAACTTTGATTGTATATATCTCAATTTTCAACATCTTGCATTCAACATCTAATTGTAAAGTCAAATTATACATGCATGATTTCGAGAATCTGTTGCTTTTTATCTTTTATAGACTAAACTTGGAGATTCTTATCGATTGAATAAGCTTTCTTGTGGCTGTTTCCTATCGCGACTAGCATGCCTTACTGCTCAAACTTATTTTCACAGAAACCTCATGAATGCTCATGATTTTCCCATGAACGTATCATGAGATACTATCCTCATGAATGTTCTCATTGCCACTCATTATATTCTCATCAAGGCATCATGAGAACATCATGAGCTAAATGTTTTCTTATGAGTTTATGATGAGACTCATCACAACCTCATGAGCTCTCATAAAAATCTCATAAATCGGCATTAAATTTTCGTGAGAGGAGCCATTAAATGATCTCAGCGAAGTCAGTGTCGAAGTTCTATCAAAGCCGGGAAACGATGTCGGTGTCCTATCAATTTGAACGCATCCCTTTCTTGTAGCACTGATAGCGCATCAAAATATTTCAGATTAAATAAAATTTGGCTTATTTTTGTATGAAGCACTAAAAAATAGTGGAAGGTGGGGCTAGTTAGGACACTTAATTTCAATTAGTGCTTGACGACATGATTGATTGCTGCTCGCCAGGAATATCTGTCAGGTAATACATTTACATTTATTGCATGTTTTCTAATAAGCGCACCCCAGGCTTGTACTTTTTTCAAGCGTTTTGCTAACCAATTTAGCATATTTATAAATCCCAGTATATGTATCCTATAATATACCCAAAAATTACAGCGGGGGGATGTTTAATAAATGTACTATCATAACTTATACGATGTCATTACCACTGATGCCGAAATGTTCTTCAACTAAAAGTTATAATTCTTACAAGTATTATACTATAATAATTATACTTCCATTAATACTGATAAGTGATATTTGCCAAATATCATGTTCATCTGTATATAGTGTGCGTCAAGTAAGCTGAATTATGATGGTCACATATGACATTACTCTTAAATTGTGTTAATCACATTGCAGCGCAGTTTAATAGCGACAGATTCCGACATGGCTTGACAACGGAAATACCTAGACTAGAATGAGCACCTCTGGCTATCACCTGTCGAGAATTGGGTTAACTGCTAGCGCTAGCTCATGAGAGTGCATTAGGTTATCCAGTATCTCGATTATTATCAGAAATTCCTCATGTATTTTTCATGCTATATCTCACACATTCATCAAGCCATGTCTTACACTGAGATAGATTGTTTGCGGCCTAAAATTACTGCGACTTAGTGACTATTCCATGAATGATGCTGAAAATCATAATTCTTTGAATTTATGATTTTAAAAATGATAATTTGATATGATGATCTACGTATTTCATTAGACATTCAACGCTTGAGAACAACATTTATCTATAAGATATCAACAATAAAAGTAAATTCTCTGTGTGTATAAATATTGAATATTGCATATATCTAAAGTCGAAAAGTCGTGGTCTCTATATTTCATTTTTCAAAAGGGCTTGCCATGACCAGACAAATACAACATTCAATAGGGAAGGTAATCAACTATTTGTTCCAATAGCATACATAATAAAGAAAATTTCAAAAAGCGATTTGGTGTGTATCGAATGCAATTTGAGTATGACATTTACATATGCTGGATATCATGCAAACTCAATATTTGCTTCTTTTTATTACTTCAATGACTTTGACAGAGTCTAGCTAGAAATTAAGATTAAACATATTCATATTCTTCTATTCATCAAGGCCTATGAACTTTGAAGAATAAGTATGGTCATTGGTCTTAGTGCCGTGCATACTAGAACTGCAAAGAAAAACAAAAAATATTTTCCATAATGAATAGAGTTCGGAAAAAATTCGGTATAGACAATTGCAGACATAAAGATAGTATTATATATTATATATGTAATTCAGTATAAACAATTTTAGAAATATTCTTTGGAGTAGGTCTCCGGCCGCCTGTTGAGGAGGCTGTGCGAGATTGAGCTCTCGCTACCTGACAATACTAATTCAATAAAGTGCAGGACTTGAACATCCTGATTTTCTTTATTAACTTTAGCATATTCCGCCTTGATTGCCTCACCCTTGATCCCTAACATTTTTTTTCATGGCCTTCTCTACATCGGTGACGGTTGAGAAAGCGTCAATCAGACTCAATCCTTGGGTCTCTAGTGATTTCATCAGGTCAAGCAGAACGTGAAAGTTAGCTGCGATATACGGTAGTCCTGATCTTAAGTCCGTGTCTCCGATGATTTCAGAGTCAGATGAATGAATTATAGTTCGTAAGGAGTCCAAATTTTCGACGCAAAAATGTGCGGCGTTTACCCATGTTCCCCATCGGGTAATCACAGGGTCAGGTGGTATCGGAAGTGTTGGATTGTCTTTTTTCACGAAACTTTTTCTGAGACTAAGAAAATTTCAAATTTGTAATACAATATGGTCAAAGACAGTGGAAAATGTGCATAGTCTTTGAATATGGTGACTGCCGATGCATCCCAATTTTCAATATTTTGTATTAACATATGATTAGATAAAGGGTTGCGAAGAATTTTAGTAAGCCTAAAGTATTTGAGTTCACAAACCTTAGTATTTAAGAAAATGTCTAGGAAAATCAAAATATCTAAATTACCCCAAAAAATAAAGAATATTTTACAAAATATTCTTCGTGTGGCAATGTTTCACTTGCCCTGAAAGATGACCGACGTTCTGTCTGTGGAAAATTCGGCAAATGCCGACAAAGTACAGCATCGAAGAAGCAATAGTTTTTCCGATATATCACCGATGCACAATCAATCAATTTTCAATCAATCAGTCCCCTATGACAATTTTTGATGTGGTCATCGCACATCGAAATCGAAGACTTTTTGGACATGAATGATAGGCGCACGCACTAAACTGTGAACTACAGCCAAATTTTGTGAATCCTGCGACAGATGAGCATACGCAAACAGTTGAATCACTCTGTTTATTCATACTTTATGTGCAATTTTTCATTTTCAGTAGTGGTGGGGCTTCCTTTTTATCGAGGGTTTTCTACAAACGTTACACAATTTACTAGCTATCCATCCTCATAACTGATTTGTCTCATTCCTAATATCCGCTTCATCTTCCCAAGTATGCTCAAAGCTGCAGTTTTATAGCTGACAGTTTCTTGGTTGAGGTGTCAACTTATATAGCATTTATTGAAAATTGCTTGTAGCTAAAACTTTCAATGAAAACATGAATATTTGATTTTTTCAAAGATTCTTCCAATTATTGTAGTCATTTGATGACACTGCAATACTGTAATACTGTGTTTATCCCCAATAAGCTTTAACCCTAGATGTCTTCATCTACCAATTCAATTTCAAAGAAAACATATCGATGTCTGTGAAAAATACTCATAGCCAGGGTTGGAACAATTACAGTAATTGTAATTGTAATTGCGCAAATAATTACAATTTTTGAAGCAATCGTAATTGAAGATTTTGATTTTAAAGTATTTGTAATTATGATTGTACTGCAAAAGTTCAACTGCAATTGTCGGTCAATTACAATTACTTTTGTCTATTTTATTTGACGAAACACAAAATCCAGGGATTGCTGTGTTGAAGTTTTCACACTTGTTTTTATGTTGATATGCTTCTACTAGCAAAATCTTGTGAATTCATCCATCTGTATGTCTTTTTATAGATACTATTCGCCATTGACAAGTAAGAATTTCTTATTATTTAGAGAAATATTTCTTTGGCCTATGCTAGATAGTTTTTGTGTAAATTGATAAAGACTTTTGTCGAATGCTTTTTAATACAAACTTTTATTGACCTTGTCTTCTAACATTGATAAGGAATGTCTTTTTCTACAGACCCCATTCTTCTCCTCTTACATAGGCTATAGTAGGCAACTGGGCATGCTGACCGCTGTTACGATGCATGATGACATATTACATAATACAGAAACGCGCAAAATATGGGCGCTATACTTTGTTAAATCCTTGTTTAGCTGACACTCGCGAAATCATTTAGCCTACCTCTCGCACACTGTAGCCAAAATGAATGAGATAGCTACTACAGCAGTCAGCAATCAGCACAAGCCTGGTATCAATTTTTATGACGATGTTCCACAGACTTAGGCCACTGCTGAGTGTTGATACAGGCCTATAAATACACATATAGCCTACAATCCCTTACACACATGCACAATTGCAGCCTACATATAGGTCTGATTATGTGCCGCACTTTCACCGAATTTTTAGAATAATCCTCTACACCAGAAAATGCAAGATTACAAATGTCATAATAAGGGCATTTCGAACTTATACATTAATATTTCCTCTAATAATTTGCGCAAATCTCTAATAAACGCCGTCCTCTAAAACGCCGCAGGTGAGAGGTCAGCGTATTAATAATTGTGAGGCCTAGTTTTGATATAAAAGAATGTACATGTAGGAGAATGCCTTTGCATGGGTATGGAAAGATCCTTACATGAGATGGCGCAACCCATTTTTGGGCGTTAACACCGTTTTTAGAAATAGGCCTACCAATCGTAGCATGATAGTTGCCTGCTGTTAATGATGACTCAGACAATACTCATCCTGTTTCTGGCGGTTTCTGTAACTGTATCGTCGAGGTAAGACTCATATCATGGCTCATCAGGATAAAGTTTTTGGTATGCTCCACCTCAAAATTATCATTGGAAGGTTGCAACGTTGCAATTTCAATAGAAATTAGGCGGTAACTCTATCTTGCACTCAAAATCAAATTTACTAAGACTTGAAATTGTTTTGGACAGCTCACAATTGCCCAACGTTGTTCGGAAAATCGATGTAATTATAATTGTAATTGTGCAATTAATAACTACACTAATTAGCAATTATGCAACTTTTGAAGTAATTGTAATTAAATATTTTGATTTCAAGGTAATTGTAGTTATAATTGTAATTGTAGAAGATCAACTGTAATTGTAACTGAAAAAATTGTAATTGTTCCAATCTTGCCAAAGCTGCGCAGCATCGGACCAATTGCCCGCTTTGTATCCAATATCTACCTATCCAGGTTACGGACGGCATTCACAACCTATCCATGTATATTGCATGTATATGCGAAATTGATCACATTAAAACTTAGTCTTGGTTAGTTAGGATAAGCCTTGTTGTGATGCGTGATTTTTATTTAGTATTTCGTGGGTAGTGCACTTCATTAGGAATATAAAATGATTTCCTCAAATTATATATGCTCAATCTGGTTTTCGCTGTCATATTTTACCGCTTGTTGCCCCAGTTGATGCGAGATATTAAGTATACAATAATGACAAAATCGAGAAAGGAACTTGACGCCTCGACCATCTGAAGTGGTCATCGTCCGAAATCTGCAGTACATATACTGACTAGCTTTGTATTATCACATAAGAGATTCAAATTGCAAATCATTAGTGCGATGGTGGACTATGTACGTGCATAATTATACGGAGACCTACATGAACATGACTGAGGTAAAGAAATTGAACTCAGAAGAAAATCAGCAATTCAGATAGAAAATGATAAAGATAGCCATCTAAAAACTAGAAACCAACGAACACTTTCAAACAACATACTGCGCTGTTGAATGAGGAATTGGGACTAATTTCTTCTAGTCATCAAACGCGTTCCATTGGAATTACTGTTGAGCAACCCTGTTCCGTAGCCTATATGAAAAATAATCAAATTGTTTATGAATTTTTTGTCCTTTTTGACCCGTCGTTGCATTTTCGCTAAACTTCGATCCGCAATTTTTGGTCAAAAGAGTGACCAAATGAAAGGAAGAATCAACACGATTCTAGTGGTGCCACTCTCAACCTACTTCTATGCTTCAAAAGTGTCCGTAATTTGTGTTTGAAAATTGTAAAAATACAATTGGGTCGACGCAAATGAGTTCCTGCAAATTGAAAATCGAGGCCCTTATCTGGAAGGGTTACGAAACACAAATAAGCATCATTATCGTTTGAAAGCACCTTCATGGAGACGAAGTTATCAATCCGCAATGGTTTAAATCACCCTGAAAATTATGCAATGCCTTAAATGAAACAGAGATCAATAAATTTCAAGACTGACTTTGTTTCTCTTTTCTCCTAGGCTTACAGCGTTTCACTTTCTACTTTCTTTGCCTATGAGCTCAAAGATGCCAGCTGATTTCCTTTACATTTTAGGGTACCCGTGATCATTGACGGTTGATTCATCTTATAGGCCTACCGTCGTTTTCACGATTTGACATTTGAATCTCTCTTAATTAGAATTATTTCTATTTGAATAATTAAGACGGACGAGCTCTCTTCAGATGGGCTTCAGAAGTTTCGAATGCAATGGCAGCAAACAGGAGGTGCACTGTAAAAAAGAGTTTACTCTTCCTCTAAATTAATGCCAGAAATATAAACTTTTGACTATTGAACTATGCGATGATGATCAAGAGTTCTTACTTCTGGTGTTAAAGAAGAAGGAGAGCAAACTTTTATTTTTATAATTGAAACTGCTTTTTATTACTTCAGGTTTGCTTTCATAATTTTATTAATAATTTACAAAATTTGAGGAACCTCACCTTTATTTTGATGTCGTTGATAAGATTGACCAAACTTCGGGTAAATGGATAGGCCTGAAACGCAAAATGATAGACTGTCTATATTTTGTTCATCGGCTCTGTAATAGCAGTGCTTACTTTGAAATTGTTGTCAATATCCGTACAGGGGAGTCTATAAACGTATATTGTTTGCTGCAAATAAAGGACATTTACATTAACTTCTGTCGGTGATCAATAGCCTAATGATTGCACAGCTTCCACTTACCTCCAAATTGTCCTCAATCCCACAGGAATGAAATTCAGAATTTGTGATTTGATTGACTTGCACTTGGAACTTGAATATCTATATTGCATACAAATATTCAAACTTAAATTTAAACAATATTTCAAAAATGTTCTAGAACCTGGAAACTATCTTGCTATGACTTTAAATGTGTGCAATATCATAGTATTGAATCTGCTTTCGTAAAAGATCATAAAAATGGAAATATCATGGAGATAGAGTTCTATACTATCGCAGGAGAGACATTGATCATTCCATTTTCGATCTATGTTATTAATACTTCCTATGATTTCAGTGGACAGAACAATAAGACCTGTTACGACCATAGAAACAAGATATCCATGATAGAAACTACAACACCATAGACATTTATGGTTGTGACCATGGACATCTATCATGGGCTTATAACAAAGCAGTAGTTATCAAACGATTTCTTTCAACGAAATAAAAAGAGAGAAGGAGAACACGCCTAAGTCAAGAAAAAATTGAAAAAGTCATCAAATCACGGTCTTTATTATCTCGCTTCGACCAACGAAGGCCTCGGCTCTTTTCAAAATGGCCATGGCATTGCATCTTATCAGTGCAACAGAACCCCCCTCCACAAATGGAAACAATGCCATCGTAGAGTCACCCCGGTCTGTTTTGCGAATCTGGTCCCCAGTCGCGTCACAAATCGCATGGCTTCGTGAATCGTGACCTATGGCTCCATATGCTGTCAAGCAAAAGGGGAGGCACCGCCAATTTAACTCTTGGCATTTCTCTGTTGGTGTCACGTTTCCGAGTCTCTGCAGCTGCTTTGATATGTTGCACAGTCGTATTCACTTCGATTAAATTTAATAGATTGAGCGGATGCACGACCGATACCTACCTAACGACCAATAAGGCAGCAAAATGTCGGCTAGACGAGTTTTTGGTTGATCACTCAAGCCATTGCCTCTTTCTAACTGGGGTCGTGAAAGCAGTCGACTATACAGCAGCATTCATACACGACGCGACATTTTGTATGAATATCAGATGCTGGTAGTGCATGAGCAAAATTTAATTAATTGCATTCTTTCTACTGCATAATCTGAAAAAATACTTTCATCTGTGCTCTGAAAGCCATTAATTTTGCCATTGTTATTGTATTAACTTTGCACAAAAATGATTTTCCTAATGACTCTCTTAACAGGAAATTATTCATCTGTGATATCGGAAATTCAGAAGTCTAAATCGCAAAGTGTGGAATGTTTTAATGTAAACTTAAGAGGATCACTGGCCGTGATCAATGCCGACACAATTTTACAACCTAATAAATTCTTAATCCTAAATTTTACTTCTGAAAAAGATAACATTGTAGATCGTGTCGTAAAATGAAATCGCATTTCTCTCATTCTTCAGATTAAAGAATTTACTTGATACTCTTTCATTTAAAACAAGCCCATCAATAGCATTCACAGACGCGAGTTACTAGGAAATGAATAATTTGCTTTTTCAAGTCAAATTTCTCGTTTATTAGTAACAATAATCGAATTTCATTCGCAATTGAATACAAGAGAGCGAAGTAAAACATCACTTATTTTGTAGGAACATCTTGCAAGCGATTAGGTTTGGACTAACATCTAAATGTAACGCGCCAGACGTTTACTAAAATTCACGTGGTGATTGTCTCAAAAATCATTATTCACAAGTCGTCCTTAAATCATTGTTCATCTCTAAACTGTTTTGAACAATTGTGGTATGTAGCACCTCCTTCTCTCCCTCTCTAGAACTCAAGAACTCAAGAAAGTTTATTGACCAATTTGGTACAAACATGAAATGAGGATGATTACATGTATGATGCTACATGGTATCGATGATGGAGATGAAGTTGCTAAGTACATAAATGGTGAGGTGAATACAGATACAGAGATAATGAAAGCGGCAACAGCAGCAACGGAGAGTTTTGAGATGAATACAGTCTGAAATCACTGTCTGAGTTCGTTATGATATTTACATGGTGCATTTTATGGAGCATTTTATGATGAATTGCATGGGAATATTTACAAATGGAAAAATTACTATGTAAACATTTAACTTCATGGAATGACATATCAGCATGGCAATGAGCATAATCTACACAGAAGTGTATGAATCATAACGTTATAAAGTTAGTAAGCATGAATGTCAATTCATCTGATCATGGTAAATGATGATGATTAGGAAGACATGTCATAGATAAACGAGGAGAGGAGACAAATCATTCACTTTCATAGTATAGCAAACATGCAATAATCATGATGATACATATGCAAATGAACAAGAAGGTCAATTTTATTAAATTTATTAGTAATGTACTTATTTACCAATCACACTTCATCACAGCAGATTATTTGACACTATCATCTGCTCGGAGGTGAGGTTTATTAATCATAGCACAATTGCACACAAAGTTGCTGTAATTAAGCGTAATGCGCTCCATCAGCCAGGAATACATTTCCCCAACCAACACGGAAGCACCAATAGGCCAGAAGAAATCGCGACATGGCATAGCACAGAGTATCATCTCACGGTAGGACAGAGATTCCACCGTGGTCAAGCCACTCAAGAAGGCCACGCCAAATCGCGAAAGCCGCCGACCCAGCAGGACCCCCGAGACGAATGAAGAACGACCCGACGAACAGAGCACATCACGCCAAAGAACAGCAGTTAACATGTAGAACTTAACACGTACCTGGAATGATGTAGAAAAAGGATTTTAGCAGCAGTGTTTGGATAATACGAGCAACCGACCTCCGATGTCAAGAAATGTGCACGGAATGAGACAATTATAGCACAGTTTATCTGTATCAGTGAATATTAATCAGTCGCTATTGCTTCTGATATTGGGACTGTTCATTAACTAAAATTCTGCCGACAAAAATTAAACCGATTTAATATTCTGCCGGCAGAATATTCAGCCGACTTAATGAACGACGGTATGACACCTAGACTGGCTGAATATTCTGCCGGCAGAATATTAAATCGGTTTAATTTTTTGTCGGCAGAATTTTAGTTAATGAACAGCCCATTGTCTCTATCCAAGTGTGCTGTTAGCTAGTTCTTTATTTGTTTCATATTTAGTGCGATAAGAATTTCATAGAAACGGTATCGAAAACAATAACTGATTATGACGACAAAATGTACATGTTGATGAATATCTGACATGAAAGGTTTTATTTTATCTTTCGCGTCTTAGTTAAGCAGATTAATCAATGGACACCTTTGGAATATCCACATAGCTTCATTGATCATCATGATTCATTTATGTGAATCGGTGATTCACAAATCTCCGGTTTACGAATTTCATAGAAATCGTGTCAAAAGACCAATTTACAACTACATGGAATGCGTGTGTGCACGTCTAATAATTTGCAAGATGGACAAGTTGAAATGGATGTATGAAGACATCTATGAAGAAATAAACATTGTTTCTGAAGCATTATGCTGTGTCAATAAACTCATCAGTAATATCAGCTTGTCCGATATTCAGTATATACGCAATACATAGAAATCTTGCCCAGAAGTATTTCATCAACATACATGTAGATAAATTCAACTTAGCAGCAGTTCAATGGCTTGAAATGTGAAACCTAGCCCTATATGTTGTTCCTGATGTACATCGCCTTGCTTGTCAACAAATTCATTAATTCCACAAGTTTGTCCTGCCTTTAAAACATTCATGGTTTCATAGAAATCTGATCGCTCACAATCATCTAAGAATAGAATCAGTGCAAGTCTTTCAGCTCTGTATTGAGGACAAATTGATATGAAATGAAAAATGTCTTCTGTCTCATTTCTGTCACAAAATTTACAAGCAAAATCATTATGAGTGCATTGATTTTGATGCGTGCCAGTTTCTGCTGCGAGAGCATGATTACCTGTGCGTAACTTAAGAATATTATCAACTTTGATTTTATCACCAATTAAACATAAATATTGTTTCACTTCGCAATGAAATCTACATAATTCCAAATATCTTAATCCCTTGTTACTATTTTTTGCACTATCTATCCAGTCTTTTCTGAAATATTCCAATAAAACTTTATTGATGACATTTTTTGCTTTTTTATCAAAGGAATCACATTCCTTGAGTTGTAATAATTGAATTTTTTGTATAAATTTTATTATTCCATCACACCAAGTGTTGTGGAATGATTTCAAATTCAAGTTGCTGCTTATTAACTTAAAAAATCTGGTGATTAGCTTTTCATCATTTTCGTTATTCAATTTAATGCAATAATTTAAGGCCGATTTATAGCAATGGAATTCCATGGGTTTTATGCCGAATTCACCAATAATACAATAATTCGTTGTAGTAATCCGCAGATGATGAAATCTTTTATAAAACTGCATTATTACTTTATTTGGGTCATTCAAATTTTTGTCAAAGTATATTTCACAGCCATATTTCATTTTCGATAAGGTAAGCATTTCAAACGCTTCATTTAATATCTTTGAATCTACAGTTGAAAATTCTTTGAGAGTTTTGGCTGTTATATATGATGAAGATTTCCCTTTTTTTGCAATTTCTTCTATTTGCTTTCTATCACTTTTCGCGATCCAGACACCTAAATATTTATGTTCTTCTACTACTTCTACTGATGTTGTAGCGTCTCCATCTTTTGGCAACAATTCGATATAAGATTCTGTTTCATTAAATATAATAATTTTGGTTTTATCATAATTTATTTTGAGACCGTTTTCATTACAAAAATTTCGCATGTATTTTAGCTGTTTGACTAACCCTTTTTGGGAAGTGCTGAGTAAAACTGTATCATCTGCATATATCAATGAAGCCAATTTTAAATCAATTATTTCTACAGGATCGATATCATTCATATTTCTGTCAAATTTGCAGAGCAGATCATTTATGTAAAGGCAAAATAAAATTGGTGATAAACTGTCTCCCTGTGGAATTCCATTTTCTAACATGAACATTTCACCTTCCCTTCCATCAAATAGAATTTTGTATTTCTTATTATTTATGATGTTTTCTGTTAGGGAAAGGTAATCGCTCTTCAATATTATGGCTCTGAGTTTATTTATTAAATGGAACTTTGGTGCTGAATCAAAGCCTCTGACAGATGAATGAAACAGAGGTATACTGGTTGCTTAATGTACAATGATAATACTTTATAATCATTTTTACAGATTTGTAAAATTTCTCGTAATATCCCAATGTTATCTGTGGTACAGTGTTCTTTATGAAATCCTGTTTGAGATTCGTGTATAAATTTATATTTATCAATCCATTTATTTAGCCTATTGTTTGATATTTTAGTAAGAATCCTTTCAACACATGACGATAAGTTAAGATATCGATAGGAATTTGTTTGGTTTTTATTTCTTTTCTTGAAAATTGGAGTTGTCCAGCTCATCTCCCAGGGAGTAGTTGTGTCTCGCAAAATTTGATTGAAAAGAACTTCTAATACACGATACTGATTTCGGTAATTCTTGAATATCTCATATATAATTTGATCTGGACCATTAGATTTTGAATTTTTGATATAATGAACTGCTTCTTCAATTTCTTGCATTGTAATATTTTTGTTCAAATAGTCATCTTCACTTCCTATGCATGGATAAGTAATAATTTCGCTTTTCATTTCGATTTTAGATTGATTTAACTGTTTATCTTTGTCTTTAAGGTCATCTTTAAAGTCATTTGCAGTCAGCTTTGTAAATGATTTCTTACTTTTATTTGGTTTGTTTTTGTTTATTAGTTCCCAATATTTTTTAGAGTCATTTCCCTGAAGCTTAACCATTTCCCGAGAGCCGACGTGGACAAAGTCTTTGAAGCTCTGATTTGAGTTAGATATGGCATCTCAGTTTATGGATCGGACCAACACGCTGTTGCACGCATTGACAAATTCCTGAAAAGCTGTCACCGCCACGGATATACTTCCAGGATGCATGATGCAAAAGAAATTTTGTACCATGAAGACAGACGGATTCTACACAACATTTTGCGAAATGAGCGTCATCCTCTGAATTCAAACTTTAGAAGAAAAAGCCCACAGAATATATCAACAAGAAGTAGTCACTTTTTACAAGAAGTAATCGCGTTTTACCAATCTGACTTTTGCCTCAATACTTACTGAATACATCTGAAAAATGCATGATGATTTAGTCCAATAGATGTATGCAGTTCCTGTATTTGGAATGATAATAATGATTCAATAGTTCAATAGTTCTCTCTCTCTCTCTCTCTCAGAACTCAGAATTCAAAAAATTTCAGGCAAAACATTGCAGCAAATAGGAAGTAGTTTGTAAAATGATATATGAACTTGAAATAAATGAAGATCAGAAAAAAGAAACACTCTTCAACTATGGCGGAGAGGAGACTTTCTGGAGAAAATCTGAAACTTCATTCGCTGCACACAAATGCAAATAATTCACAAATTTGAAAAATCTAAATTATGATAGAGAATTATAAATAGTTCATATCAATGGCATTCATATAATGTAATTATAGATCCAGTGAATGCTCATAGCAATTGTTTGTTATAACTACTGCCAATACACAGATGCATCTGTACATGGAATCAATTAATCACATGGATGTAATGAATCGCGAGTCATATAGATCTCATGACATATCGTAAAAGGAAACCGGGTAAATCCAATTTAATCCACAACATTTGACGAAAATGTGTCTTTGATTTGTAAAATCCATATTTCTGAACCGATTTCAATAGTTTTTTTTTAATCGAACCGTAAAGATCTCATCTATTATGGCATGGTTTTTAAAAAGTCACAAAGCCAAGACCTTCTTCACAAGTTGCCGTTTTTTGCCGAAAAAAGACCAAAAAAGCATGTCCAAAGTTGCAGTACTCTCACTTCAACACGGATTTTCGATTAGATACATTTAAATACACCCACTAATATTTATATCATCTGAAAGAAGAAGATCAGCTCTTTAAGACAGTCTAATTTTAAATATTGTAATTAATATTAATCATTGAATTTTCACTGGGTTTCCATTGTCCAATGAAAAAAATGTCCTCTGAGCGAGACGTTTTCTGTCCTCTGACCGAGGTACCTTTTCTCGAAGAATATCGATTCTTCCATTAAACGTTTTGCACCAAACGAATCCCCTAGTGTGCTAGTTTATAAATCTGTAAAGAAAATTCAGTTTGGTGACGTTACAAGTGAGCAATATTGATTTAAAAATATTTTTGTCCGTTTTTTCGACCAGAGAATTTGAATATTCCCAAAAATTTCATATGGATGCTAAAACCAGAAATTTAGTCAGGAATCGATGAAATTTCACAGCATAGGAGGGATCCATGCTCTTAACATCTATGCAAAAGAAATTTTTCATTTATATCAATTAACCCTCTCAAAATCTCCAAAAACCACGAAAATGTCCTCTGACCGAGACCCTAAAAAATCTCGGTCAGAGGACAACGTTGAAATTGAAGATCTCGGTTAGAGTACAAGGGTCTCGGTCTAAGGACATGATAATGTATGCAATTACATTTAGATCACTTCGTTTCACGCATTCAAGTATTCGTCCAAAGTTCCCGCAGTCTCATGAACCCAAATGCACAAACCGAAGAGTTTCCTCTTCGACATCAATTTGTCCTCTGACCGAGACCTTAAAAATCTCGGTCAGAGGACAAGGTGGGTCACGGTCAACGGACATTATATGCAATACATTACATTTTGGTCACTTCGCTTTACGCATTCAAGCATTCATCTCAAGTTCCCAGTTTCATCAGCAACCCAAATGCAGAAGCCGAAGAGTTTCCTTTTCGACATCTATCTGACCGAGATCAATTTGTCCTCTGACCGAGATGTAGAAAAAATGGCTTTTTAAAAGTGCTAGATTTCTATGGAAAGTTTTTATTTGGTGTGGTCGCCGCTAAGATTTTCGTGTTCAGCGTAAAAAAATGAGTATATATGCAAATTTTCACGGAAATCTGAGACCCAAAGTTGAAAAGACAGAAATGTTGTGGAATAAATTGGATTTACCCAACCCATCTTTGGAATTATAAATGCATCCATCGATTAATTCGCTCTGTTTGCCAATTTATTTGCACAAACACACACCAGCAGATCTATTATTTTATGTGTTAATAGACGAGTCAGTTTTGAAGGTCCGGAGAACATGCATAAAGTCAAACTGTAAGTTAATTATCAAAATTATTTATTTAGACATTTAGCATCAGGACATTACTGTACTACATAGGAGATGATAGATAGTATCAATGTCTCATTGGGACTCACCTGTAATCAATTAGAAAATTATACGAATAAATTGATAGGATGAAAATTTACTGCGGACCTTGTGACTCGTATTGGCAATTAATATGGAGTGATTTGTCAAATTTCAGAAAGCAGCTATCTATACCAGTGATTACGATTCATGTTGTTGACAATCGATTCATCGTTAGCTATCTGTCAATAAGCTGATCTGACTTTGTTTTACTGTTCGTTCCTATCTGCACTTTTCTCCGTAATTGAGACCAACGTCGATGGTTAATTTGATATAGATATCTGTGCTTGACATCAGTCTTTAGTGAAGTCATATTTGATCTACATGATTTCATAACTTTCGGCATAGAGATGTTGCTCTACATTTCAATGCAAACCATGAAATATGCAACGATTGTCAATCTTTGCAGTATTGGGAAAAAACATTATAAATCATAGATACCCAAGTCGGCATTGCAATCAATGGACACATCAATGTAAATCATTTTTATTTCTATGCACACAATAAAGCGTGTAACTTTTTCATCAATTTCTATGCAATGGTCAGCGGACATCTATCGAAATTATGTTAGGTCAATTGCTAGTTTCATCGATTAACAATGTCAACTCATTTCAGATATCTATGTTCGCAGAGTGCATTAGCAATGGCGAATTGTAGGCACATTACTCAGAAAGCATTTTAATTTCTATGCACATAATGCGACAATTTCGTCATAGCTATTTGCATAAATTTCTAGGACTCTCTTATTGCAATTGCCTGTTGAATATACTTTGCTCTGCTGAAGATCTAGCATGTCCATAGTTGCATAGAAATGTGTACTATCATCGCTTTCCAGAAATGGTATTAAAATACTTCTAACGTCTGCATACTTCGGACAAATAGAGATGCAATGCTGTATATCTTCCACTTCTTCAGAGCTGCAATTGAGACAAAAACACCCATCGTAAGATTTTCTATTATTGTGTCTGCCAATTTCAGTGATAAGGTTGTGGTTATAAGTTCTCATTTTCAAAATAGGTGTGATTATTTTATCATCATTTGTTTGATTTAAATACTGTTTGAGGTTGCATTCAAAGCGACATAGCTGTAAATATTTTAAACCTCGATTACTATTTCTTGCACTTTCAATCCATTGCTGTCTAAAGTATTCAGTCAAACGATTATTCACCAGATTCCTATAACTATTTCGCTTGCTGTGGTTCAAGTTCATTGATTCAATTTGATTGAGTTCATTCTTATTAAAGTGAAGATTTTCTATTAATTTCAGCATTTTGATAGTCCATGTGTTACGGTAGTTAGGAAGATTTGAATCGGCATGCATTGAATTAAATACTTTCTTGTCAATTGATTTTCATCACTTTGATTCAGTTTCAACCAGTTGTTCAGAGCTGCTTTATAAAAATGAAATTTGATCGGCTTGATTCCAAATTCTCCAATTATGCAATACGTAGGCGTTGTACGTTTCAAATGGTAAAATTTCTTGAAAAACTGTACTTGTATTTTATTTAATTCATTTAGATTTTTATCAAAATAGAATTCAGCTCCATATTTCATTTTTGATATTGCCAACATTTCAAACGAGTTTCTTAAAATTTCTCCGTCAACATAGCCAAAATCTTTTATAGCTCTTGCTGTAATGCATGCTGATATTTTTCCTCGTTTTCCTAATTCCTTAACATGCTTCTTGTTACTTTTTGAAAAGAATACACCTAGGTATTTGTATTCTTCCACTACTTTAATGGAATATGCATTCTCCTTTATGGTAATACTAAATTATTTGTATTTGTTTAAGTTGCTATATACCATTATTTTTGCTTCATCATAGTTAATATTTAAACAGTTTTCAGAGCAATAATTTTGAACAATTTGAATTTGGCTTGCTAGACCTTCTTTTGTACGGCTCATCAGTAGAATGTCGTCAGCATAGATTAGTGATGCAATTCTTATTTCGGCAATTTCAATAGCATCAATATATTCTTCACTTTTGTCGATTTCTAAAAGAATGTCATTAATGTACAAGCAAAATAAGGTAGGTGAGAGACTCTCGCCTTGAGGTATTCCATTTTGCAATTTAGATTCATCACTTTCACTACCATTGAATAAAATTTTATAAGTTTTATCACTAAGCATGTTCTGCAATAGCGATAGAAATCTTCCTCCCTGTAGTATATGTCTCAGTTTATACATAAGTTTATCTTTGGGGACACTGTCAAAGGCCTTCGATAAGTCAATGAAACAAAGATATAGTGGCTCTTTACTCTTTTTGTGTATCTGAATGATTTCTTTTATTAACCATATACAGTCCAGTGTGGAATTCTCTTTCCGGAATCCTATTTGACATTGATGCAATATGTTATGATTCATAATCCATTTATTTATGCGATTATTGAAAATTTTTGTCATCAGTCTTTCGAGACATGAAGATAGGTTAATGAATCTGTATGACTGAGCTCCATTTTTATCCCCTTTTTTGTATATGGGAGTTGTCCAGCTGAGCTTCCATGGTATTATTTCATCAATTAGAATATGGTTAAACATATTTTCTAGTATAGATAAAGTATCGTCAATATTTTTCTTCAACATTTCATAGACGACATTATCTGGTTCACTAGCCTTTGAGTTGCTCGCATTCTTTAATGCATATATTATTTCATCTTTCGTAATATTCATATTGAGATATTCATCATTGCATGAGATGATATCCAAATTTTGGGTTGCCATTTTCAAAGATAGCTCTTTTTTACTTTCCGTCAAAATCTTATCATTTGATTCTAATTCTGCTTTAAAGTTGATCGCTGTTAGAGATGTTCTAGGTTGCTTTTTAGTTTTGCTGCTTTTATCATTAATCAACTGCCAGTAATGTCTACCTTCATTTCGATATTTGGCTTCTTTGAGATCGTTCAATTTAAGCGATTGCAATTTTCTCCTTTCTTTCTTAATTTCGCTACTTAGTATTTTCTTTGTATTCAGCATCAGAATTAGATTATCTTCAGTTTTGTTAATTCTCCATTTATCTACAGATGCTTTGTAATCTTGTCCAATTCTGCGAGTTTCTAGAGTACATTTCGTTCGTGCATTTGAGCTACCTGTCACTTTGGAAGCTTCTTTACTACTCTGAATAAATCGTTTGTATATTTCGTTTTGATTGGTTTTGTTCGCATTGATGTCGTTTATCAGTTTATTACAATTATCCCGGAATTCTGCGAATCTAAAACTATTTTCGCACTCTTTATTCCATTTGAAGGGTTCTACCTTCCTCACTACGCGTTATTGGCGGTTTTATTTTGCAATTTTATCTTTATTTCGATACACATGGGTACGTGGTCAGTGTATAATCTTGGTTCCATTATTTCGAAGGCCTTCAGACAGCTAATTATTGATTGTGATATCAAAACATGATCAATGACAGATCTACATATCATAGTATTACGAGTTCTGTAGAAAGTACATTTTCCTTTCTCATATCGTCCATTTGCTATCACAAGCAAAGTGTCATTACAAAACTCAATAAGCTCTCTTCCGAATTTGTTAACAGTTGTGTCTTCTGAAATTCTATGAGGAATGTCTAGAAATTCGTTGTCATTTAGAGAGCCGATTCTGCCATTTAGGTCACCGATCATGATAATGCTTTTCATTTTGTACTGATATATATATGCTCTTATTTTGTCTAAAAAATTTTCTTCAACATGCTTTGATTCACGGTTGTCTCGGTAACACAATATGATAAAAAGTTCTTTCATATCTCTCCAGGAGCTATTAGACAACTTTCCCCTTTCCGACACAACTTTCGTTGCATTTGTATAATTTGCGTTTTCTTTGAGAAACATAGATACGACTCCTTTAACGTTTCTGCCTAGGATATTATTCCTCCTACAACATGAATGATGAGCATCATAGGAGTCTATATTAATCGGTTCATTTTCGAAATCAAGATGGGTTTCCGTTAAGCAGATGATATCCGAGTTATTAATATCAGCTACAATATTAGTGTCATCTATTTTATGTTTCAATAGGCCATTGATGCTGACATACAACAATTTTAGCGTCGTTAAGTTGGTGTCATTATTTTTATCGTGTTCATCATTATCGGATACATTTATCTCCTCTCCTACCTCAGTATCAAAGATACGGCGGGATCGAGTGCGGCTGGTGAGACTGCAACTGTTGGGCTGCGACAGTTTGAGCTGGTGCACCTTGATCTCTCACAGGCCCATACGGATGTGGTTGAGCTGGAGGGACGTAGAAGTTTGGCTGTTGGAGCTGTGGTTGCCGATGATGCAATTGTTCGTTGTTGTTAGCTCTTGGATGAGGATTGTACCAGTTTGGTCGCTGGTAACGTTGATAGCCGTGGTACCGTCGGTTACAGTTCGTCACTCTCGAGTAGCAGTTACGAGCGTAGTGTCCTCTCTTGCCGCCATTATGGCAAACCACAACACGTTTGTATCCAAAGGTGTTGTATGGCTGGCGGTTGTTGCGGTAGTTCTGATGGGAGTAGCAAAGTCTTGCCCCTTAACAGCAAATTTCCACTAAAGTACATGACCTTGCTCCATTCATCGGAGCACACGCCCACGCATCGGCGCACGTGAGTGCTAAGAGGACATGAAGCGGGGCACTTGTCATTCATCGGAGCACGTGGCGCCGGGACACGTATCGGCGCACTTGGTTGCTAAGAGGACATGAAGCGGAGCACTTGACAACGGAGCACTTGGCGCCGGGGCACTTATCGGTGCATTTGATGAGTCGCGGTAGGGTATATAAGTAAATGCGCTGCCAGAGAAAATCATTCTAATCATATGTCGACAACATTAACTGGTAGATTACTCCCCCTGGCTAAGACACGTCATCCCAAGGAGGAGATATCCTATACACCTTATTCATCGAAAAACTTTATTGTGGAACGAGACTGTAATACACTGTATATTGTTCCGACAAAGGAGAAAATTGTGTCGTTAGAGAAGATTATTGCAGAGCTTCGTAGCCAGTTGCTGAATGTAATACTGTATGGACCACGCTTCTTGTTTGATATTCGAACATCTGCAAAGCTCCCCAAAGGTGCACTGGACGTGTCCTATCACTATTTGAACATTGGTGACGATTGGGATGTGGAAGAACTGATTGATTCGTTGCAGAAGAAGTTACATTCTCATCTGGAGTGTCGTTATTTTGGGGGAATCTTGTGTATTCAGATTGACATTGGTTTTGGCTCATTGTTTACGTAAGATACATTATCTGAACAACGATATGATGGAGCCACCAACAAAGAAAAAGGCGAACCACAGTCCGTCCTCGCCCTCAACCCTATTATGAGTGCGAGTTTTGCAATAAGCGCTTCTGACTGTTCTCACAATGCATCAGTCATGGACGCAAGGAGACAGGGAAGGAGTATTGCGATCGTTGTGGGAAATGGTGGACTACTGATCATTGGTGCTTTCTGGAAATGAGTTACTGGGGCGACAAGGAGAGTGAGTTCACCTGCATGCTTTGCAAACAAGACTATAATATGGAAGCTTACCATAAACATCCATGTGTGGGTCGGTGCAGGTACTGTGATGAGAAGATTCAGGAGGAGGAGAATGAATGGGATGAACATTTATGTCCCTATTTGAGCATGTATAAATTGTATATGCTCACCGAACCCTTGGACCCGAATCGCCCAGTGGAGTCGGAGAGTACGAATTCATATCCGTACGACTTGTCAAAAGTGAAGTTGGCACGCTGTCCCTGGTGTCATAACATGTACCAAGCATTCTTCTTATGGGAGCATGTTCGCAAACAGCATAAGGTGCGTCGAAGCGATCCGACGTGGTGCGAGGACAAGACGAATGAGGCACGTGACAACTTTGTCTATATATGTGTCTGTGGTGAGATGTTGCATCGTGACGTGGAGGAAGAGAAGGTCCGTCAACTTGTCTCGTTGCATAAGGAGCATATGGGCAAGAAGATATGGACAGGTCAGCGCGAAAAGTTGAAACGGATATATGAGAGACAACCGAATCCGCCCAAGGAAGTGAATAGTGTCCCCCAAGCATCGCTTCGACCAGAGAATAGAAATCGGGACCCAAGCAAATATTCATTTGACTTTAGTAAGAAACGAGGGAAACCTCTGAAACCCATTGTTTTTAAGAACCAATTGAATTGGTTCACGTATAATGTGGATTTGGATGCTGATGAATAAATGTATTGATCAATCTACTATTTTTGTGACTAAGTTATGATTGGGAAGCGTAAGCATTAATCATGACACGTCGTAAATGACGTCAGAGAGGGGGAACTGTAAGACATGTGAAACGGTATATAAAATCTCAAATGCATCGTAGAGGTGTGAAACTCTTCGGAGACATAAAGGCGAATTGATTCGTCGTCATTTGGGCAATACCTTGTTGCCAGCAGCGTGGCGACCACGTTATAAATCCAATAATCAAATGATAAAAGAAGAATGGCAACGGTTGAAACGCGATCTAAATAGGAACAAGTTGGGAAAGTTAAAGACGTTAGGGAAACTGTTAATGAAGAACTAAGTAAGGACATCTAGCATATCACGGTAATCATGCAACGTGGAGATATTTATCGCGGAAGCCGTCGTCAAAAAGGCGGAGGTCAGAAAGGGGGTATTTACCGTGGTAGTCGTAGACAAAAGGGTGGAATCTACCGCGGGAGTCGTAGACAAAGAGGAGGTATCCTCCCATTTGTAGCCCCCCTCATCCCTGCACTTATTGCCGCAGGGAAAGCTGCAGCGTTGGGAGCAGCGGGTGCAGCAGGTGCAGCAGGTGCAGCCGGTGCCGCAGGCGTAACTGCTTTAACGAATAAAATGTCTGGAGGAAAGCGTCGAAGGAGACTTCATCATCGCTAAACCAGTCATTTTGTACACCACCCTAGGAACGGGTATATAAGTCGAGACACACACACAAGGTGAGATTCATTTCACGATACGTCGGATTCAGCATTTGGGCGAGCTCATGCCAGGTTCTTATACCATTACATTTGATCATCCTAAAGTACAACAATGGTGGGCGGAGCAGAAGAAGCCGGTGCGCAATTTCATCGTATTTGATATGGAAGGAGTTAACATGCAGGAAGTCGCTGCCATTTGGTGTCATTATACGCCCAGAGACGATAAACCGACCGGATATGTGACAATTACATGTACATCGCGCTTCCATGACCTTTATCAAACATGAGACATCGGTGTGTGATGTTTTTGCGACTAAATTTATTCATGGTCTTAACCCACGTGTGATTGGGAAATGTGGTGCAGAAGAGAGTGTGATTATTCACCGTTTTAATTTCTGGGTCCTTGAAATGACACGCAAGTATGGAGACGCGGAACTGATTGTAGGGAATGGATTATCGGAGATGGAAAGAGCTTGGTTTAAAAGAATAAAACTCTTGGAAAAAGTGACAATGGATAGTATTTCTCTCCCCGAATGGTCGCAACGCATTGACTCTCATTGGAATATATTCGCCTCATGTATGCGGGATGGTGCACTGTATATGATTGGCTACAAGTAAGATGTGCGTCGCGGATGTAACTGGAAGAATCATTCCCAGTATGAAGGGAAAGAAGCTTACCGTCGAGCCCTGCTACATTTACGCCGAAGGAAAGCACTCACAGAAGCTCAAGCTGCCAAGGTACAGTATGGGTACCACTGTGCGCTGTCAGATGTGGTCGAGATTCTCCTTCATTATTGCTTTGAACTACACTATCGACTTTATGTGGATACGCTGTATTTAAATTATGATTCCTCTGAAGCTGCATGGACCTGAACCAAGATTGACCACATCACTGTGATGCATGAATCAACCACTGTGGACAATGGACAACTCAACAAGTCTTACATTGTTCATTATTGTAACTTCAGTGACTATGCCGAACATCGTACCTTGTGCAAGAATAATGCATGTTGTGAAATGACTCAAGAAAGTGCATCTCTATAATAAATGTTATTCCAATCACATGTTATTTTTGATGATCATTTACTTGGGAAGTCTACATACTCACTAGCACTTGGCAATTTTATGAACCATTTTCAACATTAAAAATAATTCTAACTTGTAAATTTTATGAACCAGTTTTCAACATTAAAAATAATTCTAACTTAGAAATATTACATGATCATCTTACTGCCCCATTTCACCCTTGAATAAAATAGTCACAGCTTACCATGTATGTTTATTGAGAAGAAATCAAGATAGAAAGAATGATTACACATACATTTAAAAAACCTAGTCACTGACTTCACTTACAAAATCAACAGTGTACCAATTGGCGATAGCTTCGTCGATGTTCTCCAATTCACTTCTACAATTAAATCGACTGCTCATATCAGTAAGAGATTTGCGAAAGGGTTGACGGTGAAGGTCTAGTTCGGGAAAACTGTCGGAATTGGAGGGTGTATTCTCCTTCTCATCCATCATGTAATCTTCCACCTGTCCTTCACTTATACTTGGGGGCCTGGGTCGGTGACGGAGGTTGACAATGTAGGTGACGGTGGGATGTAATAAGGTCCATCGAAGGTGGGTGGCGTCGGAGGTAGGGAATACGGTCCATTGAGATCGGGAATGGAGCCCCAGTGGGATGGCAGATCTGTTGGTAAGTCATCATCATCTTCATCACTGGTCGAAGGGCTAGGACTGTCCGGTGAGGAAGGTAATGGACTTGGGCTTCCTGGGGTCGGTGGTGGAGTGTCTGGGATCACAATCACTTCAGGTTCTTCATTGTCACTAACGCTCATCGCCTCTTCTTCCAACGCGTTCCGAACCCTTAATCCACTGAGATCGACCATCTTCTTGAATGTTCACGAGTGTTATGAAGGTGGAACATTTTCGGCTTGGCTTTATAGTTTTGCAAATACCCCATCCCCTGCTCCGAGCATTGGGTGTGCCCCATTACATGTTCGGAGCACAGAATGGAGCATTGGGTGTGCCCATTCCATGTTCGGAGCACATATCGATTGGAGAACTAGATAATGGAGAAACGATCAAGACACATACATGATGGAAGACACATGGGTGATGGAAGACTTTCACGTGTACACCTACCCACATCAGCTCATTATTTACCCGAAATCGACATGTTAACCTCACGCGATGTTGGAGAAAGTGATTCCATATGTGAAGGAGAAGATCAAAGTGAAGCCTGAATTTGAACTCTCCATGAATACATTCACGATTTATGAATACAAAAGAAATGGTTCTCCACCATTGATGGGCACCAGTGAACATTATTATGAAAGTGACATCCAAGAAGTGGATGACTATTTATTCTCACTGAAGAACGTATGGGACTATGAGTTTATGGACATTGTTAACAAAGAGATTCTTGGTGTATATTGTATAACGTTTAATTTTGAATATATCTCTGTTGGATGGACATCAGAAGAAGAATATGTAAGCGACACAGACTAAGTATGAATAAAGAATAAAGAATGTCGTTGTATGAATCATGTTGCTTTTCCATATTATAAGTATTCTGCTATTGGGGTTGATAGATTTGGAAAAACATGCTACTTGTACTCCTTTTTCTTCTGAAAGAGATTGTACGCATACTCACCGCTATGAGTGACTATTTAAGTTATGTATCCTCACACTCTCTCAAATAAGATCATGTTACTCCTGCCCTATTATCGAAAAAGACGACATCGCCCTATTCGGAAAAGACGCCCTCGAAAAAGACGACAACGTGGAAGATGGACATCACTCCAACAGAAATATCGACATCTTCTTCGCACCAAGCGCGGATGAAGATCCTTATTGATTTTTGGTTCGATGAACGCATCCGAGGCAATGATATCCCCAAATTTGAAGACTTTACCGACACGTCCACATTCTATTTGAATCAATTGATACTGAATGACCACTATTCCATCTTGGGACGTGTGTATTTACTCATGGCTATTTTTGAGGATGATGTTTTGTATGAGGGAACACTATGGAGGTTTATGAATGAGAAACATTTGAAATATTTACAAGAGCTGTATAATAAACGTGTGATTTCAGCAGCAAGTCTTATTTATATCAAAGAGACATTGAGTCGTATCTGTGCTCATTTCAGTGTTTTGTTTCAATGGCCAACGAATGTATTTACGCATGCACAGGAACACACAACAAAAATCAACCATGAAGAGAGGAACGCGTGAAAGTGAAGAGAAACAGACGTTGCGAAAATTGAGAATAACCCTATGTCCTGTCTGTAAATGGCCTTATCAAAAAGATCGTCATAGAATGCATATTTTTAATTCACACCATCTAAAATATAAAACAAAAGAAGAGATAAAAGCAAGTCAAGAGTTCATCTATGCATGTCTATGCGGGGAAACACTCGCTGGAACTGTTGGTAAGAAGACAGCTCAACAATTTGCGCGTCAACATACCCATATTTTAAACGAGCGAATGGAGGGAGAAAATGCTAGTAAACTCAAATATATTATTCAATAGCATGTTCCGAGATCCTCTTTGAATGTGACATCTACGTTGACAGGACAAGATCGACAATTATCACCCACCTCACGTCGTGCAAACCCCTTGCGACCGCCTCAACATATGAATACAGATTTGGATGCAGACGATAGTCTAGAAGCATTAATTCGACCCCCTCCAGCTGATAATCGCTCCTTAACAACACGTCAAGCAACACCTGATAATTCTCACACTATGCTGCAAGCTGTATTGGAAAGTATGGTTGAAGATCGAGCAAGAATGGATGCTCCCCCTGATCCTACCCATACGGTCCATCAAATACAAGAAGAATTTAATAGATTGCCGCCAGATGTTTTAGCCATGGCTGCTAATGAGATTGATATGAGTCCTGTATCTTTAGAGAATATTCAACCTACACTAAGTCATGTGACATTTCATATCTACCCAGGTCCTGTCAATGATCACAACAGTTATGTCCAAACCATGTCGAACACAGTGGGAAATCCAGAGTATGATCAACAAGAATCAAGAGGAGTGGGAACCCCTCTCCAACAACACTCGGTGGGGGTAGGAACCCCTCTCCAAGAACACTCGGTGAGGGTAGGAACCCCTCAGCAACCCATGGACGCACACCCCGTGGAGGAAAGAATGTTTTACCCAGTCAAATCACCTGTCATTGACAACTCCCACGAGTACATTATTCAACTGAACAATTTGAAAAACAGCGCCATTGTTCAACTGTTGAACGATTCTACTCGTCTCCATGAACGTCATTTAAATGCTTGCAAACGCATCTTGCACGTGTTGGAAGATGCATTTAATCAACACATTCATGAACCCAATCGTACAGATGGCAATGGAGACTATTTGGATGAGACATTGGAAAGCATGCGTGACTTGCTGACTCAAAAGGAAGAGTTTATTGCCCACTTAACCAACCAAAATGCAGACGTCCACGCACGCTACATGAATTTGGTGAACGCCATGTAAACTAAGTTATGTGGGATAGAGGATGATATACAAGAATGACGTGTCAGTGTGAAGCATGTTCAAGTCGACGTCAGGACTTTACGAATGTACTGAAATCCCTAAGTTCAGGGATAGGATGTTCGAAAAAGAAAATTAACCACCATGTCGATCAATTGCCTGAGGAATATGTCAAGGATATGCAAGCACTCGTGAGCAAAATGCGAGAGAATCCAGGGAAATTAACACCTTTACAGCACGAGTTTATTCAATCCTACAAAGGAATTCTCCGCAAATTTGTGAAACCACCCCCTCAAACTCGCAAATACTTGGGTGAAAAACGAAAATTTAACAAGAAACAAGCTCCCTTTGCACAAGCCTATGCCATGGCATATCACGATAATCCAGTAGCTTTCAAACAAGCCTTACATGCATCTATCGGCTCCAAACACTAAGTAAACCATACCCACGTCATCAGCAGCGTCATCATGGACAATGTTCAATCCAAATTGACCACTATTTCAACAGCCAACGGAGGAGATTTAAAATGTTCACTCATTGGTTCATTCAAAGAAACCCTATTACAATTCTTTACACTCGTCATATTCATTTTGGTTACCCTCTTATCTTGTCGAAAAATGATGAAAGATATCAAAAACGTATAGATAGTAGAAAGCCCTTAATAGATGTGGAAGTATTCAACTATGATATGTCCAAAGCACATATACTCAATCCCACCAAACCGCTATTGTCGCACAATGAAATTCCCATGAAATCGAACGATTTACCGGAGATTGTGAATGAGTCACTTTCACACAGTAAAATTCCTATGAAATCAAACGATGTACCGAAGATTTAAAGGTTGATTTTCCCATGACATCGTTTAAAATACTACGGATTTGATGTGTTATTTTCCCATGATATCAATCGATTCACTGTGAATTTGAAGAACACACTCTGTTACAAATCCTCGTAAAATCAGGTGATTTATCGAGAATTCTGAGGTACTTTTCCACACCAAATCGACCAATGTTATCGTAAAATGACTCAGCAAATTCCCATGAAATCAAGCGTTATCTCGTGAATTTGACCTGCAAAAAGGGACAAGCCCCGTACACCACCAAAAATGAATGATTCATCGCGAATTTCACGGAGCACCAATTAGAGCACTTGTATGCGTGGGTGTCAACCAATGAGAAGAAATTTTCCCACGCTCAACTCTATATAAACTGAGCCATTTCAATCATTTTCATTCAGTCATGGGTAAACGTACGAACACGTCGGAAGCTCCTCTCGCGAAGAAGATGACAGTCACGTATTCGTCAGACACACCGAAATCGAAGCCAGTCTTTGTTGAAGCGAAGGAGCCTTATTTCCATACGAATGGGAAAGCCGAGAAGAACTACCTTACCAAGGCACATACACAGTTGGAGCCTCTGCCCATCACACGTCTGGTATTGGGCAAGAAATGGGGTATCACTGGATATTATCCCATTCGCGGAGAGAATGCGACGATGGATGCGATGGATTGGCAATCACGACGAGACATCTCAAAACTCGTGTTTGCCACGGGATTTTATGGATGGCGTGCACGAACGTACAATGACGCTGGGTACGGTTACGATCAAATCTCCTCCCTCTTCACCATTTCTCAAGCAGTCTCATGCGATTTGGAGACGTTGGAAGATGCGATACAATCCCTCTACAAACAAGTCCAACCCGAATCTGCCTACAACCTCATCTCCTGTATCGGTTATGTACACAAGAAATGGGCCTACGACAGTGTCTTTATGAAGCTGAAGCAGGACACACCCATCTTCCTGATGAAGGAGAATGGAAAGAACAAGAAGTATAGTTTGGCCAATATTGAACATCTTCTTTCCAATTTCAAGGAGAATACCTTCCTTCAAGCAAATACCATCTTCCGCGTCACAGGCATGTACTGTAATCCACAGACAAAGACTCTGAAACTGTGTTTTACTGTGGAACAAGTCCAAGTCCGTATCAAACATGTGGAGGAATGTCAGAGCACAGCGGTGGAGGAAAAGAAAAAGAAGAAGACAAAGGTGGCACACAGTCACTCCAGTGGTTTATTTAATCTGATAAACATCGTGCAACCTAAACATGACATTGATTGGGAGGAACTCAAACACTTTATAGATGATCTCGATCATCTATCCCAATCAGAGGGTGACAGCTATGTACTTATGAAACAAAAGGAGGATGAGATGACAAGCATGATTTCTCAGAGGTGGAGTGCTCAACCCACTGAGGAGGATGATTGGAGGATGATGCGGACGGATTATGCCAAGGCGCAAGCACTCGGCGTGTACATTCGCATCCGGGAAGAGTCACACGCGCTGCATATCTTTGACGGTGATCAAACACAAGCCGAGAAATGGATCAATCGATTCCTCGAAATGTTCAAGGATATGGTGGAACCCAACCAGGAGAGTCAGTGGTATGTGTCATCCTCATGGTACAAAGCAGGACAGTGTGTCAATGAGAAGTGGTTTGTGTTGAACTATATTGAACATTATTTCATTGTTCGTAGTACCTACGAAATCCATCGTCGAGTCTTTCCCAATATGTTGAAGGAAGCATTTGCACGGTACAATATGAATCCTCTTACCAATGACATGGAAAGGACATTGATGAGTGAAATGGTGACTGCTCTTGAAAACTCACTCTTTAGGAAATGTACACGTGGACGTTTTATACCACCTGTTCGTTGTTCTGGAAACGATGTTTTTAAGTTATGGAAACAATTTTAAGTTATGTTTAATAAATGATGAATGGAATATATGTCTGACTTTTATGATTCGACAAGATGGATTTCCGTTTAGAGAATGACTCATCCATGATTGTCTCGGGTCCTAGTAAATCGAGAATGTCCACGTTTGTGGCGAATATGATCAAGAATCGTCATACTTTATTTAAAAAGCCCATTCGTAAAGTCTGGTGGTATTATGGGATAGAAAGTGCATTTCATAAAGACTTACAAGATGTGGTATTGAAAATCGGTGTCCCTACTTAAGATGATTTTGATCAATTGCAAGAAAATGATTTTATTATTCTCGATGATTTACAACAGGAATCTCAAAACAATGAAAATGTTACGGGATTATTTTTAAGAGGATCTCATCATAAACGGTTTTTCGCAGTGCAAATCACACAGTATTTGTATGGCGATAAAGAACAACGTATTCGTAATGGCAATGTCCATTATTTGGTCGCGTTCAATAATCCGAGAAATCAACAACAATTGGCTCAATTCATGGGGAAAATGCTCCCGAAAGGCAATATGAGCGTAGTGCATGATATTTTAACGACATTTGTTCAAAAGTATGGGAATTATGCCTACCTCTTTATTGATTTCATTACAAATTGTCCGTTTGAGTGCCGATTTCGCACCAACTTATTTAATCCACCTATGATCGTGTTTAAGTTAAGCAAAAGACCCAATAAAACGAAAATGGACTTTAGTGAATTAGTAGTTGTTCCCAAATCTGAAATGAATGAACACACCGATGGCGGACAGCAAATGGGTGGTGGTGGTGGTGACACTACCAAACTGATGTCGACCATGTTGCAACGTCAAGTGGAAGATCAGGTGGTGAGAAACATGATGAATCCTCAACAAGCCCATCTTGACCGTATTGCACGAGAGATTGTTCGTCACCGTCCTACCGCCAATAATATCGCTGCAAGGAACGCCCGTTTGTATTTGTTCGATAAAATTCGTCGCCAATTTTTCAATTTGGACGATGATAGTGGGAAGAGATTGGAAAAAACAACAAATCCTCCGCTCATTCACGTTGCAAAACCTCCGCTCATTCACGTCGCAGAACCACCCGTCCTCAAGAAAACCTCACGCTCTAAAGGGAAAGTTGTCAAACCTTCTGTTGTCACATCTCCTAAGACTAAGCGTTTTCCATTGAAATCATCCATAAATACTCGTTTAAGTAAAAAAGGAGTTCTTGAATTGGGATCCTATGGCTCACCATTCAAGTAATGGCAACGGCAGCCGCCCCAATTGCCTCCTCATTCTTATCGCGTATCTTTGGGAGTTGTTGCGGCCAAGGCAACGCAGACGACGGCGCAGAGACACAGTACACCATCACGGCGAGCTTTAATTGTTGTTCCAACGGGAATACCGCCTATCTTCAACCCCCACGTCAATTCCAAGCATATTCGGGCGATTGTGTCGATGGAGGAAGTGTTGCATAAGATTTATTACAATCCCAAACATCCCGCTGGCTACGGAAGCGTCAATGCACTTGCTGCTGCTTCACATTATTCAAAAACAAAAGTCAAACAATGGTTAATGCGTCAACCGACTTACACCCTTCACAAATCTCGATTGCATCGTATTAAGCCCTTGCACCCGTATCGTGTACACGGTCCGCAAATTCAATTTCAAGCGGATATTGTCGATTATCAAAAGTATGCACAGCATAATCGTGGCTACAAGTATAATCTCATGGTGATGGACATCTTTACACGCAAAGCCTGGGCATTCCCTCTCAAGACCAATAGTGCCAAAGAAGTGTCGGGGGTTTTACAAGCCATTTTCGCAACCATTCCCACCCCGCAACGACTACAAACGGATCAAGGACGTGAATTTTATAACCGACCGGTGAAAGAAGTCTTGGACAAGCACGCTATTGAATTGTTTTCCATCTACAGTCCCTATAAATGTGCCCATGTCAAACGATTGAACCGCACTGTCAAGAATAAATTGGAACGTATCTTTACAGCCACCAATAACAAGAATTGGGTGGATTATATCGCAGATGTCATGTATGCATACAATCACAGTACCCATTCATCCACAGGTTTCACCCCGATGGATGTGAATGCCTCCAATACCGAGGAAGTGAAACGAATCAATGCGAAACGTCTCCGACGAAACTATAGGAAGTTTGCAGTACCGGGGAAGTCTATCCCTGTGGGAGCACGTGTACGTACTTCACGTGATAAAGGAACGTTTGGACGGGGGTATGAAGCGAATTGGTCGACGGAAGAGTTCCCCATGGTACCAAAATGTACAAGATCAAAGACTTGAGTGGAGAAGAGATCAAAGGATCCTTTTATGCTCAGGAATTACAAGTGATTCATCGGGAGGAAGAACTATATCAAGTGGACAAAGTGCTCAAGACCCGACGTTTGAATGGACGTACAGAATATTTTGTGCACTGGCAAGGTTATCCGGCCTCGATGAACTCATGGGTGACAGACTTAGAACCTCTAGGCAATGTACGCCGCTATTGATTTTGTAATCATGCAGGAACTGCATGAGGAACAATATGTGTACTTGTTGAGCAATACTCAACCCCATTTGTATGACAATAAAGCCAATCATTTCTTTACACGACTGGAAAATCCACTTTTCATTCCTAAAGGAGAAGCATGGGAAGTAGGCTTGAAAGAGTTTGGGTATGTGAATAGTGTGGATACGATTCCCGAAGATTGTTATATTACCGTGGGGAAAATGTATGATACGAAAGATTTGAATACCTATTTCCCTTATTATACGATGGATGGGACCAATGTGGTCCGTCGTCACACCAATTTTGAATCCGATGAGGAGGTCAAAAGATTACCCATTATCACAGCGTTGGAATTATATACACGTCGTACCATTTCCAACATGATGACTGTCACGAAACATCCATCCTACTTGTATTATGGATGCAATGGCATAGAGGAAGCAGATGTCTATGTGATTGACATCGCCCCATTTTCCCTGTTTCAAGTCAAGGAATTCTCCGCTTTTCATTACGTCCTTGTGTTTTCCCCTCATTTGGCGGCCTCACTCTTATTGGACAAATGTGTCTATCATTTATCGTTGAATGATGTCATTTGGATCCATACACGTCTATCCATTCATCGAAAGGAATGTGACTTAAAGAAATATCCCGCCCATGACTATTGGTTCAGTGTGATTCCCTTACACCGCTGTCATTTTGCCAAACATGGGATTGAAAATATGTTGGGAAATGAAATCTCAGTGCTCAATTTATTCAAACAATTAGAATGGTTTGGTGTGGGGAAATTAGTGTCTAATTCGTCCAACAGTTTGTCCTTTCATGTGATGCATGCTTCCAATTATACATTGTCTGCTATGGATTATGGGATCATATCCGAATTGCAGAAAATAGCCAATTTTTACATTGCTCCTCAAGTTACCTATAAGGATATATAACCCCTGAGTGATGACACTACACGTGCTGGGTGGATGTGGACCAATACCTTTGTGAGCTCTCTCAAACGCAATGCAAAGGCACCTCCTATTCCCAGAGGGTATATAGGGCTGCTTCATAATCTTCGCACCCTTCTTCCTAAACTGAGAGAGTTGATGAAAGCAGTGAGAATGTATCAACACACCTTTTTTCGATTGCAACATTTGGCCTCTAAAAAATGGTTTGTTTTACCAACACACACCATGAAAAATCAATTTATTTACCCAGTTGAGTTCCTAAATCCACTCACCCAAAAAGATCGTGAAAAGGATTATCAAAATCCCAAGAAAAAACATTTGCCATGGTTCAGAAACCGTATTGATCAATTGTATGACAAGATTAATACACAGTTACACAAGATCGATCCTACCATCAATATAGCCGATGCTCCTGATTTAATCACCTCCCATTTCTTGCATACCTATATCAACACACTGAATGCAAAGTACCGCAACATGATGCGAATCCTACGTCAACACAAGATGGAAGGTGTTTTAATCTCTAAACGATTCAGAGCCAAGAAGTGATTGTTTGATACTGTCTTATTGAAAAATTTTCGAAAATCGATTCAAAAGGAACAAGCCACAAAACGGCCCATCATTCATCATTTAGTTCATTCCCATCCTAAAGATGGGAAAGAAAATGTATTGGCCAGTTTTGCGGATATGCAGCATGAAACGGGACAACATGCACTTCCCTTCACACCTGCGGAAAAGTATCATATCTACAACACTTATAATATATTTGCCTATCATAGTTTGGTGGATTTGATGGAGATGTATGGGAATATTCTCCATTATTTTGAAGTGAAACAGGAACGTTTGACAACGTTCAGAAAGTTGGTGAAAGAATTCAAACCCACTGCAGGAACTGATAATCTTGACGAGATCGTTCGTGAACGAGATAGGGTGAAGGAAGAAGTGAATGTGTTGAAAACGGATCTTCGTCAATTATCCAAGGAGAACAAACTGTTATTTTATGTGTCTAGACCTGAATCGTTTTTTACAAGAATTTTGAGAGTGATAAGACGTGGAGATCTATCGTCCCCACAGGTTATTATTCGTTGAAAACCTATTTGAATACCATCTTCCCCTTCCCCATGACATGGACCATCACATCCATGTCATATCATTATGAACTGACCATCGATTGCAAGGAGGATATGGAAATCAAGATGGACCAGCAATCTAAAGCCTATGAAATTTTCAAAGCAGAACAAGTGACTACCTACGTGTGGGAAGAATGGATCTTGGAATTCCCCCTCAGCACGATTCATGTTCCCTCCTTTATCCTTCAGAAACAAACCATGGAATTGGACGCTCTCTTTGAAAAGAATAGTGTCCCCTATGCATTGAATGGGACACATGACTTGTATCGAAACGGAAAACCGACACAGCAGTATAAGACCGAGGATAGGAAGCATCCCAATATTCTCAACATCAAGCATGGAGACTATTTTGAGATTTTTCATACCCTATCTCATATCCCTAGTCCATTACGATTCAATTTACCCACGAAATACTATACCCTCCAATCATTTGTGCAAGCTTTCAATCAAGCCATCCCCCTGCCTGATATGGTGTGGGTGACGTATACAACAGTGGGCGTCTTTCACGTGCTTCACTTTAAAATAGTGGAAGGGTATTTGTTGAAAATCAATCCCCACAACTCTGGCAACATGTGTTGAATCATAGTCATGAATATGGTATGTTCACCTATCATGAACAAACCTGTATACACTCGGGAACGCCGGAACATTGTTCTGCAAGTTACCGTCGGTATCAACAACGTCCAAAACATGTCACCAATGGGATGACATTACACATCTATGGTTTACCGGAATATACCTTTGATTATGCCAAAGGATGGAACCACACCCTCGACAACATCTTCCCATGGAAAGGAAAGGAATTGGATAGCTTGTTTCAGAAATCCTATTTCCCTTATGATTACGAATCGAAAGGTCCCATGTTGGCCAATACGTGTTTACAGTCCTACTTGTTTGGAGATAGACGCTTTGATAAGAAATTGTATTCACCCCCTGTAGCGTATCAAGAAGGATCCAAACTGAATGTCTGCAAAGATAGATTTACTTCCTTTATTGGATGGTTCAGTGATGGTATGCAAGGGCTCATGACGACAATGGTGGAACGCTGGCAAGAAAACATGTTTTATCTATTGGATGGTATGGTGTTGGGAGTGGATGTGGGAAAACAAGATATTCAATCGGTCATGGTGAATACACATCCCACACCTCGCCCTTTTCTTCATCTCTATAGCAAGACCATGAAACCTTTGCAAATCTATAAACACATGATTCCGCCAAGGTTACATCAACCCCACCCTGGACATTTCTACCTCGTTTCATCGTGTCCTCATTCCCAAAGGGAGTTATACCTTGGAAGGACTCTTTTCCAAACTCCAGGTGAATTTACAGGCGTGGACTGATGTATCTCTATCTCTCTCGAAAGATCATTATTTGACGGTGAAAACCGCGGAAAATGCCTTTATTGATTTTGGAGAAGCGTTGAGTTATCGTATTGGTCTACCACAATCCTATTATGGACCAAATACACAGATGACAACACTCTCTCCCCTCAGCATTACCCCCAATTCCTTCAACATTATCGTCTATTGTAATATTGTGGCGGAAAGTATTGTGGGAGGACAACGTGAACAAATCTTGAAAATTCACCCCATTGAAGAGAAACAACGTTTGGGGAAATGGTGTCGTATGAGGTGTCCAATATTGATTATTACCCCATTTTTACAACATCTATTGATGAGATTGAAATTCAGTTGCGTGGTGATGATGGCGAATTTATTCCGATTCATGAAGGACGATCCTATTTCAAACTCCATCTCCGCCGTAGGGAGACTAGGTAATTGTATACAGAGTGACTCAACAATGCATGAGGAAACGATTCACTTGTTGAGTAATGCTCAGCCAAATTTGTTTCCTGAAAATAGAGCCAATCATTTCAAAAATCGCTTGACTCCTTCCATCCCCATGGTCCATGGGGATGAATGGGAAGCAGGTATCTCCGTAGTCAACTTCATCAATACCATTCAGACATTACCCGTGGATGTAAGCTTTAGTGTGGGGGCTTTGAATGATCATCCTGAGATTATTCCGACAGTCTTTACGTCCTCTATCATTCCCATCAAACCGGATTCACCAGGACCGCGAGGTCCTCGAGGAGAACGCGGTAAACAGGGAGAGCAAGGTTCACAAGGCAAACAGGGAGAGCAAGGTATACAAGGCAAACAAGGTGAACAAGGCAAACAGGGAGAGCAAGGTCCACAAGGCAAACAGGGAGAGCAAGGCAAACAAGGTGAACAAGGCAAACAGGGAGAGCGAGGCATGTTTTACGCGCTTCAAAATTCCACGAGGTATTTATTCGGAGAAGATGTTAATGCAGTGTTTGAATCAGAATCGAAAACATGGACACAATTTCCACTTTTCTATCACTACATTGGCGCCTAATGTCCATTATGTCTCAGTGGTATTACCCACACACTACAGTATGAAACTCCATCCTTTGCTCAAAGACATTCTTGGGTTTAAAACAGACTTACTCACCTCCTCACAGCAAGCGACTGCACCTTTGAATTTGAATGCCTTTACCTGCAATATTCTACTGTATTGTAATATTGTAGGCTATAATTATGTAGGGGGTATGAAAACAAACTGTATGTGTGTGATTCCCTATACGGGGAAAGATTATGGAGATAGTATTCATCATGAATTCCAGAATGCCACCTATCTCCCTGTGAAAAGTCAAAATGTGCAAGATATTGAAATCAAACTCATGTCGGATGACGGCCATCCCATCCCTATGACAGACGGACGGTCCTATGTAGAAATGCATCTTCGACGTCGCGCAATTAAGTAATTGTCTTTTCCCAAACACATCAAGACACGATGACGAATCTCTTTTTAATCCGTAACCGAACAAATTCCTCTGGACGATTGTTTGGAAGAGGTTCATTTATGCAACGAGGTGGATGGAATAAAGTGATTGGACAGAAAACATGCATGATTAGACCACGTGTCACTGGTGTCAAGAAATCACCCATCCGTCTGCCCAAATCATTCAAAAAGAGAGTTCCCAGAAAAGCATCTCGAAAAACATCTCGAAAAGCATCGCGAAAAACATCGCAAAAAGGACTTGTACATACGGTACAAAAACGTTGGGAAAATCGTTACGTACGACGGGGCTTCTAAATTCTGCGAAACAAGTTATCACGGATGCTGTCAGCTCTACAGCACAAGAAGGAGTTCACCGTCTCAAAAAGAATGTGAAAGCGCTCGCCAAACGCACCTTACAGACTGCTCCTGAACGTGTTGTAGAAGCTATTCAAAATAAAGTGAGTCGGAAACGCATCTTCACGGATGGAGAAGGGGATATGGTGGAAGCACCTGCTCCTAAACGTCGCCGTGGTCATGTGGACATTGCCCATCATACGAAATGGGGGAAAGGAAGTTTGATCGGGCGTTATCGCGGAGGTGCTAAACAACGCATGCTCTTTTAAGAACTAAGCAATCTTAGGAAATCAGTACCATCAAGCATGGCGAAAACACCTGCATTATTGGATGCTCGTTACGATGTATTCCATAGTGATAAAGTCGATGTCTCGAGTACTTCTCAGCATAGGAGCGTTCTGACGCCAGTCAATGGATTGGAAAATCCCGGTACCATTCAATTCACGGTCCCCCGACTAGCCATTCATTGGATGGATGTGTGCAATGCCTATTTTCGCGTGGAAGTACAACTCATGAAACATGATGCGGCTAAAGGAGCAGACGTGCCATGTGAGTCGTCAGACAAGGCGATTATTATCAACAATACGGCTCACTCCCTCTTTTCCGACATTACTATCCGCTTGAATGAACGCACCATTGAAGGAGGCAATGACTTGTATTATTTGAGAGCTTACCTTAGCAATCTTTTACAATACACCAATGATGTGAAGAATACGCACATGGTCACACAAGGTTTTGCTGTTCCTCAAGATATGTATGACATGGTGTATGATGCAACGGCTAAGACGATGAAGTCTAACACGGTAGAGTTTGCAGATAAAGAGAATGCACTAAATCAAGCCATTCTCAAACAATAGGCAAAAAACAAATTTAAACGTACCTTTGACTTTCTCCTGAAATGTAATTTGTTCCAACAAGTGATTGCTCTGCCCCCAGGCATGCAACTGGATCTCATTTTCACCTTGAATAAACCGGAATATGCCATTTATGATATGGCACATGCTGGAGGGACATCTACAGTGTACACTTTCAAAATCACCTCTTTACAATTGTATATGCCCATGCCCACACCGAATGCAGAACTGCAATTGAAAACTGCGAATCGACGCAAGACAGAAGCCATTTATTATCGCTACAATGGCATGACCGTCCAACGACAAACGATTGAAAGTGGAGTACAAAAGAAGACGTTTTCCAATGTGGCCTCTCTATTGAGTCCTAAACTCATCTTTTCGCTGTTGTTCCCAGTAACTCTTGGTTTAATCCAGGACGTCGTAAACTCTATTTTGAAAGGCATGGACTCTCTCAAGTCACCATGACCACCAATGGTGCCATCATGACAGGAGGAACCATTAATTGCAAAGATGACGTGATTGCTTACAGTCAATTCAATCGTGCTATTCAAGTCTATAATACTAATGAATCGTGTGGTATTGATTTAGAGAGTTTTACCAAATACTGTTACTTTATCGCCTTTGACTGTACCTTGGATAAACAAATCGATAGTGTTCAACCCACCAATACACGTCAATATGGACTGGAATTGCAATTTGAGAATAAGACCAAGCAAAATATGAATTTATTAATGTTTGTCATTCATGACGAACAATTCTCCGTCACACCGAAGAATGCTGTCATCTCCAGTGCGTATATCCCACCTGCTATTTAAGTGTTGGCGCGCATTGACAACATAAGACATGTTGAAGGAACCCGAGTATCACGTTCCTCTTATCACTTGGACACCTCTTTATCAACATCGTCTCATTAAAGCTCAGCGTCGGCTGAATGGGAGACTGGTTAAGCAACACGGAAATCGAAGGAATCATGCAGGGTATGAATCAATTACAAGAGAAACATTTACTCAATGCCTGCATGTGCGAAGATGATTTTCTCTGTGCTATTCAGTGTAGTTGTCAAACGTTTGCTCATCGCCTCCTCCAATCTTCTTACGTTCCCTTCCAAGGTGTGTTTCCTGCTGATCTACTTCCTGCTCATTCCCCGGAATCAAAGACGCTTATTTTCAATAGTGATCGCTCTCATCAACCTGGCACGCATTGGATGGCCTTTTATCAAAATGCGGATCAACGCGTGTGCGAATTCTTTGACTCTTATGGACTCACTCCATCTCACTATCCACATGTTACCGAATGGTTATCGACAACACCTTATCCTCTAAACTATCGTCGCCATCTGCGTATACAAGGACCTAAAGCCTATTGTGGTGCTTACTGTATTTACTTTTTAAACCATCGCCCTTTTAACACGTCTATGGATAAAACACTGACCTTCTTTCGAACATTGGATGCTCACGAGAAAGATCAAGAACTCATTCAAACCTACTTGTCCTTCAATGATAAAATTGTCTATTCCTATTTGTATTCTACATTATCCCATGTTTTGAAGTCAATAAAGAAATGAATCATGTCAATGATTGAATTTTTACTTCAATGGAACCATTGAACTTCCTTCAGACAGAGGACAATACCACAAGGTTTTGTACATGAAACAGAGTTCAGTGCGTAAATAGTTATAGCACACTATACACAGAGCTTTTCCGTGCTCATGAAGAATGTCTTGAATCAGTTTCACTTTAGGGAGTCTCACTTCAGGAGATGATGACACTTTAGGGATCTCACTTCAGATGTTAGGGGAAGTCACTTTAGGAGATGACGTAGATGTAGAAAAGCCACACGAGACACAATAGTGACCAATCACAGACGTGCATGATGACTCATCATGAACGATATACAGTGACTGTTGAAGATATTTCTTGATCACAAAGGTGACAAGATGAAGTTTCAAAGGGTACATAACATGTAGAACACATAACGCTATGAGAACCTGTTAAAAAGAGAAGGGATCGTTCCTGTTTAAAACATTTAACGCAGTTCCGTTCACATAATAATTTAAATGTCTCTTCTTCTAATTTCCTTCTGAAGTCACTTTTATTGGGAGAACTTTTTATTAAAACACTGTCAAATGTCTCCTTCTTTCCATATCGTTCCAATTTGATCCTCCTAATTTCACTATCATTGCAGTGTAGCATGAAGAAATCCTCTATCCACCTACGATCCAAATTGTGATTCATAGCATGCTCATCTAGATCCATTAGTCGATCAACTAAATCACCAGCGTTGATATTTTCACTGAGATTTGTTACAGTTTCTATAGCTTTGAAAGAATATCCAAGGTCTCTTGCGACAACCCACGACGTTGGGATACTAGTCATCATTATGTATGTCATCAAACAACTATCTCATATTTATAGCATAGTTTGTCGACGTAAAAAGGAAAATCAATGGTTGCAATAGTCACAATAGTCGCAATTGAGCAAACCAGGATGCGTTCACAGAGTTCAATCAGTTTGGTCGGACAATGGCGTAGAATCTCCGATCGAGGATAATCCAGCTCGAGCAGATTCGCTGTCCGATTCATTGAGGGAAACTCCATCGAATAGGGACTTGAGAATGTTTTCCACCAACGATTCCGCTTCTGCAATCGATAAGACACCCGTCACAATCACACTTCCGTTGGAAAAGAAGGAACAGTGCAAATTACCTTTGCGTATTAACGTTCCGGGAAACAGCTCGCGCTCGTTGGAAATCACCGATGTCGATGGCAGCTGTTGAATGGTTTGCATGCGGTCCTTTGTATAGTTCCATTGACATTGAACTGTGCAGGATTTCGTGACTGGATCGCTCACGTCCAATCCGTAGGGGGCGAGTAGTTGGCGCATCTCTTCACAAATACGATCGTACGTTTCCAGAGAGTGGTTGCCCAAAATTTGAATACACCCCCGTGGAAAAATCTGTAAAGCGACCGAATAGTCCCATCTCCAATAGACTCGACAGGGCGTGATGCTCGGTATGTGGCCAGAGGGAGTTGCGATAACAATGTCTGCAGTGGTATTGCGGAGGATGCTCTGAGCTCCACCATGCGGTTGCAGATCCTTGACATCTTTGACAGCGGTTTGTAGATACCCTTCTTCATATAGGCGATGGTTGCCGTATGGAAGACTCTGATTGGGTAAATGCCAACACCGCTTGTCCTCCCAGATACTTAAGGCCTTCTTCACTTGCGTCACAGTTCTCATCTCTTGGTGTTGGGATCGGAGGAGGGTTTATGACACTGTGGTAATCGAATGTTTTTCGAATGCGTCCACATAATTCCGATGTTTCACTTGACGCTTCTTCGCTTGACACACTCCCTTCATGCGACAGTCGTGGATTTCTTCCTCATTACCTTTGAGGACAATGTAAGAGTACATCTTGGCACTCAAACAACAAACTCCTTCACCATATCCCCCACACACTCATCCTTGAAACATCCCAAACGATTCGCATTCTCGGTACGTCTCTCTGGATGACCCACGGGATAATTTGAGGTATCGAGAACACCTTTCGCCTCCGTATCAATAAAATTCGGGATGTTTTCAAACGAACGCAGCACTTCTTCGCGTGTATACCGGCTGTGGACTTTGAGGAAGAAGGAGTCTGTGTCCCCACCAATGAGCTCCACCGAAGTGCACGTCTTGTTGGCCTTCCACTGGTCAAACAGCTTGTACATGATAATCTTGCTGTTGTCCAGGATGCATTGTCCGATATAAATGGGCTTGTTCAAATCCACCTTGGTCTTGCGGACATTCACCACCACGGCTTTGTCGCTGATGTTGAAGAAGGATTGACAATAGGGATGGCGTGTCCATTTGCTAAACACATTCGGTGAACGTACAAAATAGTGCTTCCCATATTTCCGCACATTCTCCATCGTCTTGCCATACAGTGGGTTCACCATCAACTTGTGGAGATTGCGGCGCATTTTCGTCATTGCCTTGGCGCGTTCTCGCGTGTGGTATTGTACATAGGGGTGAATATACGGTTCTTGATTGAAGGAGATCCCGTAATGAACCTTGGTGATATGTAAGCCCTTCTCCACATAATACTTGAGAGCAGCAATATGTACCACGTACTGTTCGCGATTCTCGTGCGTCATCATTAATTTGTCGGCTGAGTGAAAGGGTCGGTTCCCGTTCAACTCCTGCTATAGGTCTTACATATAGGGAGACATGTCCTCCCATTTCGCCGTCCCGCGGTAAGGAGCCAATGGTAAATCTTCCGTGGCATCTTGGACGTGTGGGGGATACTCCAAATCGACGCACAGTACATGACCCGTGGTGCCATTGACATTGTATCGTCTCACCCATTCGTGGTTGATGTCCACCAAGTCCTCCGGTCGTACCCAGGCAAAACAGTTCTTCGGCAAAGGTCCCATCATGGCCGCTCCGTACAAATTTTTAGCATCCACATAAAACAGGTGAGTACCTTCTTCTGCTTGAGCGCGGTGCTGATTCACAAATGTCATCCCTCCACGAATCCCTGCTTCAAACACGCGGTACATATCCACTTCACGCAATTTCTCCAACTTGACCTGTGTCTTCTTAAAGAAAATGAATAGGTCAAGCCAGGTGTGCCGAAATTGTGGATGGGATCCAATGCAGACACGTCGCGCATTTCACTTCGAAAGAGTTCGAAGATGTCTGCGAGCAAGGTATATGTCTGCGAGTATATCCACTGTCAAATAATAGTGGATATAATCTTCAAACGTGCTGCACCCCGTCTCTGTCCACGCCTTTTGTGCCACAGCATATTCGTCCTCTTCCAACTCCTTCTCACTCAAATCATTGTAAAATGCTTCCTTCGTAGGCAATTGAGTCTCGTGGATGCGATCCCAGCAGTCAAAGTATGTATAGGGAAAATATCCTTTCCGAATAGATGTGTGATCACCATTCGGATAGACGTCGCTCAATATGTGATTCGAGTGAGGAAAGTCACTGATGGTCGTCGACAAATTGTTCAGAGAGTCTTTCAAAAACTGACACGAATCGATGAACCGGAGTTTATATATGGTATTGGGTGCAATGGGAAGATAGATGGTCACTCCCAACGTCTTGTCTCCTGACACATAAATGGGCTCGATCGTACACTTGTGATCCAGCTTGGTAAAGCCTTGTACAATCACCTGGTGACTGTCATACCCCTTCCAATTGTGAAACAAGATGTTTAATGTGGTCCAGGATTGACGTCGTCGCAGGTTACATGCATTGCACAGGGTTTGCAGATACTTGCCCGTGATATGGTCGTGGTCTCGCACCTTTGTCGTAGGTCCATTCTTTTCACCTTGCTTCGGAGGTTTCACATCATATCCGCACATGTTACATTGTGCTGTCCGTTCATAGTCTCGCATATCGGCATCCGTCGTCGTCATGTTACTATACGTCTCCTTGCATGTGACGAAAAATAGACAAGCTCACCTGACTGATGTGTGCAATAAAGGCAGGAATACACTCGTCCCCCTTATGGATCACCACAGATTCTTTCATGTCCAGCGCCGGATGCCACACCACATAGGATCCCACATACGCTGCCGTATGCTTCTTGGACACGGCATCAATCATGCTCTCAATGTCCGCGTACATCACAGCGAGGGGTTGAGTGGTTTTCGCGTGGTCGATAAATTCGTGCGGTTTCGTATCTTCCGGGGTCGTTTCCATCTGGAAAAATCCACCATTGCATTTCGCTTGATGCTCCAGACGTTCTTTGTGCGCCATGTCCTTTGTCTTTCCATACTTTACGGCCTTTTTGTAGAAATTGAATCGTAAACTACATAACTCACATGTTTCAAAACGTTTCAATTGCGTTTGGCTCATTTCCGATACCACATGCGAGCACATTTCTGGAAATCCGTCACGGGAAGAAAATGTCCAGGCTGATCCTCCATATCGTACCGCGTCACCATCATCACATGAACGATGCGCGTGTTCTCCTTCACAGCTTGACGGACCGGGTATAATTGGCCCACAAATCCTTTACCGTCATGTACGTGGATACGAACAATTACATTGTTCTTCTTCTCGAAATCCTGAATATCCCGTGTATTCATCAACCCCTCTGACTTCATCATGGAAAAGTCTAGATGATAATACTGGTTCAAATTCAACTTGCGCACTGCAGGAAGATGATTCTGATACCTGTACTTTGATGTCTTGGTGCGGGAATCAACACGTCGAGGAATGCCATTGTCTTGGTATGCAAGCGCATAGAGGACACTGTCTTAAAACAATGCGATGTATAATTGTTGTACTGAAACACACATATGCCTTTGCAGAACTTGATATCTCGGGGGATAGGAATCGATGCGCCCATGTGAAAATTAGGGAAGGAACTTGTTTGAACCAGAAAACTCCATCACTTCCTTCACCACAAATCCTGATCCGTCTTCTTGATAGTCTTCAATAAATCCTTCAATCTTTGACACAATGTCACGGAACCATGCATCAAAGTTACGTGCTTGGACGCTTTCATGAATATATGAGGGTGTGGAGATGTATCTCACTTCCTCTTCGCCCGTCGACATATCCATCTTGGCAAACTTGAGTCTCATACTCACAAACACTTTCACGTCCTTGTGGGGGTGTTGTTGCACAATGACACGATACAAGTCCGCATAAATTGAATTCAAATACGTCTTCCATTCATTCGTGGCTTGATGAGGGGTAAATCGATAATTATACCCTCGACCCTCCATGATACGTTCTTCTTCCACAGCTGCACCGCCCTCTTGCATGAACTCAAACAGGTAGGGGCACAAATGCTCATCCCATCCTTCCGCTTCAGCATTCACCACTGCATCACAGTAGGGACACCGTCCCACACACGCGTGCTTATGGTGCGTCTCCACGTCGAAACTTCCGTCGCAATCCAGACACAGCAAGTCATTGTCGTCGCCATAATTAAACGCACGGCAATCGTGTTCGTCTCCATACCATTTACAGGACGTCCAACAATAGTTGCGACCCGTCTCCGCTGCTCCATGGGCAATACAGTCTCGAAACCGAGAGAAGGACTAACGGCAGAATTCACACGTGTACTGCATGGTTAGAATGATTTTCTCTGGCAGCGCATTTACTTATATACCCTACCGTGACTCATCAAATGCGCCGATAAGTGCCCCGGCGCCAAGTGCTCCGATGTCAAGTGCTCCGCTTCATGTCCTCTTAGCACCCACGTGCGCCGATGCGTGGGCGTGTGCTCCGATGAATGGAGCAAGGTCATGTACTTAAGTGCAAATTTGCCGCTAAGGGGCAAGACGTTGCTACTGATGGGTATTTCTGCTATAATGGTCGGACCGCTGTTGGCTGTTGTTCTGGTGTTGATGGTTGGTTGACTGGATCTGCTCGATGTCTTTGATTCTGCTATTTAAGTCTGATAGCATAATTTTGATGGCACCAAATTCGTTCTTCATTTCATCATTCTCTGTGGTTTTGCGCGCCGTTTCTCTTGTTGTTGGTCGTCTTCGTCTTCTTGATGTTCTCTCCCCTCTTCAATTGTTCGATCTTCTTCTCACACTTTGTCAGTTCAATTTCATAGCTACGTGCGCCAAGCATGAGGTCTTGTTTGGCCCTGAGTAGGATTTCCATATCCTCCTCCATTTCTTCCATTCTCCTCTCTGTTCTTCGTAATTCCATAGTGAGCCGCTCTATTTCTTCGCTCTTGTTCTGATCTCTTTTCTGGTACTCGTCTAGCAATAACTGTGACCTATCGAGCTTCTTTGTTGCTTCTGCGATTGTCTGCAGGTCTGATGGGTGGAGGATGTTCACACACTTCTTACAGTTGTATTTTCTTTTGTACAGGTTCTTCTTCGTGTACTTCACCAGTTCATAGGCTGGAAGACTTGTGCAGCTGTAGTGCAGAAGTGTTCCGCACTTGTCGCAGATTAGAAACTCCTGCTTGTCCTCATCTTCACCACATTCACCTCAGCTAAGGGATGTTCGGACAAAGCATGCGGGAGAAGATTCTGTTGATGTTGCCATGATCTGTAATTAATTGGAAAATTATAAGAATAAATTGATAGGATGAAGATTCACTCCGGACCTTGTGACTCGTATTGGCAATTAATACTAATCTCTCTCTCTTTGAATATCTTGAGCAATATCATTGACTTGGAAGATCGTTACTTACTTGTAAACATTATGCAACGAAAAATGAAGCCCAAGGTTGTAATCAGAAATAATCGCAGCGAGTATCAAAGCATGATGAAAACATTAATTAGCTGAAAAGAAATTTTTGACATATCTCTATATGGGGATATTTCTACAAGAAAAATACGATTATTTATTTGAGCAAAATATGCACATACCTATCCAAGAAGGCATCAGGTCAATGCCATCGACATGCCATTATAGCAACGACATATTGTCTCGTATTCTTATACAGCAGGAGTGGCCAATGCCGAGTACCGTGTCACTGACTTTGTTCAGTTTAGATAGCAAACGATCTGACGGGCAACCTTCATGAAATTTAAATGAGGCGAAGTCTGGTATGAGACTTCTTGTGCTTCCACTCGATTAAGACATGCAAGACAGCTAACCAATACCCAATTCCACTTTTGATTTCTATGTTTTGGATTAATTACATTATTTTCATTGCCGATGTTATCTAAGACCTTCAAGTTAGACTTGGAAGTTAGATCTCTGCAAAATCGTTTTGAACATTTGTCGACTAAAATATTCGATTACTTTTTGACCGTTTGTCTTCGTTAGAATTTATCTTAATTCAGCTTTTTGAAGTGGTTAATTCAAAATATGTCAACTCCCAAGATTTCACAATCATTTTACGCAACCCTATATTGCCGCAATACTTTCAGACAAAGAATCAATAGACACTGATAACTAGGACGCCGACGAAGATAATAATGATGACTTGCAAGTAAAGGAATGAAACGTAGATTAGTCATCTAGCATTGTGCTACTGATGCATGATTTTGAAATTTATGCTTTGTAGTTTTGCTTTTTTAATGGTATGTGCAGTAGAATACTTAGAATGGAGAATTGTCAATGCCAACTTCTTTTATGGCAATCCAATCAGTCACATATGACAGTTTTGCGCTTCATGTAGACTATTGGTATGCGGTATACGTTCGATTGATAGAAAATGTCTATAAAATTTGTAATATATCCTGCAATAATGTTCCTGTAATGTTTCTAATATCATGTAAATAATGTTTATAAAATATCCTATAAATCAGGATGAAGTTCATATTAGTGTTCCATGATCATGATTTCATAGCATTCATGAATTGCGACCGCACAGCGTCTTTCAAATCATTTGATTGTCACACTGTGTTTACAGTATTCCAATAAATTATTTAATGACGCATCGGCGTCTTAAGCGTTCATCATCATCATCTGGTCATCGAGTAGTTCTGCAACGTGAACTTCTCGACATATCAATGGGACACAAAAGATGTGTGTCGAGAAGTCTATGTCTTATATATTTAAGATGTGCAGGATGCCATCCATGCGCAATGTAGCACATCATGTAGGTTAGGAGTAGCACAGAAGTAAAGACGTTTTTTATAAGTGTAACTTTTGAAACTTGTGTCCATAGAGTAAGTATACAAATAATATTTATCAAATAATTAATTATTAATAATTATTAATTAATATGATTAACAATATTAAATAAATATTTAAATTTAATGATAATAAAAGCTGTCAAAATAATATTTGATCACTTTTAAAAAGCTAAATTTTTTGCAAATTATTCCTGTGTTTATATACTAGTCACGTTGGCGCACTATATAAGTGGCATAGAACTTGTTAGATAGGCTTTCAAGAGGAATAAACATTTAGTAACCGGTACCATAAGCCATAATTAAGCTGATTATCAAGCAACTTTCATGAACCGCATCATAATGCAGGTCTTCATGGAAAAGTTTTGATCCCATTGTCCTTCTTGCCTGAAATTTCAAGTTTTTTGATTCAATTATCATCGACATGATTTTGTGATTTACTGAATTAATGTTTCATTTCTTGAATATGAATAGCAATATGGACACATTTACATCTTTAAAATTAATTATGATCATTGTCTTTAACTATGATATTTTACTCTTTAAATGGCAGAAAGTTTGTGATAAGATGACGCTCAAGAAAATGCTGTTCTTAAAAAGACTGAGCATTTATTCCATCGAATTGCCAATTTAAAAAAACACTATTTCTCCACGGTTGTCATGACAAGGAGGATATATTCTTTCTGTATTGCCATCATGATCAGTCAATTCCGTTCTGATTTCTTTAAAACTGTAAAATTTGCTTGTCTCACATGTGGTACTGGGTCACAACTCGAGTTCATTTAATAAAATCGAAACTGCTTGCACTTTGGGGATGTAATTAATGTTGAGTTGCTGCTCTACTTAATGTAATTACTCTATGCTTGTAACTTTGGCTACTTTACTTCAACTTCTTCTTTAAGAAAAATATACAATTCATGAATAGAGATGACCATCCATCCTGTAAAAGTTAAGACACACGCCAAAAGTTTGTCTCGTGTCGAGAGGATTTCGTATCCGTGTTTCTGATATATTGCAACATACAGTCTTTTCTAAGTTTCTCATTTATATTCCATGCGCTGAAGTCGCTGACTCAGTGAAGAGCACATACAGTCAATCAATTTAGCGTCATTGTAAAACTTGTCGAATAATTCAATGAGCTCAGTATGGGAATTTCAAAACATGATCACCAACTGTTTCCCCATGACTTCTACTCTCTTTCTGACCGTTTATCGATGGATAATGAAGTTGTCTTCGCATCCGTTTCTTTTGTTTGTTTAATCGAATATTCAGTATATAGTATGAGTGAAAAAGAAGAAACAGGTCAGATACTTCAAAACGTTAACAAAGAGAAAGGAAATGAAGTTGCAAATGAGTGATGGTTATAGACAGCAGAGAGGACGATGCATTATCTTTCTAAAAGTTTGAACACATAGTACTTTAGGTCTGATCAGAAAAGAAAATATTCAATGACTTTTTCCACAGACACATGCTTTTGATCACTTTTCTTTATTTTAAACTAACAGCAATTTATTTGCCAAATCTGTTAGATTACCTAAAATATTAAATGGAAAGAAGAAATATATATGCCAAAGTGATTTTGTTTCAAATAATTTTACGGATGAATACAAATGAGACAACGTCAGGAAAATTTAGTGAATTCATTGATTATCAACGAATAATCAATCGATGATACATATCCTATGAATGAACATTACAACTGATAAAAGTCATCAGTAAAGTTCATGCGATCACAGAAGTTGTTGCGACTCTAACAATAATTCTGACACTATTGAAATCATTTCAACTTGAAATTTAAGGAATTTTCGCTCCGAATTTTGCAGCAAACCTTAAACCTTTCAAAATGTTTGAATTCTATAAGCGGTGGTTCCCTTAAGTTGGAAAATATACACTTCTTTTCAATGACCTGAAGGACTGTCAAAAGTCAAAATGTTTTTTTGCCGACTTGCGGCTAACATAGATGATAAATACAGTGAAATAATTTAAAACGGATGATTCTGTCGAGAGGATGACACTGGTAACTGAAATGTTCAAGTGTCTATGTAGTGATGGAACATACAATGTATTTGATGGAGGGAGAGATACACTTCAGTCAAAAATATCACATTCAGGCATTTCCAAATCAATAGCAATTGTCACAAGGTAAAATGTTTTACAATCGGCGGCTCAATTATTTCGCGATGCCCAACCTAACGGTGACTTATTAAAAAGTAGTAACTTTTCATTTATTTATTTATTTAGTGAGAGGGTCGACAATGGCAAATAAGTCGCATTCAAAAACAATAAATGAATTCATGTTGCAATAATGACATTATCTCACTTATAATGGATTAGTTGAATATTGAAATAGTATATATTCTATATTCTCTATATTCTATATATTCTATATTCTCTATATTATTATAGTATATATATTGAAAAAATATCCACATGCACCAAATACAGTCTTGAATATAAATCCTCTTCATAAATATCTATGAATGCAGGAATGTACTTTCTCCTAACTTCTAGGTAGACTGAACATTTGACAATGAAATAAGATAAAATATTCTCAATGTCGCTGTTATTACATTATTTGCACAGTTTGCCTTCTAGATTATCACGATTTATACGATATCTTCCTGTTCTAGTTGGTGCAAGTTGGTGATTCCCAACTCGATATTTTAGTAATGCTTCAACGATTTTGCCATCTAACTTAATCCGGTTTGACTAGATTTCGCATTTTGAATCCATTATTTACGAAAATATTCTTCTAATCGTGTTTTTACGATGTTCTTGTAATTAACCTGAAGATCTATTTTTTGCATTAGTCCTTGCATTTTCCAGTAGGATACCAGGTGCGTTTAAAATCTTTTTCAGCTACATTCCTTGATATTTCATTGAATAAATCGGACACCAATTTGGAATCAGATGATGAAATCTTTATCCAAAAGGAAATTGCTGCTTTGTAAAAGTGATATTCATACGGAAATATTCCGCATTCTCCTGTTAAACAGTAATTCGCAGTTGTTTGTACTGAATGAAAAACATCGTTTATAGAATTGAAATTGTATATTATTCATGTTCTTCAACTTTTGATGAAAGCAAAATTCTGATCCATATTTTGTCTTCGATGAAACTATTTTTTCGTACGTATTAGTTCGGGAGCTACTGACACTTTCTAGTTAATAAGCATGAAGGGCTTAATAGCATGGATTTGTAGATATTGAAACGCTGAATACAAAAATCAAATTCTTGACTGTCACAGCCATCAAAGTTGAAGTGAGTCACATGATTCAGTATTTGATGTCTGAGAGTCTCTAAAAAATGAGTAAACTCGCCAAAATGAGGTCAAGACATGAAATTTACTCATTTTGTAGAGGCTCTCAGACATCAAATACTGAATCATGTGACTCACTTCAACTTTTATATCGAAGTTGATGTTCTGAACTCAATCATGTTTCAAATTTCATGGCATTGTGATAAATAGTTTCTTTTCAGCAAAAGAAAATGTAGGAAAATTGCCAAGTGTTTCACAATCCATAGATATTTCTTGACTTTTGCCATTGGATTCCAATGGGAATCCTTTAACCTTACCTATAATCGAAAGCGACTGGCTGTGACACTCAAGAATTTGATTTTTGTATTTCAATATCTACAAATTCATGTTATCAAGCCCTTTGTGCGCGAATTTAAGAAGAAAGTGTCAGTAGCTCTCGTTTTATATCTTTCACAATATCTATATTTACTGCACCAAACTGTCACAAATTTTTCAGTGATAAGGAAGATAAGCAACTCTTCCACAGTTGTGTAGACATTATAAATGCTTTTTGTTGTCAATTGATATCCAATATCCTAGATATTTGAAATTATGCATTATTTCTGTGTTACGTAGCCAGTGGTTCAGTATCATATCTACGTTCGCTCTGTTTGTCTTTACGTTGAATGTCATTACTCTAGTCGTTTCAAAGTCTTGCTAATAAGTAGAATGTCGTCGGCATATATTAGAGAAGATCAAATAAAGTCACCGATAATTATCGCATCTAACTCGCTATATCTTTCATTCAGTGACTCGATCATTTCATTCATATACAACGAGAATAAAGTTGGTGATAAAGCATCGCCTTGAGGCACTCCACATTCTATTTTGTAGGATTGAGATGTTTCTCCTTTAAACAAAATTTGGTAGCTAAATAGTAAGTATCATTTTACATATCATCCTCATCATTCTACAACTCAGAAAATATTTTTGCAACTTTGACACCAAAAATGCTTTAGAGATATCAATGAAGCATGCGAAGACTGGGTCTCTCCTGTTTTCTTGAATTTGAATTATGTGAACTGTATGTGAACTTATGTGAACTGTTGTTTGTATCACTTTTGTGAACGCTTTAATTTGACTTGATTCAACAACGAACTGTTTAGCCAATAAATTACGTGTCAACGGTTTGGTCGCTCTTTCTTATAATCCACAAATTATTTCTTTTCAAATGAAAATATTATCTAATACAGAACTTCATTTTTTAAACCCAGTTTGAGCATGATGAATGATATCATTTTCGTTTATATACAAATTTAACCTTTCGTTAATAATTTTAGTAAGTAATTATTAGGTACATGAGGATAGCGTTACATAGCGGTATGAACTTAAATCGTTCTTGTAAACCGGTGTCATCCAACTTTCTTTCCATGAAAAATTACCATGCATCAAAATGTGATAAAATATTTCCTTAAGGATTGTGGCCGAGTTTTCTTTGTTTCTCTTTGTACACTAGGTGGTCTGTTCCACTGGATTTGAAAGGTTTCGCTCTTTGATACATTTCTCAATTTCTTTTCTATCTAAGACAGTATTTTCAATCTGCCTCAAAATCGCATTTACATCGCTTTTTGTCTCTGACTCAATCATAGTTTGAGAAAGGAAGCCGCTTCCATTCCAAATGCTAGAAAGCTTAGATTTAAATTTAGGATCTAAAAGTTTCCAGTATCTTTTGCTATCCTTTGCAACTTTTGCCTTATTCAATTCATTGTGCTTCATAGCTTTGTTTTAAAAGGTTTCTTCCTTTAAAAAAAAGAAACAGTTTCCCCTTTTCTCTTTCCTCAATAGTTTATTCAGCTGTTTTCTATCTAACATTAAATTATCCCTATTTTCTTCTGTCTTGTTGGCATTAAACTTGTTAGCAGTGTGTTTGTATTTTCTTTTCATTTCTCTAGCTTCGTCTGAATATACTTCATGACCATGAAAATTCCTTTTCTTGTTCGTCACTAATTTTGCAGTATTCATTAATTCGCCGTACAAATTCGATGAATCAATCCGATTTTCTTTCAGCGAATTAGCTATTTCGCTAAACTGATAACATTACTAGTGATCTGTGGATTATAAGAACGACCAAACCGCTGACACGTAATTTATTGGATAACCCGTTTGTTGTTCGCCGTTATCTTATTGTAGAGCTTATTGAAATACGAACGATGGCCTTCACGCTGTCTGTGAAGACCATAGAAATTGACAACAATAGAACCTCTAGAATGGAAATTGAGCTTCATGCAATGCACAATAACGGCACATAAATCGCACGCATTTTCACTTAGATGCACCTGCCAACGTCTGTATGATTGGGTTAGAATCAGTCACATGTGTAAATCGAAGCTTTTAATTGGTGGTTCATGCCCCAACTTAGTTCCCCCGGATGTGCCGCGACCTTGGGTCAGTTTCCATTCTAGCCAACTTCAGATAAACAGTTTATTTCTATGGTGAAGACCGTTAATAGAAGACATTACAGATATGACAAAAGGAACCTGAACAATAAACGTAAATTAGCTGAACCTATACGATAATGACAATATACCACGGAAAATGGAATTTGGATTCATAAATCAATGAATACTTGCGCTGTGTTGAATGTCTAGTTTGGTCACGACACCATTTGTGAATTATAAGAACGACTAAACCGTTGACACGTAATTTATTGGATAAACCGTTCGTTGTTAAGGCAAATCATATTTAAACGTTCACAAGTGATGATATAAGTGACGCATACAAACAACAGTTCACATGCAGTCCACAATATCATTCTTCTTCCATTTGAATGGCCGTGTCACTTTTTGTCTCTTCTTACTATTCAAATTTCAATTTGATTTTTTTGAATGAAAATTTATGTTCAATTCAATTACTAATGGTGAGTGGTCTGTATGTCACCACACCGGTTCCTTAATATCAAAATTCAATATTTTCATAATCATGGATTCCGACACGATCTGTCAAAACTGATCTAATTTCAATTAGTTGATTGACTCAAATTCCAGCTGAAGCAAATTGACTGCTGATAAAGAAATTTCAGTTTGACATGATTTTCCCCATAATTAAGTTTAAGTTATGTCCATATCATGTACAAGATTTGCTCTAAGTCCAACTCAGTGGCAGCTCTAGCTGATATATCAGGTCATGCTCATCAAATGTTTTGGTATGTGATCAAAACTGCTAGCTACCGATTCGACGAACAAAATTTCGGTCTCATTTCCAGTTTTCATTTAGCCCTTAACTTAGCTGTACGTAGCTGAGTAGATAGGATCTTAATATCAAAGTAATATGATTAGAGAATAGTAATTGAATCTAATGAAAACTTGAAAAATGCTACAATAAAGTTTGGTTTGTTGATACAATACGTTAACTCTGTTTTGGCTCAGAGGGTCGATTTCGTGTGGAGAATGAACCTAAATACCTTATCATGCTGAGCAGCAGCATGATCACTAAAGCCGCCACCGGTGCAACTTGAAGCTAATGCTGTGCTATTGACCACTTTGTTTGTATCAAACGTTTTATATCGACTTTCATGAACATAAGTTAAGTGAATATCGTTTTGTAGCACTTCTTGTCATTTTAATCAGTAATTCCTGTTACAGATAGCAATGAAAGCAGATTTCTTAGCAAGCAGTTATACCGGATAATAGAAAGCAACGCCGAGGGCAATAATTGTGATCTATGTTATGCTGACTATCAAAAAATCAAGAACTTATACATGTAGCTTGACCAACTACTAAACCAGCCAGTGTAAGTAGTTACAGACCGCCCCATAAAAAGATGGATCACCCTCCTATTGGCCTCAAACTGATGTGCCTAGTGCATTTGTAAGTTGAATTAGATAACAGTTTCAGTAAGAAGCTGTATGTTAATGTCTAAACACGGAATTGCTAATGTGCCGAATAGTCCTTATATTAAATAACTCAATACAAAATCAATTCTATGTACCGGTAGTTGTGAAATATTTTGATGAGCAATGTAAACAACAAAATGAGTTAAAGACCTGCTACAGTCTTTAATCTAAGATTTTGTCATCCCACGTGGATGGTGAATGACATCACCGACTTACCATGGGATTGATTCTATCAAAGTATCGATGAAATGTTGATCAATTTGGCGAGGACGATGCAAATGTCGTGGAATTTCCTTGTCAGATTCTCATGTCAGACGTAATGAGAATCTGACCTGTCAGTGAAATTCCATTGATGTCGCTTATTACAGTGAATCGATGTTCAATGTTATCGGACAATTCAACTTGACAAAGATTGACAAATCAATCTTCGTCGAATCGTTGACTTGAATGTTGATGAATCAAGAACCGCAGCCATTCTTCCAAGACAGAGTAGGATTAACTTTTACAAGTCTCAATATTGGCCAGAATGGTGGAAGACCAGAACCTTCAACACGAGAGATCTGAAATTTGTTGTGACACCACTGATGTACATGTATGAGGTATATTTAGTTTTTTACTGGCAGCTCTTAAAGAAACGTCCTAATTCAAGGAACGCAGCCATTCTAACTTTCATGAATCTTGTTTCTTTCTCGTACATAGAAATTCTAATATACACTGCCATGCTGTCCCTGTATTCTATTCATTGGTAATGGCCAGCATCAAGCATCCATGATGTAACGAAGCAGAAGTTCTGAGACAAGCTGTCTAATCAATTAATGGCAAAGATTGTATTTTTGGTGTCTGACTCTTCTTCATGCTCACTGCATGTTATAATACACATTGATCGATTTTCAAGACTCTCTCTTTGTTTGGTAGCCATTGATAGCCGACATCACGTGATTAATGAAAAATACTTTCTAGTGAAAGGTTTATAGTAGAAAATGTTTTTTTAATCTACAAACAGAAAAATTAATGAAGGCTAATAAAAATAATAATGATAATAACAATAAAATGAAATAAATAAAGATATATTTATTTAAATAAAGAAATAAAGCATAGAATGAGTAACAAAAAATACACATAAAGGAAAAAGCTACCTGGGCAAAATAAAGTAAGTTCACAGCAGGGATACGGAGTCCTATCATTTTGATAGGACTCCGACTCCGGGTGGCAAGTATGTATGCCTAGTTTATTGAAAAATTGACTGGTAGCCTACATCACAGATCATTATAGGCTTTCCTGAATCGATATGTAGTGATCATTACATCAATTATCAATCATTTTCGATGAAAGTTGATCAAATGTCGCTTTCAGTTGGATGCATGCGACTCGGCTCCTCCCATCTTCTTGATGTGTGCTTCACACGGTTTTTATCCAGTCTGTATCAGGCACGAAAAACCCCATCCTTCTCCAAAAAATATGAGTACACTTTCGATTTTAATATACGCTTTAGAGGAGTCAACACACACGATTAACGTGAGGGTAAGAGGATGATGTTCTCAAACAAACTAGTATTTCATTTTTGTCTCTGATGTGACCTTTTGCGTGCAGGTGTGATCGAGGCTAGGAAGGCTTGTCTTCTCTACTGAATCACTGAGTGAAAAGACAATCCTTTTTTCACTATCACGGTTCATTCCCTCAGCTATTATAAGCTTTGTATGCACTGCTGTCTCTGTACTTTTGTTTGACGGAAAAAGTTGACATCAAGACAATGACAGCTATGCACGAGAATAAATGATTTGCTTGTATTATATTATTTCGGGTCTAGTTGTAGGCCGGAGTCTGGAGTCCTATCATTTGATAGGACTCCGACTCCGACTCAAGCAAAATTGATAGGACTCCGGGACTCCGACTCCACATCCCCGGTTCACAGCTGTCTCTTTCTGCACGCATATGTCTGGTTGCACTTTATGAATGATCAGAGCTTCAGTGACTGCAAAGTGTCCACTTCCTTGACATCTTCTTAATATCTTCAATATCAATCTTTAATATCTTGGCGGTCGACCAGGTGCACAACTCAACAAATGATGAGTGATGTTGCTTGCTGCTCTCCTGCTTTGCCACTTCTCGAGCCAGCGTGGAATGTGCTCAGCGTTCCGTTGGGACAAATGATTATGTTTGATTTTGTTCCAATTACAGCATCTCATGATGATAAGTGAACATTTTCGAAGTGAATGGAGAAGAATGACGTCATTCCAGTACCGATGAGTGAATAATTGAAGACAGTCGATAACTAAAATTACTGCACTTGAAATCGGGGCAAATAGGAGAGAATTTTACATCAAAGAATTGGCTCCCACATTTGCTATCCAATGTATATCATCTTGATCTTCACGAAAACTGTGACCGCATAAGAAAATGATAAAATGTATATATTTGGTCTATACATTAGTGAACACTGTGGTATGTAATATTTTCAAATGGATAGCTGCAGCGAAAATATGCAACAAGAAGAGCATGAATGTATAAGAAGCTTTATCTCAAGACCAACGGATTATCTACATAAATGCCTAGATACAAAAAATCAACAAAGGTTGTGGAAGCCTACGCAACCTTTGCGCTTGGAGGCGAGCGCAGATTTTTGGTATAGATTGCAGATCTATCATAGTCCGGAAACGGAATCACAGTTCTATCAATGTTCAGAAACAGAGCCCTACAAAACAGACAGGAGACACATAGAATGTCTCATCTACAAAGTAAAAGTCATTACTTAAACCACTGAGATAAAAAATATGATTTGGACATTGAAGTCAAATATTTGTTTTCCAATTTCGGATTCGCAAATTCTCTTCTATTGAGTGCAATTTAACATGGTTTGTGATGTACACGTTTGCCGTCATTGCATTTAGATATTCAATCTAAAATTCTCTACGGACATCTTGTATATCGGGCCACAAAATGAAAACCTTCGCGTTGCTTTCTACACTTTCTTTATTTAAATACATATTTTTAATTTATTTCAATTTCTTAATATCATTATGATTTTATTTGCTTCTATTAATTTTTCTGTTTGTAAATATACTGCCTAACAGAAAAAACTTGGAAAAGACAAGTAACAGAAAATCAATGGCAACTGTAAACTTTCTACGTCGATTCCACGCTCAAACAAATTTCTATCTGCATTTTCTAGCAAAGCCATATGAAAATATCGTTCATCCTTTTTTTAACACAGGATCAACTATTGGATAGGTTTTAACATCGCATAATTGAAATTTCGCTGTCTTTTGAACACAAATAGCAACTGCAGGGTGAAGCACCAACATGAATTCGTGAAATCTATGGCTGTTGGAATGATTCGTTGTGGCCGCATCATGTATAAGGTTAGTAAGGACTTGAATGTATCGCACACAACCGCTAGAAATTGGTGGGTGCATTGACGTGAAGAGGATAAAGTCGTAAGAAAGGAAGAAACTGCGAGAGCAAAGAAAACAAATAGAGTCCGAGATCGAAAGTTGCAGCGATTGAAGTTCGCTGCAACGAAAGAGAGATCGGCTTTAGAGCGCTTCGCGTATGACAATACGTTGGAAATCTGCTGCTGGTACCAAGTAGTGCTAGAATTGAGCATCGCTTGACGACAGCTGGATCGGAATTTTATGAACCTGCTGTCCACATGCCCCTCAATAACTTTTCCTTTTTTCTTCGTAGCTTTCCCTGAACGCCTCACAGGTCTCGAACACAAAAGGAAAGGAGCAAAATTGTGCGAGTGGCATTCTAACTGGAGCACTGATGAGTGATATCGCGTGATGTGGACGAATGAATCACGTTCACCCTGCATTTCCGCGCTGGAAGAGTTCGCGTTCACAGAATGCCTGGTATGTAGAGATATGCACCATGCAGTCTTCTGCATTTCAGAACATGATCGGTTCGGCGGTGGTAGCGTCATCTTGGATTCATATTTGCATGGTGAACGAACGGCTGCTGTTGTCATCAAAGCAACTTGGATGGCCTGCGTTTTCTCATAGAGGTTGCAAATCTCTTTGTTATTTCAATAGCGAGGGAGCACAATCTCATCATCCACGATGACAATGTACGTCCGCACGGAGCACACCAGGTGGCAACAGCTCCACAATTGAAAAATGAGGAATTGGGTACCATCCATGGCTTTCACGTTCTCCTGATCTTTCACCGCCCAATCATGTGTGGAAGAGCTAGGCAAGAGGATGATATGCTCGTATCCCCACATTCTCCTACCGCTATGGAACCACTTTCTGAAAGATTGGCAGAACTATGAGAAAGCATTGAGCAAGAAAGATTGGATGGATACCCTATGATCTATAGAATCTGAACTTACATTATTGGCAGGGGGTCATGCGCGTTGATATATACTGTATGAACGAAATTGTCATCATTTAAAGTGATAGTTGTGATGTTTCTTGATTAATGAAAATAATTGTTCCTGCAAATCTAAGTGTTCAGATTTTTTGTCATGCACTACCTACCTTTCAGCAGAAAATATCTTTTATTAATCACGTGAATGTGTCGCCTATCTATGTATGTCACGAGATGCTCCATGTCCGTCTGTTAATTAACTGCATTCATGTTTGCAATTCTGCTATCAACATTGCATGCCTTGATTCCTTTATTCAAACTGAGAAAATATGACACTGCAGAATCATTAAAACATCCGCATCACTCTTGAACGATACAATCGCATCATAAAAGCTACAGCTAATAGGTTTGTTGACGGGGTAGGTTTGTTTATTTAACTCTAATGGCCAGCCAGCAGCGTTGGAAAATGCATACAACAACAAGCAACTCGGGATTTTCTACTTTCATTCATTTTGTTAACTCAGAAGCTTTTATATTTTAACCCCGCTTGCATTGTGTTGCCATTTCTTACCGTAATAAATTTACAGAGTCTCCTGGAAGCCACAAGTCTGATATTTTAGCATCTTCAGTTCGAATCCTCGCAGAATAGAAAGTAATAGATAACGTTTCTTGTCCTGTCGAGTAAGACGACAGCATCATCATTGACACAGTAACACGAAATAGGTAGAATTGACAAGATTAACATGGAACACCTGTTGTTATGCATACATCGGATTTTTTATGCATGTTCGGATTTTTTAAATTTTGATTTATAACCTCTGATTTTTTATTATTTTTCAAAGACTTTTTTCACATAGCAATTGTGTATGTGAAGTCGCATGTCCAATCTATAACCTAATCAATCCAATCTACAAATTTATATTTATGATCAACTAAATAGTAGCTTAAGCTTGGAATATTTGACGATTTATCTGTGATTTCCATATATCCACATTATATAACCGGAAGCATGAATTTCTTTGAATTCCATTTGTCCATTATAATGGACATTGTCTTCTATTATTGTCTCCTATATGTAATTCATTTTCTTATGCTTATGTAATTATATGCAATTCTTCACGTTTGATTTTTGAGAAAAATACAAATTAAAAATGTACATGTACTTCTATTGTATATAATATACGATTGCTACATCACGAGTCACATTTCATGTCATACTCCTTTTCACAATCTGTCATTTTTACCCAACAATCAATCTAATTATCAAAATTTCAAGCAGCTGCATGTTTGGCAGACATCATCAATTTTTTCCATGTTCAAGAAGTACATACACCCGTACACAAAATATGATCAACGATTTTATTGCAGGAGCACTTAGTGAAATCGGTCTTTTTCCTAGAAGAAATCCAGAATAAGATTTTAATTTATCCTACAAGTATGCTACAGTGCTACAATGTTTAGAGCTATGATTTTCATGCGCATTATAAACGGACAATTGAACGTTTTGTTGTATTAATTTTCCATGTTGTTCATTGACTAAAGTAGTGTTTGCAGTTTAAGTATTGAATATTTTGCCATTTTCGATTATATTGCCCAGCCACTTATATCATGTTAATATGATAATTTAATTTGAAATCAAAAGTTTTACAACTAACGACTTACATCAAAATAACAAACAATATCTCAATTTCAAAATCAAATTGCTCAGCACATCGAATTTAATATAAACCAAATATCAGCGCTCAACAAAAGACCTTCTAGTCGTCCTTTAGAACACGAATTCAATAGCAAATCGGCAAGTTGAAGCCACAAACCAGTTATTTCATACAGACATCTCTATCTTGAAATTTACAATCATCTCACATAAAGACTGATTTTGAGGCAGTTACCAGTCATTTACCAACCGTCTATCTCGCATAGTGATTGAACATGAATGGCATCTGTATGACAGAAATGGACATTACACAATTGATTGTTCCAATACATGCATTTTTTGACTGGATCATGAATTCAGGTTACAGAAGAACAGTTACTCGTAAGTGATTAATAGAGTTATTTTGTAGATTAATTCAGGTATCGAAAGATAAATGTTGAATCTTGAATCTTCGCTGATGTGTCATTGGCTGCGATAAGAACACGTACAGATTTATCACATTATGCTTTAGTTCAAGCACACTTTGAAGAAAGGAGGAAAACAAGGGTTCTATGTAATTAGTTGACAAATAGAAACCAATTCTTCGTTATTCCACGACATATTCTGAAAGACATCTATTCTAATTTAGCTCACGCAAACGTGAATTTAGTTGGAAAAAATTACAATAAGTAATTTTCAAAGCACAAATGCACTTTCTTTAGTAAAGCGAAATGCAACAATCTTGCAATAAATCGTCTAGCGCTTTTATGAAATGAAAAATAAGCTTATTCTATAGGCCATAGCGCCGTTTTTACTGCATTTAACTTTAAAAATCACCATACATGACAGTTAGATCTAATCAATTAGAATTATTAGAATTTTGGCGCTTCAGATTGCAATGAAAATGTTTGTCTGGTTTCTATTTCACCATTGAATGCAGGTTTACAAACATCAGTGTAGAATTTCACGATCAATCTCACATACAGCTTGTTTGGCTAAGTTGTGCATTCACTGTAGGATGACCATTAACGGTCAGTAATCTTTGTACAGATGGAGCCGTTTCTTGAATTCCATGACGACCTGCACCGGGGGATGCCATCGGTAACATCTTGACGACATTAGTTGAATCTCGCGAGACCGTACGAGGTCTCAAGTTTCTACCACACTGGTGATTGGCTGATAGACAAAGAGCTACATTCTGAGACGCAAGCCGGAATTTGACTGACATGATATTGTATAGAGTAATGGGTTGACAATAGTATTGGCCTAGACGAAAAGGCCCGAACTGAGGCAAAGAATGTCATGGCCTCTCAAAAAGATGATCCAATCTTCATTCGGAATGACGTTTACCATTGCCCTCTCAGCGTGAAACGGAGCGTAACAAATGAAAAACCCAACAACCACCGAAACTGAAAGGAAAAGACATTTTGGTCAATGTAACCGTCACATCGCACACACAGAAAATATGGTATTTATAGGTTGCCTTCCCTCCATGTTTTCACATTTGTCTGATATCTGATTATCCTTTCACTGGAATTTGATTTGCTCTAATGTACACCGAACATAAATCTACACCTTTTCCAAATCAATAAGCTTAATTCTCAAATCATTTGCAGGCATCTAATTTCAATAGAATTCTCATTTCAATAGTGTTGCGATTCTCAGTTCAATAGGATTATTACCTCAGATCATTAACAACAAAGATCAGATCAACAAGATAAGAGACGGAAATCTAGTGAACGAGAGTTATGAATCTCACATCAATAAAAGACATCGCAAATCAACACAATCAGAATTATTGCAGTCATGTCAAGACAACGCATTTCTGTCGAAGACAAGCAACGGATCATCGATTGTTATAATCGTCAAGATGATTATTTCGTGCTAGCTGATGCTCTTACAATCAATAGACGAACTCCATATTCAATTATTAGACGATATCTTAGGGACGGTCAAGTCGCGAGAAGACGCGGAGGTCCAAATCACGTACTTGTTGATGATGAAATGAGAACACAGTAGTATCTATCGTTCAAGATCACACGGAATACACTGTAGATCAGATAAATCAAGAATTGAGGTTGCGGTTGCCCAACAAAAGGCACGTATGCAACAATACGATATTCAATATATTGCACTGTCGGTTAATAACATTGAAATTGACTCGTGATCCACCGGCACAACGCGATACGCCAAGCATCAAAGTAGCTCGAAGAGACATGGGAGATTGGCTTCTCCGAAATGCCAACATGGAGAAAGTTTACATCGATGAAAGTGGCTTTCGTCTCTGGATAAAGAGAAGCTATGGAAGATCCGTACGAGGCGAGAGAGCTATTCGAGTTGTCAATGCTCGTGGAGGTGGCCATATGTCGGTCATTTTCGCCGTGTCTCACGTAAATGGCTTAATTCATCACGAATTTGTTGAGGGTGGATTCAGGAGTAATCTATTCAATGCCTTCCTCGCAACTTCCTCAAGTATGCTCGCGGGTCGCAATGTCTTTTTTATTTTCGATAATGCACCGTCACACAATCATGCACTAGAAGCTACACTCCAAGTTGGTCACCATGTTATGTTTCAACCTCCTTACTCTCCTTTTCTGAATATATGTGAAGGCTGCTTCTCGATCTGGAAGGCTGCATTCAAACGTTCGATGGCTGAAGTGAGGGATCTGCTTCTAACCCAACAACATGCAAACAGGATGGCAACGATGATGCAAATCGCTGAGCAATCAATCGCTGCTGTGACACTTCCCAAAGTTCAGAATTTGAACTCTCACTTGCTTTCAGTTCTCCGAAGTGTATTCGTGAAGAAGACATTAACATTTTAGTTTTGATGAATGCAATTTTGAAGTTGCAATTTTTGGATAAGATGTCGGATTTTTCTTTGTCTTCACTAATGGGTGACTAAGTATTGCTGAATGACAATAAAACAATGGACCTGAAAGGGCATTAAAATCGTTCTTTAAGTCTGTTTCATAAAAATCTTTAGCTTAAGTATATTCAAATAGTTTTACTCAGATCGAGGAAAAGTTCACACTGTGCACAGATAATCCGCTATCTTATTGATAGCGTCTCAGCGTGATTCTTGCAACAACTCTCATAATAAAAACTTGAATTTGTTAGCATTGGCTCTTTTTGAAGAAATCAAAGGTCCGATGCATAGCAACATCAAAGTAATGGGAAGAAGACCGGTCCAGGACACCATAAAATCAAAAAAAATAGTATCTTTAAAAACGACATAAATTCATGAATTTAGACCCTTTTTCAGGTTTTTAAGACCTAAATTCATGAATTTATGTCGTTTTTAAAAGTACCATTTTTGAAAAAAATGGTACTTTTTGAATGAACCAAATTCATGAATTTATGTCGTTTTTAAAAGTACCATTTTTGAAAAAAATGGTACTTTTTGAATGAACCAAATTCATGAATTTAGGTCTTAAAAACCTGAAAAAGGGTCTAAATTCATGAATTTATGTCGTTTTTAAAGATACTATTTTTTTTGATTTTTCAAAATTTCAAATTTGAGAATTACAATTTTCACCCCTGAAATCATGACCGTTCCAGGACACCGAAAAAACAGAAAAGTTAAGAATCTCAAATTTGTGAATTACAGTTTTTACCTTGAAAATCATGACCGTTCTAGGACACCGAAAAATCATAAAAGTTAAGAATCTCAAATTTGTGAATTACAATTTTTACCTTGAAAATCATGACCGTTCTAGGACACTAAAAATTATAAAAGTTGAGTATCTCAAAATTTGAGAATTACAATCGGGCGAAGCCCTAGAACCTTCGGTTCGATTTTCATTGCTTAAATCATGACCGTTCTAGGACACCGAAAATTAGTATTTTTAAAAACGTCTTTTAAATCCATTTTTCAGGTTTTTAAAATATATCATGTGACTTGCGAACCGAAGGTTCAGGGCTTCGCCCGTTAAAAAAATTTCTTTAAAAATGGAAGAAACAAAAGTGGAAGGAACTTCAGAAATGGAAGGAACTTCAGAAATGGAAGGAACAAAAGTGGAAGGAACCTCAAGAATATATCCTTCGTTATCTCAATTAAACTTTTACGGAGCAGCGTGACTTCTTTCTTTCTTTCTCTCTCTCTCTCGATCCTGTCTGTTACAGGAATATCGTATTAACAATGACATGCATTCTTTAAAACAATTGCTTGTCTTCAATGACAATAATTCCCATATGCTTTTAATAGAATGACCTTGAACGCTAATGGAAAAATACACCAACTGTCGCACCATGTCGACAGCTTTATCGACAAACTTTCTGACATCGGCGCGACAGTTGGTGTATTTTTCCATTCAAGCAATGTCGCATGAATGATTGTTATGGAAACCCAAAATGAAGAGAAATGCTCATTCATTTCTCTTCTCTCTCATATGTCTATTGTGTTTAGATTGTATTTGTTCTTTTGTTCTCATAGTGTGAATGAGATTTCACAACTCGCATTATGCGCTATTGTTTGTGATTTCCTTCACCCCTATCAGCTGAAACAATTTTAACAGCTGCTACACGCTAATTCTTTTGAGAAATGTCTGAAATAGATTTTATTCCATTTAAAATGAGAAACATTAGAGACATTCTAAAAATATACGGCAAACAAAACCACATGAAATTTCGATTTAAATGAGATTGCTAAGCAATTGGGAGTAAAGAATTTTCACATATTGATGAGTAATGAATTACTATTGATAAAATATGTGCGAAACACTAACACAATGTAACAATGTAACGTTTAAATTTAGATTAAATTAAATCATTTCAAAATTGAATAAGTAGTAAAGAAAGACATCATTAGAGACCAGTTTTAAATCAATACCCCCCTTCTGACTAAGTAGTAAGGAAAGTCATCATTATCAAAATGTTTTAAATCAATACCCCCTCTTCTGTCTAAGTAGTAAGGAAAGACATCATTAGAGAACAGTTTTAAATCAATACCCCCTCCCTTCTGTCTTCTAGGGATTCCTATAAGAAATATTTTTAATTATAAAATGAGCAACATAAATGAGTTTTTGAAATTATATGGAACACAGACAACAACGAATTTCGATTTAAATAAGATTGCTAATCGATTAGGAATAAAGAATTTTCATGTTCTAATGAGAAACGAATTACAATTCCTAAAAAATAGACCAACAGGAACCTTCAGTTCACGGAACAAAGTTCCATCAATAACTGTAAATTTCATAACGAATCTTCATACTTCAGACCAAGACGGCGTACATTGGTCAGCAGGTATCTTTAGTAAAAACGGAGATAATTATTATTTTGATTCATACGGTTTGCCCCCTACAAATGAAGTAAAAGAATTACTTGGAACGGGAACATACAATACGTTTCAAATTCAAAAACCGGGAACTACTTACTGTGGTCAATTATGTCTTTATGTTTTATTTAAATTACAAAAAGGAGTGCCATTTCTTGATATTATGTTAGAATTGAATAATAAAAATAATAATAATGATAATTAAAAATCAGTTCGTTGTAATTCATTTTGATAAAAACGGCCTCTGATATCCTCATTATCTAAATCTTTAATTTCATAAGTAATCGGATAACTTTGATTTATTTTAGAAATTTCAAATATCTCTTTCGTCCAATAGCCAACAAAGCCTTTTTCAAATTTATTCTTATATTTAAATATTCTAACTCTATCTCCAATTTTAAATTTCGGCTTAAGTTTCTGCAAATTCGGATTACTCTCATTCGAATAATTATTTTCGAATATATTCTTTCGTATCAAATCAGGGTCGTCAGAAGCATTCTTTGGAGTTTCTTCAATACCAGAATGAACTTTATTATTGTACTCTTCCACAATTCCTGGTAATATTTTTAACCATTTCTGATTTCCTTGCTGAGTAAATTTCTTGAAAATTTTATTTTTTAACGTCCGATTGAATCTTTCTATCACTACGGCCTTCCCAGCATTTTCAGTTGAATAAACAATTTCAAATAGTGGCTGAACGTTTCTGTTATAAAATTCCGATCCTTTATCAACAAACAATTTTTTTGGCTTTCTATTACTTTCTTTAAAGATTTCTTCAAACGCATATTTAACTGAAAGACCACTTTTATTTTTTAAAGGCTTTACCCAAGCGTATCGTGTATATAAATCTATAACGGTCAATGCGTATTTGTAGTCCCTTTCATTCGGCATATGAATAAGATCAGCACTCCAAATATCATCTTTATTAAATACTTTTACTTTCAATAAATATTTAGGCCTTCTGTATTCCCTATGAATTTCAGAGGCATAAACGTCTGAATTATGATTTTCATTTAAACCCTGACCGAATAATATTTTAGCTTGTAAAACTTTCTTAACAAACATTCTTTCAATTTTTTCTCTAAATGTAGGATTCTGAATACTATCTAATTCTTGAATCATCTTCTTATCAGCTGCATGACGAGAACTTAGATCATGATTTCGATAAGCTAAATCATGCCTGTAAGCTGCGGCATCTACTCTATTTATCGGTTCTTCACCTGGTTTCGGATTATTATTCTCATCTAGTCTTATATCTAATCGAGTTCCTGGCCCAGTATATGAATGACCAGGAAGATGTTTTTCTTTCGAATATTTACTCCAAATAAATCCAGGAAAGTTTTCTAATGTTTTTTGTATATCACCACCGAAGTGGTATGGAACTTTGTTCTTGTCACCTCCAATATCCTGACAATGTGAGTTTTTATTTTTGTTTAATAGATAATTCAATAAATCTAAATTAGAAATTTTTAATTTAATTAAATTTTCGGAATTTGTGGAATTCATTTTAAAAGATAAAATAAATGTTTTACCTTATGGACCAAAGGTCCTGAGGTTATTACCGAATCATACTAGGACTTAGATATATTCCAGAACCATCTTTAGTTTCTTTAATTTCAATTAAATCATCAACATTGTGGAGAATATTTTTAAGAACTCGTTTTCCTTCATCAACTACCGTATATACTCGCATATAAGCCGAGTTTAGAAGTATAAAATACAATGCTGAAATCAGGGGGTCGGCTTATATGCGTAAAACAAAAAATACACAAGACAGGATAGATACTAAATTTTCCAGCTACACGGTTTCATCGCTATCCTGCCTTTTTTTTTTGGTTTGTGTGTGTGTGTGTGTTCCCGTAACCAACAAGCTTGAAATGATGAATGACGTACCGACGTCTTTCATTGGTACACGGTTTAAATAAAAAAAAAAAAAAAATTTCTTTTATTTCTTTTAGTAGTAAAAAGCAAAGCATCAGCTTTACACAAACAACATGAACAAAACCAAAAAAACCAAAATAAATTAGATAATGAAAGTAGTTGAATATATATTTTTATGAAAACTGGGTTTAATTCTAAAATTTTTTAAAGTTGGTCGGCTTATATGCGAGATTATATGCGAGATCGGCTATATATTTTTAATTTACTAATAAAATTATCTACTACTCCTTCACCCCTAGCAACTTTCTCTAACTCTCTATTATGACGTTTTTGTTCTTCTAATGCTGCTTTCTCTGATTTATTTTTATTTACTGCTTGGACAATACCAGCTGTCCCACCTGCAACACTTCCTGCTGCAGCTATGCCTCCTATTATTAGTGGAATTAATGGGAGAATCCCGCCATTCTTTTCTTCTTGTAATTGTATATTCTCTATCATTGGTTTACTTATGTAATACTTTTTTTTGTTAATCGTAATAGTTTTAGGGGTATTTTTGTTAACAATATTACGTAATTTTAATTCAACAGTTTTATTATTAATATCACTTTTCGCTTGCGACATTTTTAATAAAAAATTTTAAGTTAAGAATTTAAAGTTATCAAAAAATTTAAATCTATTCTAGTTATGAAAAATTTTTAGTTAAGAATTTATTAAATCTATTCTAGTTAACAAAAATTTTAATCTATTCTAGTTATGAAAAAAATTTTAATTAACTTATCGGAGCGAAGCTCCTTGAGGCTTTAGCCGATCAGACCAAAGGTCCTCAGGTTACTAACCTATCCTAACCATCTTTCCATTAAGAATTTCAATAGAATATTTTGCATCTTCTAGCAATAAACCATAAGCCATCAATGAAGTTGTGGAATCTTTCTTTTCAATATTAATTGTTACATCACAACCATTTTTAATAATATCTTCAGATTGTGCACTTAAATCGAAACAGAAAATTGGATATAAATGTCTCCAATCTCCAGGAGTTAATTGTGGTTCAACTCCAAATTCTATACAAAGATTTCTATAAGAATCATATCCTTCCATAAATTGATTATTGGTATCATCGAATCTTAATGGATCAATTGGATATCGAGTTTGATTTAATGAAACTTGTAAACTTCGAATTGTATTAATATGAAAAATATTATTGTTCTTATCAAAACTTGGAGAATTATTTCTTTGAAATGTTAGTAATAAATATCTTGGAGTATTCGCAGTTCTAGTAAAATGCCAGTTAAATCTTTGTTCGGAAAAAGTTACTGAACTAGCAGTACGCTTTAGAAAATTTACTGGAATTGGTTTGTTAGTATTTAATCTTTTTGCAATAGCGGATTCAATTTCTAAACTAGGAGTAATATGCTTAATCCACCATTCAAGTCTATCAATTTTTAAATATGCTTTTTTTCCAGTCTTACCAAAAAAGATTAATTCATTATTTGCTGTACGATGAATTATTAATTTAAATTTTAATTGATATGATATTTTATCATAATCTAAATATCAAAATAATGGAGACAATGACCAATTTACTGTCTGTTTACTTTTTTTGTTAAATTCACGTCTTTCTTTATATGCTTCATTATTTGTTTTATTTAAATGTTTTGCAATATTTTCTACATCTTTCGCAATTCCTGCTGCATCTGTTCCAGCGTGAGTTAAATCATCAATAATTATACCATCATTAGTATCAGGAAACCAACCTTCGATTTCATAATTTTTATTATTTTCACCAATTGTTATAAATCTAAGCATTGTATCAATTACACCTGGAGAATCACTTATTGTTTCTATATTTTGAGTTGCAACATCTAAACGCATTTGTGTAAATAAACTTGGGAAAAAATTATTCTCTAGTGTAATATTATCGCTATCTGGTAATGTTGTTGTAAAATTGGCATCACTATATAAAGAATATTCACAGTGTAAAAATGAATCAGGTAGATATAAATAACTCTGCTGATTATCAACTTCAAAAATTAAATCACCTCCAGTATTTACTCTACTGGAAGATCCGGGATTCATAGCAACTCTTATATAGTCATTCTTTTTTTGATTATAACTGACGAACGGAGGATCGTCTAATCTAAATTTATTTTCGATAAGCGAAGACATTTTTATAAGAAATAATTTGACTTTTTGTTTTTCTCACAGATAGAAAAAAATTTTTACTAAAATATAATTTTAGAATTTTACTAAAAAATTTTTACTAAAATATAATTTTAGAATTTTGCTAGACCAGCTCCGCTACAGCTTTGCTGGTTAGACCGAAGGTTGCTGCTCACGCCATTACCTCTTATTTCTTCAATTGTTTTTTCATTATTTTTACTATTAGACGGAGCTCCGCTCCTCAAGGTTTCACCCTCTACAGCTATGTTAGCAATTTTGTTTTTTGTTTCATCTGAAAGTTTTTTTAATTTTTTTAGTTCTTCAGAATCATTCTTGAGTTTACGAATAGCTTCTAGTTGTTTTAATTCGTTTTGTGATTTAACAGCATTTGATATTGCACTAGCTGTACTACCTATAGCAGCTGCTCCTTTTGCAGCAGATGTAATCAAATCTTTATTATTTTTAATTAAGTTAACGATACTTCCAATACCAGAAAAGATACCATCCCCTTCTTTTTGAACGGCACCTGCGGTGCCTAGGAACTTTTGATTTCCGACAGTTTCTACACTATCATAATGGTAAACAGATTTCATAGATGGTTCATGAGCAATTTTTTGATTTGAAGCAAAATGTTTAAGATTGTGTTTATAAATTATAGGCATTTTTTAGTAATAAATTTGACTTTTAGGAAAAACATAAATACGGGCGAAGCGCGAAGCCCTGGAAGACATCTCCGTTGACCCATGAACCGATGTCCATTATAAAAAAATGTTTATTTTTTGTTCTTAACTTTTACAGATTGCGTTTTTGGTTTAACTTGAACAGGAACCAAACCTGCATCAATCATTCTTTTTATTCTATGATTTTCTTTCATAACATTTCTTTGTTTTATTAACTCTTCTAATTGTTTAATTCTTTTAAAATTATCAGCTCTAATTTTATCCATTTTTAAAATTATATACTTTTATATTTTTTAATTTTTTTAAAAAATTATATTTATACTTTTATATTTTTAAAATTATATTTATATTTTTTAAATTATTTATTTTTTATGATTTTTATTTTTTGTAGGTAAAAAATATTTACGTTAATATTTACAATACTCGTTTAAGATTTACGTTTGTGAATGGACAACAACTTCGAGATAACTTTATTAATTGCCTGTTGCACTTTATCTATTGCGTCAAGCAGCGTGTGATGTACTTTAATTTCTTTTTCAGTCATTTCTAATTTTTTCTCACTTTTCTTTAATTCTGTTTTTAAAGCATTTAATTGAACTTTAAGACCATCTACTTTTCTTTTAACGGAATCTAACTGTTCTTTATTTTCTTTAGAGTTTTCTTGTAAATTTTTCTTTAATTCATTTTCTAAATTGATTTTAAGAGTTTTCATTTTATCAACTATTTCATTAAGTGATTTTACTTCAATTTTTAATTGATTTATTTTTTTAATTTGTTGAGCAATTTTAGAACTCAATTCATTCACACTTTTTTGGAATGTAGTTTGTAACTGCTTTAAATTTTTTTTAATTCTTTCAGGTAGTTTTTCTATTTCATCTTCTAATTGTTCTTTTAACATTTTTATCTGATGTTTATTTTTAATTACAGCAGATTTTAAATTTATAGAAAGTAATATTAAAATTTTTGATTGTTCAGAAATCTTTTTAAAAAGTTTAGCTATATCTGCTTCTAGCTCTCTATCCTTTTTATCAAGTTTTAATAATTTTTCGTTTAATGATTTGTCATTAAGTTTAAGCAACTTTAATTCGTTCATCAGCGGAACCAAAACATCGTTTATATATTTTTCTTTTAAGTCATTGATTTGTGTATCAACATATTGTTTATTTGTTAACTCTGTATTTTGTTGTGGAAGAATAGAAAGATGTAATGGGCCAGATAAAACGTCTCCAGTTTTCATTATATAATTTTCTAGTTCTATTTCTGATTCACGATTATTCGGGATATATGCACCTCCACCAACATTTGGTAACATCATTTTTAAACAATAAAAATAAAATTTTTTCTGATTATAAAAATACATAAATTATAAAAATAAAATTTTTCCTAATAAAAATAAAATTTTTCCTAATAAAAATAAAAAAATGGAAATGACTCAAATTTGTCAAGTTTGCAATATGCGTTTTTTAAATCAAACACTATTATATTCTCATATGAAAAACACACCATGTGGTATGCATATGAATCAATTACAACCTAATAATAGTATTCAGAATAATATTCACCTAATAATATTCAGAATAATTCAACCTAATAATAGTATTCAGTATAATAATATTCAATCAGAGCAACCATTACAAAGATTAAAGCATTTATTTATTTCAGATAAAGAACAAAATCTTTATACTGCTAGAATAAATACACCTAGGCAAAATACACCTAGGCAAAATGATAATAATTATTTAGCACAAAATAATAATGTAGCACAAAATAATCCTTTTGTTCAAAATAATAATGTAGCTCAAAATAATTATGTTGATAAAAATAATAATGTAGCTCAAAATAATAATGTAGCTCAAAATAATTATATTGATAAAAATCAATTTGTTGAAAGTAATAACAAAAAAATATGTTCCGGATGTAATAAAAATATAACATCAAAAAATTTTGCACGTCATTTAAAATTATGCGAACAACCAGAAGAGGTTAAAAAAAATAAAAAAGATAAATTAAAAGATCAGTTATGTCGTAATTGTAATAAATATTTTACAATTCAAGGAATTACTAATCATTATAATTCTTGTATAAGTTCTACAAGACAATGTACAAGTTGTCAAATTACTAAACCTAAGACAGAGTTTTATGATAGTAAATATCAGTGTAAGGATTGTTTAAAAGAAAAAGTTAAATGTAGAGGTTGTCAAAAAATTATATTAAAGAAAAATTTTCAGCGACATGTAACACTATGTCCAAAACTTAATCAACATAATAATCAACATAATAATAATCAACATAATAATACTTTATATCAAAATAATAATTTATATTAGTATTTCTATTAAAATAGACTTATATATTTAAATATTTGTATTTCAACTAAAATAGTTGTATTTCAACTAAAATAGTTGTATTTCAACTAAAATAGTTGTATTTCAACTAAAATAGTTGTATTTCAACTAAAATATTATTTTTTATAAAGAATAAAATATTATTTTATCAAAATATTCTTAAGCATTCCGGAAGAGAGGAGAGGTTCGGAACATACTTCTTTTGAGTATAGGAACAAAAAGTCCGACACATTCCGGAGGTTCTACAGAGGTTAAAAACACTCATAAGAGTGTAAGAATACGAGTCCGGAATTAAAAAATAATAATTCCTAAATTTTTATTTTAAAAATATTAAATGAATAAAAACGAAAATTTGGAAGATTTATATTCACCGGTTATAATTAAAAGTAATAAAAGTAATAAAAGTAATCTAAGTCGTCATAAATCTCTTAATGCAATAAACGAAATAATAAATAATTATATGAATAACACTGAGTTTCAAGATACACTAACCCCTCAAGATCCGAATCTCAAAGATATTAATAATATTGTAGAAAATCCTATATATAATACTAAATATAATAATAATATAGATAAAAATATATATAATAATATAGATAAAAATATATAATAATATAGATAAAAAATATTTAGAAACACTACCCCCTAATTCATCTCTTAATAAAAAAATACCACAATCAGATCTTACACGTCTTTGGAATTTTTTAAAATTTCATTGTATAAAAATATTGTTAGCATGTATTTTAATATTTTTTATTTATCATCTTGTTATATGTATTGGAAATCAATGGGGTTACTTTCTAACAGAGGAACAAAAGAGAATAAATTTTTATAAACAAGAAATAAAAACTTTTAAAGGATGGAAGACTGAGGAGGATAAGATTAAGGATAAAACTAATAATAAAAATATTAAACAAGGTAAAATGTATCAAGAAAATTTACATTTCATTGTTTACGGTAAAACTGGAAGTGGTAAGACTACGTTTATTAAAAAATATATAAACCAATATTATAAGGACGAAACAAAAGTACATATTTTTTGTATGCATACTTCTGAATGGCCAACTTTTACAAACGTCTATAATGATAAACAATTAGATGAGTTACAAGATATGGAAAGTTTTGCTGGTACACCTGAAAATAAATCTTTATTAATTTTAGATGATGTTGCAAGTTTATCAAAACAAAAAAATATGTCAGAAATATTTACAAAAGGAAGACATCAAAATATTCAAATAGTTGTATTAGCTCATAAAGCTTGTGATGTAGATAATAAGATTAGAGAAAACATTCAAACATTTTTTACAACTACACAAAATAATGCAGCATTCTTTAATGACATTAATAAAAATTATAAAATGAATATGCCTTTATCATATTATACACATCATAAATATGGAATAATACGTGTTGACACCATAAGTGAACATATGCAAGTATATGATAAAGATTTAAATATATTAGTAGATACCGAACATGAAATCTATAATAACTCTCAAGATTTTGATATTAGAATATATGCAAATACAAAACATTTATCAAATCAAGTTATAGAACAAATAATTATCTTTTTAGAGTCTGAAGCAAGAGTACCACTAAAAATTATTCCTGATACATTTTATTTTTATTTTGATAATTATTTAAATGCAAAATTTGGTATACCAATACCTAACAGATTACAAGATAATGAAACATTAAACTATTTAAAAATTGCAATAAATGATGTTAGAAACGGTTTAAGAAAAGCAACACCAATAATAACTGATGTTAAATCTACATTTTCTGATGCTAAATCTACATTTGATGAAGCCAAAAAAACATATAATGATATAAAACCATTAATAAATGGTGTAAGTGAAATACTTAATAATTAAACAAATTTATCATAATCGAACCGAAGGTTCTAGGGCTTCGCCCGATTTTACAGATATATTAGAATTTTTCCATTATATATATATTTTGGATTTTTTTTTCTCTAAAAATTAAAACATAAATTTTTTTTTAAAAAAAAAATTTCTCAAATTTTCTCTAAAAAAATAAAAAAATGGAAAAATTTTATTGCAACTTATGTAAAAAAAGTTGCAAACAAAAAGAAGTTATCAATCTCATCTACAAAGTAAAATGCATTTACAAAATGTAGAACGAGTTGATGAAGGAAATATATTAAAATTAAATAGTTATAAAAACTATATAGAAACATTGCCTACTGATATAAAAGTTAAAAAAATATTTTATGATTATTCACATTCGGAATATAAAAAAGTTTTTAATAGTGAAGATGAACATGTGCCAGATGAAAGATATTTATTTAGCGATACTGATGAATTTAACGAAATAGATGAATTTGATGAAGCTGAACGAACCGATGAAGCCTTACAAACAGAAGGTTCTAGGGCTTCGCCCGTAACAGATATAAAATATTTATTTAATCAGTCTTTTGAATATAATGAAACCGATAAAACTTTTTCTGATATTCTAACCAACTTTTATAATATATTTAAGAAATCTTTCAAATGTTATATGAATGTAGAAGTACTTTATACAAAAAATGGACCTGATGGAATTCCTGAAGAAATAATACAAGGACATTTTACAAATTCACAAGAAATTCATAATGTAAATGATATACAACCCATATTTGAATCGATGATACTTAAATTAGAAAATTGTATAATTGAAGCACAGTTACGTGAATCTGGTTGGAGATTTGTTAAAATACTATCTAAGAAAATAGTAATTGATAAATATAAAAATAATACTGGTGGTAGTTATGTTCCTTTACCTTTCAGTTCACCACAATTAATCAACATAAAAAATGAAGATGATTATTGTTTTCTGTGGAGTATTATAGCACATTTACATCCTGCAGAATATCATAAAGAAAGACTAAGTCATTATAATAAAGAAGAATACATAAATGAATTTGATCTTTCTGATGGCTTAGATGAATTTCCATATGATTATAATAGGTTAAAAAAGTTTCATCAAAAGAATAAAAATTTAATAGAAGTAAATGTTTTTGAATTAAATGTGAATTATGTTTCTATTGGTAAAATTACTCCACTTTACTCAGATTCAAAAAAATTTTATTTGAATAATAAAAATTTATGTCAATCAGAAATAGTATATAATGATAGAGGAAATTACATGCATCATAATATTTTTTACCAAGGAAATATAATATGTACTGAAAAATTTGAACTTGTTAAAACACTATCACCAATAATGATTAATCATAATAATTATAAAGGACGTACTGATGATTATAATTACAAATATTCATCTTTATCTTCAGAATATCAACAAAAATTAGAAAATTTAAATGAAAGTTTACAAAAATGTAAAATAGATTATCAACAACAAACAAAAATGTTACTACAAGAATATCACCATAAATATCAAAATAAGATAGAAACAATTCAAAAATTAAATGAAGAAAATAATAAAAAATTAAATAATAAAGAATTAAATAATGAAGAAAATAAAGAATCGGCTAAAGCCAGAGGAGCTTCGCTCCGATTAAATGAATGTTTAAAAAAATGTTCAGAACAATATAAAGAACAATATGATAAAGAATATATTTATCAGCTACAAATATTAAATCAAAATTATTATCAAAATACATTTAATATTACAAAAGAAATTAATGAAACACATGAAATATATAAAGATGAATTTGTAAAATTAGTACAGTCAAAACAACCAGCACAAGCGAATATATTATATTATCAGGGACATTTTATATTGTGTAAAGATGTTTCTATATTTACGAAAACTTCAGATAATAAAAATTTTCCTTGTCTTCAATGTATGACAAGTTTTAGAACTTTAGAAGAAATGAATAGACATTTGGAGAATTGTCAACAAAACGAAGCAGTTCAAAATACTTTTCCTAAAGATGATTATTTAGAATATAATAAATGGTATTTTAAAAATAAAGTACCCTTTACTATTTATTGTGATTTTGAAGCATATAATGTTAATATGACACAAAATCGAACGGAAAGTTCCAGGGCTTCACCTGATTCTGAAAATTATAATTCTGAAAATTGTACGGGCCAATCCCTAGAACCTTCGGTTTTTAATTCTGAAAAAAATGCACCTGGAAAAAGTGCACCTGGAAAAAGTAAAGAAAAATATTTATTTGAACAAAAACCATTATGTTGGGGAATGTACATTCATTCAAATTATCCTGAATTATTTAAATCAGAATATTTACAATACTATGGTGAAGATAGTTCAGAAATGTTTACAAAGAAAGTAGAAGAATTACAAGGACTTTTTTCACAATTGCTTGAAACAAATAAACCAATGATACTATTAACGGATGAAGAAAGAAAAGAATTTTATGATGAAATAAATTGTTAGTACTGTGGAAAATGTTTTATAAATAAATATAAAACTGGCAGAGGTAGATATATTGATAAAGTAAACGATCATGATCATCTAAATGGATTATATAGAGGTGCAGCACATAATTCTTGTAATCTTAATGCTAATAAATTTAAATATAACTTTGTTCCTTTATATTTCTATAATGGTTCTAAATATGATTTCCATCTAGTAATGAAAGATTTATTTTCATCTGAAAAATTACATCAACAAAAAATAAATGTACTATGTAAACAAGAAGAAGAATATTTTTCAATGCAATTAGGTTGTATTAGAATTTTAGATGCATTTAGATTTTTTACTCCTTATTCATTAGATGTTATGGGAAAAACTTTGAAACCTGAACAATGTAAAATATTAAATAAATATAATTTAAAACCTTTAAAAGGAATATTTCCGTATGAGTACATAACTGGAGATTTTAATTCTGTGAATAAAATTATGGAAGAAAAACAACTTCCTCCAATAAATAAATTTAAATCAACATTAAAACAATCACAATTATCTGAAGAAGATTATGCAGAAGCTGAAAAAAATTGGAGAGAGTTAAATTGTAAAACAATGTATGATTATACAATGAAATATCTACAGATAGATGTATTAATACTAGCTGATCTTTTTGAAAACTTTCGTGATATGTGTTTAGAATATTACGGAATAGATCCATGTTATTGTTATTCTACACCAGGTTTAACATGGTTAGCAGGATTAAAACATACAAATGTTAAACTTAAACATTATAAAGAAAATACATATGATAAATTATTATTTTTTGAATCTGGAATTAGAGGTGGAGTTTCATCCGTTTTAGGTAATAGATATGCTAAATGTTATAATAAGAAAGTAAATCCACAAGAATATGGAATAATGAAACCTTTATCTCCAGAAGAAAAAGAAAAAATATTAGAAATTTTTCGAACGAAACGAGAAGGAGTAGAACGTGAAAAAGCAATTGATGAATTCATGCGAGAAAACTATTTGTTATATTATGATTTTAATAGCTTATATTCTTCTTGCATGATACAAGAATTACCAACAGGTGAGATGACATGGTGTAATAATCTTAATTATCAAAAAACATATGATGGAAATCGTAATTCTGGTTATGTATATGAAGTTGATTTAGTATATCCTGATTATATAAAAGACGCAACAAAATATTATCCTTTCTGCCCAGAAAACAAAATTCCCATTATAAAAGATTTTTCAGATTATCAAAAATCTTTAATTCCTAAGAAATATAGGCCAACAAAAAACTTATGTTAACACAAAGCAATAAAGGAAAGTATGTTGTTGAAGGAAGAATGCTAGATTGGTATTTAGATCATGGAATGATTCTCACAAAAATTCACCGGAAACTAGTGTATAAAAAATCTAAATGGTTAAAAGATTATATTGAGTTCAATATTGAAAAACGCAAAATATCTAAAAGAAATAAAGATGATTTTGGAAACGTGTTCTTCAAATTAATGAATAATGCATTTTATGGTAAGACTTTAGAAAATGTGCGTAATAGACAAAATATTGAAATAGTTTATGATAAAGATAGGTTTCAAAATTTAACAAGGAAACCTACATATAAAAGAACTACTAGATTTAGTGATGAACTATGTGCTGTACATTAACGTCGAAACAGCGTAAAACATGATAAGTTTAATTTTATAGGTTTCACTATATTAGAATTAGCTAAACTATTTATGTATAGATTTATATATGATTATTTAGCGCCTGCTTATGGCAAAAACTATAATTACACTTTACAGATACCGATTCTGTTTTCTTAGAATTAACAATACCGTATAATTCTACACTTGATGAAGAAATTAATAAAATAAAAGATATCATTCATCCTTCTGATTTATGTAAAGTAAAAGATGAATTAGAAGGAAATGAAGATTTCATAACAGAAGCTATATTTTTAAAATCTAAATGTTACTGTTATAATACAACTAATAATATCAAAACACATAAAACATTAAAAGGAATTTCAAAGGCATCAGTGGCTAATCAAATAACATTTCAAGATTATAAAAATGCATTATTTAATAATGAAATAAAAACAGCATGTAATTATAGACTTAATTCAAAAAAACATAAAATGTATTTAAAAGAAGAACATAAATTAGCATTAGATCCATTTGATGATAAAAGAAAAATCTTACCTGATGGAATAACTACTGAACCTTTTTAATTTTCTAATTTCTATTTTCTAAATATAACAATATAACAATATAACAATATAAAAATATAAAATATTATAAAATAAAATAAAAATAATAATATAAAATTATCATATAAAAATGGATAAAGTTAGAGCTGATAATTTTAAAAGAATAAAAAAATTAGACGAATTAATAAAACAAAGAAATATTATGAAAGAAAATCATCTTCAACATAGAATGACAAAAGCTGGTATTCAATCTGATATGTTTGATAAATTAAAATTAACTGAAGAAGTAAAAACTGATTATGAAAAAACTGTCGAACCATTTAAAACTCTTGAAAAGGAACTTAATGAAAAACGTGTTGATATAGCGGATCCTGTACTTAAAACACTATTAGATGACTATGGTTTATTAGAGGCAAACACAGATAAAAAATTACCAAAATCTATGTTATTCGAACATTCTACTTTCTTTTTAGATAAAAAATTATTTGCAAGATTTTATCTTGGTGGTAAAGAAATATTTCCACAACCTTTACGAGGATTAATTTTTACGCCAGATAAAAAACCTATTAGTTTAGATAGAAATTTTGTTGATCTTTTAAGAGGAGCAGATTTAAAAAATTATGCTGTAGAAGATCTCATAAAATATAAAGCTATGTTAGACAGAGTTGGTGTAGTAAAATCTCTAAGACGTTATAAACAATTAGAAAATTTATTATCAACGAGAGTTAAAGTAGGGAAAGGTTTATCTGAAAAACAGAAAACAGAAACAACTGTATTTTTACCAGATGATCCACAAGAATTACTAAATAGATTAAATATTTTAATATCTGCAATAAAAGAAGGACATAATTCTAGTTTCAATGAAATTCATGCTATATTGAAAAGACTGTTAGAAAAGAAGATTCTAAATGAAGAGGATTACAAAAGTATAACCGGTCATCTCTGATGTCTTTAAGGGCTTCGCCCGTAGCTGAAATATGTTGTTGTTTTTAATTTTTTATAAAAAAAATATTTATTTAATTTTTTAGTTTAAAAATGTGTTCAGCAGATTTAGACAAAATTAATAATCATTTAGAAAATTTGACAGAGATTTTGGGTTCATCAAAATTTAGTACGACGTTAAAAATTATAACAACTACTTCATCACACACTTGTAATTTAGAACCCATTCTACATTTGGAACAAAATAAAAATTATCAAATTGCATTGACTAGTTTCTCTACATTTAACACTATTCAAAACGTTATCAAAGATGTGAATGATCAATTTAGATATTCTACTGATAAAGGCAAAACATGGAAAATATTAACTTTTCTTCCTGGTTCTTACGAAGTTGAAACAATATCAAATGAAATTAAGAGACATTTAGGTATACCATTTAAAGATAAGAAACAATTACATTTTGCAGTTGAACCGGCAGTTAATAAATTTTCTCTTACTTTAGACGAAAATCATCAAGTTGATTTTAATCATGATAGATCATTGTCAAAGCTATTAGGATTTAATAAACAAACCTATAGTCAAGGTTATCATTTAGGTGAGAAGATTCCAAAAATAACTGAAATAAATTCAATTGTTGTACATTGTGACATTATTGAAGGAGGATATATAAATGGTAAATTATCAAATTTAATATTCAGTTTTCCAGCTTTTACTGTACCCATTGGTTATAGATTAAATGTAATTCCACAAACATTAATATATTTTCCTATTACAAGAAAAACTATTAACAACATTGGCATTAGAATCACTGATGAAAAAGGACAAGAAAATAAATTTTGGAGGTGAAGAGATTATGATAGATCTTTTGGTTCGGGAGGTATAAACTTTTACGCTACAATAGAGAAGTTTAATTTTTTTTATCATTTTCATTATTAATCTTATTAATCTTATTAATCTTATTAATCTTATTAATCTTATTAATCTTATTAATCTTATTAATCTTTTTAGAAACAAAAAAATAAAAATAAACTTAAATTAAAATTTTATTTTTATTTTTTTGTCTCTAAAAACACTAATTCAATAATGGATGAATTTATTACTTTAAAAATGAATGAAATGACTTTAAATTAAAAAAAACTTAAATTTAATCATCATCCAAATTTATCTAATAAAGTTTTAGCAGTTATTTGCGGAAGATCAGGATGTGGAAAAACATATCTATTGTTTAAAATTTTAACGACTCCAAATTTTTTAGATTATAACAATCTTATAATTTATACAACAACAGCAGAACAACCCGTCTATCAATTTTTAAAATATGGATTTGAAAATAATCTTACAAAAACAGCAATTGCTTCTCTATTCGAAGAATACGAAAAATCTGAATATGAAGAAGAAATAAATTTGTGGTGTGAAGAAGCAGCAAAAAATAAACAATTAGTTGAATCCAATAAAAATAAGCATATAAAAATACAATTAATAGATGATAGTGGTAATATGCAAGATCCTAGTAAACTAGATAAAACAATGAAACATTGTGTAATTTTTGATGATTGTGTTAATGACAGAAATCAGTCAGTTCAGAGAAATTATTTTACACGAGGTAGACATAATAACTGTAGTGTTTTTTATTTAACACAAAGTATGTATTCATTAGATGGAAGTGTTATTAGAAAGAATGCAAATATATTTATACTATTTGAAATAAATGCAAGAAACTTAAGTGATTTGTTAAGAGATTTATGTATAAGAGATAAAGATGAATTTAAACAATCGTGTAATAATGCTTGGTCAAAAGATTATGGATTTATCACAATTAATATTGATAAAAAAATTCATGAAAGAGTTATCGAACAATTGTTTACCGAGTAATAAAAATATACAAATATAATGTTTTAATACTTTATTTTTTATTATCAGCTTTAATTTTGTCTATTTTTTTTTAAATATAATATTTGAATTTTGTGGTAACATTGGTATACAGCAAAAACATTTTACTGAACAAATTATTTTTTTATTGCTTTGTTGTTTGTAATCTTTTCGTTTAAAGTTTTCACGTTTAAAGTTTTCACGTTTAAAATTTTCTCGTTTAAAATTTTCTCGTATTAAGTTTTGTTTAATAAAGTTTTGTCTAATAAAGTTTTTAGCTCTTCTAAAAAAATTTTATCATTTTCTTCATTAAAAATTTTATCATCAATAAAAGTTTTACCATCACTAGAAATTTTACCATCCTTTTTATTTTTATCATTAACTTTTTCTGTCTGTGATTGAAATGATATTTGATTTACTTCATTAGCTATTTGATCAAATTTTTCAATCTCATCTAACGTAATAACATTATCATCACATACTCTTTGAAAGTAGTAGTGTAGTTTATCATAGACTTCTTTAATATGTAAATGCTTAGTTTTTAATGATTTTCGTTTCTTAGTTATTAAAGATTTATCTAACATTGTAGCAAGTGAAGTTGCAAAAACACCCGTACCTGTTAAAGCTGTAGCAACTACTGGAATTACTAAAACACCTGAAGATATAACAATTGTTAAAGCACCTAAACTTATTGTTAAGAATATGCCAATTCCTTGTGTTACATTCTTAACTTTAGACCATCTCTTTCTTAATTTTTTATAATGCTCTAATCTTAATAATAATTGAGATTCTTTATCTTTCATATACCTAACTCTATCTTTGTGTTTTTCTTTATTCATTTTTTCAATGTTAATCTTTTCAATGTCCATTAAAGTAGAACTACGTTCATATGATAACGAAGGATATATTCTTGAGGTTCCTTCCATTTCTGAAGTTCCTTCCACTTTTGTTTCTTCCATTTTTAAAGAAATTTTTTTAACGGGCGAAGCCCTGAACCTTCGGTTCGCAAGTCACATGATATATTTTAAAAACCTGAAAAATGGATTTAAAAGACGTTTTTAAAAATACTAATTTTCGGTGTCCTAGAACGGTCATGATTTAAGCAATGAAAATCGAACCGAAGGTTCTAGGGCTTCGCCCGATTGTAATTCTCAAATTTTGAGATACTCAACTTTTATAATTTTTAGTGTCCTAGAACGGTCATGATTTTCAAGGTAAAAATTGTAATTCACAAATTTGAGATTCTTAACTTTTATGATTTTTCGGTGTCCTAGAACGGTCATGATTTTCAAGGTAAAAATTGTAATTCACAAATTTGAGATTCTTAACTTTTCTGTTTTTTCGGTGTCCTGGAACGGTCATGATTTCAGGGGTGAAAATTGTAATTCTCAAATTTGAAATTTTGAAAAATCAAAAAAAATAGTATCTTTAAAAACGACATAAATTCATGAATTTAGACCCTTTTTCAGGTTTTTAAGACCTAAATTCATGAATTTATGTCGTTTTTAAAAGTACCATTTTTGAAAAAAATGGTACTTTTTGAATGAACCAAATTCATGAATTTAGGTCTTAAAAACCTGAAAAAGGGTCTAAATTCATGAATTTATGTCGTTTTTAAAGATACTATTTTTTTTGATTTTATGGTGTCCTGGACCGGTCTTCTTCCCATTACTCATCAATACACTTCTTTACCAGAAGCAGGTACATGTTCGGTATGTTCACGGAATCAATCAACATTCGGTTGCTATGAGTCCTCTCTCGAAATATGGCCAGTCTAGCATATATTTCCAACCGGGAGTTTATCACAGACTTCTAACAAGTCTGTATAGCATCGCATTATTGAAATGAACAACTGAATTTGAATTTTGATGGAGAGCCTTCCATCGTCTTCTTTTGATTTTCGAATGTGATTATTGAAAAAAAAGAATGATTCAATTGATTTGAGATTTGAAATTCAATTGATTTGAGATATCTGCGCTTAATGATTTGAGAACTCCGCTTGTTGATCTGAGATGTGTCGTTTGCAATTGATTTGAGATTCCTTCAAATGATTAAGTTTACACTTATTGATCTGGAAAAGGTGTACTTCAAGATTCATCGCTTCTTGGTTAAAGATCTAAAACGTATGACAGGTTTTAAAACATACTTCTTCTGTTTTGGTTCTTTAATCATAATTTGTAATTCTAAACTGCACTTTAGGCACTGTCATTTTACTGCTGCCGCGTCTATGTCGGCTGTGTACGTATGTTATTTATTTTAATTACTATTCTTGCTGTCGTTAAAATTTTCTCGGGAGAGAAAGCGGATATTTCTATTGATTCATTACGGTCCTCCCACAATCAGCCATATCATACAATATTTTGTAGACTTTTTAAATTATAATTGAGATCACAGTAATTGATGAGCATGATATAGAAGCTGATATCGTTGATACTGATAGACACCTTGATGTTTCGCTCAAAGCGACAGCTGATCAACCAGCGAGTCAATTACGCTATCATGGCATGCTAGAGAAACCAATGCAAAGGTTCAGAATGCTGGCAAGATATTACCTCATGATTAAGTAAACCAATGAATAGCATGTCATTGACATAACAGCTGCAGTGGCGGGTGCAGTTAATCGATTATTTTCGATCTATCGTGTGACGGAATCAATCTCGCGATTTTCTATTAGTATTCGACATGTGTTTCATTTCACACATCAAAACAGCGTTTGAGGTTTTCAACCCATTTAATATGTTGTTCAATCAAAAATAAGCGATGCCAAAGGCTGGGACAAAAAATCAAAAGCAAAACTTAAAACTATAAAAAACATGTTGTTGATGTCTCTTCTTTACTTCCAGACTAAGATATCCGAGTCGGGACAATATGTAGATATCCGCTCTCACGTTCGTCCATGTGACCAGCTTTTCTATTTGTTCCACTGAAACCATTAAATTGCCAAAAGTCTCCTTGACCCCGCCAGAGACTTCAACAGTTTAGTGGAATGCATGGAGGCCGTAGAAAGAAGAAATTTCAGTCATGACTAAAAGCGCATACACAGAAGTAATTCAAACCTCACTTTACGACTCTTATGAATGCAGTTTTCAGCTCTGCTGATCGATTATTTTTTCAAACCTATTTAATCCGGTATGAGGGGAAAGCTAGAGATGTAGAGATATCAACTGCGGTACTTTAGTTTTCTGGACGCATTTTTTCAATATTTGTAATAAAAGGAAAATGTATGCACAATTTCAGAAAAGTAACGCACCGGTGGATTCAACGTTGAAACACAAAGTTACGTCAGCTGTTTCAGCATTCAGAACAGTAAATTGAATTATGTCCATAGCAGCGAAGAGGTCAAAATTTGACAATCGCCACATAAATTCAGATGTACATAGATGAAGTCATTTTCTACAGTTATACACGCATTAAATTGCAAGCAATTAGAGTAAATACTTGTTGAATTTGGTGCATTTTAAGCTTCCAAACCAACATAGATCATAGACTTCCACACATGATCAAAGAAATCGTCAGTAGCTAATCAAGAAAGTGACAAAGAAATCGAACAGCACCAATGCGAAATTCAATGACACACGTTGAACATAGAAATCAATGCATGCTTTTGAAGCAAATTTTCTATCCATTGGAAAACAGCTATCGTGCAACTGAAAGGATTTATAAACCTCAGTCCATACATCACAAAATAACTTACTATCAATTAAAGGACATGTAAACTTGACATTGCTGTATGCCGGCTTTCCATTTAAATAGGTTTCTCTGAATGGATTTTACAGCCTGAATCTTTACAGCGACAAATGCCTAAATGATATGAATTAAAGAGGACTCCACCATTTCATTGACAAAATTTTTGAAACATTTACTTCTTTAACTTCCTTCTTTTTGACTGGCATATATACATGTATGTATGATACCTTGATAATTTAGTCACAATCTCCACCAAGTCGCTAGCACAGAAAAACAACGCATGTAGCAGATTCAACTTTAATAGCGCATGTGCCCCCTTTTAGCTCCAATACATTCAGTAATCCGAGATGGCATGGATTCACAAAGTTTCTGAATGAAGGATGTTTCAAGGAGAAGCCACTGCTCTGTCAGTCTTTCAGAGAGAATCTTCAGGGACACTGGTGGAAGTGAATAGCGGTCTCTCACTCACCGCCCAAGCTCGTCCCAGACTTGTTCAATGGGTGACAAGTCAGGTGAGCGTGCAGGCCAATCAAGGGTTTGAATGTTCAATCTCCTAACAGTGGCAATGACAGACGAGGAGCGATGTGGTCTTGCGTTGTCGTCTTGGAAGACGAGATCCTCCACCCTGACCACTGTGGCAACAACAGGAAGCACAATTTCATTGAGATACCTCTCTCCAGTCAACGTGCCTTTGATGATGACTGCTGTCGTTCATCCGCCATGCCAAATGCCACCCCACAGCATAACACTACCACCACCATATCTGTCGTGTTCTTTAACACAGCATGGGGCAAAGCGTTCACCTGGAAGACGATGCACTCTGACACGACCGTCATTGAAATCCAGAGTGAATCTCGATTCATCGGTCCACAAGACTTTCTACCAGTGATGGTCATTCCATGAGCGATGGGCATCACACCAGGCAACTCGTCTTCTGCGTTGCTCAAAACTCAATGGAATCAGGACAGCTGGTCGTCGCGATTGAATTCCAGCTTCTCGCAATCTTCGGTAAGCCGTTCGAACGCTACAGTCTATATTTGAGACACTCTTCCAGTGTACGACTAGCTTTGGGACTGACACAAATCTATTCCTCTTTGCAGCTAAAACTAGACGTGCGTCTGTCCTTCCTGCAGACTTTCTTGGTCGACCAGATCCCTTCTTCTTTTTAACATCTCCTTCTGCTTTCCATCGACACCACCACCTCCAAACAACGACTCTCGATAGTTGCAGCTCTTCGGCAACACTCGCACAACTTCTACCACAACGAATCATTCCAATAGCCATACCTCTGGTAAACTGATCGTGTGGCATTTTATTTTACAAAAGCTGGATTTCAGTTCACGTTTATGTTCAATTTGTAAAAGCAATTGTGACAGTTGCATCGATATCAAAATTTGAAATTTGACCACCATAGATCTTTCTCCATTCTCTAATGTGTTGAATGGTAATACATCGAAAGTGAGATATTGCATCATACCTGAGAAAAAAAAGAAACAAACTTCAATTCAAGCCAATGATTTATTAATTATGTCAATGAGTATATTTTAAATTTTTGGATGATTCCATAATAGCGCTCACCCATTGTATATAATAGCGCCAATATTTTGCATACTTTTAAAGAGCGTCAATTAACACATCAACGGAGCTTTGTTCGGATCAGTTGATAAAAAATTAAATAGATTTAATTACTTTCGAGAAGAAATTTCGACAAAAGTGAATCTCATGTTGTCAGTTATTTGGAAATGCATTCTGTGAATTTAGATATCAGCAACTCAACAGTCAAAATCGTTGTGATAGTGCATGTTTTGGCATTATTTTTATGTAGCAACAATTGTCTATATGGGTGTCTTTGCAGCCACACAGTGCATAACTGCAGTAGAATATAAAGCATAGAGTATAACTGACTATGACCTCAGTTCCACAGACCGTGACAAAAGTCTAAAATTGACCTTCGCGAGAAGTCTTAATGAACAACACGTGTACTACACGTGTAAAAGTAGTGTATTTTCATTTGCACCAAAAATGCACGTGTAGGCCAACTACACGTGTACGGGTTGACTGGGTGAGAGTTCCCTTACTTCTCTATTCATGAAATGTTATCGTGAAATCCGAAGAATAGCTTTCGAAACAGAATGGTGCACAGCAAGATTTCATCATGCAAATGCATACATTAAGTAGATGAATGACAAAGATTTTCATAGAGCCTTCTGCCCCTATCTCCTCATTCATTGAAAATTCAGAGGTGACAGGGCAAAAACCTGACTTGCTAAATTCTGAGGATTGTGGATTTGAGGTTTTAAATTCTTTTCAAAGTGACATTCACTTGAAGATAGCAGAGAGTGCTATCTGTTTTCAAAAGCCTGATTTGTGTTTACAAAAAGATAGAGTATTTATACTGCGGTTGTTGCAACATTGTTGAGTTATAATTCTACTCTCTTTTTCTTCTGCTCCGTCTTGCATGTTACCAGTATTATTAAATTTATTATTTTTCTTCTAACTTCACCATTAATTAGCTTGCTATCTGTATCAGTATTACTAATCTTTTTTTATTTTATTTTTATTTATCTATTTATTTTATTGCTCGATTTCTATCATTTATATTTAGTTGAAATACCACTTACTTCATTACTTTTGTGTGTATCATATCATTGTACATATATATCCTTTTTGGTTTCATATTGATTTTGGTTCTTTCTTGACTTATTGATGCACTTATTTATATTATTTTGTTTTGTTTTTGTGCATTCATTTTTAATGACATAAATTTTCTTATTTGCTGTATAATCTGATGTTCTGACTTGCATCTGTTTGGATCCCGACAATTGAGTCAGATCTATTGGCCGCTGATTCGCATGTATCTATTATCTATTGTCTTCATTATCCGTGTAAATGTTCTGTGTGATTTCAACGTAGTGTGAACGACATTTATGTGCTGTCTGCTGCACCAAGTATTATATTGATCATTCTTGCAGTACGTCACATAGAGAGCAAGTGATGCCCTGGCAATAAACATGATAGCGGCAAAATACTTGCTTCCATCTCTATGTGAATTTACGCCTACGAAACGCTTACCCTCTAGTTTGTCAGTCGTTAACCCAACACTTGACAATAAAATCTCTCACCCTCTAATGACCAACTGACATTCCCACTGAATGAAACAAGGGGTCAGAAGCATAATTAGTTAGGTTAGAGGATGACCCCATCACCGATTGCTGTTTCGGTCAGAAGAGAAAACACCAAATTCTCTAAGCGCTTTCAGTGCATAGACTCTCTCTGAAGATGATGCGCTGTGCGCACTGAAAGCGCTTAGAGAATTTGGTGTTTTCTCTTCTGACCGAAACAGCAATCGGTGATGGGGTCATCCTCTAACCTAACTAATAACATTCCCACCTTTCTTATGTATCGTACTTATTCTTTTGTGAAGCTCACGCTATGACTACATGTAACTTTTCATTGGTGTTATGAGTCAAAAGTCAAACCGTTACACACCATATAAAATCAAAATGATATAGAATAAATGTCAAATAGAAAAATAATAAATGTAGACAAGAAGTTTGAAAAATGAAGGTTTTTCATATCTTCTCCACAATACCAAGGATTATCAGAGGTACGTAGACGTGGTTCACGCAAATAGACTACCTATCAAATTGTTCCATGCTCTACAGCCATTTTGCTCTCATACAGGGTGCGGCATAGAAAATGTGACTAAATTTTAATGTAGCATGACTTTCTAATCATCCAACGGAAATTAACAAATAAAGTCTCATTTTGAAGTCAATACACATCTTTATTGCCATAGTCAACACTACAATGCTTGCATTTGAGGATGAGAGTCTACTGTACGTGCAAAGCAGAAGAACTCGAAAGCCAAGAAACTAAGAGCAACGACTGAATGAGAAAGTTGGCCTACTTCCAATTTTTAACTTAAACGATAATCATCATGGAGAAGTCTTTGCTGCAGATGATCACACAACATCAATTGGATGAAGACTGGATCATTCTTCAGCAATCACGCGTTGTAACGGAACGCTAGAAAGAAGAGATGTGGAGACGTGGAGATTATGGAAAATATGAAACAGAAAAATGCGAAATTTCTAGCGTTCCGTTACAACGCGTGATTGCTGAAGAATGATCCAGTCTTCATCCAATTGATGTTGTGTGATCATCTACAGCAAAGACTTCTCCATGATGATTATCGTTTAAGTTAAAAATTGGAAGTAGGCCAACTTTCTCATTCAGTCGTTGCTCTTAGTTTCTTGGCTTTCGAGTTCTTCTGCTTTGCACGTACAGTAGACTCTCATCCTCAAATGCAAGCATTGTAGTGTTGACTATGGCAATAAAGATGTGCATTGGCTTCAAAATGAGACTTTATTTGTTAATTTCCGTTGGATGAATGGAAAGTTATGCTGCATTAAAATTTAGCCACACTTTTTATGCCGCACCCTGTACTTTGCCACATAATTTGCACACATAATTGCACACACTTTGCCATGTGAATTATAAAAATGTCGCAATATTCACAGTGGCCTTGTTCCCCTCGGTTGCTGACCGCACATCAATGATGTCTGCTTGATCTTCAAAGCTTTTCGTAGAACATTTTCAGCGCTTCTTTTGACATGTTATCATGCAATTGTACGAGTGTGTAATAATAAACAAGTGTACACTTTCAAAAATCCGAAACGCGTAAGGCGGTAGTACCTCGTAGGAGAACGTTGCGACTTCCTGCCAATAAGATTATTCGATTATTCTCAAACATCCTGCGGCCAAAGTTGCATGCCTACGTACATGTTATAGACATGCTACCAAGGGTCTGCTTCATAACTAGTGTGTTTTAGGGACTCCATTTTCCCTGTTCCTGGAAAAGCGCCCAAAAAAGAAGACCATTCAGATGTCCACTTCTTAAAATGGGGAGGTATGCTGAATATCACTTTTTGCACCAAAGTGTAGGTCAATGCTTCTGTCAACAAAACTTGACCTTTATTGTAATATATTATGCTGTATTTTTGACTGCTCTCTGTCCAATCATAAGCGTAGGACCTATAATATCTCACATATTTGCCAACACTCGGGAGTGGATTCTGATCCGAATATCTGACTCATATTCGAATATTTCCATCAGGATATCCAAGATTCGAATATTCGAATACTCTTGTACCATTAACTACACCAATCAGAAGCACCTTCACCATAAATGCCTATCGTTATCCATCAGAAATACCTCCAGAAAGCGAGCAATATATAAGTTGATAACTTAAGAATTGTGTTGCAAGAAAGCGCATTTGCATGATGAGTTCCGATGTTCTAGTTGAAATTGATCAATGAAAATGATATAACAGGAAGCTTGCGCGATCATAAAATGGCCTATACGAACGATGTGCTTGTGGGATGCTTTTTTTATTTAGATTTTTTCCGGTACCCAAGATACAAAGCACGTGTCTTGAATCCATGAATTGATATAGAATGCTAAATATCAAAATTTAATCGGCAGATATTACCATAACATAGCAAGCGCAAGCATAAAGCTATGTCTGAATTTTTTAGTGGCCACAAAATACTGTGCTTGTACTGTAGGTCAATAACCCAAGAATGACTCCTAACTAGACCTACATTTTCCTAACTTGATTGGCGGATGCAAATTAAACACAGGCTAAAATGAACCTCATATAAAGAAAGATATAGCTGACTCTGCATCCAAATTCCTACGAATCAATTTCACAAATTTTGTAGATTCAAAAAATGGCTTTATTATAATTATCAACCATTCAAATGATAGGTCGAAAGAGGATAGAGGTGATTTTAATGCAGCTTTAAAGACTTGCGAAGCCCAAAAACACTCTTCTCTCAGGACAGCAATTCCTCCCCCTTTCGGATTGATTGGATGCTCAAATTAACTGTGCGGCTTTCCAATCATTTTTGTTTGAGTCATGATATTCTAGATCTTCTGCACTTAGCTTGACATCAAACTACACATAATTTGACACATTTTTAATCATTTAATATCCACCGAATTTTTTGAGAAATGAGATCCCTGGGATCGATCAAACTAAAGCATCTCCAGTCCTACATATACCTTCTATATTTCATATCCAACAAATTATAATAACATCTTGCAACCAAAAACCAATCTGCAAAGTCATTTGAGTCCTGATCGTGTTCACATATCTATATGACAACAGATTTATTTATGAAGGCTTTCTTGAATCAATTATGTCCTGAACGTTGGCGGAGTCGTAATCTCGAGATGGTCATTGTGAAATATTTCTTTCTGGAATTGGTGGTATTGGCGGTGCCAGTCGCGGTCTTGGTTCTGGTGGTGGTATTGACGCTAGCGGCATTCGCTGTCGTTGTGGTGATCGCGGTACTGGTGGTATTGGCGACGGCCGACGGGGTTGTCGCTTTATCCTTTGGCGAACTTCTTGCATTACTACATCTTTCAGTAGGTCTACTACTTTCTTTTCTTTTGCCGTGAGAGTTTCATCCGATGGACGTGTAGATCCTGGGTGAATGATGCAGATGAATGCTGTGATCAGGACAAAGAGATGTAAAGTCATCTGAAATAGAAGGCCACTTCTGATTACCAAATCATTTCAACACATAGCTTAGTTCAAATACTGCTTGACATCGAGCAGAAAACAGATACAATACAAATACATTCAGATGCAATAGTGAAGTAATCATTCAGCAGCATCAAGATGGAATGCCATTTAAAATGAATTTGTATCAATAGACATTTTACTCATATCACCCATATTTCACTCTCCTTTGTTGCTCTGTATAATTTCTATTTCACCTGACAAGAAAAAATCTGGTTTTTGTTCTTTTACAGAAGAAGACTTTTATTGAAACCTTTAATAAGAAATTAAGAAAATTTCCCCTTTTCTCTCTTATCTATTTTTAAGTTTTATGATGCATTTATTTTCTATTCAGTATTATTCTTTATAAAGGTTAGGTGCTTTTGTTCATTTCACACATCTCGATTCAGGTTTGCCTTCTTTTTGTTGTAGTATATCATTTTCGCTATATTTACTTCTGTGATCATCTTCTACGTTTAAGCTTTTCCATTAATTATGACTTTTCGCATTTGCTTTCCCTTGACTTGTTTTGCATATAAATTACCCAGCTATGCTGTCCGACGAGCCGTTTATTGTTCAAGCTAAATGAATACTGACTTATTCATTTTAGCTTTCCTTGTGAAATTTTTGTGGCGGCAGGTCCTATATAAAGCTCTGCCTTGTCATTCGCTGGGCTATTGTGCACTACCTATTTTTTGATTGCGCCTAATTCTTACGATGTAGTGCTGGACTCTCTATTGTGTGTGACTAAAGCATGTTCATGTTTAGATTAGGCCTATAGATTGACATTTACATCAGCTATTTGTGAAATTCAGCTCCTGTGACATCACCACTAAAGAAGGTCGAGGGGGTGGGAGAGGGCATATGTCGATCTTTTGGTCGACGCTTTTTCTGAAACAATGCATTGCGTTTTGATAAAGAGGACATATCAGCAGTGATGTCATGTGAACTTCAGGAATCATTTCCATCTTTAAAAGTGCAGAGTTATCAATTATTCATCATAGCATTCGTAAGAGCGTGAAATGGAGTTTTGTGAGGTAGGTAAATTCATCGTCAAGTTTCCAGCAAACACAGAGAGAGCAACGAAGAAAATACGAATATTAATAATACATTGGTACTTGGATATGTGTTACATGTTTACTGTTTCATGATATTTGGCCCTAAAGGGGCCCAGTTCGAATGGATGAGAAACTTGGTAATCAAACGGAAATTCTATAGGATTTACGTAAATAGTGCATCTCAACCTGGCAATGGTTGTATTATGGCAAATGGTGGAGGAAATGTTAGCAATATTGAGATAGCGCATAGCGCATTGAATGTGTCAGCGCGCGACTGTCAGGTATCGTAAGCGCACAAATGTTACAATAACGTTCAACTTAGAGATTGAGAGTGACGCATTGTGAATTGCAAGTTTCGAATTACCCGCATATTCTACAGTTAAAAAGATCTGAAATTCAATCTGAAAAAGATCTGATTGTCATGAATGACAATGTCGTGCGTCCACTCGAAAAACTATCTCGTCTAGATGTGCAAACACACAAAAGAAGTAATTCTCCTGCGATTTCTATTTCCAAGACTGGAGCCACAAAATTCATTTATATTGTTCGATAACATTTTGCAATCCACGGGTACTGGTTCCTGAGATCATGTATAGCTAGGCAGAGTTGTCGTGTGAAATCTTTATGGGAGTTCCCCACAGCGCATGAATGCACTATTTTATACCCTGGCATTAAACACGTTGGTATAGGCCAGGAACTCGATTTATGCGAATCATACATGTTGTCAAGGCACTCAAGCATAGTAAGTCCCTCTAAGATATTATATCTCCACATTTAGTTCATATTAGCACATTGATAAAAATATGTATTAATGCTTGATTTGCATTTAGCATGTACACACACATGAAGATACCCCGCTAACAACTGCACTTACAGATTCGTGAGTTATGAAGATTGTAGCGTGCCAGTTCGCCTGGGCATAGAATAGAAAGATGTCCACAGACTTGAACTATTTAAGCACAAAAATTCCTTGGCAGCAGTAGACGCAGCGCTCTTCTCCTTACAAGGGCTCGTCAGAACGGCTGAGAATTACCTAAAGTAGATTTTCAAAATCAAAACTTCAGATGCTTTCATATGGCCACGCTTGTTCTCTGGGTATGTACAACAAGTGAATGATGCTCAACGCTAAAAGATAAATACAGCTCTGTGCATAGGTTCAATGTTCATAACACTCACATGCTTGATCACGTCATGATCGCCACACTTTCACAAATCGCAAGGCTCAAAGGATTTCTTGCTTGCTTAGATACCCAAAATCCATTGTCAGGTTCATGAAACACATTCAACTTCTCTGGGCAGTCACATAAATGTCTTGTGATGGCAGACTAGGGTGGATTCTTTGACTTTGGTCTTACGTTTGACGAAAGAAGCCATTTCGGTAGATGCTCCCTCTCACGCGTGGTCAGACATCGCTCACTTTTGTCCACGTACTTCGCTCCAAGGACATTTGAATTCATATACAACCATGGGTTTATGGGCTTGAGGAACTATGTCTTCGACCACATCAGGGCACAAGGATCTTGTTCGAAATATCGGAATCGCCTTCAACTGGTAATGGGACCTCTCAGTATCTTTCCGAATACTGTTGGCGATAACTTTACTTTGATGACCATATTAATGCATGTTGAAGCAGAATTTCTTCTTCTCAACGGTTGTAAACTTTTGGTGAGAGCGCTTTGATTGTTTTTCGATAAACCACTATGGATATCCATTGCTTTTCAATACATGCGTAAGATGTTGTATTTCCTTGTCGAGATGTTGGGGTGAGCATAGAGCTCTTGCTCGGCAAAATAGCGATGACACTAGATTTGATTTGTACCTTCGAGGTGAGAATGATGAAAAATTATTGTAGAGAGATGTACAAGTGTCTTTGCGATAGATTGAAGTGGACACATGGCCTATGACATTGAACCTATGCACAGAGCTGTATTTATCTTTTAGTGTTGGACTTCATTTACCTGTTGTAAATATCCAGAGAACAAGCGTGGCCATGCAAAATTATCTGAAGTTTTGACTTTAAAGTTCATATTCTAAATCGTTCCAACTTATGGCAAAAGTACATGATGTAGATTAACAAATCTGGAATGGCTGAGCTAGCTGAAGGACAGTACAGCGGGGTATTCTGTGCTTATTTATCCTGGCTTTGCCGTGCGGTTGATAATCATAACGATTGTAAGGTGTCAGCTCCAGGTAAGTTAGTTTGGGCCATTCCGAGCTGCAATGAGGAACCCTTGTAGGGCGAAACGCAGTGCATAAGGCTGCCACAGAATTTTTATGCTTAAAATTGTTCAAGTCTAAGAACGTCTCTCTATTGGATTTGCTGATGTTTTCCAAATGTTGTAAGTCTAATAGTTTGATTTAATTGATGTCTGATTATGCATCTTTCATGCCTGATAGAGGAAACGGCAAATACCTACACTCTTACAGATAAGCTCGATAAAGCATGATTTATAAAAGCCAAATGAACCAAAACGCGGAAATAAAACTTTTGATAATGTACTTCATAGTGCATGTACACGATGTGCTTGCAGTACTTCTATGATGACAGATTTGCAGTTGAATCTTAGAAATAGATTATCAAAACTTTTCATACCATCTGTTTGTGACTTTTTCTGTGTCCTGATTCATTAATTTACTATACTGTTTTCCCAAACACTTACAAATAGAGTATTGCATTAATTAACATGGTGGTTATAATTTGAGTCTAAATTATATAGTCTATAGTTTAAATAGACTATCAGTGTCGCATGCTCTCAATTTTAATGGAAGCCATCCAACTTTTAATGAAATACAATCTAGAAATAGAAAACAATGCAGGCTAGATTGCCTGCTAACTTCTAATCACTGAATCTCAACATATCAAGAATCGCGCGATTTTCTATTAATCGTAAGCTGAGTCACTTCATGTTGCTCTAATTTTAGAATGCTAATAATAAATTTTGTTTCATTCAAATTTTTTCTCATAATGAGACAACAAAATATTAATTGATTTCTATCAGAAAATGAGAATCCAAGAAATACAGCTACTAGCTATTTTACTTTGCATAGAAGGGCAGAGATATCCATAGAATGGAAATATCTACCGTTAGATAATCATTTACATAGTCAAACAAATCCTAGCAATATCGCTAAGGCAGCGACATTATTATTCAAATTTTGTCATGCAAATGAATATTGAAGATGCTCACTATATTTTGATGGCGTTGATAGGAATTGACAGACCAATGATGACTGACTGGATGAATTGCTCAACTGAAACGAAAGAGATGAATCAGTTACTGCTGGATTTATATACTTGAGAATGCAATCTTACATTGAAATCTTCAACAATATTACAACTGAATGCGTTTACCAAACAAAGCACTGCTCTCTGGAATTGTCTGCAAAAGTAACATACATTTATGTTGCTGATCAATAGACATTTAAAAACTTTGTCCTTACCTTGTAAATGTCTTTTAATATCGAACAGAAGATACACAAACGGGTGAATGTAAACAATTGATGGAGAAGTGGACCTATGATTGTTGAATTATCTCTATTCTCACTGATCAAATTGAAATTCAAAAAATGATGCAGTTAGTTAAAGGCATAGAAGCAGATATTAGTACACTATGGTATTCTATTATATATTTATTATTATATTCTATTATATATATTTCTATGGTATTGCTAATTTCTATGAGTAAAGGTATTCAAATGAAATCGAAAATCGAAAGCTTCGAACTAGGACAAAATTCAAAAGGCCAAGTCAACTGGATTTAAAGTAGACTACTATATCCCGAAATTTAGATATCATTAAAATTGACAAATTACATAACTAACTATCTCTGTGTTGGTACATAGATATGTATTTTTACATCCATTTCAGTCTGCACTTTCAGGATAATCGGCCGCTATGCGGCCTCGGCTGTACGACTCATTGATGCTTTCAAAATCTAGGCATGATTGATATATTGACCATGAATAGACACTAAATCCTAGAGATCTCAGCAAACGCGTTCATGCTGATTGTAGAGAGGAAAACAGACCACAGAGCACAGCATAGTGTAGGATTGATCATGCCGTCTAAATACATATGTGAAGAGGCCTTGGATCACTTTTAGTAGTAAGGAATCCTCCCAACTGGGCACAGCGCCCTCCCTCTGGAGCGCGAGTTGGGTTGGTGTTGTTCTGCGTCAACCGGCCGGGTGTGTCTTGGTCGACCGTCGTGGTTGTTCTTGGGCGGCGGTCTTTGTTTTTGGTGTGTAGGATTGGTTGTAGGGTTATTTTGTGTTTAGATTTGGTTTCCTGATGAAATTCTGCGTCGACATGTTGTGTTTCTTGGGTGTAGGTGTGGTTTAGGTGTGTTTTTGAGTGAGAAACTGGCTGTAGCGGCGAAACGAAGCCCCGTTCGTAAAAATGGACGGCGGATTTGGACTTTTTGGCCAATTTTGGGTCTAGGAGAGTTGCTTCCAGCGTCATAGGGCTGAAAATGAAGAACTTCGACCCCCCCCCTCGGCAGCGATCTTCCAACTTTGGTTCTAGAAATGGTAGAGTCGTGCGATAGCTCGTTTGAAAGCTAAGAGTCCTACAAATTGATTGGAAAGCACAGTTTGGCCGTATCTTCCTTGGCTGAGACTTGGGAGTGACATTGAGACTTTTGGTCATGTTAGAGCGCCGTCAGAGGGTTTGTGAGTGAGAAAGTGGCTGTCGCGGCTAAACGAAGCATCGGACGTGAAAATGGACGGCGGATTTGGACTTTTTGGCCAATTTTGGGTCTAGAGGACTTGTTTTCAAAGTCGTAGGCCAAACAACGAAGAACTTCGACCCCCCCCTCGGCAGCGTTCTTCCAACTTTGGTTCTAGAAATGGTAGAAAGTCGTGCAATAGCTCGTTTGAAAGCTAAGAGTGCCACAAATTCATTGGAAAGCACAGTTTGGCCCTATCTTCCTTTGCTGAGACTTGAGAGTGACATTGAGACTTTTGGTCATGTTAGAGAGCCGTCAGAGGTTGAGTTTTGTGTTTCTGGCTCCAGCGGGCGAACGAAGCATCGGACGAGAAAACTAAGACCAGATTTAGATTCAGTGTCAAATTTTGGATAACCAATATCTAACCCCCTCTATCGATTGCATATTCACAAGATATATAAGTACGAGTTCCGGAGAGGAATCTCACTAAGTTGAGAAACTGACTACAGGCAAGTCGTTCCTCTCGAGGTCCGATATCGGACTTCTGACTTTTCATTGCTGATATCAGCTAAGGAGTCCGACTTATAGGTTAGTCAGTATAGAATGACTGACCATTTGATGACAGTAGGCCGAAATCTTCAAACGGCTATAACTTTGCTTCTACAAGTCCTTTAGACTTTATTCAAAAAAAGTTGCATTGGGAACAAAAGGAGGGCAACAATATATCCCGTAATTATGATATCTCTATCTATGCATGTGAAAGACATTTTTGAAATTTCAATCAGCGCATGTCTACCTGTGTATTCATAGCACTGCTGCCCGCTTTTTTCCTACATTGCTGCCCATTCCATTTCAATTACGCACAATATTATACCTTTTTGCATTTTATATTGCCAAAACTGCATTGATTATTGCCAAGAGATGATATCTTTGTACTTTAACTGATTTATCTTTGATCCTCAATAATTACCATAGATTTGTGTATGTGCGTTCATTGGCAAGTAGAAGGTCTATAGGAAAGGGTACTAGCTTATTTTCATATCTTGGATTGATGCAAGTGAAATCCGTCTATTGACATCTGATAACTTAACTCTTAATGCCCAATGTAAAATTTGACATAAAAACCAATCAGATATACACAACACTGGAATAGATCATTTGCGATAACAGTTCATTCTGCATCGCTCTCTGACCCTTGCAAGTGGGCCAAATTCATTTGCACTCTAATAGCGTGCATGGTCACAAAGGGGTGTATCTGCATTATGCATCTTCATACAAATGTATTCAAGAGTCACGAATCGTTCTAAGATGATTTCTGTTAAATGATAGGATTAACGTCTTGGTTACTGACTTGTTTTGAAGATGTTGAATACATTGCACATACATACATATGCAAATGGTTGAAATAGGCTATACATTTCAATACATAGACCTAATTATCTGACTAAGAAACCTAATGCATTACTGCATTTTATCGTTGTATTATGTTTCGAATACGTGCACATAGATTGTCCTACTAAACAAAAAAAAGTTTAACAAAAAAAGTTCGGATAAAGGTTTTTCAAAGAGGAAACTGGTATAATTGTGTTGCGCAACACATGTTTCTTTGGTAAAATGTTATCTGACTATGGTAGTGCATGAAATGGCACTTGAGACAGTCAAACTTTACTGATTGAATGTCATTCGAATATGTAAGGTGTGAAAAAAGTGCCAATTTTCTTCGCAATTTATTCCATAATCAAAAATATATATGCACGTAAATATATAATTATGACGTTGTTGAAGTTCAATTATAGATAGTCGTTGATGTTGGCATCCAATACCGAACCCTCCATGGGATCTTTATCCAGACGGAAAGCATGCATATATATTCATTATTGTTTCAGTTATATTTCATAGTAATTGTCTGTGAATTGAGAAAAAGTGACTTAGTCCAATATTTCCAGTAGGCCTATGCCAACTCCATTTTTGCAAAAGAAAATGCGATCTGGAAATTTGAATTCACCTGTATCATTATTCCACAATGAGCTGCGTTTTATATTTCAATAAATATGACGATCTACTTCGATCCTGCCAATTGACACGGTCGCGCAAGTGGCTCGTAGCTCAGTTGGTTAGAGCACAGGTATAGTTAACCTTGGTCGTAGGTTCAAATCCTACCAGCTAGCATCTTTTGCATGGCATATTGCATTTGCATGAATACTGACTTATTCATTTTAGCTTTCCTTGTGAAATTTTTGTGGCGGCAGGTCCTATATAAAGCTATGCCTTGTCATTCGCTGGGCTATTGTGCACTACCTATTTTTTGATTGTGCCTAATTCTTACGATGTAGTGCTGGACTCTCTATTGTGTGTGACTAAAGCATGTTCATGTTTAGATTAGGCCTATAGATTGACATTTACATCAGCTACTTATGAAATTCAGCTCCTGTGACATCACCACTAAAGAAGGTCGTAGGACCGCAATATGTTTGGTGAGACGAGCTGCTTATTTTTGCTTCAAGTGTTGACTCTCGAGGGGGTGGGAGAGGGACATACGTCGATCTTTCGGCTTTTTTCAAGCAATGCATTGCGTTTTGATAAAGAGGACATATCAGTAGTGATGTCATGTAAATTTTAAGATTCATTTCCATCTTTAAAATCAATCGCGCGATTCTTGAATTACCAGGAACTGTGCGGCTATTTGCAATGTGAATTCTCATTGAATGAATTAATGAATCATTAACATCATAATGAAAACAGTGCTTCTATTCAGTCTTTCATCGCTTGAGATAATTGCAATGCGCGGGTGGTCGTTCCTGAGATCATGTATAGCTAGACAGAGTTGTCATGTGAAATCTCTGTGGGAGTTCCCCACAGCGCAGGAATGCATTATTTTATGCCATAGCATTTAACACGTTGGCATAGGCCAGGTACACGATTTATACGAATCATACATGTTGTCAAGGCACTTAAGCATGGTAAGTCCCTATGATATTATATCTCCACATTTAACTCATATAAGCACATTGATAAAAATATGTATTAATGCTTGATTTGCATTTAGCATGCACCCACTATGAAGGTAACTCGGTAACAATTGCCAGGGTTGCCGTGGGGATTGATATTTTAATCGGCACCCCACCTCATACCCACAGAAAAACCTGTGGGAATCCCCACGCTCACACACGATAAGCCCCTGATTAATACGTTGCTCTTGTTCGTATAGAATGATTGATGTCCAATATCCCCATCTCAGTGGAGCTTCTGCACAGCATTCAACGATCCGAAGGCCGTATTTGACTACAGAGATGCAGAATGGGAGTCCTTGAAGAAAGTCACCGACTGCGTGTTGCAACTTTTATGACTTTTCTTTGCTATCGGTATATGCCTATTGAAAATTTGCGAGTGCCTCTTTAAAATTGTAGTAGCCTATTTTCTATCGTTATTGAGCCTTGATTGACTTGCCACCTAGAAACAATGGTACCGAAAATTTAACTAAATGCTCTTTCAAGTAAGGAATAGAGCCCGCTATGCACACTTATTTGACCTAGAAATTTGCATTTGGTTGCATTAGCAGATAGGTGTTCTTTATCTATCTCTACTGATTCGTAAGTTTTTGTCGTCTGCTGCCAGTTTACATAGGTTTTCTCGTTCCGCTCTTAATTCTTTAATGATTCATAAGACATGACACCCTTTTCCCATAAAACTGCCAAACGTAGTTTGCCGTAAACGTAATTCAATCTCGAAATGTTTTTTTAATACTATGACGACATTGTCTTTCTCTGCTTTTATAACAAACCTGTTATTGATCAGCTTGTGTTTTTCAAACTTCCTTTTTTACTCACTTTTTGACTCACTCTGGATTTTTGGCTCACGTAACCTAACTATTGACCATGTCGATCCTTCATTTTGCTACAGGATTTTTTAAGGGTACAATTTTTGCATTACTGTTCCCTTAAAGGAAACACATTTGTATAAAAATTCAACAACTACATGTAGAGTTTGTAGACTAAAGGAAACATGGTCTTATTAAAATGTTGAGATGAAATATTAATACGAGCATACTTAGTTCTGCACAACACTCGAGCATTGCATAGTACGCTATTTTTATACTTCACTATTTTGAAATTTCGATGTTTCTTATATTCTTCTTTTACCGTTCGCTGTTATAACACTAAGCAACCAGTCTACATCAAGTAGAATCAAACCTAAGTTTACATTACATCATGTATACATGTTATGCGAAGAATTCTCAGGAAATATACACACATTCATTTCAAAGAATTATGCTTAAATTCCTGAGTGTAGACAATCGTGATTAAGTACAGTATGTTTCACAAAAGCAAGCATAAATAGTTATCAATATATCTATTGAAAAATTTGAACTGATAGTTTAAGTCCTGATGGACCTAAATGTCCCCACAATACTTTCAGTCAGCTGCTTTTCGTGAAGACTCGATTTTTACTACAAATAATTTTAAGTGCATGTATTTGGGTGTTTTGATAGATTATATACGAGTTTCATTCACGTGTTCCATTTGTGAGAATATAATCTTGGGTTATATTGTAAGTTGGTATTTGGGGTTCCTAATGTGAGGATTTTTCATTCGCTTGGTTGCTTGTAGTAGTTCTATTTTTAAGTAATAGGAATTCCATCAACATACAAAGACAGGGTTGAACATAAATTAAAAATATTCATATGTTGCTACACTGCTATTACTTCAAAATGGTCACGTTGTCACAAAAAAGTCACCTGTCAAAATTCTTATGTGCGCCTTCACTATATGTTTGCGATCTACCAATGCGTGTTGTAGCCATCGTTTATTGCTCAGTGGATCATGCCATGTTTATATGTGTGAATGTTCCCGTTTAATATTCGTTGATTGAGTCAATGTAGGAATCATTTATAATTCTATCTCCATCAATGCCGATAAAGAAGTAAAATATCAAAGTGAGTTTGGCCTTTATGCATCTCAAGTCTAGAATTGTTTCGCAGTAGAAACACATGGCGAACGAAAAAGTTTTGAATCAATCTAATCTGCTATTTTAAATAGACTTCGATGAAAATCGACCACTCATGTCACCGAATTATTACACAAGAATTAGGAGGATCTTGACCCATATGTGTATAGTGATGAAATGCAGCATAATGAACCATTTATTGAGGTACACCTAAGTGTGCAGTTAAGGATACCTGTCAGATGAAAATGAAAGTTCTGACAAGTCGTGGACAAGTGAAAAATCTGAGCTTCCATATTAACTATGACTGCAATGGGAGTAGATGGCTTACACTTGAATGATTTGGTGTGAGAAATCTTTACCACACTGTCATTGCATCCGACGAAAATCATTCACCATTTTCATGTGTCTTACTTTGTGGGCTGGACCCAGCAGACCTACTATATCGTAATTAGTTTAAAATCTAGGTTTATAATGATTAATCGCATTTAGCACGCAAGCTTAATTATATCACAAATAATTTTATCTGAGCTATTTATACTATTAGAGCTAATATTTGTAAGTCTCCATTCGGCTCTGTAGTAAGGGAGACTTCCAGAATTCTTCCACTTCAGACGTCCTTGACACACCTGGAACTATTATTATAAGTCATTCAAAATTATTGAACGTGTATTACTGATCAACATTGATATTTTATGCATTCTTAGTGGTGAGATGGGTAGGCTGCGTGATACTTTGTAATTCAACATCGAAGTTGATTGTATGATATGATGTCAGTTGTGATTGCTTCTAGTGAATGTCAAAAGTCTTCAGAATCCCCATAGAAGCGATATTTGAGCGATTTTATTTTATTCCCCATAAGCAAATTTTCACTTGCTTTAAATGAAACTGAGAGATCAATAAATTTCAAGACTGACTTTATTTCTCTTTTCTCCTAGGTTTACAACGTTTCACTTTCTACTTTCTTTGCTGATTAACTCAAAGATGCCAGCTGATTTTCTTTACATTTTAGGGTACTCGTGATCATTTAGGGTTGATCCATCTTATAGGCCTACCGTCGTTTTCACGATTTGACATTTGAATCTCTCTTAATCAGAATTATTCTTAATTGAATAAATAAGACAGATGAGGTCTCTTCAGATGGGCTTCAGAAGTTTCGAATGCAATGGCAGCAAACAGGAGGTGCACTGTAAAAAAGAGTTTACTCTTCCTCTAAATTAATGCCAGAAATATAAACTTTTGACTATTGAACTATGCGATGATGAGAGTTCTTACTTCAGGTGTTAAAGAAGAAAGAGAACAAACTTTTATTTTCATAATTGAAACTGCTTTTTATTACTTCAGGTTTGCTTTCATGATTTTATTAATAATTTATAAAATTTGAGGAACCTCACCTTTATTTTGATGTCGTTGATAAGATTGACCAAATTTCGGGTAAATGGATAGGCCTGAAACGCAAAATGATAGACTGCTTATACATTTTGTATAAGTATATAAAATGTATATACATAAGTAAATAAAATACATACATATGTATTTTGTTCGTCGGCTCTGTAATAATAGTACTTACTTTGAATTTGTTGTCAATATCCGTACAGGGGAGTCTATAAACGTATGTTGGTTACTACAAATAAAAGACATTCACATTAACTTCTGTCGGTGATCAATAGCCTAATGATTGCACAGCTTCCACTTACCTCCAAATTGTCCTCAATACCGAATATAGGACAGATATATAGCAAAGATCAAAACAGGAATGAAATTCAGAAATTGCGATTGGATTGACTTTGCACTTGGAACTTGAATATCTATATCGCATACAAATATTCCAACTTTACTTCAAACAACACTTCAAAAATGTTCTAGAACCTGAAAACTATCTTGCTATGACTTTGCATGTGTGCAATATCATCATAGTATTGAATCTGCTTTCGTAAAAGATCATAAAAATGGAAATATCATGGAGATAGAGTTCTATACTATCGCAGGAGAGACATTGATCATTCCATTATCGATCCATGTTATTAATACTTCCTATGATTTCAGTGGACAGGACAAGAAGACCTGTTACGACCATAGAAACAATATATCCATGATAGAAACTATAGGTTTTCCGACATTAATGTAGAAATATGCAGATCAAATGTAGAATATGCAAATTAGATATCACCTTTTGTAAATGAAATATTATTTTCAGATCAAATGTAGACATATGCAGTATGAAATGTAGAAGCATAGAAATGGATGTGATCAAATATAGAAATATGCAGATCAAATGTAGCTGCTCATCAATAAATTGTACAGTTTAATCATCAATCACTATAGAGACGATCATTTAGGATGATGATCACCGATTCGAGTGTCATTCAAGGTACCTTTCATAATTATTTACCCGTCATACCATTTCATATGGCTTCTCTAATGTAGCTCATGCATCGTGCTAATCAAGTCGAGGATTGAAAAGATAAAACAAATTGATGAATTTGATGCAAACAATGTTTAAGCTAAAACATGTATTGACTCCTCTGTTGCCATTTGTGGGCAATGGACCATGACATTTGGGGTTGTGGAAGTGGGAGTCCAAACCACTGTAGATCAAGTCTTCGATGCCATTCAATGGAACTCAGTGGAGATTATCTAAGACATGAAGAGCTCTCACATTGGAACAAATAAAGTCTGAGCTATGATTGCGCGAACCCCATCAATCTCACATCTCCATTTTCTGATTATGCAGTTTTCTTGATGGAGAGATGACTTCAATGAGGAAGCTTGAAGATGCCCGACTGAAAGAAATTCTACACACGTCCAGATGAATGTCACGATTGTGCTGAGTGGTTACTTCAAGAATAAGCGAACTTTTGACTGGTGTATATTGAAGCTGTCTTTGATTTGTATACAAAACAAGAAGCACGTTTGTTTGCATCAAATTCATCAATTTGTTTTATCTTTTCAATCCTCGACTTGGTTAGCACGATGCATGAGCTACATTAGAGAAGCCATATGAAATGGTATGACGGGTAAATAATTATGAAAGGTACCTTGAATGACACTCGAATCGGTGATCATCATCCTAAATGATCGTCTCTATAGTGATTGATGATTAAACTGTACAATTTATTGATGAGCAGCTACATTTGATCTGCATATTTCTATATTTGATCACATCCATTTCTATGCTTCTACATTTCATACTGCATATGTCTACATTTGATCTGAAAATAATATTTCATTTACAAAAGGTGATATCTAATTTGCATATTCTACATTTGATCTGCATATTTCTACATTAATGTCGGAAAACCTATTCATAGTTGTGACCATAGAAAAAGATAATAGAAATAGCACAATGATGGCACATGGAAAAATCTATGGTTTGTAGATCAGATTCGATCTAAAACATGATATCATAGTCAAATAAATCGCCAAGTTGGTTGTGGAAGTTTTTGACAACAAATTGCAGGATTTTCACGAAGAGAATTTTAAGTGAGATAGTGGCACCGTTTTGTGTGAAATAGCCTACTATTCCATGGATTAATACACTGTGTCTATTTGTACCAGTCATTGACAACTATTTTCCAATTCTTCAACACTGGAATACGAATTGAAATTTGGTTCACAGAGTCATAATCGATAGTCGGTGTACTGGTTGCAAGAACATCTCAAGAATTCAAAGATAAAATTCTAATTATTAGATTATTTCTCCTTCTAGCGGTCAAGAAACCTAGCGCTTTTTGGAATAAACACATCGAAAGTTTCTTTAGCTACAGTCATTTATCAGATAAATGAAATGTCGCTGGAACTTTTCGATTAATCATTAAATGACATATGTGGTATAGTGTGATAATATTTTGAAAGCTCACATTCGAAAGCATGCAAAGGTTTTGAAAATTGTTCAAATATATTGAACAGGGGAACCCTTTTAAGTAAAATGAATACTCTGAGATTTCTTGGCCTCTGATTACAAGCTGAGCAATGAATATTCTATAAACTGACTTTGCAAGTTGCATGTGTCTGATTATGCTCTTGATAGATTATAGGAGCGATATTTCAAAATGATGGACGTATAGAACGTTTTAAAGGATTTCCTTCTTTGTCATCCTGTCGCTGCACTACTTTGTAAATTCACTATTTCTTTTCTGAACGTGATCTTTGGACAAGGGGCAACAATCCACATCACAAATTGACTTGATAATTTAAAATGTCAACCAGAAAACAAGAAAGGCAACTCGTAAAATTTGCTTTTTGCCCCAACTAAGTTCCCCCGGAGTGTGCCATAATTTTCATGCAATTTCATTCTAGGACTTTCTATGGTATTGTTAATTTCTATCAGTGGCGAATCCTGCGTTCACACAATAGGCATGCGCCGTCTAAATATGCATGCACATAAACCATAGACCCTATGATACTCGTACTTTCATTTAAATGCCCCATACTTGATTATTTTCATCATGTTAGTCACCAATATAGGCTATACTTCTCCACACTGAGTTTTTTCATCATAGTTTATGATGCTAATATTATCATCATTAATATTACATAATATTATTAGTACGATGATACTAGACTCGGGTTGATGAACAAAATTAATATCCTTGCAATTAATTCACATAATAGCCTATACACTGTACACTACATAAGCGCATAAACGGCATATGTAAATGAATAAAAACCATATTCACAACTTAAATGATTATATTCTAAAACAGCAGACGATTTCAAGACTAGCACGACCGTTTTTTCCAAATATTATTCACAATTTCAAAAGATTGTCACGTCTCTAACGATATAAAAAATCAACCCTCCTGTTTTTCTTTACAAAGTTCTCAATTACATTATCGAAAAAGGCAGGTTTCTTTTGAAGCAAAACTAACAAGCTTTTCTCAATAGCCATTAAACTCAAAGAAGAAAGTCTGTTTTGTTTCTGGGTGCTCCGGCAGTATGTATGGATTCGTTTTAAAGCCGAGAAAGATCGCTCCGCACTTGCACTTGAAGACGGGATGGAGACGACCAATTTCGCTAATTTGAACGGTTCAGGCATACCAAGGTACAATTTCTGCTCATGCATGCTTTTCAGAATGTCAAGCACTGACTTTCGATCGAAGTCAGACATACAATAAATTGCAATCAACTCATTTTTCAGACGAATTACATCGAAGAATCGGCCATAATGCTTATCTAGCGATTTCAATGCCATTTCTGGAAATTGTTTATTGTGCTATGAAAAGAAACTAGAATTAAAAGAATTCCAATTGAGAAATCGTTTTGAACCTGTTTGTCAGCTGTGTCAGAATATTATCCGTTATTTCCTGAAAAAGATGTTGGTAAAGATCCGGTGTTTCAGTTCTACGCATTTCGAAAGACGCATCAGTAAGGACAAAGGATTCTTGAAAAATAAGTTCAAAATCACTCTCTTTAATTTTTTTGACATTTTCTATCAATTCCGGGATCTTTTGTCAACAATACAAGATATCCATACCTTTTGATTGCAAAATTTCAAATAATGTATCTGTCAGTGAAAAAATACGAGAAAATACGGTTATCAAAAATCGAGTCTGGAACTTATCAAGAAAAGCAAAATATCCAAGACATCTGTCAATGCCATCATCTTCCCAGTTTTGGGAATTTTCCAATACATGCTGAAAAAATGCCCTCAAATTTTCATAATCTGAATTTTTTAATCTTTTCATTCTGAATAGCCGACGAAGTCCCTCTAAAAATGGTTGACTCGTTCAAGTGGGTTGCTGATGTTGCATTGTAATGACTTATCAAATCGAGAGTCTCTAAATAATTACCTTTATTGGCCGAAGTTTTTGCTTCATCATGGCCTCGGAAAGGAAGCTCGCGCTTGGCGATAGAGCAGACGACATCAATAAGGCGGGTCAATATTTCGCGATTTTTTTTAACTTTTTCATTATGCATCATGTCATTGATACGCCTCTGTTGATCAAGTTGGTGATCGATTCTATAGTTTTCCCGAAGCTGTTTAGTTGAAGAAAGCACTTGATGTGATTAAGTGATTTTTCATGGCGTGTTAGAGAAATGGATAGCGTATTGAGACTGTCAAACCCAGTTTTAGTTTGTTGTGGTCGCCTGAAAACAACAGGCATGGCCAACAAAATAATTTGTTCAGCTCACTCGAACCAGTCAACAAAAAAATGTATTATCATATTGGGAAGAATGAAAATGTCTTACAAATTCTTGATTTTTGTCCCTGTGAATGCGCGTGAGGTTTGGTAGTTCCGGCTTCGGTCTTCCATTCGAAATGATGTCATTTTTCTCGGCTATATCTCTCCTACTAAACGGAGTCTGAATCAAGGACGCGATTTGATCTTCAGCCATTTTAGTTTTGGGAGTCGGCGTACACAAGTAACTGTTCACATAAACTTAATTAAGCGACGAAGGAATGGCAGTAAATGTTTATTTCTCACACCCTCTGAAGAGAGAAAGCGTGCGCGCGAGACATGTCATCACTCGGTTTCTAAGCAGACCATGCGATCAAGTTGGAGCTACAATGTCGTCATTCCCATGGCGCCTTGTGATTGGTCATCAGCACACGTGTGCGATGGAATTCATTACTTATGTCAGGCAACGTGCGTTGATGGCATTGATCCATATTCAGATCATGTCAGCTCCTAGTCAGCTCTCTTGATGAGCGCATGCCGGGAAGATGCCTTCGGCAGCGATGCAAGCACAGAATTAGATTCATCTGCGCGCGCTTCTAGCAAACCGAAGCAGACAAACAAAATATTTAATTCTGTGGATGCAAGTGTTACAGGGAACGATGCGATTCTATTTTCAGTAACAGATTTCTACAGTGCAAGCGGCACCAGCAGTGTAGTAGCTATTGCCTTTCCGCATGCTCTCATAGACAGAGCTGACAAGGTCTGATTTGCTACAGTCTGATCTTGAATCGCATTAATAGTAACTCAGCGTTAAAAGTGCTTCTAAAGCCATAAATCGTGAGCATGCGCCGCATGCCTAGCATGCCCGGAGCATTCGCCACTGATTTCTATGGTTATGACCATGGACATCTATCATGGGTTTATGCATAGCTTATGCATGGACTCCTAGATACATAGAAGTGGATAATAGTACACTAGAATGGAAGTTTGATATCTTGCCTATGTACAATGATGGCACATGGAAAAATCTATGGTTTGTAGATCTGCTTCGATCTAAAACATCGTATCATAGTCAAACTACTTGCCAAGCTGGTTGTGGAAGTTGTTGACAGCAGGATTTTCATCAAGAGAACTTTAGGTGAAATGGTGTCATTACTTCATGTGAATTAGCCTACTATTCAGTGGATTAATATACTGTGTCTCTTTGTAGCAGTCATTGACAACTATCATCCAATTTTTCAATGCTGGAATACGAATCAAAAATTGGTTCATAGTCATAATTGAAAATGGTTGCTGTACTGGTTGTAAGAATATCTCAAGTATTCAAAGATAAAAATTCTAATTATTGGATAATTTCTCCTTCTAGCGGTCAAGAAACCTGTCGCTTTTTGGAATAAACGCATTGAAAGCTTCTATACCGACAGTCATTTCTCAGATAAATGAAATGTCGCTGGATCCTTTCAATTAATCACTAAATGACTTATATGATATAGTGTGATGATAGTTTGGAAGCTCATATTCGAAAGCATGCAAAGGTTTTGAAAACTGTTCAAATATATTGAACAGGGGAACCCTTTAAAGTAAAATGAATACTGTGAGATTTCTTGGCCTCTGATTTCAAGCTGGAGTAATGCATGTTCTGTAAATCGACACTACAAGTTGCGTATGTGTCTGATCATACTTTTGATCGATTATAGGAGCGATATTTCAAAATGATGAACGTACAGAACGTTTTACAGGATTTCCTTCTTTGTCATCCTGTCGCTGCAGTATTTTGAAAATTCACTATTGCTTTTGTGTACCTGATCTTTGGACTAGGGGCACCAATCCAGATCACAAATTGACTTGATAATTAAAAATGCCAACCCGAAAACAAGAAAGCCAGTTCGCAAAATTTGCTTTTGCCCCAACTAAGTTCCCCCGGAGTGTGCCATAATTTTCATGCAATTTCCATTCTAGGACTTTCTATGGTATTGTTAATTTCTATGCCTAGATATATAACATAGTTATCTAGGAGTCCATGGCTTATGACATAACAGTAGTTATCAAACGATTTCTTTCAACGAAATAAAAAGAGAGAAGGAGGACACGCCTAAGTCGAGGAAAAATTGAAAAAGTCATGAAATCACGGTTTTTATTATCTCGCTTCGACCAACGAAGGCCTCGGCTCTTTTCAAAATGGCCATGGCATTGCATCTTACCAGTGCAACAGAACCCCCCTCCACAAATGGAAACAATACCATCGTTCCCGGTCTGTTTTGCAAGTCTGGTCCCCAGTCGCGTCACAAATCGCATGGCTTCGTGAATCGTGACCTGTGGCTCCATATGCTGTCAAGCAAAAGGGGAGGCACCGCCAATTTAACTCTTGGCATTTCTCTGTTGGTGTCACGTTTCCGAGTCTCTGCAGCTGCTTTGATATGTTGGACAGTCGTATTCGCTCCGATTAAATTTAATAGATTGAGCGGATGCACGACCGTCACATCAATTGCGGCGGATTTACCTAACGACCAATAAGGCAGCAAAATGTCGGCTAGACGAGTTTTTGGTTGATCACTCAAGCCATTGCCTCTTTCTAACTGGGGTCGTAAAAGCAGTCGACTATACAGCAGCATTCATACACGACGCGACATTTTGTATGAATATCAGATGCTGGTAGTGTATGAGCAAAATTTAATTAATTGCATTCTTTCTACTGCATAATCTGAAAAAATACTTTCATCTGTGCTCTGAAAGCCATTAATTTTGCCATTGTTATTGTATTAACTTTGCACAAAAATGATTTTCCTAATGACTCTCTTAACAGGAAATTATTCATCTGTGATATCGGAAATTCAGAAGTCTAAATCGCAAAGTGTGGAATGTTTTAATGTAAACTTAAGAGGATCACTGGCCGTGATCAATGCCGACACAATTTTACAACCTAATAAATTCTTAATCCTAAATTTTACTTCTGAAAAAGATAACATTGTAGATCGTGTCGTAAAATGAAATCGCATTTCTCTCATTCTTCAGATTAAAGAATTTACTTGATACTCTTTCATTTAAAACAAGCCCATCAATAGCATTCACAGACGCGAGTTACTAGGAAATGAATAATTTGCTTTTTCAAGTCAAATTTCTCGTTTATTAGTAACAATAATCGAATTTCATTCGCAATTGAATGCAAGAGAGCGAAGTAAAACATCGCTTATTTTGTAGGAACATCTTGCAAGCGATTAGGTTTGGACTAACATCTAAATGTAACGCGCCAGACGTTTACTAAAATTCACGTGGTGATTGTCTCAAATCATTATTCGCAAGTCGTCCTTAAATCATTGTTCATCTCTAAACTGTTTTGAACAATTGTGGTATGTAGCACCTCCTTCTCTCCCTCTCTCCCTCTCTAGAACTCAAGATAGTTTATTGACCAATTTGGTACAAACATGAAATGAGGATGATTACATGTATGATGCTACATGGTATCGATAATGGAGATGAAGTTGCTAAGTACATAAATGGTGAGGTGAATACAGATACAGAGATAATGAAAGCGGCAACAGCAGCAACGGAGAGTTTTGAGATGAATACAGTCTGAAATCACTGTCTGAGTTCGTTATGATATTTACATGGTGCATTTTATGGAGCATTTTATGATGAATTGCATGGGAATATTTACAAATGGAAAAATTACTATGTAAACATTTAACTTCATGGAATGACATATCAGCATGGTAATGAGCATAATCTACACAGAAGTGTATGAAACATAATGTTATAAAGTTAGTATGCATGAATGTCAATTCATCTGATCATGGTAAATGATGATGATTAGGAAGACATGTCATAGATAAACGAGGAGAGGAGACAAATCATTCACTTTCATAGTATAGCAAACATGCAATAATCATGATGATACATATGCAAATGAACAAGAAGGTCAATTTTATTAAATTTATTAGTAATGTACTTATTTACCAATCACACTTCATCACAGCAGATTATTTGACACTATTATTTGCTCGGAGGTGAGATTTATTAATCATAGCACAATTGCACACAAAGTTGCTGTAATTAAGCGTAATGCGCTCCATCAGCCAGGAATGCATTTCCCCAACCAACACGGAAGCACCAATAGGCCAGAAGAAATCGCGACATGGCATAGCACAGAGTATCATCTCACGGTAGGACAGAGATTCCACGCCAAATCGCGAAAGCCGCCGACCCAGCAGGACCCCCGAGACGAATGAAGAACGACCCGACGAACAGAGCACATCACGCCAAAGAACAGCAGTTAACATGTAGAACTTAACACGTACCTGGAATGATGTAAAAAAAAAGGATTTTAGCAGCAGTGTTTGGATAATACGAGCAACCGACCTCCGATGTCAAGAAATGTGCACGGAATGAGACAATTATAGCACAGTTTATCTGTATCAGTGAATATTAATCAGTCGCTATTGCTTCTGATATTGGGGCTGTTCATTAAAAATTCTGCCGACAAAAAATTAAACCGATTTAATATTCTGCCGGCAGAATATTCAGCCGACTTAATGAACGACGGTATGACACCTAGACTGGCTGAATATTCTGCCGGCAGAATATTAAATCGGTTTAATTTTCTGTCGGCAGAATTTTAGTTAATGAACAGCCCCATTGTCTCTATCCAAGTGTGCTGTTAGCTAGTTCTTTATTTGTTTCATATTTAGTGCGATAAGAATTTCATAGAAACGGTATCGAAAACAATAACTGATTATGACGACAAAATGTACATGTTGATGAATATCTGACATGAAAGGTTTTATTTTATCTTTCGCGTCTTAGTTAAGCAGATTAGTCAATGGACACCTTTGGAATATCCACATAGCTTCATTGATCATCATGATTCATTTATGTGAATCGGTGATTCACAAATCTCCGGTTCACGAATTTCATAGAAATCGTGTCAAAAGACCAATTTACAACTACATGGAATGTGTGTGTGCACGTTTATTAATTTGCAAGATGGACAAGTTGAAATAGATGTATGAAGACATCTATGAAGAAATAAACATTGTTTCTGAAGCATTATGCTGTGTCAATAAACTCATCAGTAATATCAGCTTGTCCGATATTCAGTATATACGCAATACATAGAAATCTTGCCCAGAAGTACAGGTTTTCCAGTTCGACAATGCGACTATCAGATTAAAGAATATGTTTTAAGATGCAACAACGGTATTTCTGTTAATCAGCAGCGTTATCAATTGAATGATATTGTTTTTAATCGGTAGTGATAATAAGTGAGTTTATTAATGGATTTATAAGTTTAATGAGCGGCAACCTGAAATCATAAACGGCTTTTCATATTCAATTGTATTTTATTTAACAGGTAAGTCAATACAAAAAGTTTTGATAATTTTTTTATTCGAAAAGGTAAAATATGTCAAAAGGAAAAGTTTGATAATTATTTTAATTCATAAAGGTAATACAGTAAGTCATTAAAAACTTTTTACGAAAAGGTAAGTCAATACGAAAAGGTTTTGATAATCTCGAAATTTTTTATTCCATTATGAAACAAAACAAGTACCGTAATATTCATTGATGGTTTTGTAAGACATCCTCGCGATTAATTAGTCTAGGCATCAATCTGCCCATACGTCTGGAAGACCTTCATCTTATTTGAAGTGATGGCACTGTTTTGGGAGGAGAGTTGCAGTAACGTCAAATTCCGCTGTTGTCCAGTGTAGTTGTGTAACTGCTCACGAATCTCAGCTACTTCACTCTTGAAAGCCGCTTTCCACATGGAAAACGCGTTCTCTGCGATATTGAGAAATGGAGAGTAGGGCGGTAAGTACCTAATAGAGTGTCCCTCTCGCAAACTGACTTCACGGGCTCTAATTGTGGCACGGAGCATTATCCATGACGAATACACGAGGTCCAGCCTCAGCCGCAACGGACGCTTCTTCCAGCCAGGAGTTAAATCTCTCACAGGAGGTTCCGCCTTCGTAGAATTCATGATGGACGACACCTTCATTAGAGACCGCCAAGATGAGAGTAAAATTCCGCCCGCGCTGTCCATGAACAATCCTGACAGCTCGCTCTCCCCGTCTGGCACGACCTCGTGTGCGACTGATCCATAAATTAAAGCCGGATTCGTCCACAAAAATAAATGTTGGCAGATGGTTTGCGTTGATTGTGTACAGATACCAGTTCGCATACTCGGCCCTTTCCACTTTGACGTCATGACTATTGCGGTTGACTTGAACAGTCTCCATTTTCTTTAAGAAGATAAGACGATTTCTCAGACATGTGCTGATAGTTGGAATTGAGACAGATGGCTTGTCCGGCATCCGCGCATGTAGATCAGCTTTGATTTGGGCTAACGTGAATTCCGGTTGGGATTCAACAATCTCTACCACAGTATTTGCCATATCTTTGTCCATCTTTTGGTGTCGTCTTCCTCCTCTGGGACGCTCAATGACTCCTTCAAGTATATAACGATGTACTATTGAATACGCAGTACCCCGTTTTACATCGAGAACTCGAGCGGATTCAATATAATCATCTCCGGCTTCGTGAGCCATAATGATTCTCCATTTAACATCAGAATGTATACGATGGCGCTCCATATTGATAAGTTAATTAGCAGATGTGAAGACATCTATATAGGGCTTTGGATCAAACCGAATAGATATCATTTATTCTTCACGTGAAATACCGCTCACTAATCTGATAGAGACACAATAGTAATGGGCAAAAGACCGTTCCAGGCCACCCCATTTTTCAATTTTTTTCCACCTTTAAAAACGACTAAATTTATCAATTTATGTCATTATTTCAGGTTTTTAAGACCTAAATTCATGAATTTAGACCGTTCCAGGCCACCCCATTTTTCAATTTTTTTGCACCTTTAAAAACGACTAAATTTATCAATTTATGACAATATTTCAGGTTTTTATGACCTAAATTCATGAATTTAGACCGTTCCAGGCCACCATAAAATTCAAAAAAATAGTATCTTTAAAAACGACATAAATTCATGAATTTTGTCCCTTTTTTTAGGTTTTTAAGACCTAAATTCATAAATTTAGTCCATTTAAAAAGTATCATTTTTGAAAAAATAGTATTTTTAAAAACGACATAAATTCATGAATTTTGGTCATTTTCTCAGGTTATGAAGACCTAAATTCATAAATTTAGGCGTTTTTAAAAATACCCAATTTTTCAAATTTTTCAAAATCTCAAATTTGAGAATTACAATTTTCACCCTCAAAAAATCATGACCGTACCAGGACACCAAAAAAATCACAAAAATTGGTATTTTTAAAAACGTCTTTTAAATCCATTTTTCAGGTTTTTAAAATATGAGATAACTAAAATTATGTGTCTAATAATATTTCTTTAAAAATGGAAGAAACAAAAGTGGAAGAAACCGCAAGAATATATCCTTCGTTATCACAGTTAAAAATAAGTGAATTGAATAAAGAAAAACACAAAGATAGAGTACACTATATGAAAGATAAGGAATCTCAATTATTATTAAGATTAGAGCATTATGATAAATTAAGAAAGAGATGGACCAAAGTTAAGAATGTAACACAAGGAATTGGCATATTCTTAACAATAAGTTTAGGTGCTTTAACAATTGTTATATCTTCAGGTGTTTTAGTAATTCCAGTAGTTGCTACAGCTTTAACAGGTACGGGTGTTTTTGCAACTTCACTTGTTACAATGTTAGATAAATCTTTAATAACTAAGAAACGAAAATCATTAAAAACTAAGCATTTACATATTAAAGAAGTCTATGATAAACTACATTACTACTTTCAAAGAGTATGTGATGATAACGTTATTACGTTAGATGAGATTGAAAAATTTGATCAAATAGCTAATGAAGTAAATCAAATATCATTTCAATTACAGACAGAAAAAGTTGATGATAAGAATAAACAGGATGGCAAAATTTCTAGTGATGGTAAAACTTTTACTGATGGTAAAATTTCTAATGAAGAAAATGATAAAATTTTTTTAGAACAGCTAAAAACTTTAAGCGAAAATTTAAGCAAAACTTTATTAAACAAAACTTAAAACGAGAAAACTTTAAACGAAAAGATGTCAGACAACAAAGCAATAAAAATATAATTTGTTCAGTAAAATGTTTTTGTTGTATTCCAATGTTACCACAAAATTCAAATATTATATTTTAAAAATGAATAAAATTAGAGCTGATAATTTTAAAAGAATAAAACAATTAGAAGAGTTAATAAAACAAAGAAATATTATGAAAGAAAATCATCTTCAACATAGAATGATAAAAGCTGGTATTCAATCTGATATGTTTGAAAAAATGCAGCAAACCGAGCAAGTAAAAACTGATTTTGAAAAAACTATGAAACCATTTAAAACTCTTGAAAAAGAAAGTACAAATAATGATAAACAAATTGATATAACAAATCAAGAGCACAAAACTATATTAGATGACTATGGATTACTAGAATCAAACATTAATAAGAAATTACCAAAATCTATGCAATTTGAACATTCTATTTCATTTATAGATGGAAAAACAATACCTAGATTTTATCTCGGACAAAAAGAAATATTTCCACAACCTTTTCGAGGTTTAATTTTTTCACCAGATAAATCTCCTTTTAGTTTAGATAGAAATTTTGTTGATCTTTTAAGAGGAGCAGATTTAAATAATTATGCTGTAGAAGATCTCATAAAATATAAAGCTATGTTAGATAGAGTTGGTGCAGTAAAAACTCTTAGACGTTATGAACAATTAGAAAATTTATTATCAACGGGAGTTAAAGTAGGAACAGGATTACAAAAAGAAACAACTGTATTTTTACCAGATGATCCACAAGAATTACTAAATAGATTAAATATTTTAATATCGGCAATAAAAGAAGGACATAATCCTAGTTTCAATGAAATTCATGCTATATTAAAAAGACTGTTAGAAAAGAAGATTCTAAATGAAGAGGATTATAAAAGTATAACGAACCGATGGTTCTAGGGCTTCGCCCGTAGCTGAAATATGTTGTTGTTTTTAATTTTTTATAAAAAAATATTTATTCAAAATTTTAACTAAAAAATGACTTCGAAAGAATTATCATCAGCAGATTTAGACAAAATTAATAATCATTTAGAAAATTTGACAGAGATTTTGGGTTCATCAAAATTTAGTACGACGTTAAAAATTATAACAACTACTTCATCACACACTTGTAATTTAGAACCCATTCTACATTTGGAACAAAATAAAAATGATCAAATTGCATCGACTAGTTTCTCCACATTTAACACTATTCAAAATGTTATAAAGATGTGAATGATCAATTTAGATATTCTACTGATAAAGGCAAAACGTGGAAAGTACTAACTTTTCTTCCTGGTTCATACGAAGTTGAATCAATATCAAATGAAATTAAGAGACATTTAGGTATACCATTTAAAGATAAGAAACAATTACATTTTGCAGTTGAACCGGCAGTTAATAAATTTTCTCTTACTTTAAACGAAAATCATCAAGTTGATTTTAATCATGATAGATCATTGTCAAAGCTATTAGGATTTAATAAACAAACCTATAGTCAAGGTTATCATTTAGGTGAGAAGATTCCAAATATACTGAAATAAAATCAATTGTTGTACATTGTGACATTATTGAAGTAGGATATATAAATGGTAAATTGTCAAATTTAATATTCAGTTTTCCAGCTTTTACTGCACCCATTGGTTATAGATTAAATGTAATTCCACAAACATTAATATATTTCCCTATTACAAGAAAAACTATTAACAACATTAACATGAGTATCACTGATGAAAAAGGACAAGAAATAAATTTTGGAGGTGAAGAGATTATGATAGATCTTTTGGTTCGGGAGGTATAAACTCCCGTTCGAGAGGTATAAACTCCCACGCGAAGCTAGAGAAGTTTAATTTTCTTCTTCTTCTTTAAAAATAAAAATAAAATAAAAATAAATTTTTTTAATTAAAAAATGAGTGAAGTGCCCCCATTAAATAAAAAAAAACTTAGATTTAATCATCATCCAAATTTATCTAATAAAGTTTTGTCAGTTATTTGCGGAAGATCAGGTTGTGGAAAAACGTATCTATTATTTAAAATTTTAACGACTCCAAATTTTTTGGATTATAACAATCTTATAATTTATACAACAACAGCAGAACAACCCGTCTATCAATTTTTAAAATATGGATTTGAAAATAATCTTAAAAAACAGCAATTGCTTCATTATTCAAAGAATATGAAAAATCTGAAGATGAAGAAGAAATAAGTTCGTGGTGTGAAGAAGCAGCAAAAAATAATCAGTTAGTTGAATCCAATAAAAATAAGCATATAAAGATACAATTAATAGATGATAGTGGTAATATGCAAGATCCTTGTAAACTAGATAAAACAATGAAACATTGTGTAATTTTTGATGATTGTGTTAATGATAGAAATCAGTCAGTTCAGAGAAATTATTTCACAAGAGGTAGACATAACAACTGTAATGTTTTTTATTTAACACAAAGTATGTATTCATTAGACGGAAGTGTTATTAGAAAGAAAGCAAATATATTTATACTATTTGAAATAAATGCAAGAAACTTAAGTGATTTGTTAAGAGATTTATGTGTAAGAAATAAAGATGAATTTAAACAATCGTGTAACAATGCTTGGTCAAAAGATTATGGATTCATTACAATTAATATTGATAAAAAAATTCATGATAGAGTTATCGAACAATTGTTCTCTGACTGAAAGTCGATAGAACATTTGTTTGCCGAGTGATAAAAATATACAAATATAGTGTTATAATATTTCATTTTTTTATTTCATGTATATATCAAATTTGTCTATCTTAGAAATTAGAAAATTAAAAAGGTGAAGTAGTTATTCCATCAGGTAAAATTTTTCTTTTATCATCAAATGGATCTAATGCTAATTTATGTTCTTCTTTTAAATACATTTTATGTTTCTTTGAATTAAGTCTATAATTACATGCTGTTTTTATTTCATTATTAAAGAATACATTTTTATAATCTTGAAATGTTATTTGATTAGCCACTGATGCCTTTGAAATTCCTTTTAATGTTTTATGTGTTTTAATATTATTAGTTGTATTATAACAATAACACTTAGATTTTAAAAATATAGCTTCTGTTATGAAATCTTCATTTCCTTCTAATTCATCTTTTACTTTACATAAATCAGAAGGATGAATGATATCTTTTATTTTATTAATTTCTTCATCAAGTGAAGAATTATACGGTATTGTTAATTCTAAGAAAACAGAATCGGTATCTGTAAAGTGTAATTTATAGTTTTTGCCATAAGCAAGTGCTAAATAATCATATATAAATCTATACATAAATAGTTTAGCTAATTCTAATATAGTGAATCCAATAAAATTAAACTTATCATGTTTTACGCTAATTCGACGTAAATGTACAGCACATAGTTCATCACTGAATCTATTAGTTCTTTTATATGTAGGTTTCCTTGTTAAATTTTGAAACCTATCTTTATCATAAACTATTTCAATATTTTGTCTATTACGCACATTTTCTAAAGTCTTACCATAAAATGCATTATTCATTAATTTGAAGAACATGTTTCCAAAATCATCTTTATTTCTTTTAGCTATTTGACGTTTTTCAATATTGAACTCTATATAATTTTTTAACCATTTAGATTTTTGATAAAATAGTTTTCGATGTATTTTGGTGAGAATCATTCCATGTTCTAAATACCAATCTAGCATTCTTCCTTCAACAACATACTTTCCTTTATTACTTTGTGTTAACATAAGTTTTTTTGTTGGTCTGTATTTCTTAGGAATTATAGATTTTTGATAATCTGAAAAATCTTCTATATTGAGAATTTTGTTTTCGGGACAGAAAGGAAAATATTTTGTTTTATCTTTTATGTCATCAGGGTATACTAAATCAACTTCATATATATAACCATGATTATAATTTCCATCATATGTTTTTTGATAATCTAGAATATTACACCATGACATTTCACCTGTTGGTAATTCTTGTATCATGCAAGAAGAATATAAGCTATTAAAATCATAATATAACAAATAGTTTTCTCTCATGATTTCATCAACTGCTGCTTGACTATCTTCATTTGATATAAGTCCTTCTATATTTTGATTAAACAACTTTATAAACTGATCACTTTCTTCTAGAGATAAAGGTTTCATTATTCCATAATCATCAGGATTTACTTTTTTATTGTAACACTGTACATAACGATTACCTAAAACTGATGAAACTCCACCTCTAATTCCAGATTCAAAAAATAATAATTTATCATATGTATTTTCTTTATAATGTTTAAGTTTAACACCAGTATGTTTTAATCCTGCTAACCATGTTAAACCTGGTGTAGAATAACAATAACATGGATCTATTCCGTAATATTCTAAACACATATCACGAAAGTTTTCGAAAAGATCAGCTAGTATTAATACATCTATCTGAAGATATTTCATTGTATAATCATACATTGTTTTACAATTCAACTCTCTCCAATTCTTTTCAGCTTCTGCATAGTCTTCTTCAGATAATTGTGATTGTTTTAATGTTGATTTAAATTTATTTATTGGAGGAAGTTGTTTTTCTTCCATAATTTTATTCACAGAATTAAAATCTCCAGTTATATATTCATACGGAAATATTCCTTTTAAAGGTTTTAAATTATATTTGTTTAATATTTTACATTGTTCCGGTTTCAAAGTTTTTCCCATAACATCTAATGAAAAAGGAGTAAAAAATCTAAATGCATCTAAATTCTAATGCAACCTAATTGCATTGAAAAATATTCTTCTTCTGTTTTACATAGTACATTTATTTGTTGTTGTTATAATTTTTCAGATGAAAATAAATCTTTCATTATTAAATGGAAATCATATTTAGAACCATTGTAGAAATATAAAGGAACAAAGTTATATTTAAATTTATTAGCATCAAGATTACAAGAATTATGTGCTGCACCTCTATATAATCCATTTAGATGATCATGATCTTTTACTTTGACGGCAGAGCCGTCGCTTCGCTTATCAATATATTTGCCATTTTTATAATTTTTTGTAAATTCTTTTCCACAGTAATAACAATTTGTTTCATTAACAAAATTAATTTTTTCTTCATCCGTTAATGGAAGCATTGGTATATTTGTTTCAAGCAATTGTGAAAAACGTCCTTGTAATTCTTCTACTTTCTTTGTAAACATTTCTGAACTATCTTCACCATAGTATTGATAATATTCTGATTTAAATAATTCAGGATAATTTGAATGAATGTACATTCCCCAACATAATGGTTTTTGTTCAAATAAATATTTTTCTTTACTTTGTTCAGGTGCACTTTTTTCATATTTACAATTATGAGAATCGGGCGAGGCCCTAGAACCTTCGGTTCGATTTTGTGTCATGTTAACATTATATGCTTCGAAATCACAATAAATAGTAAAGGGTACTTTATTTTTCAAATAATGTCTATTATATATTAAATAATCATCTTTAGGAAAAGTATTTTCAACTGCTTCATTTTGTTGGATATTCTCCAAATGTCTATTCATTTCTTTTTTAGTTCTAAAGCTCGTCATCTATTGGAGACAGGGAAAATTAGCATTATCTGAAGTTTTTGTAGATATAGAAACATCTTTACACAATATAAAATGACCCTGATAATATAATATATTCGCTTGTGCTGATTGTTTTGTTTGTTTTAATTTTTCAAATAAATCAAAATACATTTCATGTGTTAAATTAATTTGTCTTTGTAAATCTTTTTCAGACTATTGATAATTTTGATTTAATAGTTGTAGCTGTTGTTCATATTCTTTATTATATTGTTCTTTATATTGCTGTTGACATTTTTTTAAACATTCATTTAATTCTTTATTGTCTTTATTTAATTCTTTATTGTCTTTATTTAATTCTTGAATCGTTTCTATCTTATTTTGATATTTATGGCCATATTCTTGTACTAATATTTTTGTTTGTTGTTGATAATCTGTTTTACATTTTTGTAAAATTTTATTTAAATTTTGTAATTTTTGTTGATATTCTAGAGATAAAGATAAATAATCGGAATCATAATCATAATTATAATTACGTCCTTTATAATTATTATGATTAATCATTATTGGTGATAATGTTTTAACAATTTCAAATATTTCAGTACATATTATATTTCCTTGGTAAAAAATATTATGATGCATGTAATTTCCTCTTTTATTGTATACTATTTCTGATTGACATAAATTTTTATTATTCAAATAAAATTTTTTTGAATCTGAGTAAAGTGGAGTAATTTTACCAATAGAAACATAATTCACATTTAATTCAAAAACATTTACTTCTACTAAATTTTTATTCTTTTTATGAAACTTTATTAACCTATTATAACCATATGGAAATTCATCTAAGCCATCAGAGAGATCAAATTCATTTATGTATTCTTCTTTATTGTAATGACTTAGTCTTTCTTTATGATATTCTGCAGGATGTAAATGTGCTATAATACTCCACAGAAAACAATAATCATCTTCATTTTTTATTTTGATTATTTGTGGTGAACTGAAAGGTAAAGGAACATAACTACCACCAGTATTATTTTTATATTTATCAATTACTATTTTCTTAGATAGTATTTTAACAAATCTCCAACCAGATTCACGTAACTGGGCTTCAATTATACAATTTTCTAATTTATTTATCATCGATTCAAATATGGGTTGTATGTCATTTATATTATGAATTTCTTGTGAATTTGTAAAATGTCCTTGTAATATTTCTTCAGGAATTCCATCAGGTCCATTTTTTGTATAAAGTACTTCTACATTCATATAACATTTGAAAGATTTCTTAAATATATTATAAAAGTTGGATAGAATATCAGAAAAAGTTTTATCGGTTTCATTATGTTCAACGGGCGAGGCCCTAGAACCTTCGGTTCGTACCGATTCATTAAATAAATATTTTATGTCTGTTACGGCTTCATCAAATTCATCTATTTCGTTAAATTCATCAGTATCGCTAAATAAATATCTTCCATCTGGTACGGGCCAAGCCCTTGAACCTTCGGTTTGTATGAACTCATCTTCACTATTAAAAACTTTTTTATATTCCGAATGTGAATAATCATCAAACATTTTTTAACTTTTATATCAGTAGGTAATATTTCTAGATAGTTTTTATAGCTATTTAATTTTAATATATTTCCTTCATCAACTCGATCTACATTTTGTAAATGCAATTTACTATTTAAATGAGATTGATAACTTCTTTTTGTTTGCAACTTTTTTTTACATAAGTTACAATAAAACTTGGTATTTTCAATTTTTTTATTTTTTAAAGTAAAAATTTGTGTTTTAATTTTAGATATAAACATTCTAATATCAAGGTCTTGAGTGTTATTTTATATTATTATATATTTCACGTTCTTTAGTTATTTTATTTTCTGTATCATAAAATGTTTTATCATATTAAGTTTTATCATATAACGTTTTATCAAAAGATAATATAAATTTATTTTCACTAACTATTGATTCTTCATCATCATAAATTGATTCTTCATCATCATCATAAATTGATTCTTCATCATCATCATAAATTACACTTTTTGGGATTGGATGCCATTCTCTTATTGGTATATCTAATTCTAAATTATATTTATTATTTGATAATAATATAATAGAGAAAAATATTGGTCTTTGATCTCTTTTGGAAAATTTAATAACACCACCATAATCTGAATCATTTTTAGTTTTTATTAAAGATGATACAATTTTAAATCGATTAATGTAAATCCTAATTTAAATTTTGTAGACCCGACACATAGTTGTCTAACAGTATCTTCAACTATTCCATCATTATTATTTTCAATTGTAAGAAAATGAAATTTAGATAAATTTTGATTATATGTAGTATTAATATCATGTACATCAGTATGAGATATAAATTTTTCTTCACTTAAATTTTTATAATTACTAATATTTTATAATCTTTTTTACCATTTACACCTTTTTCAGATGTTTCAGAATCATCATTTATATTATCATCATCATTATTATCATCATTATTATTATTATTATAAGATTCTTTAAAATTATTATTATTGTATTCTTTAAGATCGGGCAAAGCCCTAGAACCTTCGGTTCGTTTATTATGATTATGATTATGGTCATTGTTAATAGTATAAGGTGTAGTCCACATATAAGGTGTAGTCCACATATAAATTTTCTCTTGTTGAGCTAAGCCATTTATGTAAGATTTTTTCAAATTAATATTTAAGTTTGAATATAATCCTATATATGTATCATCATCATATCTTTGCGGCATTTCTAATGTTTCTTGTTTATAAATTGTGTCTCTATAATAAACTTGACATAATAATTCTTCGTTATGTTTTTTACTCTCTATATGAATATTATATTGATTTTGTTCATCAACAAATAATCTTATTTTTTCCTTTGAAAACGATTTTAATTTTTTAACTAATTCTCTAATATTGATGTAATTAATAATTTAATTTGCTATCCAATCAGTATTACTAATTGGTAACACTGCTCTAATAAAACCATAAACATTATTATGTCCTATTATAGCCATATTTTCTTTATTTAATTCTACACATGCAACATCATTATATTTACTTACAATCTCCATAAATTTTATAAATGGATCCCCCGGGAAAATACAATAGTTAGTTTCTATAGAAGGTAAACCTTTTGTCTGTTCTTGAAATATTTCGGCTTGTAATTCAAATAAAATATTTACATCTATACATGGATTATTATTATTATTATCAAAACATTTATTTTCAAATCCCATTGATCTCGACGAATAAGAAGAACAGGATGATACGGGCGAATATAATTTTTCTAAATTTGCTTTTTCCATTTTTTTATTTTTATTAGAAAAAATTTTATTTTTTTATTTTTATTAGAAAAAATTTTATTTTTTTCTCATTATATAAGAAATTTTATTTTTTATTGTTTTAAAAATGATGTTACCAAATGTTGGTGGAGGTGCATATATCCCGAATAATCGTGAATTAGAAATAGAAATAGAAAATTATATCATGAAAACTGGAGACGTTTTATCTCGTCCATTTCATCTTTCTATTCTTCCGAAACAAAATACTGAGTTAACAAATAAACAATATGTTGATACACAAATCAATGACTTAAAAGAAAAATATATAAACAATGTTTTGGTTCCACTGATGAATGAATTAAAGTTGCTAAAACTTAATGACAAATCATTAAACGAAAAATTATTAAAACTTGATGAAAAGGATGGAGAGCTAGAAGGAGATATAGCAAAACTTTTTAAAAAGATTTCAGAACAATCAAAAATTTTAATATTGCTTTCTATAAATTTAAAATCTGCAGTCATTAAAAATAAACATCAGATAAAAATGTTAAAAGAACAATTAGAAGATGAAATAGAAAAACTATCTGAAAGAATTAAAAAAAATTAAAGCAGTTACAAGCTACATTCCAAAAAGTGTTGATGAATTAAGTTCTAAAATTACTCAACAAATGAAAAAGATGAATAGAATAATAAATGAAGTAAACTCGCTTGATCAAAAAGTTGATAAAATGAAAACTCTTAAAATCAATTTAGAAAATGAATTAAAGAAAACTTTACAAGAAAACTCTAAAGAAAATAAAGAACAGTTAGATTCTGTTAAAAGACAATTAGATGTTCTTAAAATTAAGTTAAATGCTCTTAAAACGGCATTGAAGATGAATCAGGAGAAAATGCAAGTTAATAGAAAAGAAATTAAAGTACATCACACGCTACTTGACGCAATAGATAAAGTGCAACGGAAAATTAATGAAGTCATCACGAAGTTGTTGGACATTCACACACGTAAATCTTGATCATAAACGTAAATCTTAACGTAAATATTTTTCCCAAAAGTCAAATTTATTCCTAAAAAATGCCTATAATTTATAGACACAATCTACAATCAATAGACACAACATTTTGCTTCAAATCAAAGAATTGCTCATGAACCACGTATGAATCCTGTTTATCATTATGATAATAGAGAAACAGTTCACACGGAAGGAGCTGACATCTTTTCTGGTATTGGAAGTACCGTTAACTTAATTAAAAATAATAAAGATTTGATTACATCTGCTGCAAAAGGAGCAGCTGCTATAGGTAGTACAGCTAGTAAAATATCAAATGCTGTTAAATCTCAAAACGAATTAAAACAACTAGAAGCTTTCGTAAACTTAGGAATGATTCTGAAGAACTAAAAAATTTAAAAAAACTTTCAGAGGAAACACAAAACAAAATTGCTAACATAGCTGTGGGGGGTGAAACCTTGAGGAGCGGAGCTCCGTCTGATAGTAAACATAATGAAAAAACAATTGAAGAAATAAGAGGTAATGGTGTTAGCAGCAACCTTCGGTCTAACCAGCAAAGCTGTAGCGGAGCTGGTCTAGCAAAATTCTAAAATTATATTTTAATAAAATTTTTTAGCAAAATTTTTTTTAGTAAAATTATTTTAGTAAAATTTTTTTAGTAAAATTTTTTTTAGTAAATTTTTTTCTGTGTGTGAGAAAAAACAAAAAGTCAAATTGTTTTTTATAAAAATGTCTTCGCTTATCGAAAATAAATTTGAATTAGATAAACCACCAGGTGTTAGTTATAATCAAAAAAAGAATGACTATATAAGAATTGCTATGAATCCCGGATCTTCCAGTAGAGTAAATACTGGACGAGATTTAATTTTTGAAGTTGATAATCAACAAAGTTATATATATCTACCTGATTCATTTTTACACTGTGAATATTCTTTATATAGTGATGCCAATTTTACAACACCATTACCAGATACCAATAATATTGCATTAGAGAATAATTTTTTCCAAAATTATTTACACAAATGCGTTTAGATGTTGCAACTCAAAATATAGAAACAATAAGTGATTCTCCAGGTGTAATTGATTCAATGCTTAGATTTGTAACAATTGGTGAAAATAATAAAAAGTATGAAATCGAAGGTTGGTTTCCTGATACTAATGATGGTATAATTGTTGATGATTTAACTCACGCTGGAACAGATGCCGCAGGAATTGCGAAAGATGTAGAAAATATTGCAAAACATTTAAATAAAACAAACAATAGTGCATATAAAGAAAGACGTGAATTTAACAAGAAAAGTAAACAGACAGTAAATTGGTCATTGTCTCCATTATTCGGATATTTAGATTATGATAAAATATCATATCAATTAAAATTTAAATTAACAACTCATCGCACAGCAAATAATGAATTAATCTTTTTTGGTAAGACTGGAAAAAAAGCATATTTAAAAATTGATAGACTGGAATGGTGGATTAGGCATATTACTCCTAGTTTAGAGGTTGAAACAGCTATTGCAAAAAGATTAAATACTAACAAACCAATTCCAGTAAATTTTCTAAAGCGTACTGCTAGTTCAGTAACTTTTTCCGAACAAAGATTTAACTGGCATTTTACTAGAACTGCGAATACACCAAGATATTTATTACTAACTTTTCAAAGAAATAATTCTCCAAGTTTTGATAAGAACAACAATCTTTTTCATATTAATACAATTCGAAGTTTACAAGTTTCATTAAATCAAACCCGATATCCAATTGATCCATTAAGATTCGATGATACCAATAATCAATTTATGGAAGGATATGATTCTTATAGAAATCTTTGTATAGAATTTGGAGTTGAACCACAATTAACTCCTGGAGATTGGAGACATTTATATCCAATTTTCTGTTTCGATTTAAGTGCACAATCTGAAGATATTATCAAGACTGGTTGTGATGTAACAATTAATATTGAAAAAAAAGATTCCACAACTTCATTGATGGCTTATGGTTTATTGCTAGAAGATGTAAAATATTCTATTGAAATTCTTAATGGAAAGATGGCTAGGATAAGTTTATTAAAATTTTTGATAACTTAAAATTTTTGATAACTAGAATAGATTAAAAATTTTTGGTAACTTAAAATTTTTTCATAACTAGAATAGATGAAAATTTTTGATAACTTAAAAATTCTTGACTTAAAATTTTTCATAACTAGAATAGATTAAAAATTTTTGGTAACTTAAAATTTTTTCATAACTAGAATAGATTAAGATTTTTTATAACTTAAAATTTTCGTAACTTAAAATTTTTTATTAAAAATGTCGCAAGCGAAAAGTAATAATAATAAAACTGTTGAATTAAAATTACGTAACATTGTTGACAAAAATACACCTAAAACTATTACGATTAACAAAAAAAAGTATTACATAAGCAAACCAATGATAGAGAATATTCAATTACAAGAAGAAAAGAATGGAGGAATTCTACCATTAATTCCTCTAATAATAGGAGGTATAGCAGCAGCAGGAAGTGTTGCAGGTGGGACAGCTGGTATTGTCCAAGCAGTAAATAAAAATAAATCAGAGAAGGCAGCATTAGAAGAACAAAGACGTCATAATAGGGAGTTAGAGAAAGTTGCTAGGGGTGAAGGAATAGAAGATAATTTCATTAGTAAACTAAATTTAGTTGATGAAGGAAAACGAGTTCTTAAAAATATTCTCCGCAATGTTGATGATTTAATTGAAATTAAAGAGTATGATTCGGTAATAACCTCAGGACCTTTGGTTCGATCGGCTAAAGCCTCTGAACAAGGTTCTATTAGGTAAAACATTTATTTTATTTTTTAAAATGAATTCTACAAATTCCGAAAATTTAATTAAATTAAAAATTTCTAATTTAGATTTATTGAATTATCTCTTAGAAGTACATAAAACCTCAATTTGTAAAATTTATGAAGGTAACGATATACAAAAAACATTAGAAAACTTTCCTAGATTTATTTGGAGTAAATATTCGAAAGAAAAACATCTTCCTGGTCATTCATATACCGGTCCAGGAACTCGATTAGATATAAGACTAGATGAGAATAATAATCCAAAACCAGGTGAAGAACCAATAAATAGAGTAGACGCCGCTGCTTATAGACATGATTTAGCTTATCGAAATCATGATCTAAGTTCTCGTCATGCAGCTGATAAGAAGATGATTCAAGAATTAGATAGTATTCAAAATCCTACATTTAGAGAAAAAATTGAAAGAATGTTTGTTAAGAAAGCTTTACAAGCTAAAATATTATTCGGCCAGGGTTTAAATGAAACGACAGCAAAGCTGTCTGAGAGCAACGCTCGAACCTACGCGTCCGAAATTCATATGACGAATGATTCTGATTATAAATACACATTGACCGTTATAGATTTATATACACGATACGCTTGGGTAAAGCCTTTAAAAAATAAAAGTGGTCCATCAGTTAAATATGCGTTTGAAGAAATCTTTAAAGAAACTAACAGAAAGCCAAGGAAATTGTTTGTTGATAAAGGGTCGGAATTTTATAACCGAAACGTTCAGCCACTATTTGAAACTGTTTATTCAACTGAAAATGCAGGGAAGACCGTAGTGATAGAAAGATTCAATCGGACGTTAAAAAATAAATTATTCAAGAAATTTACTGAGCAAGGAAATCAGAAATGGTTGAAGATATTACCAGGAATTGTAGAGCAGTACAATAATAAAGTTCATTCAGGTATTGAAGAAACCCCAAAGAATGCTTCTGACGACCCTGATTTAATACGAAAGAATATATTCGAAAATAATTATTCGAATGAGAGTAATCCGAATTTGCAGAAACTTAAGCCGAAATTTAAAATTGGTGATAGAGTTAGAATATTTAAGTATAAGAATAAATTTGAAAAAGGCTTCGTTGGCTATTGGACTAAAGAAATATTTGAAGTTTCTAAAATCAATCAAACTTATCCGATTACTTATGAAATTAAAGATTTAGATGATGAAGATATCAGATGCCGATTTTATCAAAATGATTTACAACGAAGCGATTTTTAATTTTTGGAACTAACGTTTTTCGGGAATTAAATTCCCTTATTCAATTCTAACATAATATCTAGAAATGGTACTCCTTCCTGTAATTTCAATAAAACATAAAGACATAATTGACCGCAATAAGTAGTTCCTGGTTTTTTAATTTGAAACGTATTATAAGTTCCATTGCCAAGTAATTTTTTAACTTCGTTTGTTGGAGATAATCCATAAGAGTCGAAATAGTAATTATCTCCATTTTTATTAGACATACATGCAGACCAATGTACACCTTTTTGATCTGACGTATGAAGATTTGTTATGAAATTTATAGTTGGAACTTTGTTCCGGGAACTGAAGGTTCCTGTTGGCTTATTTTTTAGGAATTGTAATTCGCCTCTCATCAATATGTGAAAATTCTTTATTCCCAATTGATTTGCGATTTTCTTTAGATCAAAATTCGTTGTTGTTTTTGTTCCATATAATTTTAAAAACTCATTTATGTTGCTCATTTTATAATAAAAAAATTTCTTATAGGGACCCCTAGAAGTCAGAAGGGGGGGTATTGATTTAAAACTGTTCCATAATGATGACTTTCCTTACTACTTAGTCAGAAGGGGGGGTATTGATTTAAAACTGTTCCATAATGATGACTTTCCTTACTACTTAGTCAGAAGGGGGGTATTGATTTAAAACTGTTCCATAATGATGTCTTTCCTTACTACTTATTCGATTTTGAAATGATTTAATTTAATCTAAATTAAAAAGGTACATTTGTAAGGAATCAGTTTATTAGCAGAGTTAGTGTTTCGTACATCTTTAATCAACTGCAATTCATTTCTCATCAATAGGTGAAAATTCTTTATTCCCAATTGATTAGCGATCTTATTTAAATAAAAATTCGTAGTTGTTTGTTTGCCGTAGATTTTTAGGAACTCAGTCAGACCAAAAGCTCTGGGAGATAACTCAGTCAGATTTTCGCCATTCATTTTTAATGAAGAAAATCTATTTCATAATTTTTGATCAAAGGAATTGTTTGCCAGTATGAATCGTGGATAAGCAATTGAATTTTTTGTATACTCCAGTATACCTCTACTGCCCAATACCGATGCAATCGTACATGTTATGAGGATAAAAAAACTAATCTTCATTCCACGAAAAATATCCTTTTTGGGAAGACATGCATCTTAATGCACATTTTAATTAGTTTCTGCAGAAGAAGTCGCTATTCTTAGTTTGTTTCGCTTGACTTGCTTTGACGTTGAACATTGAAGTGGTAGCAGCTGCGGCTTGTGGCAGACAATAGCGCCATATGCGGGTATGCTTTAGTCGCTTCGCTGGGGCAAAGGTCATAAAGATTCTCTCTCTCTCAGAAACAGCTGCTGCCATTATTCCACGTATTACAATCAAAATGAGTGCTTCTATTCATCGCGAATTCCTCAAATTTTGTGATCAAGTACTTCCACTCATCAAAGATGAGAAGAAAGATTTTTTCAAAACTCTTATTGTAAATCATGAATTCTATTTTCAAAAGAAGATAAAACCAGAAAAAGAAGACAAGAAAAATGAGATTTTTTCTGAAATAAGAAACTCATTTTCATCAGGACAACTAATCCAACGACAGCTCGACGTGAGTGCACAGGCGACATGCACTATCCAAAACTGTGTTACAACCCTACATTCTCTCATTTATCAAGAAAAAGTACACAATAATTCTTCCTTATCAATTGCTATTTGCCAAGGATTTGTGATATCTAAATTAAAATCAATGGAACATTTATCAATGGTAGCCTTTACTCAAAAGTTGGAGAGTGAATATAACATTAAATTCTCAAGAAGGTATGTAACGTTTTTGATAAAATTATATCACCTTTCTCAAGCTAACACAAAACTTCAAACATGTACTTTAAGTATATTCTTTGTTTTCAAAAACTTTAAGTATTTTGAAGATTATTTTGAATTTGAAAAAGAGGAACAGTTGCTTCAAATTAGCTCAGGGATATTTTCTTCCCAAGAATCCAATCAAACATCTGATATGTCAACTGGTCTAACGCAGCAATTAGAGACACAACATATACAGGAGCGCCAAACACAAAATGAGTAGTATGTATTGACAATCATTTTATGTAACAGAATAGAAAAATGGGAATGCCATTCGCAACTTATAAATGAAACAGTGGTTGCTTTTTCTTATATTGTAAGACTTTGCTATATTATGTGAGTAGCATGCATTAACATTTTATTTTGTGAGACGGAATAAGAGAATGGGAATGAGCATTCGCAGCTTATAAATGTAACATTCTTTATTTTTTCTTATACTGTGTGACTTCTAGCATATTATTTGACGTAGTGGTGTGTATTGTCAATCATTTTATGTAACAATAGAAAAATGGGAATGCCATTCCCAGTTTATGAATGTAACATTTTTCTGGTTGTCATATATTTACTTTGTAATCTAAACTACTTGTACATACATCTGAATAAAATATTTCAAAAAGAAAAAAGAATGTGTTTTTTATTTTGCATTAACCGCTACCTGTTAAAGAAATATTTTTAGTCACATGATATATTTTAAAAACCTGAAAGATGGATTGAAAAGACGTTTTTAAAATTACCAATTTTTTTGATGTTGTGTCCTGGAACGGTCATGATTTAAGCGAGAAAATTGTAGTTCTCAAATTTTGAGATTCTTAACTTTTATGATTTTTTCGGTGTCCTGGTACGGTCATGATTTTTTGAGGGTGAAAATTGTAATTCTCAAATTTGAGATTTTGAAAAATTTGAAAAATTGGGTATTTTTAAAAACGCCTAAATTTATGAATTTAGGTCTTCATAACCTGAGAAAATGACCAGAATTCATGAATTTATGTCGTTTTTAAAAATACTATTTTTTCAAAAATGATACTTTTTAAATGGACTAAATTTATGAATTTAGGTCTTAAAAACCTAAAAAAGGGACAAAATTCATGAATTTATGTCGTTTTTAAAGATACTATTTTTTGAATTTTATGGTGGCCTGGAACGGTCTAAATTCATGAATTTAGGTCATAAAAACCTGAAATAATGACATAAATTGATAAATTTAGTCGTTTTTAAAGGTGCAAAAAATTGAAAAATGGGGTGGCCTGGAACGGTCTTTTGTCCATTACTCACAATTGAACTATTTTGCTGCAGTTTATTTATTGTTGTCGCTCTCAATTGTGAAATGACGTAATATTTTATCTTTTAACGTTTTAGAAATTAAAATGCCGCTCTTGATTCGGTAGTTGACGCTGTCGTGTAGGAAAACCTGTATTTCATCAACATACATGTAGATAAATTCAACTTAGCAGCAGTTCAATGGCTTGAAATGTGAAACCTAGCCCTATATGTTGTTCCTGATGTACATCGCCTTGCTTGTCAACAAATTCATTAATTGTACAAGTTTGTCCTGCCTTTAAAACATTCATGGTTTCATAGAAATCTGATCGCTCACAATCATCTAAGAATAGAATCAGTGCAAGTCTTTCAGCTCTGTATTGAGGACAAATTGATATGAAATGAAAAATGTCTTCTGTCTCATTTCTGTCACAAAATTTACAAGCAAAATCATTATGAGTGCATTGATTTTGATGCGTGCCAGTTTCTGCTGCGAGAGCATGATTACCTGTGCGTAACTTAAGAATATTATCAACTTTGATTTTATCACCAATTAAACACAAATATTGTTTCACTTCGCAATGAAATCTACATAATTCCAAATATCTTAATCCTTTGTTACTATTTTTTGCACTATCTATCCAGTCTTTTCTGAAATATTCCAATAAAACTTTATTGATGACATTTTTTGCTTTTTTATCAAAGGAATTACATTCCTTGAGTTGCAATAATTGAATCTTTTTGTATCAATTTCATTATTCCATCACACCAAGTGTTGTGGAATGATTTCAAATTCAAGTTGCTGCTTATTAACTTAAAAAATCTGGTGATTAGCTTTTCATCATTTTCGTTATTCAATTTAATGTAATAATTTAAGGCCGATTTACAGCAATGGAATTCCATGGGTTTTATGCCGAATTCACCAATAATACAATAATTTGGTGTAGTAATCAGCAGATGATGAAATCTTTTATAAAACTGCATTATTACTTTATTTAGGTCATTCAAATTTTTATCAAAGTATAGTTCACAGCCATATTTCATTTTCGACAAGGTAAGCATTTCAAACGCTTCATTTAATATCTTTGAATCTACAGTTGAAAATTCTTTGAGAGTTTTGGCTGTTATATATGATGAAGATTTCCCGTTTTTTGTAATTTCTTCTATTTGCTTTCTATCACTTTTCGCGATCCAGACACCTAAATATTAATGTTCTTCTACTACCTCAACTGATGTTGTAGCGACTCCATCTTTTGGCAACAATTCGATATAAGATTCTGTTTCATTAAATATAATAATTTTGGTTTCATCCTAATTTATTTTGAGACCGATTTCATTACAAAAATTTCGCATGTATTTTAGCTGTTTGATTAACCCTTTTTGGGAAGTGCTAAGTAAAACTGTATCATCTACATATATCAATGAAGCCAATTTTAAATCAATTATTTCTACAGGATCGATATCATTCATATTTCTGTCAAATTTGCAGAGCAGATCATTTATGTAAAGGCAAAATAAAATTGGTGATAAACAGTCTCCCTGTGTCCCCTCCATCAAATAGAATTTTGTTTTTCTTATTATTTATGATGTTTTCTGTTAGGGAAAGGTAATCGCCCTTCGGTATTATGGCTCTGAGTTTATTTATTAAATGGAACTTTGGTGCTGAATCAAAGCCTTTGACAGATGAATGAAACATAGGTATACTGTTTGCTTAATGTATAATGATAATAATTTATAATCATTTTTATAGATTTGTAAAATTTCTCGTAATATCCAAATGTTTTCTGTGGTACAGTGTTCTTTACGAAATCCTGTTGGAGATTCGTGTATTAATTTATATTTATCAATCCATATATTTAACCTATTGTTTAATATTTTAGTAAGAATCTTTTCAACACATGACGATAAGTTAAGATAGGAATTTATTTCGTTTTTATTTCTTTTTTTGAAAATTGGAGTTGTCCAGCTCATCTCCCATGGAGTAGTTGTGTCTCGCAAAATTTGATTGAAAAGAACTTCTAATACACGATACTGATTTCGGTTATTCTTGAATATCTCATATATAATTTGACCTGGACCACTAGATTTTGAATTTTTGATATAATGAACTGCTTCTTCAATTTCTTGCATTGTAATATTTTTGTTCAAATAGTCATCTTCACTTCCTATGCATGGATGAGTAATAATTTCGCTTTTCATTTTGATTTTAGATTGATTTAACTGTTTATCTTTGTCTTTAAGGTCATCTTTAAAGTCATTTGCAGTCAGCTTCGTAAATGATTTCTTACTTCTATTTGGTTTGTTTTTGTTTATTAGTTCCCAATATTTTTTAGAGTCATTATTAATTTTTGCATTTTGAAGTTCTAGTAGTTTGCCTTTTGCAAATTTCTTTTTCTGATTTTAGGGTTTTATTATATTGTCTCTTATTTTGTAGTAAGGTGCTTAGGTTTTCTTTGGTTTGTTCTGTTTTGTATGCTTCAACTGTCATCTTATAAGTCTTGCAAAGTTTTCGTGTATCTTTTGAATAAATTATTTGCGTGTTTGGTTCAACCTTTCGATATATATCTCTTCTTGTATTAATGAATTCATTATAGATTTCTTCAGAATTCAAATGTCCTATATTTAATTTTTTCACTAGTTCTGTGCTTTTCAAAACAGGATCTTCTTGATATTTACAAGGATCAAAGTTCTGTGGCATTTTAAATGGCTTGATGACTCTATCATTACTATTTCCATTTTTATCAGCCTTATCTACACTTGATGAACTTAAGTTGATATCTAATTCTATTTTTAATGCTCACCTTTGCTCACCTTTACCGGCCACCAATCCCAAATTCCTCCAGGGTGGGCCGTATCGTCCTCTTCCATTTTACTCGATCGAGGGCCAGATTGTGGGTTATGCCTTTTCTCTCCAGATCTTTTTCTATGACCCTTTTCCATGATAGGGGTGGACGACCTCTTCTTCGTCTGCCAGATATCGGTTGGTGCAGTGCTGTTTGGGTTATATGATCGTCCGGTCTTCTTCTGACGTGTCCGTACCATGCAAGCCGCTTGTACTCTATGAATCTATCGATGGATGGGATCCTCATCTTGCGTCGAATCTCTTCATTCTTAACCCTTTATTTGGCACTGTTGCATATATGCAACAAATCAAACTTACTATGGATAACAAAATAATATTGATAGTTCAGTGTCAAAACCGCTCTTAAATATAATTCTTACCTTGATTTACGGTAATTTTGCAGCAAAAATCTGAACAATTGACTTAAAGCATAGTTTCCGACTGCACAGTTTCCAAAAAAAATAACCACTATATTTTTTTCTTCTATAGTAGTGCATTATATATTTTTCAATGTTACTGACGGGTTTACAAAGCAATTTAGCTCATGAAACATATTGAGAAAGACCTTATTACATATAATCTATTCGATGAAAAGCTGCAGAATCTCCTTTTCTCATTCTGCGGTTGAAGATATTCATTTGTTGCATATATGCGACATTGTCAAATAGGGGGTGATTTTTATGTCAATATCATGAACATTCCCACGACTTTCGGCATCAAAATTGCGAATCACCATGCAAAGCTGTGTCGTCATTCATGATTGAATCGTCATAGCAAGCTAACTTGAGGATCATTGATTGCTATTTATAGTACTTACGTCAGCCTCATTGCCGGTATATCATTCAATCGAGTCTTCATATTATTCGTTGCGCCGGAAGACTAAGGTGAGTTGAATTTATCAGCATTCAGCATTCAAGTGAGGTTATTCTAGGAAATATATTAGCAGCCACGCATTTAATTAAGATTTTACATTCATGTGAATTATAGTGGAAAATGTTCACCATTCATGACAAGCATTCTGGTGGTTTCATAACCCTGTTATGTCCTTATCCATTACAGATAACTAATCAAAAGTCGTTAAGTTCATATGAGTTAAAATATTTCAATGCTTTGAAATAAATATTTTGTCTGTCTGGATTTGAAATTGAAATTAAATTTGCACCAAAAGTAACGGCATAGGTCATGGATTACTTTTTATTTCTCTCTTTCCTATCATTTCTAGTACATAGTAATCCATGGATACGCTACATGAATTCATAATTGTAGACAGATTAAAAAATGTCAGAGAAAACTAGAAATGAGCTAGCACAAAAGTAATCCTAATTATAGATTTAAAATGTTGATGAAGTGTATAAAAAAGCTTTGAATGTTGGTTGGATCTAATGTTCAATCTAATCTCTATTTTATATTGATTTCAGAATGAATCCAGAGAGGAGGAAACGATATCGTGGCTATCGTATAGAAGAAGTTGTAAATCTCGTTATGGAACCTACGTCAGATTCGGAAATATCTGATCTTGATGATGAGGCTGAGGAAGATGCAGAAAATATCACACCAAATCAGCTTGTAAACGAGGCGCATAATGAGGAATTCAATTATGCTGACAATGAAAATGCAAGGTATGTATACCGAAACTATCCAGTCATATTATTATAATATTCTTTGAAATCAATCCGGTTGTTACTTTGCAATTTTAAATGAGATTTTTCTGATATATTGAGGACTATTACTCGACTGCATGTATGTACATTGTAGCCTACATGTTCATATTTAGTTCTCGAAATAATTTCTGACACTTAATTTTTACAAAATGATAGTAAAAGACATTTTTTCTTATTTTCTGCATTGTATAGATTATCAGCACAATGTTTCGACTGGCTAGGCATAGCCCTGTCTGTAGGCCTATTCTTATGAATACATTATAATTCACTCCTATTTGATCCAACCTGCATATGAATATGATGTTTTAAATCAAAATTGAACTTCGTTATGTGATATGAACTCAAAAATATGCCTTTTTTTCAGGAACGATGGTATGGACGACATTCATGATGAAAGTGAAGATGAAGAAAGAGGGCGACCGATTTTCAAATGGCGCAAACGAGAACCAGTGCCGGGAAATATCGAATTCCAAGGAAATTCCTTCTCTTCTCCTCCAGAAGAAAGTCCATTACCTGCAGAGTATTTCAAGATTTTCTGGCCGGATTCTATAATCACTATGCTAGTTGAGCAGACAAACTTGTACAGCATGCAGGAAGCCGGGAAGAGCATAGCAACAAATTTCAAGGAGATGCAGCAATTCATCGGCATCAATATGCTCATGTCAATCATAATCCAACCTTGTTATACTATGTATTGGTCTTCCGAAACTAGGTATGGTCCCATCGCTGATGTCATGGCCCTAAAACGGTATCAAACTCTTCGTCGATATTTGCATGTTGTCGATAATACCACCAAGAATGAAAATTCAGGTAAATTATTCAAAGTCGAACCAATTATTCAAGCTGTGCGTCAGAGTTGTATTAACCAGGAACAGGAGCAATGTCAATCTCTAGATGAACAAATGATTCCTGCTAAGACGAAGAGAAGTGGAATTCTGCAGCATCTGCCAAAGAAAATACACAAGTGGGGATTCAAGAATTTCGTCCGCGCCGGAAAATCAGGGATGATCTACGACTTCTTCCTCTATGTTGGAAAGAATAGTGTTGGAACGGATAAATGCGGAGTAGAAGATATCGTGATGAAATTGTTGAAAGAAGTTCCAAGACACAAAGGATATCGAATACTATTTGATAATTGGTTCTCCACGTTAGGTCTCATGAGTCGGCTGAAGGAAGAAGGAATACTGGCAACCGCGACCTTCAGGACAAATCGAATTGCGAGCTGTCCTTTGTCTTCAGAAAAAGAGTTGAAAGCTCAAGGGAGAGGTACGTTTGATTACAAGACGGATCTCAACAGTGGAATTCATCTCATGAAATGGTATGACAACAAATGTGTTGTGGTCGGCTCAACTTTCTCTGGAATCGATGCAAAACAAACCGTTCGTCGTTGGGATGGGAAAACCAAGGCCTTTGTTGACGTCACATGTCCTGACATGATAGTTGATTATAACTCCTCAATGGGAGGGGTTGATCTAGCTGATATGCTGATTTCCTTGTATCGTACGAAAATGAATCCTAAGAAAAGATGGTATTTGAAGCTAATATTCCATTGCGTCGATATAGCGAAGATAAATGGGTGGCTATTATATCGCCGTCACTGTGACCAAAGGCAGCTGCCAAAGAAGGAAATGTTCGGCCTTAGAAAGTTTATTCTCCAGGTGGCCCAATCGCTGTGCTTGAAAGATGTGGATCTCCATCGTCCTGTTGGTCGCCCTATCAAACGAAGCTTGTCTCCACCTCCTATTTGTGGCAAGAAACCAGCAATTGCTAAACCTATTCCGGAAGTACGGCGGGATCAACGTAGTCATTGGCCGGAAGTGAGAGACAAAAGAAACCGTTGCCGCCAATGCGTGTCCGGTTACAGCTACATTTACTGTTCCAAATGTGGTATATGCCTATGTTTGAACAAAGACAGGAACTGTTTCAAGGACTTTCACTGCTAAATCTTCCCAGAAATCCAAACTGACGTTTTTGATAATAAATGATGCTAGTATGAATCACAACTTTTTGATTGGGCATAATTTGGATTTTTAGTTAACAGTTTATTAGGGCCAAATATAGGCCTATATATATATATACGTATCAACAACTGGTAACGCAAATAATCAATATTTCTTCAGAAATTAGGACGTTTTGCATTCAATAATGCTATAAATTATCAAAAGATGACATCTAAAAGCAGTTTATCAAAATAAGACAAATCTTCGTTTTTGTACCTCTATTTGGCAATGTTGCATATATGCAACAAATTATAAAATCTATCAGAAAACAGATATTGCAAAACAAATGGTACTTTATCTTCAAATAGACAATGTTTAACAAGTTAAAGTCAAAAAATAATTTTTCTGATCACTCTAACATAATGTGCCAAATACAGGGTTAACTCGGTCCCGGAGGGTTAAACCTTGGCATCGCCTGAGCATCTTCATTTCCGTCACCATCAGCCTTTGCGTATCTTTCTTCCTTGGTGCCCAACACTCTCCCCCATAGATCATTGCCGGTCGTATCATAGCCTGGTAGATCTTTGATTTTAGCTTGAGAGGAACTCCTTTGTCGTAGATAACTCCTGTCACTTGTCTCCAACTTTTCCATCCTGTTTGTATGCGGTTTTTGATGTCCTGCTCGCAAGATGATGTTACGTCTAACAGTGAACCAAGATACTTGAACTTCTTAACTGATGGGAGCGAGGTTCCATCCATTTGGATTTCTTCATCGTTCGCAGCGGTGGAGAGGTATTCACTCTTACTTCTGCTAATTCTGAGACCATTACTTTCCAGGGCATTGCGCCATAACTCCAGCCTGCTTTCTACCATTGTTTTGGAATCCCCACAAATCACCAGATCGTCAGCGTAGAGCATTTCTTTTGGGGGACTGCTCTCCAGATGCCCAGTTATCACATCCAAGACCAGTAAGAAGAGATATGGACTCAACGCCGATCCCTGGTGCAGCCCAACAGTGACATCAAAAGGTGGAGTGCAACCATGCTTGGTTTTCACAATTGTTAGGGTTTCTCGATACATTTCCCGAATCAGAGTTACATACACCTCCGGCACTCCTTTCCTTCTCAAACAGTTGAACAACAATGCTCGAGGAACAGAGTCGTACGCCTTTTCTAAATCCACGAAAACTGCCCTGAAAGGCTCGTTTCCCTCTCTCAGGTTCTCCATAACCGTACGCATTACAAACAAGGGATCTGTGGTGCTATATCCAGGTCGGAATCCAAACTGGTTGTTTCGTACATTTGTGCACACTCTCAACCTCTTATTAATTATTCGCTCTAGGAGTTTGAAGCTGTGGCAGAGCAGTTTGATGCCTCGATAGTTGCTGCAAACTCTGTGATCACCCTTATTTTTATATATTGGTGTTAAAATGCTCTCTCTCCACACCGCCGGCAATTGTTGATGGCCTTGAATGATCTCGTTGAAATGATGCAGACACAAGTGTACTCCTTTCTCTTCTAGCACTTTAATAGCTTCTATGGGTATGTCGTCGGGTCCGCAACTGCGCCTGCCTTTCATTTTGCTCAGTTCTTTCTGGAGTTCATCCTGGGTAATTTCAGCGATCGGACCATTCACTGCCAGTTCTGTGGTAATTTCATTATGTGGTCTTTCTTCATTCAGCAATTCGCAGAAATAATCCCTCCATATCGCTTTGTTACTATCGCTGGTCGTCTGAATTGTACCTTCAGAGTCTCTCATAAAGAAACCTTCGATGTTATCTTTGCATTTCTGGCTTCTGGACTTCGCTATCTTGAAAATCAGCTTTTCTCCCTCTTTCGACTCCAATTTCTCATACATTCCTTTCCATGCCTCTCTCCTTGCTTTGGCTACCGTCTTTTTGGCGTGCTTCTTGGCCAGTTTGTAACTTTCTCTATCAGCATCAAGGTTGGAGGTTTTCCATTTTTTGAAGCTAACCTTCTTGGCTTTCAAGGCACCTTGGACCTCGTCCGTCCACCACCAGGACTCTAAGTTACGAAAGGTTCCACCGCGTGTCACTCCACAGATCTCCTGCCCACAACTCCTCAGGATATTTGTCACCTCCTCCCAATTAACTGCATCCTCTATACTCCTCAACGTGAGGCGCCTGAAGCTTTCTGCTGTCTCCTCGTCTGCTAACTTCCACCACTTAATCTTCATCTCTGCTTCTTTTTGCTTTGGTTTCGCCAGTGCTGCTGACTGATGGTCCATAACCAAAAGCTTATGCTGTGGGGCAGCACACTCATTTGGGATCACTTTGCAGTTTTGAATTGCTCTTAGTTCGTCCGATGATATTAGAAAGAAGTCTATGACCGTCTAATATCTAAAATCTAATTCTATTTTTAATGGTCTCTGATAATTTAGGCCCTATTTTGTCAAAGCCTTTTAATTTTTCTATGATGGATTCTGATATCATATTTAAACACTTTGGCCAAGACTTTTCACATTTTTTACTTAATAGGACGAGTTTGCAGGCGTTGGCTTCGCACATTTACCACACAATGTTTCCGATTTGGAGAATTGGGATAATAGAGATGGGGATGGAGATTGGGAAGGTTGGACGGTTGCTGGGGTTGTTACTGCTGTTGTTGCCATATGCATGTCTCTAGAATGAACCTGGAATGATGCAGAAAAAGGATTTTATCAGCAGTGTTTGGATAAGACGAGCAACCGACCTCCGATGTCAAGAAATGTGCTCCTCTCTCTCTCTCTCTCTCTTTTTGTTTTGTATAAAATGTTTTCAGAAATATCATTGACTTGGAAGATCGCTACTTACTTGTAAACATTAAGCAACGAAAAATGAAGCCCAAGGTTGTAATCAGAAATAATCGAAGCGAGTATCAAAGCATGATGAAAAGATTTGAAAAACAAAATAAATTTTTGACATGTCTCTACATGGGGATTTACGACGATATTGGTTTCTCTACAAGAAAAATACGATTATTTATTTGAGCAAAATATGCACATACCTATGCAAGAAGGCATCAGGTCAATGCCATCGACATGCCATTATAGCAACGACACATTGTCTCGTGTTCTTATACAGCAGGAGTGGCCAATGCCGAGTACCGTGTCACTGACTTTGTTCAGTTCAGATAGCAAACGATCTGACGGGCAACCCTCATGAAATTAAAATGAGGCGAAGTCTGGTATGAGACTTCTTGTGCTGCAACTCGATTAAGACATGCAAGACAGCTAACCAATAACCAATACCCGAATCTTAGCACAGTATGGAGCGCCATTCTCACTACCCCGTCCACCTTCGATACCTACCAGTGAGCGTTCACAGATTCCAGAGCACTTGGACAAACAGCTTTTTTGAGCGGCTACAGATCTATAATTATTTGATAGTGATCACTGATCCCTTGATTCAAATCGAATTAGCTTGAATAGAATCTTAAATCGAATAGAATTTCCGCAACCTGGAATAATCTATTCCACTTTTGATTTCTATGTTTTAGATTAATTATTCGCAATGCAGATGTTATCTAAGACCTTTAAGTCAGACTTGGAAGTTAGATCTCTGCAAAATCGTTTTGAACATTTGTCGACTTAAATAATCGATTACTTTTAGACGGTTTGTCTTCGTTAGAATTTATCTTAATTCAGCTTTTTGAAGTGGTTAATTCAAAATATGTCAACCCCAAGATTTCACAGTCATTTTACGCAACCCTATATGCCGCAATACTTTCAGACAAAGAATCAGTAGACACTGATAACTAGGACGCAGACGAAGATAATAATGATGACTTGCAAGTAAAGGAATGAAACGTAGATTAGTCATCTAGCATTGTGCTACTGATGCATGATTTTGATATTAATGCTTTGTTGTTTTGCTTTTTTAATGGTATGTCCAGTAGAATACTTAGAATGGAGAATTGTCAATGCCAACTTCTTTTATGGCAATCCAATCAATCACATATGACAGTTTTGCGCTTGTAGAATATTGACAAGCGGTATACGTTCGATTGATAGAAAATGCATAAAATGTTTATAAAAACTGTTATATTCATGAATGCTCAGAATTTTTATCTGTAAATCAGAATGAAATTCATATTAGTGTTCCATGATCGTGATTTCATAGCATTCATGAATTGCGACCGCACAGCGTCTTTCAAATCATTTGATTGTCACACTGTGTTTACAGTATTCCAATAAATTATTTAATAACGCGTCGCCGTCTTAAGCGTTCATCATCATCATCTGGTCATCGAGTAGCTCTGCAACGTGAACTTCTCGACATATCAATGGGACACAAAAGATGTGTGTCGAGAAGTCTATGTCTTATACATTTAAGATGTGCAGGATGCCATCCATGCGCAATTTAGCACATCATGTAGGTTAGGAGCAAAACAGAAGAAAGGATGTTCCTTATAAGTTCCTTATAATTACTTCTGAAATCGTGAGCGCCGGTCGTGTCTCCCAACTGCCCTCGCTTCACGTATTTCATCCCTCTCCTCCAGGGGCGTAGCCAGGGGGAGGACGGGCGGCCGCCCCCCCCCGAACACCGAGCGGAGCTCCATCATAGAGGAATTGGCATTCTGTAGTTCCTGACTCACTACATCGCCACCAGGCAGAGGGATCAGACACAACAACATCTGGTTATTGCATTATGTACATGTTCATCGTGTTAGGAGCAGAGAGGTAAGGAGCCATTCGCAGCAGCACAGAAGAATCGCTGCTAAATTAGCCTATCTTCTTGATTGAAAATGACAGCACGAAGCGCGTATCTGAAAGCCGGTGAATGAATCCCTTCAACAAATACAGGCCTGTTTGTTTACTTTCTTCTCAACGTCATCTTGAGATCCATGAATGGGTGCGAATAATCGCCTTTGGCTCATCCTTGTGATGAAAATCTTTTCATGCTGATCTAATGTAATTTCCAAGAATTTTGAAGCAGTCAAATCACATGATATTTTGCTTGATGCATCTCGACTGCTCATTCAGTCTTTCGATCGCACTACTAAGGTGCGTACGTTGACCGAAATCATCAGTTGAACTGTGATATTCTTTTTAAAATTTCGATTCTTCGAAGTTGTGCTGCTGCTGCCTGGTGCCTGCGATGCGACCTACGTTGGATTATTGGGTAATATCACCGGAACGCCATTCTATCAAAGGTAAGTTGAATTGAACGAACATTATCTTAAGCACATATCTTTAATCGCTAGTGTCAAAAATTGCATGTTTAAAACAATTGATAGATATACCTACATGTAAAAGCATTAAGTCTACCTTCTGGTTAACTTGAAAAGGGCCCGTCCCAAGGGGAAACGCTGCCCAAATTTCTATCGAATATTTCTTTAATTTACATGTAGAATTTTATGTAAACATGTACTTTCTGAGATGCATCTTACATATGAAAATTGTGATAAGATATATAAGATATTCTTGTTTGATCTGTTACATTTTAGCTAACTTGAAAAGGGCAATTACACATAGGCAATATTACAGAATTTCATGTAAACTTATTGTATGCTTAGCGTACTTATAATCTCTATTTTATTTTCAGAATGAAGCGAAATCGCTCCCTGCTGGATTTCTTCACGTACCCGAACGTGAAAAGAAAAGATGTCGATTAGATTCATCGCCAGTTGAAGATGACCAACCTATTTCCAATGGCAAGGAGGTTGATGCTAGTTCTGAAGGAAATTCCGCTTGGACAGATGTAGGCAGTTACATTGACAGAAAGATGCAGGTATCCGACCGGGACAAGCTAAACTTATTGGAGAATGCCTTCGTAACCGACTCAAATTTCAAGTTCCGTATTCCACTCGGTTGAGCAAAGGAGTTGAAGAAAAACGATACTTGAAAGAAGATCATTTCAAGAGATACCCGTATTTGACGTATTCGGTAGTAGTTAGAATTGCGGACGCACTGATAGTGGATACGAACATGGATAGGAACATGTGTTCCGAATTGCGAATGCGAACATGGATATGAACATGTTCCGAATTGCGAATGGATGCGAACATGGATAGGAACATGTAAATAGGAACCGCGTTCCGATTGATAGGCGAATTGAGATCATACTCAATGATTCGGAACGCCTTGTTCCGAAATTGAATTAGAGTATGTGAATTAGAATAGGGATGCGAACATCTATTTCGGTACTTAAACAGGTGTTTGTTTTGAGACTGCTTGCTCAAATGCGACAATTGTGGCCATTGTGACTATGATGACAATTTTATTTATTTTCATAACTAGGTTAAGTTATAAATACGTGGAAGTTGCTTGATGGTTAGTTACCCAATTTCATGGATTGTTGCAAGAGACCTTGGTTATTCGCTAAAGGCTATAGAAACTGTTACAAATCTAAATGAAAATATCAAAGCTGGTGATTTAGTTGAACGACTAATGGATCTGGATGAGCATACCATGAATGCTAAATTGGATCGTAGTTGGATAGAAGATTTCTCAATGCTACATTATAAAGACAGTGAAATTAGGAGGATGAAATTGGAACTTTCTGAAACGGAGATAAAAAAAGTGAAACCTTCAATTGATTTATCAAAATGTTCTAACAATGAAAGTGACTTCAGAAAGAAATTAGAAACAGAGACGTTTAAACTATTATGTGAACGGAACTGCATTAGGTGTTTTGAACGGGAAAAATCCCTTCTCTTGTTACCATGTTCTCATTTTGTCATGTGTTCTACATGCTATATACCCTTGGAAACTACATTTTGTCCCCTTTGTGATGAAGAAATAATTTCAACAGTCACTGTATATCGTTCATGATGAGTCATCATGCGTGTCTGTGATTGGTTGCTATTGTGCAGCTTTTGTATATAAGGTTATTACACTTCTATTACAACCATACTTGTTGAGGATTGTAGACATTAATAAACATGCCATTTACCACGATCATTCCTGTTTCAATTATTCACAAAGACAATCTGTTTACTAGCAAGATTTTCTACTCTGCAAATGATGTTATTGGTCACAAAGCTGATCTCATAGATCTGATGGAGGATATTGTCACATTCTATCATTGTGAAGATGATATTGAACTTCAGAAACTCTTAATGAGGACATTGACCAATGCCCTTACGCGAGTACTACGATTTTGGCTCGATGAAGTGTTCAAGCCTCTGAGTTTGACGGAAGCTATTCCACAGAGTTCTCGTTGCTATTGTGAAATGAGAACACGGAAATTGAGGACTTGTTTGCATGATATAATCGTATTTAGCCACTATGAGGAAAATGGTGGTAAATTCAAGGTGGACATGTTTACCGGACCCCCGTCGATGAGCGTCAATGTGGCAGTGCAAGATGATCGGGACATAATCAAGTTTAGAGCGTACTATGCTAATCTTTTAAAAGTCTTCGCTTCAAAACCATGCTGTTCATGCTGTCCTCTATCAAAGGATTTAATGTGTAATATAGAACAGCTTATAACTGCAACGACACAGACCTTGAGTGATGTTGATGACTACGACCTACCATCTGTTACCGTTTGACTTTGTTGCATGGAACTAAGCAAAAATGTATATTTTTATAAATGCTTTGCTTTTAACACAATAAAAATGACTTCAAAACGAAAGGCATCCTTTTCTCGGAAGAATGCTTCTTTTAGACCTTCAAGTCAGTTTAAGAAGGCGTTGCGAAAGTTAAACAGCATGCGAAACAATAAAGTTAAGTGCAAATTAATTCAAAACTCCAGTGATGATTTCATTCGTGATTTGGCTTTTGCAATACACAAATGCCTCCCAATATACAAGCCTTTATTGAGTACTGATTCTCTAAACAGCATTAGAAAATTTTCAAATCCAAGAAGCAGTGATATGAAAAGGCGGAACTTAGTTCAGCGTGGAGGTGGTGGGTTTTTGAATATGTTGAATGATATTGGAAACAGCATTTACAATGTACTCAACAGTCCACTAGGGAAAGTTGTGGCAGGTGCCGCAGTGTTGCTGTAGACGACGAATCATGGATTGACACGTCATCATTGATTGATGACTCATGTGAATATGTATATAAGAGAGACGCGCTTGTACTCTTTAATCACTTTCAAGCTATCATTCATCACTGACGGTTGAAAAGCTCCGAATAAGTACAACATTGAATTATGTCTCAAAAAATGTTTATAGTTAGAGAGGAGAGCGACTCATTTGAACGTGATCTCTTTAAATTCCGACCGACAAGGAAGGTTCAAGGGATTGGAAATACCTTTTACTTCCAAACGTTGAGCTATGGTGACGATGGTTTCTACCTTCAAGTTCCATTTTTCCACAGTAATGGTATGTCTTCATCTGGTTATAGCAACATGAGACAAATGCGAGTAACCTTTCCGAAATGGCAGCAGATGATACTCAAAACCATCGACTCTTTGGCGAAGGAATGCGTTGTGTTGCCCGAAAGTGCTCCTACACATTGGAGGAAGGCGTTAGAGGAAGGAAGTGGCTATAAGGATTTACCCGAGTTCGATACGCTATTCTTGAAATTGTCCGATCACTTTCAAGCATTCGATCTACTTGGAAATACAATGGAGTGTGATGATCTGAAGCGCGGACGATACATGGGTTTAATACAGGTCAACGGTCTATACATTGGTGCTCACGGCTCAACCGGAAAAGTGGCATCGTTACAAATGAAAGTTCTACAGTTGGTTTATGAGCCAATGCCGATTGATAAGTGTCTAATCACCATCGATAAATCTACTTCAAAAGATGGGAAGGATGTTGAAGAAAGCAAAAAGCGGGGACGGAAATCCAAGGAAGGGAGTGTTAAGTTGAAATTGAAACGCCAAGATGCTCAAATTGACGCGAGAAGTTATTTTAATGCTGACATTGATGAGGAAACACAAATGCTGTGAATGTGAAATGAAAGTTTCTAAATGTAAATAAAGTTGTTATGGAACATGACTTGTTTTATTCTAAGCAAACTGGTGGGTGTTGGTCTTTAAAGCTTTTGAAATTTCAGGATGACAGATTTTCGCCTATTCACTGATCGCACAATGTGTGTGGCCGGACCAAGTCAGTCCGGTAAAACTACTTTTGTAACTCAATTACTACAATTTAGAAATGAGATGTTTAATAAAGAAATTAAAAGAGTTAAATGGTGTTATGGCATATTTCAACCACAACTACATTCTGCACTTCGCCAGAAAGGTTATGATGTGAAGCAAGGGTTACCGACAACTGAAGACATCAAAGCAGGTGACTTACTAGTATTAGATGATCTATTACGTGAAAGCAAATCTTCAAAGGATGTAACTGAAATGTTCATTCAAACTGCACATCATAGGGAAGCTTTTATTATCTATATCACCCAAAACATTTTTGATGGAGGGAAAGAGCAAAGAACTAGGAGTTTGAATACACATTATTTGGCAATATTTAAAAATCCAAGAGACAGCAGTCAGATACATCATCTCAGTAGACAGATATTACCTCAACAACCTACAGTTCTTTCAAAAATATATGTAGATGTAACTAAGAAACCACATGGCTATCTATTTATTGATCTAACCCAGGAATGTCCGGAACGACTTCGATTTCGAACAAATATCATACCTAATTCCGCTGAACCAATGACAGTTTTCTCGGTTCACAGTTAGTTTTAAGCAATGTACTTTGTTGCCTTATTATTTTCAAACATGTCGTATTCAAAGATGGTAGTCATTCCTCAAGAGGAGTATGTACAATTGACTACATTACAAAGTGCACAGGAAGTCAAAAATATAGATCAACCTATTACGAATCAACTTAAGGAACTAACACAAAAGGATATGGAAATTCAGAAGATTAAGGATCCCTATCGACGAATGCAGTTAGCAGCTGAAAACATTGATGAGAGGCGACAGATTCGTGATAAGTTGCGACGATTTATAACCTTGTCAACACCTCGATCATATCGTGTGCGCGCTGAGCGATTATTTGACTTCATTGATCCACATCTGAAGTTCAATGAGAGAGGGGAGATAATAGATGAAACAACTGGTGATGTTATTAGAAATAGTCACATAGATGACCTTCTGCAATATGCTGTTAGAGATGTAAGGCGAAAACTAGGTGCACCACAAGGGTGGTCATATTTTCAGAAAATTTTATCTGATCAAAATGTACCACACAATATTATTGGAGGACCAACTGTGAATGAGTTGGACAAGGGTCACTTACAAGATGAAACAAAAAGTAAAACACCCACGATGGCGGTCAAGCGAGAGCTTCATGATCCCGATGATCTTCAACCAAAAAGAGCTACTAGGCGCTCAATGCGTGTTGGAAAGGATTATAGTAAATATTAAGCAAATATAAATTAAGCTTTGCTTCTCTCATATCATGTCGCTACAAAAGTTTTGCTGCTGTTTGAAATCTGCGCTCGAAGGCAAAGGAGAAGAGGGCATAGAGGTTGATATCAATTGTGTTAGCAGTTGCTGTGCGAGTAATACGCGTGCAAATCAGAACAAAGACGATGAGTACAGCAGTGAAACTCAGAAAGATTTATTACGACTTAAATCACCCCGCAAGTTTCAGTCGTCCGGAGGTTCTAGCTCGTGCAGCAGGTGTGGGGATAGAGAAAGTCAAGAAGTGGTTAAGGAGTCAACCGACTTACACTCTTCACAAAAATGCGAGAAAGCGGTTTCCAACGAGAAAATATGTTGTTAACAATATAGATAGTCAATGGCAAGCGGACTTGGCTGACATGCAACAGATATCACAGTACAATGATGGCTATAAATACATCTTAACCGTAATAGATATTTTATCTCGCTATGCTTGGGCACGTGCGCTGAAATCTAAACGAGGACCAGAAGTTGAAGCGGCTTTTCAGAGCATTATCGATGAGGGGCGTGTTCCGCAAAGAATACAGACCGATCAAGGGAAGGAATTCGAAAACTCTCATGTTCGAAGTCTCTTTAAAAGTCATAATGTGGAATTGTTTAGTGTCAAAAGTGCTTATAAAGCTGCCATGGTTGAGAGGTTCAATCGCACACTGAAGACAAAAATATGGCGCTATTTCACTGCAAAAAATACACATGTTTGGATAGGTGAGCTGCAGAAATTTGTTAAAAATTACAATGAAAGCTACCATCGAATCATTAAGATGAAACCTGTCAATGTTACCCCAGATAATGCGATGGATGTATGGCTTCGATTGTATGATAAGAAAGCGAAAAACATTTCCAATGAAAAGAAAATAAATGTTGGTGATAGAGTTCGGATTTCAAAGGTTAAGTCTACATTTGAGAAGGGGTATCTACCTAATTGGACTGAAGAAGAGTTTTTTGTAGATGAATTAAACACAAAATTTAGACCCACCATGTATAAATTAATAGATTACCATGGCAATCCAATTGAAGGAAAATTTTACTCTTATGAATTGCAAGTAGTAGACAGAAGTGAAGAGGTGTATATGATTGACAAAATAATTAGGAAGAAAGGTCATGGCAATCAAAGGAAATATCTAGTTAAATGGAAAGGATATCCTGATTCATTTAATAGCTGGATAACGCACCAGGATCTACAAAATGTGGAGGTGGGAGACACTCGTAACTTTTAAGCTAATATAGCATGTGTCTTCTTACATATATGAGTTTAACATGTCTACTAACTTCAATATCATTCTTCCAAGCAATAGCAACCCCAAGATATTCCCAAGTAACAAACCATCTCTATACTCTGTTGAATTCGCTAATCCAATTACTCTGCATGGACCCCATGAAGTTGCTCTAACTGAAATTACTTATTACAACGATATCAGTTTGCTAAAGAACAACTATTTTGAATTACATAAAGAAGTACGAGAGAAGGATGATTGCTTTCGCATATTTCAAAATAGTCTACATGGTACATGGGCTTTTCATCATCTAACTTTACATCCTTTTTCAACATCTTTACCATCTGTCCAAAACATGATTAAAATTCAAAAGGCATTTGCAACGTCAACTTTTGATTCTAAGGTTCCCACAATGAGCTTGCAAGATACAGAAAAGGAAATCGGTAGAATGTTTGAACGAATAAATGATCTCTTCAAGCTGACTTTGAATAAATTCTACAAACCAGTCATAAAGGGGTCAACAAAATTGATGAAGGAAGGGAAGCATGTTCTTCTTGTATTAGGTAAGGATTTGAGTCATACTTTTGGGTATTCCAGAACAACTTTCTCATGAAGGTATTGGTACAATGGACGTGGGTGGAATTCGGAGAGGAAAGTCACTGATTTTCAATGTAGAATTGTGCCATTGTATGCATTACAAAGGAGGAGTATCCGAGTAAAAAATAAATTTGAGGTCATTAGAAGTGTTGAAGACTTTGCAAGAAAGTTTCAAGGATCAGTGCCAGAAACGTTAATGACTTGTGAATATAAGAAAGAGAAAGTAACTTTATTTACTGTTGAAAAGGAGGCAGAATTTATTGTTTTTACTAAAAAGACACCATTGGAAAAGTCTGAGTCCGCTGTTATTGAATTCGGATCTGAAATGATTGGGATGTTTAAGGGCCTTGAAAGCGCACCTTGGTTGACAGAGTTAAATGATACATTCAAGGTTCAATTGTCCTCTTCTAAACTCAAAGCATCAACAAATGCTTCATGGGATATCCACGTATACAGCGAAGACATATTGGGTGATGAATTGTCTACTTCCAGTGAACTTGTAAAAAGAGTTAATTTGAACATTGAAAGCTTGAAAACGCCATCTGAATTGTGTACAAAGTTAAATGAGTTTGGTGTAGATTACCTTGATGCAGATGAATATCACTTTTCTTATGATCCACATAAGAAACACATGATTCTAAAGGTAGGGAAGAACTCTCTTATCAAGCTGGATAGCGTGTTGACGTCCACATTGGGATTCTCAAAATCAACTATTTATGAAGGCTCATCAATAGGCGATACAGCCCCATCACTAGAGCGTGATATAAGTAACTTATACGTCTATTGTAACATTATTGAATATACAAGGGTTGGCGACATTGAGGCCCCACTTCTGCGCACATTTCCTCTCTCATCCGTAAGGAAGCAACTAATCAATCGAGAATTTATTAACACGATGTATGTACCAATGAGCAGAAATGTCATCAATAGAATTCACATATCAATTCATGATGATACAGGTGAAGTAGTACCATTCTGTGGTGGTGTTACTGTTTTAACACTACACATCAGGACACGAGATTAAGGCTTTACGCTATTGTGGGATCTATAATTATCTACAGGACATAATGTCAGGCATTTACAGTGGTCCATCCTATCAGAGCGGCTATCCCGTGTTTGCTGGAGGTAGACGACAAGTTGGAGGAGGCATATTCGGTGCACTAAGACGTATGGTTCTCCCAACACTCAAAAAGTATGGCGTACCATTCATGAAGCGGGTTGGAAACAGAGCTTTAGACTTTGGTGCAAATGTTGCAGCTGATGCACTTCAAGGGGAGAATATCGGTGAATCCATGAAATTGCGTGCACAGCAATCTGCCATAGACGCATTAGATGATTTAACAAAGACGAGGCGTACAGTTCGGAAGAAACGTAGGAAGTCAAGACAAGTTGGATCAGGTCGAGTTACTAAGCAAAGGCGTAGGAGAAGTAAAAAGCCCACCAGAGCAGCACGTTCTAAATCAAGACGTCGTGTGAAAGCAAGAAAGCGCAAACGAAATTCCACAGCGACTGGAAACAAGTCAAAACGAAGGAAGACAACATATTTGTAAAGCTAATACGATGCAGAGTATCAATTCGGCTTTGTGTTTCTTCGATTCACCACCTCATCAAACTGACATTATTTCCTCAACTATTGTTGATATAGTCCCCACAACAAATATTGATGGTAACCAACAGCCTATTCAGTTTGATATACCTGCTAATCCTCAAGATTATATTGACTGTCAATCCATTGATTTAGAATTGTGTATACAAATTAAGAAGACTGATGGTACCAATATTGATTCAACTAAGGATAAAGTGGGATTGACAAATCTTCCTATTGCCAGTCTATTCTCAGATGTGTATTTAATATTGAATGACAAACAGATTGAAGGAGGGGATCGAGCATATCCCTATGGAGCATACATAAATACAATGACGCAATTTCAGAAGCAAGCTAAACAGTCACACTTGCAAGTTGCCGGCTGGTATGATGATCAGCAAGGGAAATTTGATGAGGTCTCAAATGGAGGTTTAAAAAAACGAATGGAATTGACAGCAGATTCAAAGGAATTATACTTGAAAGGACCTGTCTATCTTGATTTCCTTCGTCAATCTAGATATCTACTATCACAGGTTAAAATGCAAATAAAATTTATTCGTGCAAATCCTGAGTTCGCGTTAATGGCCTTTGGAGCTACAAACTATCAAATCAACATAAGTAGTGCCGTGCTCAATGTAAGGAGAGTAACAATGAACCCGTCAGTCATCAACGAGCATGCGACAGGACTGAGGAAAAGCAATGCAATATATCCAGTTAATCACAGTGTGTTAACAAACTTCACAATTGGTGCGGGATCATCCTCTCATGCCTACCCAAATCTTTTTCCCACTGCGATGCCGAAGGCGGTGTATATCACATTTGTGGAAAATGAGTCATTTATTGGTGCTTTTGAAAAGAATCCATTTAATTTCCAACACTTTAACGTTAGTAAACTAGCACTCTATCAGGATGGAAAATTTGTTGCTTGCAAAGCTTATGAGCCTAATTTTAAAGAGGGTAAATTTGCACGTGAATATGGTTCTACTTTCACTGCACTGAGCATGTTTAACACAGATGATTCAAATGGAATTACAATGGATATGTATAAAAATGGTTACTTCTTCATTATATACAATCTCACAGCAGATGCAGATCTAGGCGGTGAAAGCGTAGGAGTTACAAAGCCTGGTAATCTACGACTAGAGGTGTCATTTGAGTCACCTTTGAAGAAAACAATTACTTGCCTCATTTATGCTATCTATGATAGCAAAGTTGAAATAACGAGAATGCGAGACGTAACTGTCAGCTATCAGAGATGAGTAACTTAAGCAACATACAAATCTTGAGGAAAATGGGAAATGCTCATCCCTACTCCAAGTCAATATTTCTTGATGTCTTTTCTAGAGATAATTTACCTAATTCAATTCCTTTCTATCCTTGTTCGCTTATCATCAATACGGACAGCAACAATCTTCCTGGTGAACATTGGGTTGCAGTGTACATCAATCGCTATAAAGTGGCTGAATATTTTGACTCTCTTAATCTACCTCGCTTACATGACATTGCATTATGGATGAATAGGTTCTCCTGGACGATTAAGAAAGTTACATCGTTTCCACTTCAAAGCAATGTATCTCTCATGTGCGGCGGTTATGTGCTATACTTCATCAACGAGAGACCATTGAAAAATAACTGTAAAAGTGATTTACAACTTTTTTCGAAAGACTGCTATAAAAATGATGTAATTCTTACAAAGTATATTGAAACTGTTTTGTAATAAAGTTTTATTTTATATGTAAATATCCTTGTTTTATGTTCCAAATCGTTGGGTTTAGAGGGAAAGCAAAACATGTTTACATTTCAATATGTATTTACAAATATACAGTTCTTTTCTAAATATTTACATAGCTACAATGTAGATTTCACAAATATTTTTCTCAAATCACATAGGATGGGAGGAACATCATTTATGTCTTTAATGCCGGTTATCACAATCTTTCCATTATGGAATACATGAACATGATATGGGTGCCAGTTAGTCATCTGTGCTGCTGGAAATAGTTCCACTTCATAAGTGAGATTATTTGATGATGTGACTTTACGAAAGTCATAATGATAGTTCAATTCACATAACACAGTCATTGTCTTCACTTCCCATTCAGATAATGAGTCACTAAGTAAATTTTCCAACGTAGAATGTAGATATGGTAGATCACCATCAGTGAAGCCACCAACACACTGGATTGTTCCATTTGGAAAGAATAGGATAGTCACATATTTATCCTTCCTCTGTATCCTCCATGTTAACATTGAGGGTCTTCCCAGATGTAGATTCGTTGTCGGCTTCATCTTGTGTTTTATTAATAACCATTGCTTTCGATTGGGAATGTTCCGCTCGATTTCTTGAAGATTGAGTTTTGAGTTTACTTTTGTAGTTAACATGCGATTCACGACTTCCATCCGCTTGATGTCCTCCATCCTTAATAAATGAAATCATATGTGGTAGTATCTCTTTTGTAAAGTTTCTCCATGTGACGTCACTGAAACGGAAAAATCGATAGTCAATATCTTCTCTCTTTGGTGAACAGAAGTATAGCTTGACGGTAGAGTCACACTTTATCCATACCTTTTGATCGAGGGGAATCTTCATCCGTGTCTTATGGTTGTCAATCAGATCAGCAAAGTCCTTCAGTGAAGATAATGCGTCAAGGCTAATGCAAACGCCACGATGTTTTCCACCACTATTTGTTATTAAATGACGAAAGACTACTTTCTTAGAATTTGTTATGTGAATGCTTTGTGAGTCATTTAATTTCCATGTTCTAATGTAATGAGGCATGTTTTCAAATATAAACCTAAATTTATTTGTTTGCATAAAGCTTGCTATTTTACATCTCAACATATCGGAATGATGTTGAGTGCTACGTCTTCAATTCATAGTAGGACTACCTATGTTTTAGTAATTATTTCTACACATCGGAAAGATGTAGAAATTTCATTTTATATTTAATCTACCTATATATTATTAAGCATGACTACGCAGAAATGTAGTGATTGGTTAGTTTACTTTGTTAAATTTCTTAAACTTCTACGTCACCTGTAGCAGGAAGGCATCTCCTTCTCTTTGAAGGTGGGGGAAGACCTAAACTATAGTGTCCATATGGTAGAGATAGATTTTTATTTAACCAACAGCGCTTATCCTCCCAAAGTGAAAGTCCTCGCTTTCTAAATGATTTTGTAGTGACTACGTGATTTGTTGAATTTATAATTGTCATTTCCTCATTTGTATCTTTCTCACTGTAGTACACAGTCCTATAATCATTATGTTGTAATTTTTTAACTGCAGCTCTCTGCACTCCTTTTGCCCGCTTTATGCTATCACAAGTTGAATCTAGATATTTCATTGAATACATTTTTGGTTTTAGCAAGATCATTTCCTCAAGCAACTTTCCCGCACACTCATCCTTAAAACAACCTAATCTGGCTCTGTTTGTTACTGAGTATAGTCGGTGATGACTGTCATAGTTTGAAGAGTCAAATTTTTCACCAAAATATAGCAGTACATCCTCCAAGCTGACAGATGGTGAGGTGTACAAACATAGGAAAAAACTATCGGTATCATCTCCACAAAGCCGCGTTCTATTTATCAGTGGACATCTTTTCAAATCATTGTAGTATAACTGGTACAATTCCAATTTGCTATAGTCAAGTACCGCCTGACCAACATAAATCAATTTATTCAACATTATTGAAGGTTTATACATTTCCATACCAACTAGATCTTCATCAAATATCTTATGCTGTACATAGAGAGGATGATTTGATAATTTTCGACATTGTTCCACGCTGTTTACTAATTTGAATTTTCTCCTTCGTCTTACATTTTCCATTGTTTTACCATATAAAGAATTATTTTTCAACTTATAAAATGACTTTTCAAAGTTGGTACTTGATTGAGCTCTCTTTTGTGAATTCATATCAATGTACGTTCTCAACCATGGCTTTTGTGTGAACTCTATACCGTTGTGAATTTCTGTGATTTTCATACCCATGGATAAATAAAATTTTAATATTGAATAGTGTACAACATAATTTTCCCTATTGAATTGATGAAGCAAGAGTTTTTTAGTTGAACTGAATTTAGTGTCTGGTCTTATTTTCCTATGTAAATCCTTCATATAAGTTGAGAACATATTTTGCTCTACGGTCTGCATCTCTGGCGCTAATGGGAAATCGGCAGTGTCATCATGTATGTTTGCAGGATATTCCAAGTTCAAATCAAAAATATAACCAATTTCACCATCATCATCGATAGCTTGTATATTTTCTTCGTTTAGAAAATAGCTTACTTCACTATCACTCAACCATTTAAAATTTGAATGTGGTAGACTCTTACTGAGCGAAGAACCGTAAAGGTTATTGACATCAATGTAAGATAAGTGACGACTTTCATTTGTATTATTTTGTAATTCCGAAATGCGTGCACGTGCTCTGTGAATGTTCGTAAAAGTCATTCCACCCCTTATTCCCCTTTCGAAGAGATTATACATACTTTCATCTTGTATGTAGTGTGGAGGATCATTAGATGTCAAATTTAAAGCTGAAGTAAAGCTAAGATGTGGAAGGCTAACGAAATGGACAGGATCTACTTCATCTTCACTTTGACTTAGTGACCTAAAAACTTCAAAAATATCTGTCAGTAATAATACATCCAGTTTCAAATATGCAAGCATGTAATCACCAAAATTGTTACAATTGAAAGCAAACCACGCATTACTAGCGTGCTTATATTCTTCATCTGAACAATGTTCACGAGTGAGATCATTATAAAATTCACATTGTGGTGGCAGACATTTTTCTGACAATGTATTTAGACTTCTAAAATAACAGTAGGGAAACACACCCTTTTGATAAAGAATATCATCTGTTAACAGGGGAAATTCATTTCTTAGTTTTTCTACATGTTCATAAACTTGCAATCCTCTTGCTAACTCACTCAATGATGCACTTAAAAATTGATAAGAATCTAAGAATTTTAACTTGAAGTAGATTGTTTTTCCTTTGTATTCGTTCACAGGGACGCTGGCGGATAGAGTTATATACTTTTCAGCTGTTGCTGCTACTACTTCCAATTTCCATGACTTCTTCTTTCCAATTGCTTTATAGCAAACGATATGACTATCATAATTCTTAAAATTATGGAAGAAGATGGGTAGTTCCCGCCTATTTAGTTTTAATCGAAGATTGCATTTGCTGCATATTGTTTGCCTATATCTTCCTGTTAAATGGTCGTGATCTCTTACTTTTATGCAATCATCACTAAATACAGCTTTACATTTATTACAATTTTTTACATTTTTATGTTTTTCTTCTTCATCAGAAGAAAGAGACATTGGTTGCCGGCTTATTGCACGCTGATTATCATATAAGTTTTGAGCTATATTTTCTAGGTGATCCAAGAAGTCCATAATACAATTCTCTCCTTTGAAGACATAATATTTGTTTTCAAATCTGGACTGGAGAGCTTTATGCCAAACATGATAAACACCAACTGCTGCCGGTTTGTGTACTTTATTATCGATGTAGCACTCTATATCTGCATAAACAACTAAAGGAGGACTTAATTGATATTCCATGCTACTTGTACTTACCTCTAGTTGTTTAGGCATTCTTTCTATTTGTGCCTTTCCACGAACACAAAATTGATAATGTCGCTCCAAAGTTGTCTTATATGTAAACGATTGGGTACATCGATCACAGAAATGTTTATATCTTCTATTTATTTTTCTATATAATCTTGATAGTTTTCTGATTCCACAATAGTGTGCACGTTCATTGTTTATAATTAGTAGTATATTCACAGTTCGTTTACCAATAAAGTTGCTGCTATATCGAACACCTTTTAGTCCTTTTTCGTAAAGGTGAATGTTGATTTTAATGTCATTATTTTTCTCAAACTTAGGAATATCTTTAATTGATACGGGTGTAGAGATGTCATTCATATTTAGTTCAGATGTCCATTTACTATATGATTTTATCTCATTCCTAGAATATGATACATCATTGTAATGTAGCATTGATAGAACTGAATACAAGAAACAGTCATTTGCATTTGAATGTACATTAATTACAGCCTTCGAATCTTTCAGACTCTTTGGTAGATTAAATACTTCTCCACCAGAAAGTAATGGACTAGTAATAACATTGAATTCTATATTTAGTATTTCATCTATAACCCAATTGCTACCCTTATTTGCAAAAGCTTCAATATGACTTGAGAGACTATTTAAGTTATCTTGGAACCATGTATCATAGTCATAAATATAGTTTGTGGATGATGAAGTAAAGTGTGCGAGAAACGTTTCATCTTCCTGAGGATTTGATCGCACATAACGAATTTGTGCTACCAGACGACCACGTAGTTGAAAATTTTCTAGAAGGTTTGTCACTAAGTTCTCTAATATAGATCGCATACTTAATAAAAAGGAAGTTATATCTACTGTGTGTGCTGATGGTGCGATGTCGTATACACGAGCATGACCGTTGAGCGCGCTTTCGCTGAGACTTACAGTTCCATGATTATTTTGAATATTCATCTCACTATTTGTATTATGCATATTCATATGCTGACGGAATTTGCTTATAGAATTATACGTTTTACCACAGCGGGAGCAGCATTGCATAAAGATCAAACTATTATTTGAAGCGCTGATTGGTACATGTCTAGACGTTGATTCAGCAGTACTAGATTCGGGTATTTCACTATCATTAGCTGAGATACTTCGAGGATTTGAATTTAAATTACAATTACTTGGTTGCTTATCACAGACTAGATTGTGTCGCTTTAGATTATCCTGTCGTTTCGTTTCATATGGACACTTCCTACACTGATAAGTTTTTCCTAACTTACAAAACTTTTCATGGCGTTGCAAATTACCATTAAGAGTAAACGTTTTTCCACATTTAGAACAGACAACCCTGTTTATTAAACTGGTGAGGATTATAATTTTGCAGACTATATATATTTTTATCATCCTATGACGTCACAACGATTACTAGCCAATGACATTTGTTCCAATCTACGATGAAATAAGAAGACAGGACTTGTATCAAATTCTTTTTCCATTAAGTTAAAAAGTCAAAGTAAAAGAAATTACAACTTTTGACACTTTATCATGTCACTGTGTGAGAGTTTCACATGCTGGCACTGCTCGCAACAGTCGGACGTTTCCTCCATCCGAGTCAGTCTAACTCGTGAAATGAGACCTTCACGATATACGATGTGCATGAGTGTCTCACGTTCGAATTGCCGATTGCCTCGGGCTACAGAAGAGGACAATAGCAAGTTTGACTGTGTCAAATTGCGAACAGACACAACCAAACCCCTATTCTCCTCCCTGAGCTTGCTCTCCCGCTGTTCAGCCATCCGAAGTCGTTGCTGGCACAACTTGAGTTTCTCCTCCAGTCGCTCATCACCTTCTATGACCCCATCCCCCCCCGCCGTGTATGAAGTGTATGAAGGTCAAAGGTCAAGGTCAAGTCAAAGGTCAAGGTCAAGTTCATGTGGAAGTTTATGCATTATAGTCATTTCGAGTGATCAAACTTTAACTTTGAAAATTTTCAAAAACTTGGAAACTTAGTTATTTTTGAGAAAAACTTAGAATTTTTCCAGTTGCATACACTTGCATACAACATGGATTTCTTCATCGAATGGGTACATACCTTATATCATTCGAATGCCCTTTTAATGCTGATTCTAATGGTGTATTGTATGACACATGTATGACATCATCCGAAGCAGCTATAGCCCTTTGAAAGATAGATAGAATTTAGTTGAGAAACTTAGAAATTGAAATCATAAATTTTCTTCCTGCATACACTTGCATACAACAGGGATTTCTTCATCGAATGGGTACATACCTTATATCATTAGAAAGGTCTTTTCATTCTCTAGCTGATGATGTATTGTATGCAATATGTATGAAATCATCCTAAGGTGAAAAAAGCATTCAAAAAACACTGTAAATCTATTCAAACTTTCATCCAATTTGACTATCATTTGAATTACACATTAATATTCATTTCAAACTTGTTCTAGTACGTTCGGTGCTGTTTCAAAGTCACAAACAAGTGATTTGAAATATATATCTTCCAAATATTAAACTTAGAAATACTTATAGGTAGCTATTTCAGAGATGAATATATCTATCCCCAGTTCCCATTCAAATCCTATTAGAAATTCGATTTGTGAAATTATAAAAACAAGATTGTTCATTTATGTAAGTGTTATTAAAGATAAAAATTACATATTGTCAATATTGGGGAAAGGAATCACTCTCTTCAGGTCAACTCGAACACATACTCTTGTCTTTTTGGGGGCACCAGGGCAGCGGCGGGGCGTGGCTGGATCTATTATGCTGAACTCCAGCGCAGTGGTCAAATCCCTTTCTTCAGGTTCCAAACGCACACATATCTTTTTCGTCCTTGTTTTTCGTGGAGCGTTACGAACGTGACTTCCACCACGTGTCTTTATTGTTATAAGAGCTTCCAGCGGTGTTTCGATGAAGCTCCTTAGAACCACGCTTTCATCATCTGATGATTCTGTAATCACGGGTCCTGTTCCCAACACTATGGGTTCGCATGGCGATTCCATCTCTTCGACAGGAGAAGCGGGAGGTGTTGTGGTACGTTCCATTTTTAATGTGATTAGAATAATATAGATAAAATAGCTATGGTACTTGAGGATTAGAACCTTTGATAAGAATTGGTACACAACTAGGACTTATATACTTTTCAAACAAAGGAATTCCCAACAGCCAATCAGAGAGGTTCCGATTTTCCCTAAAGGGATATATAAGGATGTAATTGTTCCAATTAAGCAAGTTATAATCCTCGTGACTTGAGTAGACATTAAGAATCTATTACGAATCTATTTCATGATGAGTACCCAGAAACAACTGTTCTGTTACCAAAATGAAAGCCAAGTAATTATGGGTGGATCGTTGGATGCGAAGGTTAATTTGTGTTGCGGATGCAAAGTGGAACTCTGGAAGACTTTAACAGTGACAGCACTCCAAAGGAGAAAAGGACTGTCGGCGAAGTGCCCTATACACGAGTGTGATCACGACTTCACAAACAATGCAACATTCCTCGAATGGGCTGAGGACTTCTTGAAGTTAACGGAGTCCCCCGAGGGACGTGACTTACCTTCTTTCATTTTTTATGGTTAATTACACTTACATTGTAAACCTCTTGTTTTCATTTCGCAAATTATGTAAATGGGATTCTGATTAGTAAATAATAGAACATTCATAACATAATTTCTGATCTGTAAACGCATTATGAAAATAAATAAAATTGTCATCATAGTCACAATGGCCACAATTGTCGCATTTGAGCAAGCAGTCTCAAAACAAACACCTGTTTAAGTACCGAAATAGATGTTCGCATCCCTATTCTAATTCACATACTCTAATTCAATTTCGGAACAAGGCGTTCCGAATCATTGAGTATGATCTCAATTCGCCTATCAATCGGAACGCGGTTCCTATTTACATGTTCCTATCCATGTTCGCATCCATTCGCAATTCGGAACATGTTCATATCCATGTTCGCATTCGCAATTCGGAACACATGTTCCTATCCATGTTCGTATCCACTATCAGTGCGTCCGCAATTCTAACTACTTTCGGTGACAATGGAGAGGTTGTTCTGTCTCTACTGTGTGATTTTTGGTCCTGAAGCTGTTGGTCACAATAAAGGACAGAACTTAGGAAAGCCAGCGGTTGAGCCCTTGTGACCAACTACTCCCGTCTCTTTGGTCGGGATGGCTATCTTGATACACATACGAAGAATGTCTATCATCAGAATTCGGTCCTTAAGGCGGAAGACTTCCTCAAAAGAGTAAAGAATCCTAGCCTCAAGATAGACAATCTTCTTGACTCCAGCAAAAGGCAGCAGATCTCGGAAAACAGAGCCCGACTTGCTCCAATAGTTAAGACCATAGTTGAATGCGGACGAAATGGCTTGGCATTACGCGGTCATCGAGATCACGGTCAGTTGGCTCTGAACGAACCCGAGGAACGAGACGGCAATTTCCGCTCCCTCCTGCGATTTCGCCACGACTCTGGTGATACAGCTGTCGCAATGATTGCCAATGCACCCAAGAATTCGGTGTACACTAGCCCCGAAATTCAGAACGAATTGAACGCCATCATAGGAGAAGAAGTGTCTGACAAAATACTGGCACGTATCAAGGCAGGAAAATTCTTCTCGGTGATTGCGGATGAGACAACAGATACGAGTCGGATTGAACAACTCAATGTGTGCCTAAGATATGTTCATGAAAGTAACATGCATGAGGACTTCATCAAGTTTGTCTCTGTCTCTGATTTGACCGGCAAAGGCCTTGCGAAGACCATTTTGCAAGAACTGGAGTCACTGGGTCTAGACACCAAGTATTTGATTGGTCAAGGATACGATGGAGCTAGTGCAATGAGCGATCAGTTCATTGGAGTTCAAGCCGAAATAAAGAACAACTGTCCCAATGCAACCTATGTTCACTGCAGCTCCCATTGCCTCAATTTGACCCTGTCAAAGGCCTCCAAATTGCAAAGGATTCGGAATTGTGTTGGCACCGTTTCGGAGACGGTGACCTTCATAAACTCATCAGCGAAGCGGCTACAGTCCTTCATCAGCGAAGTCGAGGAAGCTAACACTGCCACCAGCAGCCGAAAGAAGCGTCTCGTTCGTCTTTGCGAGACCAGGTGGACGGAACGTCACGAAAGCATTCTTCGATTTCGGGAGCTATTTGATGAAGTCATCCACGTAAGTTTTCAAATCAGTCAGAATTTGTTTCATGTCCGATTTTTACCCCTGTTTGAATGACTATTTGCATATTTTCTGCACCTTGCCTGTGACTACCGCGTCTGTAGAGAAGACATTCTCCTCTCTCAGATATCTCAAGTCTTACTTGCGCAGCACGATGACAGATGAAAGATTAACAGGCCTTGCACGGATGTACATTCATCGAAACATTCCCATCGATATTTCATCTGTCATCGATAAGTTTTCCTTGAAATGTAGAAAAATTGTATTGAAGTGATTTCCCCTAATTTCATCGTTTTGATCCACACCTTTTAATCGGGAGCTTTTTTACTCAGTTAATTTCTGCAAATATACATGAATTTTAAAATCAATCATAAAGCGAGTTTTTTATGCAACGAGCATGCATGTACACGCATAGAACCTACATCATTTCAAAGAACTGTAGTTAACATAGGCCCATAATGCACTGTATGTTTTGAAATATCTTGTCATTCTGATTTCCAAAACCATACAGCATTCCATGCTGTTGGCTGGTCAGTCTAGGCCTAGGCCTATTTGTCGTATCCCTAGATGCCCGTTTTTGGATAAAACATGCATGATGCATGTATCACGGATAAATCCTATCAAGAAATTTCATTCCTTATTAAGCAAAATGGTCATCTTTGATGTAGATATTACTATATTAATAATATCTAGCATTGTAAAGAGTGGGAAATGTATATAAAAATTACTCTGAATCTTAATCTATTCGATGGTAAAATTGTAGATGCCACATGATTAAATCATCGATATTTCATTGACAAAACATGCATGCCTCATGAATGTAACATGCATGTCTCATGGATACAACATGCATATCTCATGGACAAAACATGCATGAAAATCATGGATGAGAATCATGCATGTTTTATCCAAAAACGGGCATCTAGGGATAAGTTTGTTAGGTCTACTTCACATATGTGTGCAATAGGCCTACATTTAGTTTGTGAATGTGTGTCCTCCGATGTTTCAACGGTACATTTTTTGAAAAATATGCCTTATTGTGCCTAAAATCATTTATATGCGTATAAAGCCTAAAAACTGAAAAACCTCGCCGCCTTCCCCCCGAAACGAAATCCTGGCTACGCTACTGCTCTCTACCTTTGGAGTATCGCGACCATTCTCGACGAGTTTTGGTGTCCTACTTCCATGAATTTTGACAGTCTGCTAGCTTAATTTTCATCCTTTGGCGCTCCACCCTTCCGGTTCATCGAATTACTCGAAAATCAGAGATTTCGCTCTCCTGTGGAGTACCTTCTGGCCTCCTGATTGGGTATTAGTCCTGCGCACACTCCTTACTTACCGACTGCCCGGCTGTTTTGTACGCTGTCTCTCCTTGTGTTCATCCCGCTGCATTATCAACATTTTCATAACCTCGCTTCCTTCCGTTTCTGTGAATTATCATCTGCCTCGCCTCGACCAACTCATCACCTTTACTTGACCTGTTCCTGGCTCCTCCATCGAAGGCCTACGTAACGTCTCCCGCTACCCCCAAGTGAGAATCGCAGGTTGACTTTTTTTTGCTGTTGCCTCACCGCTGCTGCTGCCGCTGTCAATGATCGCACACTGCATATGTGGGACCCTGTCGCCGGCTGCCTCTCTCTTCCCAATAACAAGTCATCGTGTTCTCTCGCACACTTATCAAAGACTGACTTCAGAGTATGACCTTTGCCCTAAGTCTCTATGTTCGAATTCCCATCCTTGATACAAGCGACAAGGATTGTGACCTGTTTTATCAATCGTTCTCATTCATCCTAATCTGAACCTGTATTTTCCAGCTCTGTCTTTCGTTGAATTTGTATTACAAATCTTTCCATAATTTCTATGCAACTTTGTGTATTTTGCAATTTGCATGATATCTCTCCATAAGAGCTTTAACTGCTACTCCCAGTCTAAATATCAAATTATTTGTATTGCATGCATGTTCAGACCGTAATCGCTAGCCTCTATCACGCCTACTGTATAGTAAGCTTAGAAGTTTGAACTCTCCTTGACTCAATGAGCTCTTCCAACCCCTCCAAATTTTGTTGGTGTCATAAGCCAGACCATAACGCTACTGTTGAATGTTTTCTATGTAGACATGAGATACATTACGAATGCCTTGGTATTTCTATATTGGAATTTAGTCATCTGATGAACCAAGATTCTATGGTCTCTATATATGTAGATCGTGCCTACCCAAGGCGAAAAAAAGTGTCCGCGAAAACCTGACGAAGTCCACCCCCGGTTCTTCTTTGATTGAGTTCAAACAAAGTGTATATGATGCCTTGATGAGCCCCATACATTCAGTTAGGATGGACATGGCCGACTTCGAAAAGGCAATCGACGTGCGTATGGTCAATTTTGAAACGAAAATAATGTCGTCAATAGTTGGACTTACAACTTCCATCAACAAGCAAGTCTCCACTTACGCTGAGAAAGCTTTATCACCTCCAGCTCCCCTAACTACAGTGAATTCACTACACACTAGTGATAGTACTATGCCCCGTAACAGACAAAAGCCGAGACTCGCCGACCCTTCAGGAAGTCTGTTGGTATCGAAAGTCAAAGACCCAAAACGCTTCGTGCCAGCACTTATTAAAAAGACGATTGCTCAAGCGCGTCCTCAAGCTATATCACGAATAAGTCATGCACGAATCTTGCAAAAGAGTGGTATTCTCCTCATTGAGGCCAATACTCCCGAAGACAGAGACCAACTTCTCACTGGATGGCTACAAAACTTTTTTGGAGATACAGCTCAAATTCTTCCTATGAACCATCAAGCTTCAAGAAATGGGCAATCATCAGCGGAATCGATGAAGACGCCAGCATGAGCAACTCAGAGACCAAATACAACTTGAATTTGATCAAACTGAAAACTTCCAGTTCATGCTCAAGAGAGAGGGAAGTAAGCGCAAAGCCATACAATTCAGTGTAAACGATCAAAATCAGTACACTAGACTTATATCGCTAGGATGTTACGCAGACCTATGCCACCATTGAGTCCATCCTTTGATTTGACGCCCCATTCGTTGCTACAACTGCCAACGTTTTGGTCATGTCGCAGCTGTTGGCAAATCCGAGGTTTGCTTACAAACATAGACAATCTTAGAATTGACATGATTTCTAAACGACCAAGCTACGTTTTTGTCTCCGAAACTTTCCTATCGTGTAGTATACCCGACAAAGTCTTGAACATTGATGGCTACTGCTTCATCAGAAAAGACAGCGGTTCATTTAGAGGAGGTCTACTCATGTACGCTAAAATCAACGATACTTCCTGGGAGCGTATCAATAACTTGGAGACAGATAGCTTTGAAAATTTTTTGGTTAAAAATCTCCTTTACCAATGCAGAACTTCTAACCTGCTTTGCTTATCGCCCGCCTTCTTCATCCATGGACATACTAAATCATATCCGCAATTCACTGGACACCCACAAGTCTCGTTTCGACACTTCACCCCTAATCATCGATGACTTCAATTGCCATAACTCTGCCTGGCTTGACACCGAAACCACTGATCGCAATGGTTTACTTCTGGAATACTTCTGCACTGAACTGGGTCTCTCACAATTAGTCCAATCTGTTACTCGAATTCCAGACAATCATCTTTCTAAACTTGATCGCTAACTTGATCGCTCATTGATCTTGTATTATCGCCTGACAGAGATCTCTATAATGAAGTGTCAGTTAAGCCTCCTATTGGTAGTTCAGATCACTGTCTCATTGAGATCTGTTGCTGTACATCAGTTATTGCACCACAGTTATGGTGCATATGTCACCACAGTTTTGTAAATTCATGGTGAAACGGAATCATTGAAATCACTTACACCACACTTTCATACCCACTTTTGACCGTCAGCGTCAGGAGATCTTCAGATCAGGAGCAGCAGCCAAATCGTCTTTGGCAGCAGTTGAATTCATGTCTTTTAGTGACCGACAGTGGCTATCTACTCACTCACTTGGTATAATACAAAGTCAGCATGCTATTCGGTCATCATTGATGACTGAAATTTCTGCAGTGAAGATGTGTGGCGATTCAAGATTCTCGATCATGTCATCTCAGCACATAAATCAAGTCGTGTTTAACCCTAGAACGTACAAAATTATTTTCTACGTTTTAGTACAAATGAGGTCATTTTGACCTCACGTAATTTAAGGAATATTTTTGACATTAGATAATACTTTAGAATTGTATTGTTATAAGAAGCGATAGGAAATCATGTCCCCTTTGCTATAATTACTTGATTATAAATAAATCAAAGTACTCCATTGACTAATAGTGTATTTTACACAAATATGAATTTTTATACGAACTGTCAAATAAAATCTAACTACAACAGTTCAAACAAAAATGGTTGGATTCCAATGTATGTCTTCCGCACACGAACTTCTTGCATGAAAAGCAAATGCTTTGTGTTTTATTGCGATTGCCTTTGTCGCAGAAATTGCAGTTTCCACGTTTCCTTGAGCTGGCACATTGGGTTACCGTGTGTGTAGGAAGTGGAATCGAGGATCGCCTTTCCTTTAGGCACTCAAGCAAATTGGTTGCAACCTCATGAATAAAAAGAAATCGAGATGATTGATTTGATATCTCTTTCCACAGGACAAAGGCGTTCAGCATAGTAATATCGAGTATGTTGCAAAATACGGCCAACGGCCATCGACGGGAAGCCATTTTAGTAGAAAAATGTCGTAGCATTTGGTCAACCGTATCTACACCGCCTTTCTTTTTGTTATATTCAAGAATGATGTGAGGCTTTTTCTTTTGTGTGGAGTTATCGATAGCCGATGAATACCTCGAAGAAGTCATGAGCACTACGTTCTTATTGCGCTTTGGGATATAACTCACCATGGTTGCTTCTCCTTCAGAATGGAATGCAAACACTGACGAATATTGTTCACAATTTGCGGTAGATTTCATTTCAGTCGGAATCTCCCTTTTGTTTGAGCGAATGGTTCCGAGAAGTGTCATGTCTTTCTCTCTCAACTTCCTTGCCAACTTCAGAGAGGTGAAGAAATTGTCGGTGACAACTTCACACCCACTATTGTTGAACGGTTCAACGAGCTGAAAGACTGTTGATTCTCCGACTGTCCCTGTTCTTACACTGGTTTCTTTTTTTCCAAGATATGGAGAGATAGTCAATACATAATGACTTTCTGCATCGGCAGCAATCCAAAACTTTATTCCAAATTTCGATGGTTTGTTAGGCATATATTGAAGAAAAGTACATCGATTTCTTGACGGAAAAGTTGCTCGTCAACTGTTATAGTCTCGTGCGGCCAATAAAGGCGAAGTATAGTGCTCTGGAATTTCGTGAAAAGTTCTCTTATGGGAGCAAATTTGTCATTTCTGAATCTTGCATTCCTCAGAGCCCGGTCATCAAAACGAAGGACGCGAAGTAAAAGCTTCAACCGCTGAAATCCCATGGTCCGCGGGAAAATTGGTCTTCCAAATTCCTTATTCCATAGGTGCTGTAGTGGCTCGTTAGTGCCTTGATAGAGTACATAAGTCCAATAAACGCGGAAAGTTCAATAGAGTCCGTTTTAACGAAAGAATCTCCACAAAGACGTTGTCCCTCCAGATTAGTAGAATCAACGATAAGCTGCAACATACCGTCATTGAAAATTGCTTTCCATGCGTCGACGGACGTGTTGATTCTTTGCAAAGCATATCTCGTTGCACCACCTTCTTGTCTCAAAATATCTTCTCGTCTGGCTCGACCTCGTGTTTCTGAAGGATTTCTTGTCCAAGAGTCACCGCTTGGAGATATGAAATCTGGTTCTGATTCGATGTCCTCGTGTAGTTCGCTATCAGCTTCACTTTCGTCGTCGATGTATTCTTCAATATTGAGCTCGCCTTCACTCATAGAATCATCACTGGGATCTTCCACTACATCTAATGTCTCTTCAATTAGTCTTGCAGCTTGCTCTTCACAATACACACGACGAGGCATTATAACCGATATGAACTTTGATGTCTTGCTTTGTTCTATTTGTAATCGGAATGACTGAGATATCAATGATTCGGTGGGAACACAGAGATAGATTGGGTGGGTGGGCGTCTGTTTGCCTAGAGAAGACGTAGCAGCGAATTCTATTGTTGGTGACGGCAACAGCCAGTTCTCACCTGACCTGCTGACTTGACAATGCGACAATACACCAGGTGAAGGCGCTAAGCGCGATGAAGGATTTCGCATTCATAGTGTGTCAATAGCATTGAGACGGTGGTAGTGTGGTACTCAACTTCGATCGCCTGCTAAATCCTACAATTTTGTTCGAACACCCTCGCATGATCGAGAAGAATTGTAGAAGAAGATCTGAATTTTCAACTGCCACTGGAATAATTGGAATCGGACAGTCCTTTTGGAATCTACAGCCACCCGCGTCTACATCTGGTCCCTGCTATCCTCTGTATAAACACAACCACAGAAGCAACCCAAGATATCTACTTTATCACAGCAGATTGATAAGAACCATTCAAATTTCGAAAATATATTATTTTATCGAAAATATATATCAAAGCTTGTCACAGTCACAGATACTTCACGATGTTATCAATCTAAACGTAAATAAAAATGCAGTTTCAATAAAATTTTTGTTGAGTAGTTATTGAAATTTATGTTGTAATGCATTAGCAATGATATAAGATGCAATTACATTGGCATATATAGAAATATGTGTGATCATATACCATGAGGTCAAAATGACCTCATAGATTACAAAAACGTAGATTTACTTCACAATCGATATCTATGTCCATTCAAATAAATTTGATAATTTAAACTTGATAACAATGCTGAAATATTAAAAGTCACGAAAGATCAGCTTTGAAATGTTTAATTCCTAGAAAATATCCGAAAATGAAAAATGTGATGAGGTCAAATTGACCTCACTGTACGTTCTAGGGTTAATAGTGTTCCGAGGAATACAAGGAAGAACAGTACTTGGACTACGAAGGTGTTTGAAGATTGGGTTCACTGGCGCAATGGTTTGGAATTGGACAAACAGAAGTTTCTGCATAATGTTGATTTCAATCCAATGAAATGTTGTGAATTGGAGAGGGCGCTGAAGCACTTCATCTTTGAAGCAAAGAGACAAGACGGCAAGGATTATCCGCCAAATACATTATACAACATTATGTGTGGTGTCAATCGCTATATTCGGAACACTTACCCCGGACATCAACATTATGTCCGATGATCCACGATTTGTCTACGTTCGCAGGTGCCTAGATGCACGCATGAAGGAGCTTACCAAGACGGGTGTAGGTGTTGTGAAGAAGCAAGCCGATCCAGTCACTGATGACCAGGAAGAATTATTGTGGACGAAGAATTCATTTTCGATGAATGATGCAGTTGGGCTACAAAGAGCGGCTTATTTCTACGTCTGCAAGGGTTTCGGACTACAAGCTGTGGATGAACACAGAAATCTGCAGATCTCCCAGTTCCAATTCGGCGAAGACGACACCGGGAAGTACGTGTTGTTCATTGGCAAGAACGACAAGATCTACAGTGGAGGAATTAACGATCGAAAGGCATCATCGAAGCAGATAAAACAATATGATACGAAGGAGAATCCTAGATCTATATACAAAATCATAGAATGGTATATCCAATGACTGCAACAAAATGGGATGCATGAAGGTCCATTCTACCGGCGGCCTTTGAAGAGCGTTCATCTGCGGAATCAACTTCGGTACTCGGTGACTCCAGTTGGGGTCAACAAGCTGCGGAAGTTTTTATTGGATGCTGCTACTTCTGCTGGTTCGACAGAAAATATCGCAGCTCACTCAGGAAAAGTAACGTGTGCTACAAAGCTATTTAACAATGACATTGATGAACAGCTTGTCAAACAACGAACCGGTCATCGGAGTGACGCAGTTCGCTTATACAAAAGAACATCGAATGGTCAACAAAAGCGGATAAGTGAAATTTTGGAACCTCCGCTTCCAAAAAAGCGCATTTCTGACTCATTCATCATACATGCTACTGATTGTACTTTTGATTTTAGCATAAATTTTGAATTTTGTTAATAGAATAAATGACTTTGAATTGGATTACTTGAGTTATTTTTCTTTGTAAATCTCGAAACAAATATCAGCATGAGCATAAAAAATTGAAAAAATATCATTGAAATACCCGTACATAAGCTTGCATGTAAGCAGGCCTACAATATACATATATAATGAGTAGATCAACAGTATAGGCCTACCGTAGATGAGAAATGTCAGCATGAAATCCGAGCTGTGGCCCTCTTCCATTTAAAGTTAGACTATCATTGCAGACCTACCGTACTTCAAATAGCCTACGTATTTGCTGATCGCACAGAATTTTCGTGGGGGTATGAAACTGTGGGTGCAATTCAGTTACACCACTCGTTTTGGAACTCGCGCTTCGCGCTCGTTCCAAACTCGTGGTGTAACCTCCAAGCAACGCCTGCAACGAAGTAGTTCCTAGAATCATATAACACTTCAATGCAATGACTGACTGGAGTGGTATCAAAAGAATAATAGCGGCGGAGCAGGACTGGTCCCTTGTCTTGGAAGCGACCTCAATAGAAGAAGCATGGTCGTATTTCATAACATCAATTAATCAAATTATATCAGCTAATATCCCTATCAAAACAATTCGCAAAAATCAATGCAATCTTCCTTTCGTCACTGACAAATTTCGACTACACTATAATGAAAAAAGCAATATTGGAATCGATTTAAGCGGTCAAGATCAGAATTCGACCTTAATCAATACCGGTCAGACAGAAACGCATTGAGCTCTGAGATTCGAAAAATTCGAGTCGATAGATATCGACATGAAGTAAAATCTCTTCGGACTACTCCTTCTTCTAGAAAATATTAGAAGCTCACTAGCCGTTTATGCAAGTTCTTTGGAGCACCTGCGCTGATACCTGATCTCTCACATCAGAACACAATTTTTCGATCCAACCTTGAAAAAGCAGAGCTATTAAATACAAAATTTTCCAGCACTTACTCTCAATCCATGATCTTACCCACCAATATCATCTTACACAGATGCATCCATTTAGACGTCCATATCTCTGACAACGATGTCTTTCGAAGGCTTGCTTCTCTGAATACATCTAAATCCCCTGGTCCTGATAAGATTAGCAACCTTTTCTTGAAACAATGCGCCACAGAAGTATCGCCACTTCGTGCGAACATGTATCGGCTATCCATTGCCTCGTGCAAGCTACCCAGCGAATGGAGGCAAGCAACAATTGTGCCGGTGTACAAACGTGAAGGTGAACGCTCAAATCCCGATTGCTGTCATCCTATTTCGTTAACCTCATTGGTTGTGAAAATTCTTTAAGAGATCATCAACATTCAAGTCGCTGACCATTTGCTTCGTCATTCGATTATTTATGAACATCAATTCGGTTTCTTGAAAGGACACTCTGCCACTGAACAAGTCGCACTTATTCAGCAGAAGTGGTTGTCGCCACTCGAAGAAAAGAAATCCACTGCTGTGGCATTTTTAGATTTATCCAATGCTTTTGGAGAGGTACCGCATGAAGCCTTAAGGCACAAACTTTTAGCGGCTGGAATCCGTGGCAATCTCTATGGTTGGATGTCTGACTACCTCAGAAACAGGTTCCGGCGAACCCGTGTTAAGAATTCACTTTCCAGCTGTAAGCCGAACACATAAGGCGTACCTCAAGGTAGCGTGTTAGCCCCAACCTTATTCATTCTCTTCATTAATGATTTTCTACATTCTATCAATCACTGCACTAGAATGAATTTACAAAAATTGAATGCATGGCGTACGCTGACGATTCCCTGATTTACGTCCCTCATTCTGATCCGATCTGTAGCATTCCTAAACCATAGCCTTGTTGAAATAGTAAACTGGTCAAGATTTTGAAGTATGAAATTCAATGCAGCCAAAACAATCTCCATGCTCATTTCACGTAATAACAAGCGTCATCCCTTACCTCCTGGTATTATCTTTGATGAGACTTTAATTCACTTCTCCAAAGAGCACAATAACCTTAGCATTGTAATAACGAACAACCCGAAACACAACGCCCATAAAAAATTCGTCTGCTCAAGAGCTAACAAAGAATTATTCGCCCATCGTGTCCTCAGCTCATATATCCTTCATCATAAAGACCTTCTGACTCAATTGTACAAAGTTTGCATAAGTTCGCACCTGGAATACGGTTCGATCGTTTACTCTGGTATCGGAAAAGTATTGACAGCAGACTGGAATCCGTTCAAAGGAGAGCATTACGATGTATCCCCCACTTGCCTTCCCTTTCTCATATCTCCAATAATGAATATGCCAGTGCGAACATACAGACCCTAGCATTTCGACGCACCTATGCCCTCTCCTGTGAAGCCTATAAAATATTGAATAGTCAATGCTCTTGAGCCTTCAAGCCCTACATGCCCGTACTTCGCAATTCTCCCTATAACCTCAGGCAGAAACTTTACGTACTCCCTGTCAATGTCAACTCTTCCAATCCCTTTCACAATACTTTCGTCGTGCTCCTCTTTCTCGAATCTGCGAAGTTCTTAATGTCCTCCCTCACTCCTCCATTACCCAGTGTAACTCACTAACAAGTTTCAAATCTCATCTGAACTACCTTCTTTGTGACCAACGCCTCACTGACTTTCCAAACTTTTGACTCTTAGTAAGCCTGCTCCGTATCTATCATCTTCCATGTGCATTCCGTATTTTCCCGCACATTACATGCTTCCTACACCATACAGTCGTAAAGTGTTTCTTTACATTCCCACTGTTCCCATTTTTGTGCATCTGTTTGTTTACTCGAGCTGTACTGAACATTTCATGATTCGGGTTTTTGGTTTAATTTGTAATCTTACTCCTACATTTGCATCGTACATCTGTTGCATAGTTCTAACGCTATGCGTATTTGTATAACTGCGGACACTTACACACTTTGTATTCACCTTGCCAACGGCTATCTGCCATGAACCAATAAAATGATTATGAATGAATGAATGAACTGTAGTTTTTGAAACTTGTATCCATACAGTAGGTAGAGTGTCGACTCAAAAAAAATTGTCAGCATTCGGTAAAAGATCTATATCAAAATATTCAGTTTTTTGAGGAGACTACATTCCAACGGTCTAAAATAATATTTGATCACTTTTAAAAAGCTAAATTTTTTGCAAATTATTCCTGTGTTTATATACTAGTCACGTTGGCGCACTATATAAATAGCATAGAACTTGTTAGATAGGCTTTCAAGAGGAATAAACATTTAGTAACCGGTACCACAAGCCGAAATTAAGCTGATTATCAAGCAACTTTCATGAACCACATTATAATGCGGGTCTTCATGGAAAAGTTGTGATCCCATTGTCCTTCTTGCCTGAAATTTCAAGTTTTTTGATTCAATTATCATCGACATGATTTTGTGATTTACTGAATTAATGTTTCATTTCTTGAATATGAATAGCAATATGGACACATTTACATCTTTAAAATTATTTATGATCATTGTCTATAACTATGATATTTTACTCTTTAAATGGCAGAAAGTTTGTGATAAGATGACGCTCAAGAAAATGCTGTTCTTAAAAAGACTGAGCATTTATTCCATCGAATTGCCAATTTAAAAAAACACTATTTCTCCACGGTTGTCATGACAAGGAGGATATATTCTTTCTGTATTGCCATCATGATCAGTCAATTCCGTTCTGATTTCTTTAAAACTGTAAAATTTGCTTGTCTCACATGTGGTACTGGGTCACAACTCGAGTTCATTTGATAAAATCGAAACTGCTTGCACATTGGGGATGTAATTAATGTTGAGTTGCTGCTCTAATTCATGTACTTACTCTATGCTTGTAACTTTGGCTACTTTACCTCAATTGCTTCTTTAAGAAAAATATACAATTCATGAATAGAGATGACCATCCATCCTGTAAAAGTTAAGACACACGCCAAAAGTCTATCTTGTATCGAGAGGAAAGGAGAGGAAAATGAACAGATAAAAAAATATTCAATGGCTTTTTCCACAGACACATGCTTTTGATCACTTTTCTTTATTGTAAACTGACAACAATTTATTTTCCAGATCTGTTAGATAACCTAAAATATCAAATGGAAAGAAGAAATAATATATATGCCATTTTCTTTTAAAAAATTTTACAGATGAATACAAATGAGACAACGTCAGAATAATTCAATGAGTTAATTGATTATCAGTGAATAATCAATCGATGACACATAACCTGTGAATGAACATTACAAGTGATAGAAGTCATCAATAAAGTTCATGCTATCACAGAAGTTGCTGCGGCTCAAACAATCATTCTGACACTATTGAATTCTTTTCAACTTGAAATTTAAGAAATTTTCGCTCCGCTTGCATTCAGAATGCTAAAAGGCTTAGAATTATTCTTAGGATCTAAAAGTTTCCAATATCTTTTGCTATCCTTTGCAACTTTTGCCTTATTCAATTCATTGTGCTTCATAGCTTTGTTTTAGGAAAGTTTCTTCCTTTAAAGAAAGAAACAGTTTCTCTTTTTCTCTTTCCTCACTGGTTTATTCAGCTGTTTTCTGTCTAACATTAAATCAGTCCTATTTTCTTCTGTCTTGTTGGCATTAAAGTTGTTAGTAGTGTGTTTGTATTTTCTTTTCATTTCTCTTACTTCGTCTGAATATACTTCATGACCATGAAAATTCCTTTTCTTGTTCGTCACTAATTTTGCAGTATTCATTAATTCGCCGTACAAATTCGATGAATCAATCCGATTTTCTTTCAGCGAATTAGTTATTTCGCTAAATCTGCTACTGATAACATTACTAGTGATCTGTGGATTATAAGAACGACCAAACCGTTGACACGTAATTTATTGGATAACCCGTTCGTTGTTCGCCGTTATCTTATTGTAGAGCTTATTGAAATACGAACGATGGCCTTCACGCTGTCTGTGAAGACCATAGAAATTGACAACAATAGAACCTCTAGAATGGAAATTGAGCTTCATGCAATGCACAATAACGGCACATAAATCGCACGCATTTTCACTTAGATGCACCTGCCAACGTCTGTATGATTGGGTTAGAATCAGTCACATGTGTAAATCGAAGCTTTTAATTGGTGGTTCATGCCCCAACTTAGTTCCCCCGGATGTGCCGCGACCTTGGGTCAGTTTCCATTCTAGCCAACTTCAGATAAACAGTTTATTTCTATGGTGAAGACCGTTAATAGAAGACATTACAGATATGACAAAAGGAACCTGAACAATAAACGTAAATTAGCTGAACCTATACGATAATGACAATATACCACGGAAAATGGAATTTGGATTCATAAATCAATGAATACTTGCGCTGTGTTGAATGTCTAGTTTGGTCACGACACCATTTGTGAATTATAAGAACGACTAAACCGTTGACACGTAATTTATTGGATAAACCGTTCGTTGTTAAGGCAAATCATATTTAAACGTTCACAAGTGATGATATAAGTGACGCATACAAACAACAGTTCACATGCAGTCCACAATATCATTCTTCTTCCATTTGAATGGCCGTGTCACTTTTTGTCTCTTCTTACTATTCAAATTTTAATTTGATTTTTTGAATGAATGGTTAATTCAATTACTAATGGTGAGTGGTCTGTATGTCACCACACCGGTTCCTTAATATCAAAATTCAATATTTTCATAATCATGGATTCCGACACGATCTGTCAAAAACTGATCTAATTTCAATTAATTGATTGACTCAAATTCCAGCTGAAGCAAATTGATTGCTGATAAAGAAATTTCAGTTTGACATGATTTTCCCCATAATTAAGTTTAAATTATGTCCATATCATGCACAAGATTTGCTCTAATTCCAACTCAGTGGCAGCTCTAGCTGATATATCAGGTCATGCTCATGAAATATTTTGGTATGTGATCAAAACTGCTAGCTACCGATTCGACGAACAAAATTTCAGTCTCATTTCCAGTTTTCATTTAGCCCCTAACTTAGCTGTACGTAACTGAGTAGGACCTAATATCAAAGTAATATGATTAGAGAATAGTAATTGAATCTAATGAAAACTTGAAAAATGCTACAATAAAGTTTGGTTTATTGATACAATACGTTAACTCTGTTTTGGCTTAGAGGGTCGATTTCGTGTGGAGACTAAACCTAAATACCTTATTATGCTGAGCAGTAGCATGATCACTAAAGCCGCCACCGGTGCAACATGAAGCTAATGCTGTGATATTGACCACTTTGTTTGTATCAAACGTTTTATATCGACTTTCATGAACATAAGTTAAGTGAATATCGTTTGTAGCACTTCTTGTCATTTTAATCAGTAATTCCTGTTACAGATAGCAATGAAAGCAGATTTCTTAGCAAGCAGTTATACCGGATAATAGAAAGCAACGCCGAGGGCAATAATTGTGATCTATGTTATACTGATTATCTAAAAATCAAGAACTTATACATGTAGCTTGACCAACTACTAAAACAGCCAGTGTTAGTAGTTACAGACCGCCCCATAAAAAGATGGATCACCCTCCTATTGGCCTCAAACTGATGTGCCTAGTGCATTTATAAGTTGAATTAGATAACAGTTTCAGTGAGAAGCTATATGTTTATGTTTAAACACGGAATTGCTAATGTGCCGAATAGTCCGTATATCAAATAACTCAATACAAAATCAATTCTATGTATTGGCAGTTGTGAAATATATTGATGAGCAATGTAAACAACAAAATGAGTTAAAGACCTGCCACAGTCTTTAATCTAAGATTTTGTCATCCCACGTGGATGGTGAATGACATCACCGACTTACCATGGGATTGATTCTATCAAAGTATCGATGAAATGTTGATCAATTTGGCGAGGACGATGCAAATGTCGTGGAATTTCCTTGTCAGATTCTCATGTCAGACGTAGTGAGGCAGAATCTGACCTGTCAGTGCAATTCCATTGATGTCGCTTATTACAGTGAATCGAAGTTCAATGTTATCGGACAATTCAACTTGAGATGGTATTTGCGGCTTTTGAATCCTGATTCAATCAATCTTCGTCGAATCGTTGACTTGAATGTTGATGAATCAAGAACCGCAGCCATTCTTCTAAGACTGAGTAGGATTAACTTTTACAAGTCAATATTGGCCAGAATGGTGGAAGACCAGAACCTTCAACACGAGAGATCTGAAATTTGTTGTGAGACCACTGATGTACATGTATGAGGTATATTTAGTTTTTACTGGCAGCTCTTAAAGAAGCATAAAAGATATCGCCAAATTTGATTTATTAAAATAATTTACATCGCGAACGCTTTCGAGGCCTCTAGTCATGCGATAACGGCCGTAATGACAATGCGAATAGATACACAGTTACAAATGAATGTCACTCAAGCAAGACAGACAGTGGACACTGGTGTGAATTACGTAGAAATTTTACGCAAATAACACGCACACACACAGCAAAAGGTCACCATGGCAATAAAAGACTATATACAAATCCTTTCTGTATACACAAGGGTGGTGACAGCTTCAAAATGTACAAGGCTTCTAAAATACGAAGGGAAGTAGGGTTGGCAGAGCTACATAAAATGGAAAAATAAGAAGTGAAAGCAAGACCTTTAAAATCATCACAAGTTATAACATGTTTACAAATCGACGAGCTAGGGTCTCGTATACTTCTATGTACATCATTACACAACCAACGAGGCAGGTGCTCCTTTTATTTTTTTTAGGCAGGTGTTCCCAGCCTCCTATCATTACGACCAAAGTAACTGCTTCCACAGTCACATTTGAAATTGTAAATCACATGTGACCGACTGACAAGAGGAATGGGATCCTTAAGAGGACGGACAGGAATACGCTCTGTGACAAAGGAAAAACCTGGCTTAGAACAGGGAAAAGTTTGTCTAACAATAGAAAAAATCTTCTTAGTGACAACGCCAGTGTGGGAATCGCCAGTGAATGGGATTCTAACAAAAATATCTTTGCGCTTAGGCCCAATGACTTCAGTTTGTTCACAGAGGGGGCGATTGTAGCGAAAAATAAAGTGCTCAGGAAAATCATTTTCTTTCAACACATCAAATAACAATGATTCTTCCTTCTCTAACAATGATTCAGAACAAATTATTCTGGCACGATGATACAATGTACGAACCAAGCCAGATTTGTACTTGAGAGGTGCATAACTATGAAAATTAAGTAGAAGGCCTGACCACGTAGGTTTTCTATAGACAGAAGTCAAAGCACAATTACTATCACTACGTGAAACTAGCACATCGAGAAAAGGCAAAGAACCTGCTGATGACTCTAACTCATAGGTAAAACGCAAATTTACATGTACAGAGTTAAAAACTGATAATAAGTGAGAAGATGAAGAAGAACGAGGGAGAAGAATAAAAGTATCGTCAACGTACCGACGATAAAAAATTGTCTGCGATTCAATAGCGTGCTTCAAATGCGTACACTCAAAGAATCCCAAAAATATATTGATCAAAATGATACCCAAAGGGCTGCCTATTGCAATGCCATCTTTTTGAATAAATAATCGTTTGTCAAAAGAAAACTGAACATTTTCTACGCAAAGCGTAATCAAGTCACACAATGTATCAATGGGCACAGGAAGCTGAATAGAATTTTCATTTACAAGTTTTCTTACAATGTCCACTGTTTCACGGATAGGAACATTTGTAAACAAAGAAGACACATCTAAAGACAGCATTTTTACATCGGTCAAGTCAAAATTGCGCACACTGTTTACAAATTCAAACGAATCACGTACACAAAAATCATTCACAAGCTTCTCGACAGGCTTTAACATGTCAGCTAGCCACTGAGCCAATTTGTGTGTCGGCGATCCCAACATTGACAAAATCGGTCGAACAGGGCAGTCATCCTTGTGGATCTTCAGAAGACCGTACAGCCTGGGGATGACTGATCCCATAGGTTTCAGTTCTTTGAACGTAGTATCACTGATATGATTACTTGATAGGAGATTCTTCAGCCTCTCGGTGACTGTACTTTCCAGTTTCTCAGTTTGGTCCACGTTCTTCTTATCCACACAAAACTTGGATTCGTCGCTTAAACACGCTGAAACTTTGTATACCGAAGGATTTGTATACAGTGTATAGTCTTTTATTACCATGGTGACCTTGCATTTTGAAGCTGTCACCACCCTTGTGTATACAAGGGACTATGTACAGAAAGGACTTGTACATAGTCTTTTATTGCCATGGTGACATTACATTTTGAAGCTGTCACCACCCTTGTGTATACAGAAAGGATTTGTATATAGTCTTTTATTGCCATGGTGACCTTTTGCTGTGTGTGTGTGCGTGTCATTTGCGTAAAATTTCTATGTAATTCACAAGAGTCCACTGTCTGTCTTGCTTGAGTGACATTCATTTGTAACTGTGTATCTATTCACATTGTCATTACGGCCGTTATCGCATGACTCGAGGCCTCGAAAGCGCTCGCGATGTAAATTATTTTAATGAATCAAATTTGGCGATATCTTTTATTTTTAAATGCATAAATTACAAGAACTGCTTTAATGTATTGAAACGTCGCCTTCCAATAGCAACAGTCAAGGGCTTGGACAAGCTTTTGACGGTTAGATGTCAAATTCTTCGAGTCACGTTCCGCATCAACCTGTTGGAGCAGTGCATCACTCAAGCAATTTTGCCCAAATACTTACTCCACAAGAGAATGTTCAGTTTTCTTTTGACAAACGATTATTTATTCAAAAAGATGGCATTGCAATAGGCAGCCCTTTGGGTATCATTTTGATCAATATATTTTTGGGATTCTTTGAGTGTACGCATTTGAAGCACGCTATTGAATCGCAGACAATTTTTTATCGTCGGTACGTTGACGATACTTTTATTCTTCTCCCTCGTTCTTCTTCATCTTCTCACTTATTATCAGTTTTTAACTCTGTACATGTAAATTTGCGTTTTACCTATGAGTTAGAGTCATCAGCAGGTTCTTTGCCTTTTCTCGATGTGCTAGTTTCACGTAGTGATAGTAATTGTGCTTTGACTTCTGTCTATAGAAAACCTACGTGGTCAGGCCTTCTACTTAATTTTCATAGTTATGCACCTCTCAAGTACAAATCTGGCTTGGTTCGTACATTGTATCATCGTGCCAGAATAATTTGTTCTGAATCATTGTTAGAGAAGGAAGAATCATTGTTATTTGATGTGTTGAAAGAAAATGATTTTCCTGAGCACTTTATTTTTCGCTACAATCGCCCCCTCTGTGAACAAACTGAAGTCATTGGGCCTAAGCGCAAAGATATTTTTGTTAGAATCCCATTCACTGGCGATTCCCACACTGGCGTTGTCACCAAGAAGATTTTTTCTATTGTTAGACAAACTTTTCCCTGTTCTAAGCCAGGTTTTTCCTTTGTCACAGAGCGTATTCCTGTCCGTCCTCTTAAGGATCCCATTCCTCTTGTCAGTCGGTCACATGTGATTTACAATTTCAAATGTGACTGTGGAAGCAGTTACTTTGGTCGTAATGATAGGAGGCTGGGAACACCTGCCTAAAAAAAATAAAAGGAGCACCTGCCTCGTTGGTTGTGTAATGATGTACATAGAAGTATACGAGACCCTAGCTCGTCGATTTGTAAACATGTTATAACTTGTGATGATTTTAAAGGTCTTGCTTTCACTTCTTATTTTTCCATTTTATGTAGCTCTGCCAACCCTACTTCCCTTCGTATTTTAGAAGCCTTGTACATTTTGAAGCTGTCACCACCCTTGTGTATACAGAAAGGATTTGTATATAGTCTTTTATTGCCATGGTGACCTTTTGCTGTGTGTGTGCGTGTTATTTGCGTAAAATTTCTATGTAATTCACAAGAGTCCACTGTCTGTCTTGCTTGAGTGACATTCATTTGTAACTGTGTATCTATTCACATTGTCATTACGGCCGTTATCGCATGACTAGAGGCCTCGAAAGCGTTCGCGATGTAAATTATTTTAATAAATCAAATTTGGCGATATCTTTTATTTTTAAATGCATAAATTACAAGAACTGCTTTAATGTCTTAAAGAAACGTCCTAATTCAAGGAAAGCAGCCATTCTAACTTTCATGAATCTTGTTTCTTTCTCGTACATAGAAATTCTAATGTACACTGCCATGCTGTCCCTGTATTCTATTCATTGGTAATGGCCAGCATCAAGCATCCATGATGTAACGAAGCAGAAGTCCTGAGACAAGCTGTCTAATCAATTAATGACAAAGATTGTATTTTTGGTGTCTAACTCTTCTTAATGCTCAGTGCACACTTCACATTGACCGATTTTCAAGACTCTCTCTTTGTTTGGTAGCCATTGATTATAAACACTTTTTTGAAAACAATGAGAGGAAGTGCTTTATTCATTTTGAAATATGACTTATCCAATGCACTTTGAATAAAAAACTTGGTACGCATCATTAGTGTTGTTCAATCTGCAATATTATAACGACAAACATTTGCTGCCTATAATTGAAGAATCAGACAAAATTTTTATACATTCCAAATTTTAGAGAACATTTCGCCGGTTCTTCTCAAGGTGAACACCGGAGTGAATGACATGTAATGTTGACAGCAGAATTGCAAGCATGAACGCAGATAGCATACAGACATGGAGCATCTCGTGACATAGATAGTCGACATCACATGATCAATGAAAAATACTTTCTACTGAAAGGTTTATAGTATAAAATGTTTTTTTTAATTTACAAACAGAAAAATTAATGGAGGCAAATAAAAATAATAATGATAATAACAATAAAATGAAATAAATAAAGATATATTTATTTAAATAAAGAAATAAAGCATGGAAAGAGTAACAAAAATACAAATAAAGGAAAAAGCTACCTGGGCAAAATAAAAGTAAGTTCACAGCTGTCTCTTTCTGCACGCATATGTCTGGTTGCACTTTATGTATGATCAGAGCTTCAGTGACTGCAAAGTGTCCACTTCCTTGACATCTTCTTAATATCTTCAAGCACGATCTTGGCGGTCGACCAGGTGCACAACTCAAAAAATGATGAGTGATGTTGCTTGCTGCTCTCCTGCTTTGCCACTTCTCGAGCCAGCGTGGAATGTGCTCAGCGTTCCGTTGGGACAAATGATTATGTTTGATTTTGTTCCAATTACAGCATCTCATGATGATAAGTGAACATTTTCGAAGTGAATGGAGAAGAATGACGTCATTCCAGTACCGATGAGTGAATAATTGACGACAGTCGATAACTAAGATTACTGCACTTGAAATCGGGGCAAATAGGAGAGAATTTTACATCAAAGAATTGGCTCCCACATTTGCTATCTAATGTATGTCATCTTGATCTTCACGAAAACTGTGACCGCATAAGAGAATGATAAAATGTATATATTTGGTCTATTCATTAGTGAACACTGTGGTATGCAATATTTTCAAATGGATAGCTGCAGCGAAAATATGCAATAAGAAGAGCATGAATGTATAAGAAGCTTTATCTCAAGACCAACGGATTATCTGCATAAATGCGACACAAGATCAACAAAGATTGTGGAAACCTGTGCAATCCTTGCCCTTGGAAACGAGCGCAGATTTTATTTATTTACTTATTTATGAACGAATTCGCTTACAAAACCAAGCATTATGTCTATAGAGCCTTCAAGACCTGAGTACAAATTACAATGACGTACAACAAATTGTAAAGAGCGGTCACATAAAAAGCTTTTCATGTCTCGCTTGAAGGTGTTGAGGGAGTTAGAGTTCTGTATGGAAGAAGGGAGGGAGTTCCACACTCGAGGGGCCTGAGACGCGAATGCCCGACCTCCAAATGTCTTTCTGGTAGTCAGGGGTACCTGCAAGGATAACCCAGGCGAAGAGCGAAGGCGTGAACGACAAGGTAGATTGGCAGTGAACTGCAGAAGATCAGACAAGTAGTCGGGACAAACTTGTTGTAAACACTTGAAAACCCACGTGGCCAACCTGTAGTCAATTCTGCTCTCAACCGGAATCCAATGGAGATCGCGCATAAGATGAAAGATGTGGTCATGTTTTGATTTCATGTAAACCAGGCTCACAGAAGATTGAATGATATGCCGTAGTCGGTTCAGACTTACTTTGGGCAGACCACCCAAGCACGAAACACAATAATCTAGCTTGGGAAAGATGAGGCTTGGATTGAGAGTTTTCGCCAGTGAAAATGAGATCGATCCACGAACCGACCTTACCTGCCGCAGCGTCGAAAAGCATAAGACAGTATGGGAGACGTGTTTGTTGAAGGTAAAGTGAGAGTCAATTATCACTCCAAGATATCGTAGGGAAGAGACTGGCGTCAAAAGGTGACCACAAACAACGACAGGTTCAGATGGAACGGTGGCTTTACGCTTTTTGGCCGAGCACCACATGACGGGGGATTTATTAACATTGAGCTTTAAATGGTTTGAGTTCAACCACTCCTTGACAGTGTTGGTACAGGCGGTCATGACAGCGCAAAGGTGACTTGTATCATCCGGTCGGCAAGATCCATACATCATGATGCCATCAACATACATATGTATACGGAGGCCCTGCTGCTCCACCAGATGTGCAATGCTGGATGTGTATAACGTGAAAAGCAGTGGTCCCAAGACGGATCCTTGTGGAACGCCGGCTAAGACTGGAATAAAAGACTACGACTTGGCTGTAGATTTCATGAACTGCGAATGACCTTGCAAGAAAGAGGAAAAACATTGCAAGGTGGAGCCAGATATGCAAAAACTGAGGAGAGGCGTTTTAGTAAGGTCGGGTGGTGAACGCAGTCAAATGCAGATGATAAATCGAGCGAGGAGAGAAGAGTCAGGTTACCATTATCCATGTCTGTGTGAACATAGTTCAGAAGGTGGGGCAATACATTCTCGGTTGAGTGATGGAGTCGTTAGGGGGACTGGGTTGCTGGTAGGAGGTTGTGAGCTGTTAGATGACGGCGAACTTGGGAAGCAATAGTTTTTAATATTACTTAAAACAGTGAGATAAAAAATATGATTTGGACATTGAAGTCAAATATTTGTTTTTTTAATTTCGGATTCGTAAATTCCCTTTTATTGAGTGCAACTGGACATGGTTTGTGATGCACACGTTTGCCGTCATTGCATTTAGATATTCAATTCAAAATTCTCTACGGATATCTTGTATATCGAGCCACAAAATGAAAACCCTCGCGTTGCTTTCTATACTTTCTTTATCTAAATACATTTTTTTAATTCATTTCAATTTACTATTATCATTATGATTTTATTTGCCTTTATTAATTTTTCTGTTTGTAAATATACTGCCTGACAGAAAAAAACTTGGTAAAGACAATTAACTGAAAATCAATGACAACTGTAAAATTTCTAAGTCGATTCCACGCTCAAACAAATTTCTATGTGCATTTTCTAGCAAAGCCATATGAAAATATCGTTCATCCTTTTAGCACTGGATCAACTATTGTATAAGTTTTAACATCGTATAATTGAAATTTCGCTGTCTTTTGAACATAAATAGCAACTGCAGGGTGAAGCACCAACATGAATTCGTGAAATCTATGGCTGTTGGAATGATTCTTTGTGGCAGCATCATGTGCAATGTTAGTAAAAAAGTAAAAAAGTCCAAGAGTAAAAAATCGCTTAATAGCTCGATTTTTTCGACAGCAGAAATCACAGTCTAGGCCTACTCAAAAATATCAAAAGCGGCACTTATTGCTATTTGCATTCAAACTCATCATATACATCTCAGTCATTTCAAAAAATTCCCCTGTTGTCAGTTGTTATTATCTTTCACATGATTATTTAAATTAATTCATTGATTAATTAAATCAATGATTTCATTGATGTTTTAAATGTCGTCATGGTGAAATTTGAAGACGGATGTGGAGACGGAGTAGGTTTGTTTATTTCAACTCTGATGGCCAGCCAGCAGTTGTAAAATGCACGCTTACTTGTTATGTAAACTATTTGCGTACAACAACAAGCAACTCGGGATTTGCTACTTTCATTCATTTTGTTAACTCAGAAGTTTTTATATTTTAGCCCCGCTTGCATTGTGTTGCCATTTCTTACTGTAATAAATTTACAGAGTCTCCTGGAAGCCACAAGTCTAATATTTTAACATCTTCAGTTCGAATCTTCGCAGAATAGAAAGTAATAGATAAAGTTTCTTGTCCTGTCGAGTAAGACGAGTTGTGCATACATGTTTGCTCGGATTTTTTAAATTTTGATTTATAACCTCTGATTTTTTATTATTTTTCAAAGAATTCTTTCACAGAGCAATTGTACATGTGAAGTCGCATGTCAAATCTATAACCTATTTAATCCAATCTACAAATTTATATTTATGATCAATTGAATAGTAGCCTAAGCTCGGAATATTTGACGATTTATCTGTGATTTCCATATATCCACAAGACATAACCGGAAGCATGAATTTCTTTGAATTCCATTTGTCTTCTATAGAAGACATTGTATGCAATTCTTCACGTTTGATTTTTGAGAAAAATACAAATTAAAAATGTACATGTACTTCTATTATATATAATATACGATTGTTACATCATGGGTCACATTTCATGTCATACTCCTTTTCACAATCTGTCATTTTTACCCAACAATCAATCTAATTATCAAAATTTCAAGCAGCTGCATGTTTGGCAGATATCATCAATTTTTCCATGTTCAAGAAGTACATATACCCGTACACAAAATATGATCAGAGATTTTACTGCAGGAGCACTTAGTGAAATCAGTCTTTTTCCTAGAAGAAATCCAGAATAAGATTTTAATTTATCCTACAAGTATGCTATAGTGCTACAATGTTTAGAGCCATGATTTTCATGCGCATTATAAACGGACAATTGAACGTTTTGTTGTACTAATTTTCCATGTTGTTCATTGACTAAAGTAGTGTTTGCAGTTTAAGTATTGAATATTTTGCCATTTTCGATTATATTGCCCAGCCACTTATATCATGTTAATATGATAATTTAATTTGAAACCAAAAGTTTTACAACTAAAGACTTACATCAAAATATCAAACAATATCTCAATTTCAAGATCGAATTGTTTAGCACATCGAATTTAATATAAACCAAATATCAGCGCTCAACAAAAGACCTTCTAGTCGTCCTTTAGAACACGAATTCAATAGCAAATCGGCAAGTTGAAGTCACAAACCAGTTATTTCAAATATACTTCTCTATCTTGAAATTTACAATCATCTCACATAAAGGCTGATTTTGAGGTGGTTACCAGTCATTTACAAATCGTCTATCTCGCATATTGATTGAACATGTATAACATCTGCATGACAGAAATGGAGATTACAGTATTGCTTGTTCCAATACATGCATTTTTGAGTGGATCATGAATTCAGGTTACAGAAGAACAGTTACTCGTAAGTGATTAATAGAGTTATTTTGTAGATTAATTCAGGTATCGAAAGATAAATGTTGAATCTTGAATCTTCGCTGATGTGTCATTGGCTGCGAGAAGAACACGTACAGATTTATCAAATTATGCTTTAGTTCAAGCACACTTTGAAGAAAGGAGGAAAACAAGGGTTCTATGTAATTAGTTGGCAAATAGAAACCAATTCTTCGTTATTCCACGACATATTCTGAAAGACATCTATTCTAATTTAGCTCACGCAAACGTGAATTTAGTTGGAAAAAATTCCAATAAGTAATTTTCAAAGCACAAATGCACTTTCTTTAGTAAAGCGAAATGCAACAATCTTGCAATAAATCGTCTAGCGCTTTTATGAAATGAAAAATAAGCTTATTCTATAGGCCATAGCGCCCTTTTTACTGCATTTAACTTTAAAGATCACCATACATGACAGTTAGATCTAATCAATTAGAATTATTAGAATTTTGGCGCTTCAGATTGCAATGAAAATGTTTGTCTGGTTTCTATTTCACCATTGAATGCAGGTTTACAAACATCAGTGTAGAATTTCACGATCAATCTCACATACAGCTTGTTTGGCTAAGTTGTGCATTCACTGTAGGATGACCATTAACGGTCAGCAATCTTTGTACAGATGGAGCCGTTTCTTGAATTCCATGACGACCTGCACCGGGGGATGCCATCCGCAACATGGTGACGACATTAGTTGAATCTCGCGAGACCGTACGAGGTCCCAGGTTCCTACCACACTGGTGATTGGATGCTCGACAAAGAGCTACATTCTGAAACGCACGTCGGAATTTGACTGACATGATATTGTAGAGTAATGGGTTGACAATAGTATTGGCGTAGAAGAAAAGGCCCGAAATGAGGTAAAGAATGTCATGGTCTCTCAACAAAGATGATGTCCAATCTTCATTCGGAATGACGTTTACCATTACCCTCTCAGCGTGAAACGGAGCGTAACAAATGAAAAACCCAACAACCACCGAAACTGAAAGGAAAAGGCATTTTGGTCAATGTAACCGTCACATCGCACACACAGAAAATCTGGCATTTATAGGTTACCTTCATTCCATGTTTTCACATTTGTCTGATATCTGATTACCCTTTCACTGGAATTTAGTTTGCTCTACTGTACGCCTAACGTAAATCTATACGTCAAGATCAGGCTTGCCATGGGAATGAGAATTCCCATGGGATGGGATTCGGGTTTCAGTTCATGGGAATTCCCATGGAAAATAGTGAATATTATTGTTTTAATGTGGTCCTTCTTAGATCTGTTTAGGCAGTGAAGTTCTTTATTAAAGTAATTTATTCTCTCACGGAAACAACCAGTCAAAGTTAATCACCTCATTTTCGGTTTGATTGGTTGCAGTTGGAGACATCGTGCTCGATGGTTAGAAGCCGATGCAAGTGCAGACTAGCTGGAACCTACTGTTGTTTCCGTGCTTTGCTTGCAAAGTATTCTTTCCTCCTGATTGGCGCCTGACGCTGACTCAGTATGACAACACTCAATATATGGAATAATATATTATAATTTGCGTTAATATACGGAACTCTGCTGTCTGTCACTTCAACCCCGTCTGGGGTACGGGCTCCTCCGCTGCGATGTCGTCGTACAAGTTTTTCGATATAGACAAAAATTTTGATTAGGCCTACATTTACTCATGAACTGTGCACGTAGGGCCCAAATAAGAATTCACAATAATCATTTCTTTGTTAGAAGACTTGCGTCTACTTGACCTAACCCCACAAATAGTTTATGATAACTAGCTAAGATAGGCCTACACTTAACCACTGCGATTGCTAGGCCCACGTACTTACAGTATTAAGTTCTAATAGACATTTAAGTCCCAAAGAAGAGCACCATATTAATATTTATGAAAAATAATAAGCTATGGGAATTATTGCGAAATCCCGTGGGAATGGGAATTCCTACATGAATTCTGTGGAAATGGGATGGGAATTGGAATTCAAAATTAATTTCCACGGCAAGCCTGGTCAAGATTCATCAATTCAAGATAACTATTAATTCATCATTCATTCAAGATAACTACTATTCTTGCTGACGTAAAAATTTTCTCGGGAGAGAAAACGGATATTTCTACTGATTCATTACGGTCCTCCCACAATCAGACATCCCTCTCAGTGGCGTAGCTGAGGGGGAGACAAGGAGGACATTCCCCCCTTCAAATGGAATCTTAGCGGGGGACAATCTTTGTGTTTTATCCGGGGGTATATTTACACCATTCTATGTCGAATTATCAATTTAGTAATGTGAGAATCTGAAATCTTATACAGTAGCGCGCTTGGTTAATTTTCGCATGTCCCCGGTTGCACAACGGTCGCAAGAGATGTTAATTGCTTCAAGAGTTGTTCATGTTCAAGAGATGTTCGTCTCGATATGGCTTTTAGTCAGGACATGACACGATTTTGCGGCACCAACAAGTAGAGGCCATTCATGACTGGGTATATAAACTCCTGTTCTATTTCGCTTTTGCTTCCAATTACACGTGTATCGAATGATGAGCCACTTATATTAAGTCAATTGTTAGAGCTTAGACTTCATTTTACGCTTGTGGCCATAGAGTAAATATATTAGGTAGAGTGGTAACTACGCACTTATTAAATCCCCAATGTGTATACACTTTCGATTTTGTTAAATGAACTCAAGGGAGATACAGTCGGAATTGTTTCCAAATGTGAGGTGTACACATTTATGCAGCTTTGAAGAAATTACAACGGAATCGACTGATCATGATAGTATAAAGCAGATGGAAATGATATAATTTTTCAGATCGTCCGTGTCATGACAGCCTTGGAGAGGTAATGTTTGTTAATCTAGCAATTCAATGACCTGTTACTGCCTTCATGCTGAACCTCAGGAGAATCTTCTTAAGTGTGATCATTTCATAAGCAACCTGCCATTGGTACAGCAAAATAACAGAGTCAAAGACAATGATTTCAATTAACTTTGAAAGATGTAATTGGGTCCATATTACCATTCAGATTCAAGAAGTGAAACATGAATTTAGTGAATCATAAATTCAGGCCGGTGAAAATTGAATTAGAAACTTGAAATTTCAGCCAAGGAAGCTCGAATAATATCACGACTTTTTCATGAATAGCTTCATTATAATGCTGATCATGAAATTCCCTTGATAATCAGATTAATTTCCGCTTAGTTAGGATGCTTATCAGCAAACATTCATTCCTTTTGATATCCAACTTGTTTCATACTACTTATTTAGGAGAGTCCTCTCGGTAGTATATAAATTGGCGAAATTTTGACATTTTTCAAAAGTGCTCAAATAATTTTTTGGACCACGGGAACGTGATCTCCGCAAAAAACTGAATCTTTTGATATAAAAATTTTCACTGTATACAGATACTTTTTTGAGTCGATACTCTACCTATGTATCCCTACTCTATGCTTGTGGCTGTCATCGATAATCTTGTACATATATATATATATATAGTTTTATGAAGAAAAAACCATCCAATTCGATACTCCGAGTTTCATGCGTCTCATATATATATATATATATATGAAACATGTATTGCAGAAAAGCAAATCGCAATCAATTTTAGATAACTTAAGGTAATATTTTTCAAATGATCGATAATTGCTTTTCTGCAATACATGTTTCAAAAATAATTTGCTGCCTAAATTTACGAATATATATATATACAATGTACAGTACAATGTACATTTGTAACTTTTTACCAATGTATGCAAAATATCTATTGTAGTTGTACATAAACATGCTTTAAAGCATAATGTTTTCAAAAAGATCTAAAGGCTACAACTGAAGATATTACATATATATAAACTTGTATATACTGTATGATTCTATGTTGATCGTGTATCATGAATGATCAATAAAAAACAAAATCAGATCATAATCAAATCAGATATAAATGAATATTAGGGCTTCTTTTGAGTTACAAATTATTAAGTATAGGCTTATATTAATTAAGCCACATTTATTGTCCTCCGGAAATGAAATCCTGGCTACGCGACTGGTCCCTCTCATACAATATTTTGTAGACTTTTTAAACTATAATTGAGATCACAATAATTGATGAGCATGATATAGAAGCTGATATCGTTGATACTGATAGACACCTTGATGTTTCGCTTAAAGCGACAGCTGATCAACAAGCGAGTCAATTACGCTATCATGGCATGCTAGAGAAACCAATGCGAAGGTTCAGAATGCTGGCAAGATATTAGCTCATGATTAAGTAAACCAATGAATAGCATGTCATTGACATAACAGCTGCAGTGGCGGGTGCAGTTAATCGATTATTTTCGATCTATCGTGTGACGGAATCAATCTCGCGATTTTCGATTAAAGTTTGACAGGTGTTTCATTTCACACATCAAAACAGCGTTTGAGGTTTTCAACCCATTTAATATGTTGTTCAATCAAAAATAAGCGATGCCAAAGGCTGGGACAAAAAATTAAAAGCAAAACTTAAAACTATAAAGAAACATGTTGTTGATGTCTCTTCTTTACTTCCAGACTAAGATATCCGAGTCGGGACAATATGTAGATATCCGCTCTCACGTTCGTCCATGTGACCAGCTTTTCTATTTGTTCCACTGAACCCATTAAATTGCCAAAAGTCTCCTTGACCCCGCCAGAGACTTCAACAGCTTAGTGGAATGCATGGAGGCCGTAGAAAGAAGAAATTTCAGTCATGACTAAAAGCGCATACACAGAAGTAATTCAAACCTCACTTTACGACTACTCTTATGCATGCAGTTTTCAGCTCTGCTGATCGATTATTTTTTCAAACCTATTTAATCCGGTATGAGGTGAAAGCTAGAGATGTAGAGAAATCAAATGCGGTACTTTAGTTTTCTAGACGTATTATTTTCAATATTTGTAATAAACGGAAAATGTATGCACAATTTCAGAAAAGTAGGGTAGCGCACCGGTAATTTAACGTTGAAGCGCTAAGTTACGTCAGTTGTTTCAGCATTCAGCAACAGTAAATTGAATTATGTCCATAGCAGCGAAAAGGTCAAAATTTGACAATCGCCACATAAATTCAGATATACATAGATGAAGTCATTTCCTACAGCTATACACATATTAAATGCTTGTTGAATTTGTGTATTTTAAAGTAAGCTGATACTTCTGAATTTACGGCATTGCTGCACTTCAAGTTATCGCTCCTAATTTAAAAAGTATTCATCCGATTTGCCCAAAATTTGGTATGTAGCTAGAAAATATCCTCACTTACGTGTGATTAAAGTTCTGTGACGACTGATTCTCTAGGGTTTTTAAACAAATTTGAAAACGTGGAGGAGAGATGACGCATAAGTACCGTTTTAGATTTATGTTCTTCATTTGTGACATGAGTCTCATTCGCTTGACGATGACTGGCTGTCCCGGTCGAAAGGTCTCGCCTAAGTAGACATTTTTACCGCAATATCACGGTTTTCGGCTTCCGTCTAATAGAAAATAATCAATCAAGCCGATTATTTGGCGGAAAATGGAAGTACGTATTTCTAATCCTGGCATTCGTTGAATGAAGAATGCAAGTGTCAATTTCAGGTCAGATGGGAGTGAGACCGCAACTGGTCAGCCAACTGAAGTAAAGTGATTGTACGAGTAGTTAGCACTAGTTAGCAACAACAACATGTTTAGGATAAAATTAGACAGCATTGAACGTAGGATTGGAACTTATTACGCCGTAGCACTAGTTAAGTGTTAATGCCGATATCAGGCGCATATGTGCTGTGAAATTAACTGATATTTGTTGGCAACGTCCAGATATAAATTCGAATGTACAGCACTCGAATTTTAATTAGCACAAGTAATCAAACCAAAGACAAAACGTTGGTTTATTTTGGATAGCTTTATAATATAAATTTCGTTTGAAGACCTTTTGTGAATTGACACAGTCTACAATATTCCAATCGATAAAATCAAATCTACGTTTGCCTAATTCAGTGTACGTTGGCCTAAATGTTTTCATTTGCATCTGAATGTTTCTTGTTGCTTTCCATTTTTCTGTTGTGAATATAGTTTTATTTTTCAGTGATTTGCCGCACCCGAGGAACTGTTGTGTTAATTGCTCAATATATTCAAATGCAATTAATACAAAGTATCTGTAGCTTAAGGCAGGAGCATCATCCATCATTCTTTCCTTATTTGCATCAGACCGGTCACTAACTGACAATCAATCATTTAAGTGATATATCGATATTTTAGTGGATCGAAATCTAAAGCTGATCAATGAAAGTATGCACAACTGGTTATCAGAAAAGATGAAGTATTTGTAGATTCGAGACAAAAATTACAATGTGCTCAGTGGGCAAAAGTTGGCAAATGCATTAAGATAGGAAAACAATCATATAGCGCCCACATCAATGTGTAGATAAATGAGTGGTCTACAGTCGTCTATTAAGTACCTTAACAATCAATTAATTTCCATGCCAAATCAACTCTGACATTCTAACCATTGAAATGGATCTTCATCTATATTTTTGTCTTCCAAGCGTCTACGGATGTAATTTTTCGCTGATTCATAGTTTTGACATAGCTATTCAGTCCCTTCCATTTCATATTTCAATACTCTTCTGTTATCAATTGAGATATCAAATAAAACTGCTTATAAGAGCTGGCGAATAAGTAATACCATAGATGTCCCCACAAATCATGCTTTGATTGCATACTTCCATTATATACTTACTTTGATCCTACGTGTGACTTTCCAGCAAAGTACAACATCTTTCTAGCACAATGAGAAAGGGCGTGTACATTGCTTGCATCTGAGTAGAAGATTACTGTGGCATTACCGGCTCTGCGCCCGGTGGACCTTGGCTCAAACATTGGTCGGGTCAAACCTAAGGTTTTGAAAATAGGTGCGATCTGCATTCTCGATAAACACGCAGCACTGAAGAATGAAAGTTGGATAAATCAAACTCGACCACGTGGAACAGGTGCACTTGCCTAATGTGCATCCGAGTAGACTACAAGGGAGACTTATGAAATAATATATAGTTTTATAGTTTTATCTATATCTCTCGCATTTCAATCTAACACCTCTTTGTTGTTAAAAAGGATATCTAATGTTCATGAAGATATATTACCTTTCAAATGACAACCTAAATCGTCGGCGCGTAGCGCCAGACGATTTAGGCTGATCATTTGAAAGGTAATATATGCATTGTTACTGAACCGAAAATCTGACATCAAAAATCCAAGATTTTGATCTGCAAAAGACTCAAATCTATGATAATTTTCTACATAGCCCATACAGCTCAGAACATTGAATATGTAAAGCTTGAGATATCTACGAGTCCAAATTGTGAGCCACAGGAATCACTTCAATGTCATTTTCACTGGGAATGCGAAGATTGATGGTGAAATGCTCCTACCTCAATGGCATTACATAGCAAATTTGACGGCCTTAATTATGCAATGAAGGCCGTCTAATTTGGATTTGGAGATATCCAATCTCCATGAACGACTTTCATAGAAAAATGACATGTGAAATATCGGCGGACAACCCTTTACTCAGTAACAATGACATTTTCTATGCAGATGGAAAAATTCACATACTCGTTGGCTAGTTCCACAGTAATTGGGCAAATCTTGCAGGTCACAGACAAATTTGGAATCTCCTCGGAAATTATGGTGTCCCCCAAGAATTTAAATTGGTCTATGACCTGCAGGAGTTACCCAAGCGACCTTAAGCTCTGAAATCACGGACGTAGGCTCCTGGAGGTTCCAATGGTGACATTAGCTTTCACCAACTCGCTCATGTTACTCTAATTAACAGCTAAAATTTGAATTCCACCTTTTTTCAATAATTAGATTCAGTATCTGATGGAAATGGATTGTCCCGTGTGGGAAAGGAGGCCCGGATAAAATGGGTTAATTTGGTCGCAAAGAAAAAAGACATTGAAGTCAGCGCATAAGGCAATTTAATTGTGTCTTACAGTCTAAGCAGAAGACATCCAGAAAAAATAATTGCCTTTTTCGCTGCTTTACTAATCGTAACTGTGACGTCGTGAATCCATCCGATATTATAAGACAATTTCTGTGACATTTATCTGCTATTTTAGCTGTCTTCAAGACTCTAATTTGAAATGCAATTCAAAATGAAAATCAGGGGGAAATTAAACAAATTGAACTATTTGTCTCGCTGTTTTATTGCAATTTGTTTAATTCCACCTGATTTTCATTTTGAATTACATTTCTTCACTTTTATGACAATAACGATCCCTTGAGTTATGTGCATAATCTTGGAACAAAAAATTGGGCGCGGCACCATCACCCATGTCTACCCAAGCCTTGGATAGAATACCCAATGAAAAACCCAAAACTGAAATGAATGCAGCTACTTACGGAATGACTCAAACAACACTGTCACCCGTCATGCTAATTGATTTACACTTGGTGAAACTCAGCATAAATGTAATTAAAGATGTAAAATGCAAGTAAATCTTATTTTGGCTCTAGCACAAACCACAGAGCGCAGTCAAACACATATAAAACAGGACTATCCAACTTGATTTAACCTCATTCAGTATTGCTAAAAATGTAGGCTTTTGATGATAATGATACAGAAGCCAACGGTCTATTGATATTTTTGGAAATGTTTCAATGATCCCGTGTGATGCATGTGTTAACAGTAGATGCTCTTCTATTATCCAAGAAAAAATTGGAAATGACTGCTTGCATAATTATACGTTGATTTATTCTGTTTTTCCAACTATTATAATGTTATGTAACTACCACGAGACTCATCAGTTGTGGGTAGGTTTGAACCAGCGACGTTGGATCTAGAGGACGTGCACAAGGCCACCGGACCATCTGTTGAGAGCGTAAATTAGCCAGGAAGGCACTGCTTTAACGCAGGTACGTGGAGGGCGGATTGCATTCTGCGTCTGACTTAATGCCGCATCCGAGATTGAGGCGCTTCACGCATGAGGCCCAACAGGCTGAAACATGTCTCGTGGTGGTTACATCTATTGAGATTTGATAAATTTATCAATTGCCAGGTTACTTGTATGATACATTTAATTGTCAAATGTCCGATGTTACAGATGCTAACTACAGTCTCAAACACAGAATTAGATTCATCTGCGCGCGCTTCGGTTTCCTAGAAAGGAAAAATTGTATGTAACCTTAATATCGAAATGGCACATCACAGAATTAGACAACTTGCTCCTTCCCGAATGGATAATTCGTGAATCGCTTGCTATTGGAAATGGCAAGCACTAAGCTGTCAGCAGAGGACACCAGAGCCAGTGAGAGATGCGTGCGTGCTGTGATATCACTTCACACACACCAAAACAAACATCGATACCTGGCTTCGATTCAATGTATGCACTATTCAGTGGGTAGTGCCGAGAAGAAGATGTGAAATCATCAAGTGAACTAATTTTCGTACGCCTGCTACTTTCTTTATTAATGATCGGAAGGGCCAACATTATGTAGAAAACTTGTGCGCAATGATCTGAATTCTTCGAATCTGAAAGAATTTTGGCAATCGAAGCATTTTGCTGGAACTCACATTAATTCGCAAGCGACGCACGACTTTTTTCCTATCTCTGTAAGGTATAAAGAATTCCTTTTTGCCCACTTAATAGGTTCCTCTATGTGCTTGCGATTTCATATTAATCACACTTCTAGCAAATCGTAGCAGATAAACAAAATATCTAATTCTGTGGTCTCGAATGAAGTCGCAAGTGCAATATTGAAATCGCTGATTTATTGACATGACATTTGAGGATTACATTTTGAATATCTTAGAAGCAATCCACATCCCTCGTCAGGAGCCGCCCTTGAATACAAAAATCTTTAAAAATGGCTCCTGATTCACATTTAAAGTATGGTTCAGCTTTTTGCTTTCCACCTGCTCTTTTGCATTTGGTATTGTTGCTTGCTTTATATGCAACTTACTGAGCGGTATTTGTTAAAATGCATATTCTAGAATTTTACTTGAACTTGTTAACCCTCCTTTTATTAAAGGCATCTAACGAAACAAAGAATAATTCAATTCACTCAAAGATGTTGGATATTCTCTCAGAAAACAGATCAAATGCTGGGATTAATTATCTTCCTTGACAGTTGGACAGAGATTCATTTGCTGCCCTTCCGTTTACCTGTGACTTGTCATCGCTCAATCTATTCTCCAGGCACCATCTCCTCCAGACAGCTATCATCCTTCGTTCATGTGCAGTGACTCTCGTCTCTAGAGAATCAAAATTCATCTTTTTACACTCAAAACATCAACCGAAAAAAGTGACAAATGAACAAAGTCGAATTTTGGAGACCGCAAGAAAAAACCACAGCGCTAGTTTGGAATCGGGAATATCAAACAACCTCCATATGCTCAAAGGAATAGCATTTGAGGTCAGGACGCGTTGGTGTCGGAGTAAGTTGCTTGAGGCACTTTTTCATTTCCAGTCAAGCAGTCGTGAATGTAAACGCAGAGACAAATTTGGAAAACGTGAATGCGTCTGACTTTGAATGAAATATGAATGTATTTTGATGTGTTTGACAAACATAAATAATACAACATTGGCCTCCGGAAACCGTAAAGGTTGTCTCCTAATCCTTTCATGTTGAAGATGATTAAGATGCTCTCAATTTAGATTTCTACACAATTCAAGTGAACCCGTCAAGGAGCGTGAAATTATTGCCAGAAATAAATATTCATCAACAAGACAAGCCGAATCAGAATGAATAAATGATGAGAGTTCTACTAATTCCGATAACTTCCACTGGGAAAAACAGAAAACGATGAAATCATATTAGAGAATGTTGATTTAAAGTCAACTAAATAGAGTCTACAAAAAACATTTGCTGAAGAAACTCTGAAAATAACATGAAATGTACCTGATCAGAATAACTAAAACCTCTAATAAAACGCCACCTCCAATAGATCACCTCATCTGATAAACCGCCACCCTGACATGTGCCAAAAAATGCAACTCTGGAAATACTATTTTGAAAACATACGTACGTGTATATGTAAAGTATACAACTACATGTAATAGTTGGTAGCATATAATTAACTAATTGCAATCATTTATTACTGCGCAAGTGATGCGCTATAAAGTCGATTCTGTTTTGTATTGTGTTCACGCCTTCTTCCCTTCGAGTAATTATCTGCCAACAAGCAACATCATTATTGCAATCTGTTTCTTTGTGATTTAAGTCACAGTTTACCAGTGGTGCTTTCAACCTTAATTTAGTTACCGGGTAAGGATATATAAAGGTTGGTTGGTAAAGGGTCAATCGCATATTGAAGCCGATTTTAGTAAAATGTATATTCACCATTTACTGTCTTAATTAAGTTTGCCATGCAGCGCTATGACAACGCTAAGTTTGCGTTCAAATTTGCTATTCGAGCGATAATAAAGTGCAAGTAAATGGCTTTTATAGCCAACATTTCATCTGATGCCAGGAATTATCATCAGACTTAGTTCACATCTCTCAACTTCAACGCTGATCCCTATTTACCCTATTTAACACGTAGCCATACAAAGTTAACGAAGACGACGTCAACGACGTTATCGAAGATAAAATGCTTTGTAAAATTTTGTTTCTTTTATCATTAAAATGTTCAACTGCAATTTCAATTTAAGAAATGTACTGTATCATCATTTAAAACTGAATACTCCAAATTCCTGTCTAATCGGTGAATTTAGAATACATCCAATAAATTTTCATTTTTATAAAGCAGCAATAATTTATTGGATACGAATCATTACGAGCGATGAAAGAAGCATGATAAAGGAAGCACACAACGTGATTTATTCAAATATTAAGAAAGTTTTGACCTCTTGAACTCTCTTTTGTAAGCGGGATATAAGTATATATATTATTATTATTATTTCAAGCCGATACGATAGTAGATACACTTGGTGTTGGCGAATAAAGCAGCTCACAAAACTTAGCCTATCTCAATTATGGGATGCACAGGCAATAGTTGATAAGCAATCATATGTAAGATTACAAAAGGCCAATTAGCTAATAATCATAGGGAACAATGAACTTCCTCAGCAAAAATAGCCACTCTGGGTTGAATTATTTGGAGTTATGCCTTATTCAGGATACCATGATCTAAATATTGATATCGATTATAACTATATTAATATCATATTAAAGTTTAGAGCATTAAACCACTACTTAGAAGTTGTCACTGGCATTTATGGAGATCAATTGAGGTATGAAGAACGTTGATATAACCTAATGATTCACGAGTTTGTATTGTATTTTGTATTTTTGTTGAATTTTGTATCATTTCATGATTTAATGTTCAAAATATCAGAAATTGTGACAGGAGCCTGCAACGGCATTATGGCACTGCGAAAGTGCAACTCAGTTTTACAAGTTGATGAATACGAAGACTCCAAAAGATCTTAAATGTATTGCTAAATTCCTTCCAAGTGGCGACAATCCACCAAAGATGGCACAAACTGAAGGACGAAGCACATTTCAGTTTCTGATTATTCTCCTCTCCTTCCTGATCACGATATTTTTGATATTGAAATTGACTGCACGCCTGAAATGTGCGATGTCTGATGAAATTTCTATAGCTATGTTTTGAAATACGAATGTTATTTGTTCACATGTTTCCTCTATGTTTTCCAATCTATTAATGATTTATCTATCTATTTATGACATATTGATTTATTGACCATACACCATACCCTGAGTTAATTTGACAACTATTCGAGGAAATTCACTTCGCATGTTATTTAGGCTACTTGTCTGAAATTAACTCATGTTATGGCGACGGTTTAAAAAGGCAGTTGTATTGATGCTGAGAGATGTGAACTATAGATGCGCTGATGATTCTTGACATTGGATTAAATGACGATCATTCAAGCATCATCACATCTCTCATCTGAACATAGGCTACAACAGACTCCAAATCTAATAATTTTATCTACACTTTGTTTTTCAAGACAGTGTTTATGCATTATTGCCACTGTGCTAACGTCGAAGGAAAAGTCAATGGTGTATGGAGCAAATCATCTGAAAGCCAAATGACACAATTTCTCCACCATTTCATCTATAAAGCCATGCCATTCAGAAATGATACGTTCAACATCAAAATTCATGTGAAAAATGAATAAAGCAGTAAATTTTATGTAGGAATCACTAGAAAACTGAAGTTGACACCAAATATTCTAGCCACATCGGCTTCTTGAAATTGATGAATATAAATATCTGAAAATTATTTTGGCGAAAAAAGATGGCGGATTTGTTGCCACTAAAAATACATTTGAGTAATGGGCAGTTTCCGCACTTGATATATTTAAACACTTTGGTATGGAGGTTTTATTTGACGAAATACCCTAGAAAATTCACTTGACATGTTAATTGCGTCAACTCATATTTCTAAATATTCTTTCAATCTCTCATGATTATCAAAAACTCACATAATTCAACTGAACTTTTATAAAGTGATGCAGATTAGCGATTGTTGATAGACATCTTATGAAAATAATTGAATTAAATATCGAATTTTGATGCACGAAGGGCGATTAGAAAATGCAAATAGATTGATGGAAGAATAACAACATTTATTCTATTTCTACAAAGCCATCAACAAATATTCATGGAGTCAATTATAGATCGAAATTATCATGCATCCATTCACAAAGAACTGCTTTCATTATTGACTCAACAAGGTTGCCTTGTAATCTATTTATCTCTATTCTAATTCGAATTTCTGATTATAAGTTTCTTTAGAATTTCCACCATCAATTAGCCATCTCATTGTGCTATCAGCACGATTTATTCATGCGAAATTTATATTTATCAAGTGGAACCAGCATTTCAGAAATTTTGTCACGAACATTTGGAGAATTGAGTTCACATATTTCTTTAGCAGTTATGATGATGGCAAATGAACAGTTTGAACTGCGCTGCTAGACACTGTGAAATTTCTTTAATTTCATCATGAAACAAAGTGAATGAAATGGATTTTCTGCATCTCTTGATGCATGAGAATGCTAGTATTTCTATTAACCATTTGATTTAAGATTTCGAGTGTGACAAAGTTGTGCAACCGTTAAGGTTGTGGTACATCAACATATTTTTCAAATTTGTAGTCATCTTGTCAAAATGCCAATTATTTTTTCCTGGGTCACGTCAGGGAGAAATTATGCAAAACAAATGGCGCAAATGTTTTTTTGACGATACAGAATCATTTTTGTATCATTTTGTATCATTTATCAAGATTTTAATAATAATAATAATAAAGCTGTTATTTCTTGTACCATTGTGAACCATCAGTTTAGGTTTTGTATCATTTAGCGGACCATTTGTAAATTTGATCATTTCCAGTCCCAATGCTTGCGGCCTCAGATTGTTTATGTCTTGATACACATTTTTGTAAGAGTGATCTCAATAATACTCAGACTGTTTTTAGAGAGCGCAATTCTATTGAAAACAATGCAGCCATATACATGCATATATTTACATATCTAATGTAAATTTAGACACCGTTTACAATGTAGGCGACTTTAACAAACTGGAGTGAATCCAGTTGCACCTTTATCCACAGTCTCTGCGTCTAGTTCGTTGATTTCATGAGACCGAACACATGAATCTCGACTAGGTCTACTCATAATATCGCAATAAGGACTAGACTTCGATAATAGACATCAAGCTTTCCGAATACTCATGTCATGAAAGAGACGCCTATCAAATGATTCCGATTTTCATAGAGACTATTCAGACTTTATGGCTCTATGCTAAAAAATCACTTTATGGAGGAGGTAGGCTACCCACAAATGAGCTAATCTCCTCAGATAATACTGGGTGCTTAGTTCATCATGGTGTGTAGCACAAAGAGAAGCGCAAAGTTCGTGTTGTTTTTAATTGCTCTCTTCCCTACCAAGGTGTATGATTGAATTCCATGTTATTTCACGGTCCAGGTTTAACAAATAGCCTCATAGGAGTCTGATTTCGTTTCAAAGAAGGTTGCTTTGTCTTTTGCGGAGATATTGAAAAAATGTTTTACCAGGTTGAGGTTCCGAAAGAACAGCATCACTGCATGCAACTGTTTTGGTATCCTTCTGCCGCGCGAATATGGACTCACTGTGCCTGTATTCGGTGCAGCTTCGTCCCTTAGCTGTGCGAATTATACTCGCTTCGTCAAATTGTTTTAGAAGGTAGAAATAGCTTTCCAGATTCTGTTGCGCAGACTGTTTTACAGAATTTCTACGTTGATGATGTCTCAAAATCAGCTGATGACGAAGAGTATTCGATCATATTACTTCATCAAGTTATAGATGCATGTTCGCAAGGTGGCTTCAAATTAACGAGCTTTGTAAGCAATTCTCAAAAGATGATTATCGAGTTAGTAGATCAAGACGATCATGCAAGTGATGTTCAGGACCTCCTTGTTGACTATGATAACCGAAATGAAGCGAATCAGTGAGAAAAAAATGGAAATTATCAAATGATTAAGTTAAGCTTTAAATTTAGTTCACAAGAACCCGACGCGACGAGGAATTTTGTCTTGTGTATTCATTTTTTTCTATCCTCTCGGTTTTATCTGCCCCGCAGTTTTACCTACAACGCGAATTTTTCAGGAATTATGTCGTTTGAAAATTGGTTGGATGACGACTTTTCTAAAAACGAAAAACTAATATGGGACAGATGGATTGCCGACTTGATGAAGCTGAAAAATTATCAGGTTCTTAGATCTCTGAAAACGAAAGACTTTTTGGATCAAAATGTTCTATCCATGTCTTCAGTGACGGACGTGAACTTGGTTATGGAGCTGTGGCGTACGCTAGGTTTGAAAATCAGAAGCAAAGTGCACATTGCTCTACAATTTATGCTAGATCACGTTTGGCACCAACTAAAAAGATGACAATTCCTAGGTTGGAACTCACAGCAGCTAAACTGGCAATTTCTATAGTTTTTACCACCCATGTATCCACTAATCCAATCAACTATCAAAATAAGGCAGTCGATTGTCCAAATAGTTCACCCATGTATCAGAATAGAGCACCGAAGTGTCATACTACACCACCCAAGTGTAAATAAGTTCAGTCAAGTATCAAATAAATGCAATATATGCTTTTTAGTGTTTATTTCTACTAATATCTATGTCAATAGGTTTATGAGGATATTCAAAGCATGTTTAATTAATGAATTGCCATGAAAAAGGTGAAATATGATTAGGAGAAATTACTGAATCATTCAGATTTTCAGAGTTATTCGCCGAATATTCATCCATCAAGCTATGTTATTTAACTCATCAATTAACATCTATAGTAAAATTTGAGGAAAAAAACATCATCTCATCCAGATCCGATACATATATTGAAAAATCAGGCCACAAGAAAGCACTGTAGGCCTACTCACATCAAAATGTCAGCTTTTTGAAGACAATCAGGAATATATCTCTGCGAATGAGCAAACCAGTGAGCCGCTTCAGATGCAGTTATGACACTAACAGCCTGTTCTGCCAGCTGTGTCAATGTAGCCAGACGCATGTCATGTGTTTGAGTCAGCAAGTCTTGCCGCACTTCCTCCAAACTATTTTTGAGGGACCAGATTCAAGAATGAGGAATAGGGTGGTAAGTACACACATTGATGTTCTGGTCTCAAGTTAGGTCCACCATCCTCGGGACTTCAGTTTGCACCAGAATGAGATGGTGCATTATCAAAGATGAAAGCCATGGGACCTTCATGATCTCCTGAAATCCTTTCCAGAACTGAGTGGAATCGTGCTTTGGTCATACCACCCTCGAAGATTTCATGGAACAGCAATCCACGGGTGTGACCGATGGCGAATATGACTATGAAGTTCCTCCCACGTCTCCCGGCAACGACTCGTACAGCCCTAGATCCTCTGGGTGCTCTACCTCGAGTTCGTCTACTCCACAGATTGATGCCGCATTCATCCATGAATACGAGCTCATTGTTGACTCCATTCATCATCAACCATCGCGCATATCACGTTAAATGTTCACGTCTTTCCTTCACTTGCTCATTGTTTCTCTCGGTTACACTGTTTTCGAATTTCTTCCGAGCAGTCAAGCAACGGCAAAGAGAAGTGACCGAAAGATGAGACTTGTTTGGCAGTCGTAGACGAAGCTCAGCGTTTATTTGGTGCAACGTGTACCCAGGTTTCTCCTCCACGATGGACACCAGCATAGCTCCGATCTCATAATCCACCTTGTGATGAGTATGTCCACCTCGAGGAACAACAACCTGTCCATCGCGTAAGCGAGCTCTCCTAATAATTGCATAGGCTGTGCTCGGTTTGATATTTAACTGAGTAGCAAGTTGGAGAAAGTTTTCTCCTCTTTCAGCAGCCTGAAAAAGCCTCTGCTTATCGTCATCTCTTATTCGCTGCCTCATCATCTCGTTCGTCAGCACAGTTAGACTGGTAATTTGATACTTGACTGCACATGTTGACTCTTGATTGCTTTATTTTGATACATGACTGCAATTCACAACGATCAGAAGTGTCCTTTCTTGCATTTGACAATTGACTGCACTTATTTGACAAGTGACTGGACTATGTGGATACATGGGTGGAACTCTATCTATGTGGATACATATAAAAGGAACTCTCAATTGTGAGCTAGAAACCAAAATCGATAGTTATACTTTCTGGACAGACAGCACCATTGTCATGAGATATCTGCATAACACAACTTCTAGATTCTACAGATTCGTCGCAAATCGAATTTCTTATATTCATGAAGGAACTAATTTGTGTCAATGGCGTCATGTTCCTTCGGAGAACAATCCATCCGACCTCGCAAGCCGAGGACTCGAAATTGAAAAATTCACCAACAACACTGTATGAAGAAACGGACCCTATTTCCTTTGGAAGTCAGCGAAAGAATGACCTGAAAATATTACAGAATTTAAATATGTTGACGGAGATCCAGAAGTGAAAAAAAGAAGAATATTCAAACATGTAGCACGAATGCACCAGTAGATACAGTTGAAGTATATAGTTCTTCAGACTGGTGGAAGTTGAAGAGAAAAGTTAGGTGGCATCAGAAAATAAAATAGTGTCTTATGAAAAAAATTCAACTTCAGCAAACTATTTCGATTAATGACTTGAAGATTTCCGAACATGCTATCTTTTAATATATTCAGCGAACTTGCTTCAGTCGTGAATTGCAGGCAGTCAGGAATAATGAACATATCTCTAAACTGAGTCCACTCCGTAAATTAAATCCAGTCATTGGTGATGATTGTTTGTTGCGTGTGGGTGGAAGACTTTCAAGAGCAACAATTTTATGGGAAACTAAGTTTCCTATCATATTACCGAACAATAATCATGTTTGCGAGCTAATAGTTAGACATGTACATTTGAAGTTAGGTTGTATGGGCAAAGAGATGACAATCGAATGTAAGGCAGAAGTTGTGGATAATCGGCATAAGTAAATTGACTCGAAAAATGACCACACATTGCATATTTTGCTGCATGTATCATGGAAAGATGGTTGTTTCATTTATGGCAGATCTACCATCTCTTCGATTGAAAGGAGATCAACCACCATTTAAGAACGTAGGAATTGATTGTTTCGGCCCGTTTCTAGTTAAATGCAGAAAATCTTCCAGGAAAGGATTAGGTGTCATATTTTCGTATCTCGTAAGTCGAGCAATTCACATTGAAATTTCGAATTCTTTGGAGACAGACACCTTTCTCAATTCATTGAGACGTTTCATTGCCAGATGAGGCAACGTTCAGGTAATACGAAGTGACGACGCCAGGATTTTCGTCGATGCTAATAGGGAATTGCGTCAAGAAATGAAAAAATGGTCAACGATGACCTCATGGAAAGAGGAATCGAATGGAAGTTTCATCCACCTTTAGCCTCACATTTCGGTGGAGTGTGGGAGAGAGAGGGATCAGGTCAATTCGTAAAGTAATAAATTGAGAAATATATGCGAGAACAAAATGTGCGTTTAACGGATGAATCTTTAAGTACTTTGATGTGCGAAGTCAAGTCAATCCTGAACTGTCGACGTTTAACAAAAACTTTGAGCCAAATCATCCAGAGGTTTTGACTCCTAGCCATTTATTGCTATTGAAAGCGGAACCAACCTTTCCACCAGGTTTGTTCTCTAAAGATAATATGTGTGTTCAATGTCGTTGGAAACAAGTACAATATTTAGCGGACTTGTTTTGGCTGCGGTGGAAACGGGAGTATCTGATGACCCTGCAACACAAACAGAAATGGACAGCAAAAAAGGCCTAATTATTCCGTGGGCGATCTTGTTCTTCTAATTGAAAATAATTTACCAAGAAGTTGTTCGTTAAAGGGTGAAGTTATCAAGACGGCTGTGGACGATGATGGTCAGGTGCGGGTAGTTACAGTAAGAACAGTTAATCATACGGTAAAGAAATCAAGAAACCACTACAGAGGCATACCGAATTGCACAGACTTAGTGAGACCAGTCACAAAAATTTTTCTGTTACGTTCAATATCTAGCCTGTGATTACAAATATTTACTCATATTTGTGCGGCCGTAGTGTTGTGCTTATGTACTTTTCTCATATTTCTTATCTGTGATGATGTGTGTGTGTGTGCTGTCTTCGAAATCTATGACTGTGGATGACTGAGTATTTCTAGGGTGATTGCAAATGTTAAGACGCTATGACCATGACTATTGCCTGTCTATGCGCTATACTTACATGTACTTGCTGGCATAGAATCTTCACGACTGCCATCAGTCATCAATGCAATGACTTTTGAATTTTGAAGACTGTAGTTGAATGAGCATCAAGAAAATTTGTTGACCATGCACCAGTGTTATGAATTACTTTTTCGTGACAGCCAATGACTAGTCGGTGAGCTATTTTATACTTGCATTTGGATTTGCATATTGTATTGATCTTGTATCTTTGTTTCAGAAACCGTCTTCGAGTGGAAGAATACTGTAAACAAGTGTTGTTTTTCCATCGAATAGACGCGTGTTCGACAGTCAAAATAGTACATTTTACAAGCTTCATAAAAACGACAAAAGTAATTGCCAAAACAATTGGAGGAAGAACCACCGACTTGATTACTAGATAAGTTATCGCCACTCAAAAAACATGCATGTACATGATATGATTGATTGTGATAACTTCATCGAAGTACAAACTGCTAGACTCTCTGTAGACAGAGATATCTAATAGAGATGTCTGTTAAAGTATCTTGTCGCATAAAAGCACATGATACATTGAATGTGCATCGATGTGTATTGACAGATGACATATTGGAAGCTCGTATATGTCAAGCATTTATCATAGTAAAACATTATAAAATCATCTATTGATCTTCACAAGTAATTTTGGACATTTTATGGAATGATAACAACAATTTATCAATGTTAAATTTATCATTTACTTAGTTGAATCAAGCATTTAATAGTAATAACAATATGCTATATTTCGAAATGACAGACGCATAACTATTACAAATATTCAAGGGAGAAGATAAGAAGTCAACAAGAAGTAGTTTCACTATGAATCATTTGATTGATAAAGTACTTTCAATCGATCGCATTGATGGTCGTCTGAGGTTCCTGCAATGTGTTGTTTCCAGTGGTAGAAGTCTATGGAGAATGTGCCCACGGTGCTGCATTATTTTCTTTTAGAAAGTGTTTTTTCACTTTTCTCAACTATTAAACTTGCCTTCGCCGCTTTGCTGTAACCATACCTCACCACGCGCTTCAGATATTGCTCTATCCTCCTCCTTTCGTTTGCGTTCGTGAATCCCCACCAGCTGAGAGCAGCATAAAAAATCTTGGCTATAATTGTTGAGTACATCTGATGGAGTTTACGTTGCTTAGCTCCCCGACCTTTCATTATCTTTGCGGATATGATCTTGTTGCATTTTTTCAAGATCCTGCTCACGTAAGCGTCCATATGGAGTTTCTGTGTGAAGGTGGCACCGCGGATTGTAATTTCTGTCGTTTTTCTGATGTCAGGAAGATGTGGCGGCTCTGCGTTGGTTCTTGGTCTTTGAAGGATTTTCTTGCGATTTTGTTTCGTTGAAGTTGAGGTTGTTATTCAATACGCACTCCTTTATGCATTTAACTCGATTGCTGTTGCATCGAAATTCTCCGGCGGTACAATCAGATATGTGTCATCTGCATGTTTAATTATGATGTTGTCTGCGATGGTTGGTTTCAGTTCCGGGAAGATCGTGCATTTGGTCTAATTACCGAACCACGCCTGCATTGATGTCTGCTGCATGCAATATTTTCCTATGCATCTTGGTTGCCTGCTTACGTGATATATAAAAGTCAACAATCCAACTGTAAATTTGGCGAGGATTTTCAAATTGTCAAGGTTTTCGAGTAACTTTGATCTTCTCACTGTGTTGAAAGCGTTCGAGAAGTCCAAGGTGACCATTCGAGCAGATTTTTAAAATTGCCGTTACTTCACATAGAATTGCTATCAAGGCTGTTGTGATGCCTCCTGTTGGTCGGAAAGCGCATCGATCATTGTACAGGCTGTTCCCCAACATTGCTTGATTTATGAATTTCGTAGTAATAATTTTTGTAAAGTCGTGACAGAACTGGTGTTATCGAGATCGGTCGGTACAAATTTTGGACCATTATTAGAATTATGCGCAAAATGGTTCAAAAATGCTTCAAGTGTACATTGAATGGTCCAAGATAATCATGGAATAATACATAACTAATTTTGCATCATCTATTGTCCCAGAAGAAATCAGAGTATATGCCAATTATTTTAATTGGCGCCATGAGAATGTCATCACTTCTGTCATTAACAAAGGTTCTGGCCGGTGCCCGAGACGTCTGAAGATAAACTAAAAATACGTACATAAAATTTACCTTTTCGTGGCATTATGCGATTTCGGGTGAGAACTGGGTTGTTTGCAAATTTTACTATGGATGTCATATCCACTGTGAAGGAGCATGGAGATTATCATGTCTCCACGTGACACTTTTTCACCGTGGTACTCGTAAAACTAAGCCGACCTACGCGTTTGAGAACTTTTTAGTGTATTTTTAAACTAATCACCAAAAATCGCTGCCTTTCACTCTCTGGAAGGTAAAATCATTGACTAACTTTGATAAGTACTTTTTTTGAAGGTTTGATAGTGGCCGCTTTTCGCAAACAATTTGTGTGATGACATTGACAAAACGCCTCGTGTTTCAATATCAGTGAAACAATTTATGATTTAAGTCAGTTGATCACATCATGATTAACTATTACATCACAGATATCGAACAGAGTGCTTCAAGTTCAAATGTTATATAAGTACTACTTATTAAAATAGGTAATAAAAATGGCACTTTCAAATTATCAGTCTTGAGTATTTTCTTAATTACATTTATCTGAATTAATTAGTAATACGCAAGTCATCATTCTTCTTTTTAATCACATTTGAAGTCACTTAGAACAATAGATCATCGATTCTCAGATACTTTGGAGGGCTTCTTATTGAGGAAACTCTTCCGCGTTCCATATACTTACAATTTAGCTTTACTTTCATAAACATATTTCTATATATGCACTCCTAGATAGCTTCTTAGTATATTCAGCTAGTTGGGCATCGTAAATTTCAATCAGTAAGTTGATTTATAGCCAAAACTCGGTATAATGTCAAATGCATAAGTGAAAATTGGTCAATTTTTTGCTATTTATTGTGCAAAAATGAGAGAGTAGAACGAAAATGTACACATACATACAGAGACAACGTATATCAGGCAATATTAGCTAAAATGTCATTTTCTTTTTAAATTATTTCGACTTGACAAAGTCTTTTAAATCCACTAAGTCAACGGGATGTAGGGGAGGCGGGATTAATATGGGCACCGGTTTTTCCTACTTATTTTTTTACTATAACAATTCTTTTTGTCCCGGAACAACTCACAGGGGAAGAACAGCGTATCAGCCAACTTTCCATAGAAGATGGAAGTTCTAGGATCCATTTGGAAAAGTTCAGAAGCGATTTTGTAAAAGGTATCAAAATACCCATATAGCCCATACCACGGGGTAATATGGGCACTGACTTGAGGCTATTTGGGTTTTGTATATTTTGACTTATTAAATGATGTTCATCAACGGTTTTGTCGTCTCCTATACATGATTGGTTCAGGATAAGAAATAAAAATGGACCATGACAGTATCTTCTGCTCATTGATAGTTAAACAAAGTTTCTTTTGTATAACCTGAAAAGTCATGAATCATCATTTTATTCGATTTTGCACTTCTCACAAAATAACAAATGCTGCATGAAGCGCATTTTCATTCATGCCACACCACTCATGTGTCCTATTCTTATGCGGTATTTGGTGCAAGGGTCAATCATCGTGATTTAGTGTCAATCGCCACCGACATCATGCATGGACAAAATTGCAAACAACACATGGTGGACTCATTCTTGAAGCTGAATAATAATCAATTGCTAGCAATTAAGAAATTGTACTTAATAGCCAACTGACATGTCTCGAGCGCTGTATGGGCAAACTAAACATCTCAGAAGCAAGCCAGGTGCTCATGATGAGAACATTAAAAGAAGAATTTATGTCATTTCTTTTGCTATCTAACTTTCTAAAGTAAACTTGATAACACTTAGCCTGTCTCTTTCAGACAAATTTCATGCTTTGGCGCTTTGCTTGAATCTATTCGCTTTCCATCAAAGTCTTGTAAACTTTTTGCATTGATTCATAGTTCCTTTGTATTTTTCTATAAATCTCTAATAGATTTTGGGCATTTCTCTGGAAAACCAGCATGCCAAAAATAATAAATAGTGATAGTCGGGCTATATGGGCGCTTTTCTTAGATTCGCATTTTACGGAAACTATCAATCGTGGGCCGAAATGGAAGTTAAATCGTTAATCTGCATGTACGATGGCGGGACAGCTTTCTTGCCTCGAACAATCACTCCACACAGAATAAGAGGCTTAGCCAAATAAGCGTCTAATTTCATTGTTCCTACTTCAGCGATCAAATTTAGCCAATTTTTTGGTTACCTCTTAGTGCGTGCGCACATGTGAGCGCGTGTTTTCCTCGAATGAGCTGCGCTGTCACAGGCGGATAAAGGATGACCATGACTAGTTCTCTATTGAATTTGAAGTTCATACGATCAATGGTTCCTGAACTAGAGGCCGAAGAACTCAAATTACCCATATTAGTCCCGCCTCTCCCACATAAAATTACTTATGCGATGTTTAATGGAGAAAGTACGAACTTGTTCGTCGTACCTTAATCATTCCGTAGTACATCCATGATTCTCGTACCCCTTTTTGCACATCAGAGGTCCATGGAAAATAAAAATCGGAAGGCATGCACTGTACAGTGTAGGCTATTCTACAAAGCGATTTTACAGTTGGACTAGACAGATATGATAAACAAATTACAATTACTTAATACATTCAAAATATACATGCATTCAAATATGTACATTCAAAATGTAAAAGAGCCGTAAGCAGGAGGTGCTTTGCATTCATAATTTTGAAAATTAGATTTTCCGATGGTACTCCCTGATAAATAATAAGGCCAATTTCTCGATTTACATGTGTTATATTGCTGACGTTTCGGACGTTTATCCTTTGTCAAGGTACCGAAAAACTCAAAGGCAGACAATATGAGCAGAATAATCTTATACACACGTAAATTCTGCTCTTGTACGCATGTCCAATGTCCATATTTGAGTTTTTCTGTGCCTTGACAAGGGACGAACGTCCGAAACGTCGCCAATGTAATACACATAAATCGAGAAATTGGCCTTATCATTTATCAAAGAGCACCATCGGAAAATCTAACTTTCAAAATTATGATGATTTAATACGCTTGTACATTGCACAGAACACAGTCAATATTATTTTTGATTTAGCTAAGAAAATGCATTTGCACTTGCAACAACTTACTTACAACAATTTACACTTGTGCGAGTGCATCACTTAATTGTTTATTGTCTCAAACTATCGTCACACCTGTGTCACATACTTTTTAACTTTGATCTCATTTTGAATGCATCAAATATAACAAGCATAGATTATAACAAGGTAATTTTCATAGTCCCTTTAATCTCGTTTTAAACAGATTTCACAGTAGCATCCTCGGGAAATTTTAACCTCTGCTTTCTTCAAGATGCAAGTATTTCACTGTCTACAACGGACTTAAGTCTTGAAAAAGGATTATGATGTTACAAAATTCCCGATAATTCAATGTTTTCTCTGCTAGTTGCAGCTCCAAGTTAGTTGCAGATTCACTTCAAATTCATATTCCAATCCTACGGCTGCCTCCATTTCATCAATGCTTGTCATACTTGATACGTACAGTTGTCGCCTTGCAGACATAAATTAGATATTCTCTTTTACCCGCAAGGAAATCAGCATCTACAGTGAAATCTCATATGAATTTTATGCACATTTCAAGATACCCGATTCCATGCAATTGTTATCCTTGATAGGAAAATGGAATTAAACTCGTGGATTGTGTAAACGATTGCCTTATTTTTCTTCTACACATCAAAGATAGTTTAATAATTCATTTTAATGAAATATGTTGTTGGAAATGAGAGGAACATGCAGACTCAGGTGGAATTTTGACTAAGAAGAGAAGAAGTCAATCCATCAGAGATGAAGCATGTGTCTAATAATTCACTTTGCCTTTGCAAAATATTTTGATTCCATGCATTCTTCAGCTGAGAAAGGATGGACCATATTCAGAAACAAAAACCATTTTTATTTGAAATTATTGAGGGTATGTAGGGAAGAATTTCAAATCAGTTAATTAGTTCCCATAGGACTAGAAATTGCGTGAGTTCTTATCAGACTAACTTTTCACTTTTCTAAGCTATACCTTAATCCTATCCACATCAGGCCCACGGTGTGCCAGGAGAGGCGGCTTCATTTTGAAAATTTCCCATTATATTTCTCGACGGTTTCTGATGCATTTTTGCATGAAAGTTTCGAAAATCACACGATTAGCTGTTTTCGAGAAGGTGACGAAAATTCAAAATGACGGACAGAAAAACAAAGCTGCATTCTTGGCCCGGATTACGTTTGTTCTCAATTATTTCGTGAACAGCTATGTAGTTTGAACTTTTTGAATTATGATATTAGCATGTCATATGACTTGCCCATTTCGAGAAATGATGAAAGTTCAAAATGGCGGATATAAAGCCGAAACTGCATTATTGGGCTCGTTTGATATGCGTTGTGCATCAATGATAAGTCAAGGAAGTACTGACAGTTTATAGAAAGTCCTGGAAAATCATATTCTTAATTTCCTGTTCGTGCAATCAGTGGTCTGCGGCGTATTGATCAGGCCCGCAAGACTTGCATAATGCATAATGCATATTAAGCGAATCCAATAATGCAGTTTCGGTTTTTCTGACTGCCATTTTCGCCACCTTCTCGTTAAGGGATAATCGTGTGATTTCTTAGCAATAATTCTCGAAACTTTCATGCAACAATACATCTGAAACCGTCGAGAAACATCATAGGAAATCTTCAAAATGAAACTGCCTCTCATGAAGCATTTCCGCCGGAAACTATTGTTCAAATTTTAATAAAGTTGGCTGTAAAATATTCAGTGTTAAAACCTTTCAATGGTGCTATTCATGTGTTAGCTCACTCATCTTCGTACGCTCGAACTACAATAGCAGCAACTAAATAGCAATTTTCATTTTTTTGAGATTTCAGATTTTTAGTGATGCCTGTGATGATTGCTATTGAATACGCAAAAATTATATAATGAATACATTGACAAAACACGCTTGATAGCTAAGACATTATTGATTTGTACCTGAAATGCAAGTCAAAAATACCAGCATAAAGTCTTAAAGACTTCCTTTCAAATATAGATATTTACCAATATCTGTAAAATAATTCAGGCTTGCCGTGGGACGAGATTTCTGCGTTCTATTCCCATCTCATTCCCACGGAATTCCAATGGGAAATTCCATTTCCATAGGATTTTTCAGAAAGTACGATTTTTTCCCATAATCATTCCCATAAACTAGATATTTATTTGATTAGTTTAGCTGACAGGAAGCCCTTAGGTAAGGGGACATACTATTCCACTGCAGGCCTACTATGTACATGAATAATAGGTCTACATTATGTCTTAGAGTCTCCATTTGAACTTATGTTTGTCATTAGATAAAAAGGGCTGCTCTATAGTTAGATCTACAATCTATGATATCAGAATATACATGTATTGTATATGCAAGTGAGTTGTGGACTTGGACGCGGACGGACGCGACATTATTTGTCGGAAACATGGTCGACAACATGGTCAGAAATCCTTCGCGTCCGCGTCCGATCAGCTTATTTGAAATTCAAACATGCCAATAAGAAAAGTCGAAGATTTAGTATATTTGCTTCTAGAGAATAGGATAATGAAAATTCTGATATGCATTCTAAAGCACTATTATGCTCATTGAAATAAAGTGCGCTTATAAAGTTTACGTTATCGCATGCATAGTGGGACCAACATGTAACTCTAGAATATCATTCATAACTCACTTGTCATTGTCGACATTTTCCTAAGTCTTATTTACATAAGAAGAAAACTGTGTGGGAGATTATTGTTTTGTGTCCTAAAGAAATTCAATCCACATGCAGAATTGTCTCGTCGTTGCCGACGACCCAGATTTCAGTAGAACGACTTTTCTCGCACTTACGACTGATGCTAAGAGAAAACAGAGCAAGCATGTCTCCTGATTTGGCAGATGCAGTGGTGCTTCTAAGCACCATCAGATTAGTGTGATAGCCTACTTCCAATATGCCAAGATTCTGTGTTAGTTATGTGACATTCTTCCATGAGGTATTTCTTAGAATAACTTAGTCCCATATATGATCATCAGACGAGTGATTTGAAGTTTCGCAATTGCATTTTTTAATTAGCCTACACTTGTAATTATGAAATTTTGTAGCTTATATCGAAACAGGCCCTATATGCCAACATATGCAGTATTCCCTTTCAGTTACCATATTATTGCATTTCATCGCACAATGCTTGTAATTTTCTTGATCTTAGTTTTTGGTACCCACAATTCGACACGTTAAATATCTGATTACTCACATAGTTTACTAGTCGTCGGGAGATCATTTTATAACCAAAAGCATGTTAGAAAAAAGCTCCCCAAAATTTTGGTCGATAATTTCTTAAAATAAAAATAAAGTCAGACCTATTCAAGACTAAATAGCACCAATGCAAACAGTTAAGGGTCTATAGTTATCCAGTGAGTGTAAATAGAAGACGGTATCTGCTCATACTTTTGAATTGACCGATGCTGACTTCATTGAGCACTTGATAGAAAAGGCGGACGCGGACGCGTCCAAAATATTTTTCAGCTTTACTGGACTCTGTCACATTATTATGGGAATTCCCATAACTGAAATTGCTATTTCCATCCCATGGGAATTCCCATTGGAAATCCCGCTCCCACGGCAAGCCTGTATGAAATGATATTCTACCAGTCTAAGTAAAAATTAATAAATAAAGGTATCAATGTCTCAAAGAAATAAGACAATTAATGTGTAGATATCGCAACACTTGAATGAAATGACTATTCGATGTCTTACGGCATAATCGATGATCACCATATTATTTATAGACTCATTTTTATGAAACCGCAGCGACATTGAAAATCAGCATGTTTCATTAGAATTCACCTTCAGAAAAATCTTTTCATAAATATGATCATGCAATAGACCAAGTCCAGCTATAATAGGCAAACGTTTCAAGATACACTAAAACTGAAAGCTACAAAAGACTAGGTCAAGAGGTTTAGCCTTACAAAAATATGAATGCTAACTTGTACTTTGAATGTCTACAAAATCCTGACTGTTAAGAAGAACTTCTCTTGCTCAAAAATCAATTCTAGTCGCTGAAAATCTCAATTCAAGCATTTTGAGTCATTTCTCATAGTTTCAACCATGTAAAGAAGAAATGTAAGTTTGACATGAAAGCTCACTGAAATTTGTATTTGCTGTCTCAACAAAGTCAGATCAATATTTCATTATACAACAAGATGTTTCAGATTGAAATAAGGATCAAACAAAGTTTGATTTGATAACATGTCATCAGTTCTAATTCACGACAAACACTTCCGTTACGTTCCCATCTTTATTTATTTCCTGGGATCTTATGTGAGCCAATCATCTGAATTGTAAAACACACTTGTCTGTGAATGAAAACGCAACTGAATGTCTTGGTATCTGCGAGCGACAGAGGCGTAAAGTTTGTGAAAAATTCAAAGATTCTCAACTTTCATCAGAGAAGATTTTCGGTGATGAAACCAAAATTAGCCAAATTCGTATTAACGACATCACTCTTCTCTGTCTCATCAAACTGATGTGTTGTCCTAGATCGGGTTGTCTTCTGATTTATTGTTCGATGATGAAATGCAAATTTCAAAATAAGTGCTTAGCTTTAGTGAAATCAAAAATGCATTAGTGATGTTCTAAATATTTTGATTAATGGAGGTTGGTCATAATTTGGAATAAAATAAACGCTAAGACTAATATGAAATAAAGATTAAATTTCCGCAGGAAAGATGTACAAGAGGTAAGACTCGAACATACATCCTCAAGTTATCTAGACTTGTCGCTCTACCAATTGAGGTTCGATTTGCTTACATGCGACCGCATCAATTGGAAGGATTAAGCCCTCAACATCACATAACATCTGCCACAACAATTGTTTTAACATGCAATCACGCATATCGCAGCTACTCAATTTCTTGAAAATAAGCTGGTGATTCACACTTCTTTCTCAATATGGTTGATGTAAAATTGTAAATTAGTAAAATAGTATTTGGGGATGTGCTAAAAAATTTTGGAAAGTCTTCAGTGTACACAAGTGCCAAAGCCAGTCTACTGTTTCCCTCAGGCATGTGACGTCGTGGAAGACAATCATAGAAATTTGGTGGTCTGTTGTTTCTATATGTCCGCGCGATCTAGCACTCTACAATATTTATGGCGTCACAAAAATGTATTTACCTTGTTGACCGAGCAAGTTACCGACCATAGAGCTCGGATTGCCATCTTTGTTATCTTTGTTTAGACCTTAGAAAATACCACTTTTATTTGTAATACTACTTCAGTATCCAGAAAAAGTTTTATATAGGTTAGTTTCCCTGCCCTGAAAGCAGCATGATCAATGGTAAAAACATAGAGCGTTGTCAAGGCAACTGGATGAAGATCAACATGGATATGTCTTTTCACTTGAATATCTAATAAGATATCTACAAATAAATTTCTGAGAACGATAGTTTTTAATAGCTATATGCGTCATTTAGAGTGCTCTAGGACATTTCACCCAGGCCTAGAAATAAGATGGTGTTCTCTAAACCAGTTAGAGGATGAGTCACAAGTGATTGGCAACGATATCTCGTGAAGACTATCCCAGCCAATCACATGAAATCCTCCGATATTACATATAAGAAAGTATATCTTATCATTTGCATAGTTTATAGAATCGTATTAAGAGTCCTTTCTGATAGATCGGGATTTTCAGCAGGTCAGATCTTGACAACCCTCGTGTAGAGATGATTCTTTGTTTTAGCTTTTGTGAAGGTTAAATGTATACATGTATTCTGTAAAGTAAATGCAATTCTAAAGTTTGGTAAATATGTGTATGTAATATGCTTAATGTACCGGTATGTGGTTTTATTGTGAACAACGATAACGTATTTTTTGGCAAGATACTGACACCAAGCCGCTTTCTTTTCATGTATACGAGTGGGCGATTCGATGAGCAAGGGCGGTGGAGAAGATCAAAGAAGAAGAAGAACAAGAACAAGCTAGGAAAGAAGACGGTGATGTTTCATGAGAGGGCTCTCACGGCAGCTGTGCGCGCGGAAGTCCCGACCCCCTGTTTCCCGAAAAGAGCGGGTTTTGAGGGCGGTCGCCCCAGTCGGCAGTTGTCCCACCGTGTGTGACATTTAGGATTACGATGGATGGATATGATGGAAGTACTATGGTCAAAGTATAATGTCACACTTACACGATGCTATGAAGGTTTAAGATCTGCGAGGGTGAAAGAAAGCTATGAGATGAGCAGTAATGACGAGCAAGGTGCTATGATAGTTCAAAGACATTTTATGTAATGCTTTTTCTTAATAATGTGTTGAAGTTAGAAGGCATTAGGGAGCTGGCTGTGGGTGTTTGAAAGTGAAATTGAAGAGATTGGCAACATCATGAATTTTGAAAGTTGAAAGAAGGCATCGTGTCCACAGCCACTCTCTACGTTAATATCGGCTTGTAAGGTGCGAATGTAACATTAGAAAAGAAGTGAAAGTTTTATAAGCAACAAGTGAAAGTTTTTATGATTAAAAGAGAACGGGCGTCGCGAGAAGTAAAAGTTACGATAACATAAAGTGGCGTCGCGAGCAGGATAAGAATGGACGAAGAACTAAGTAAAGTCTCAAGAAAAGTGAGCGGACATAAGAGTGTTATAACAAGAAATGTGAATAAGGTGAGAGCCTGTATGGAGGAAGGTGAAGATTCAAAAGACATAAGACACATACAAGAATGCATAGAAGAAGCGAGGGATGTATATGTAGAGGCGGTGTTTAACTACATCGACTTGTTACTCAAAAAAGGCAAAGATGATGAAGCCGCAAAGAAAGAAAAAGATATTGAGAAAGTTGATTCAAAGATAGAGAAAGTTAATGATGAAATTTCCCAATACAGTATCTCGAAGTCCAGAAAACCAATAGCAGAAGAACAAGAAATGACACAAAATCTTGAAAGACTAAATATACCAAGGTTCAGCGGTAAAGACTACTTCCGATGGAAGTCCTTGTTTGAAGTAACAGTCAATGCACAGAACTATTCAAAGAAAATAAAAATGTTAAGACTTCTTGGATATTTGGATGGGGAAGCAAGAGACATGCTAAAGAACTACCCTCCAACAGAAAGTTCATATGATGTAGCACTGAGCCGATTGGAGAGTGAGTACGGTGGTGAAAAAAGACTGATGAAGCAAGTAATTCAGAAAGTGAGGTATAATAAGACTATAGAAGAAGAAAACATCAAAGATATAAGAGAGTTTGTATCAACTTTGGAAGCAGCGAGTATTATAATTAATGACAACCATAAAATGAAAGGAGAGTTAGATGAATGCGGAGCGTTATACCAATGCGCAAGAGAGCGCTTATCAAGGAATATGGTTCGGAGCTACACAAAGTGGACAGTTGATCGGAATCGCTGTGAGTCATTTCAATCTTTAATTTTATATCTTTCTGAATGCATATACATATTAGATAATACCTCAGATTTAAAGAACAATGCATGTACTACCAAAAAGATGTTTAACAATGTTGTGACTTATAACACTACAAGTAACCGAAGTAATGTGAACATGTCATTCAAACCATTTTGTATTTGGCATAAAAGCATTTTGCACGAAAATGAAAAGCATTATCTTGATAATTGCGATAAGTTCAAAGAGCTTTCTCTTAAGCAAAAGCGAGACTTCGTTTTTTCTAAGAAGTTATGTAGTCTCTGCTTAAAGCCAAATCATTTAAGTTTGAATTGTAACAATTCAAAAAGTAAATGTAAAGTGTCCTGACAAAAACAGGCATCATTATTTATTACATGAAAATCGCATCGATAAAGTTAATGAAAGATCAAATACTAATGGTTTGATTGAGAATAATAATTGCCATTTTGACGATGCATGCCATGATAACGTTGTGAGTTTACAAACTGTACCAGTCGTCATTTCTAACGGTTTTGGTAAAAAGATGATCGTGAATGCACTTTTGGACATGGGAAGTAATTCTTCTTTCATAAGTAAAACAGTAGTAAATGAATTAAAGTTAAATGAATTTGGAACAGAAACTAAATTAATGAGCACCGTTAATCATGCTAATGAATCGGTTTCCATTTCTAAAGTTCGCATAAATTTGGAAAGTACCGATGGTAGAATTAAAAGACGTGAGGTTGTATTGACAACCGAAAGTGACTTGACGGAGTCCAGACCTGCAAATTGGGTTTGTCTTAAAGCTAAATGGCCTTACTTGAACAAAGTCAGATTTCCAAAATTGGCTAACAGGGCTTGTCATGACCTGTTGATAGGTTCAGATTTGATATTCTATCATAGATGCTTGCAAGAAGTTTGCGGCCCTCATAACGGTCCTATCGCAAAATGAACTCCTTTAGGTTGGTCCTGTGTTGGACCAACGAATCCCGAAAAGAAAGTGCATTTACGGTACTTGAATATTAATCGCACTGAACTGAATGACTTAAATGTTTTAGTAAAGAACTTTTGGGAACTAAATGCTATCGGGATAAAAGATAATTTGATGCATGTTAGCGCTCTAAGTAAAGAGGAAAAGAGAGCTAAGGAAATATTAGACACTAAGTTAAAGCAGATCGAGGGTAGATATGAGGCTCCAATTTTGTGGAAACACGAAAAGCCGAATTTGAGTAACAATTTTTATGCTGTTAAAAAGAGAATGGCTAACATGGAAGTTAAAATGCAAAAGTCTCCAAAAGTTATGGAAAAATGTTATGAAGTTTTAGATGACTATAAGGATAAATGTTACATTCGAAATGCTCCATTAAATCAGAGAGATGATGAAGCATTTTATATTCTATATTTTCCAATAATTAAAGAAGATCGTGCTACCACGAAGTGTCGCATAGTGTTTGATTGTGCCGCTAAGTGCGATAATATCTGCATGAATGACGAAATTCTTACCGGTCCAAAACTTCAAAATGACATAATTGATGTACTGATGAGATTTCGTAGGTATAAGTATGGAGTTATCGGTGATATTTCTGAGATGTATCTACAGATTTTGTTGAATGACGATGATAGGAGATTCTGCAGGTTCATTTGGGATAACAAAATTTATGAATGGAATCGAACCATATTTGGCAGGTCGGATTCTCCATTTGTATCACTCTCAGTAATACGGAAACATGCATTACGTTATAACAACGATTATGAGAGCACGGTATCTTCCATACTTAACTCAATGTATATTGACGACCTCGCCGATAGTAGAGATACAGAAGACGAGATTTCTTCTTTAATCAACCAGTCAATTAAGATCTTTTGTGACGCAAAGATGGAAATTAAAAAGTGGATGTCTAATTCCAAAAAGGTTTTAATGAATCTAAACGACGAAAGAAAGAATACATGTAGTGAGCAAAATATCCTAAATGACTCCCTTCCAACCACTAAAATGCTGGGACTGTCGTGGGATGCTGAAAATGACCATCTTTTTTATTCTACATGTTTACAAGATGTTCAGTCCATTAGGAAGCCTACTAAGAGATCACTCTTGAAGACCATTGCCAGAGTGTATGATCCGTTAGGATTTCTTGATCCTTTAATGATTAAAGCAAGAGTGTTATTTCAGAGGGTTTGGGCCCTTGGCTTGTCTTGGGATGAAGAACTTCCAAATGAGATAGTTAAGAGCTGGGAGAAATGGTTAAGTCAAATCAGTATGTTAAATGTTATAAAAATAGATAGATTTCTTCGTATAACACAACAGCAACCATTTATTTTCTCTTCATATTTTTGGAGATGCGTCAAAAGATGCTTATGCAGCAGTTGCATATGTAAGAACAATTTTCGAAGAGACAGTTTACGTAAAGTTGCTAATTTCTAAGACAAGAGTAACACCACTGAAAGCTAAATCTATTCCACACTTAGAGCTGATGGCAGCCACAATTGCTGCAAGGTTGGGAAAGACAGTAGCAAGAGAAGTGAATATCCAGCAGGTAACCTTTTGGACTGACTCCATGAATGTTCTTTATTGGATAAGACGTCCAGCTAAATATTTCAACCGTTTGTGTCCAATCGAGTTGGAGAGATCCAATCTGTAAGTGAACCAACGCAGTGGCGGTATTGCAATACCAAGATGAATCCAGCAGATATTCCAACGAGAGGTGATGATATATTAACCTTAAAAGATAATGCCTTATGGTGGTATGGTCCACATTTCTTAAAGTTAAGAGAGAGTGAATGGCCTGAAAGTAAGATAGATGAAACTAACATATGTGAGAGGGAAGAGAAGCAGGTCATTCAGTGCATGTTTAGTGAAGTAATGAAAGATGACTGTGAGCTTAATCCAAAGAGGTGGTCTGATAAAAGAAAATTATTAAAAAGAGTCGGTTATGTTTATCGGTTCATTTACAACTGTAAACGGAAGAGTAATGAAAGATTCTTGAGTCCAACATTACATACTGAAGAATGGCATAGAGCTGAAAATTTATTGATTAAAATCTGTCAAAGTGAATCGTTCTCGTTGGAGATTAGGCTCCTTCGTAATAGTAAAGGACTCAAAAACAGTAAATTAGTCAACTTAAATCCGTTTTTGGATGATGAAAGTATTTTGAGATCTAAACCTCGACTACAAAATGTTGAGTGGCTTGAAAAAGACTCAAGGTTTCCGATAATTTTGCCTTATCATCATTCCTTTACTAACTTGACAGTCAAAGAAGTGCATGAAAAGATAGGCCATCCAGTAGGTACGAATGCCACACTTCATCAGTTAAGCCAGAGATTTTGGATTGTGAAAGCTCGCAAAGTTTTGAAGAGTATTGGACGTCAATGTATGATATGTAGAATTAACAAAACCAAAGCAGTTCAACCACAAATGGCACCTCTACCGGAATATCGTCTGAGTAAGCCGTTGCAGTCGTTCGCTGTAGTTGGAATCGATTTTGCAGGTCCTTTTTTGAGCAAGAGTGGACGTGGTAGAGCTAGGAACAAACGCTACTTAGCTTTGTTCACGTGTTTGCAGACGAGGGCGGTCCACCTTGAGATGACATATTCATTAGAGACCAGCAGTTTCATGAATGCTTTATCACGTATGATAGATCGAAGAGGATGTCCACGTGAAATAGTAACAGATAATAGTCGAACTTTTGTAAAAGCAGAAAAAGAAATTTCAAACTTAATGTTTAATGATAAAGATAAGTTAAATGAATTCCCTTATAAGATAAAGTGGCATTTTAACCCTCCGTATGGAAGTAACTTTGGAGGTGTGTTTGAAGTTATGGTTAAAGCTTCTAAGAGGGCACTGTATTCAATTTTAGAAAATGCTGAAATTAATGATGAAGAGTTGATGACAGCCTTCTGTCGAGTAGAATCATTATTAAACTCGAGACCCTTATCTTTTGCTAGTTCCGATATAAATGATAATGTACCTTTAACTCCTAACAGTTTTTTGATTGGAAGAGTGAACCCTCACAATGTGATGACGAGAGATGAGAGTCCGGATTTGCATCCAACTCGCCGATGGAAGCTGATACAGACCCTGGTGCAACACTACTGGCTCAGATGGCAGAGGGAAGTATTGCACAGTTACAAGAGTAGAAGCAAGTGGGCGAAAGAGCAGGTGAACATGAAGGAAGGACAGTTGGTTATTGTCTTAGACCCGATAACAAGTGCACAAAGGTGGAAGATAGGCAAGATCGTGAGGGTGCATCCAGTTGTTGATGACATCGTGCGAGTGGTGGATGTACTTTATGGCGGCAAGGTGTACCGGAGGCCTGTTAACAAGTTGTGCCCTTTGGAGTGTTGAATCGGGATTGATTCAAGGAGGGAAATTATGTGGAGATGATTCTTTGTTTTAGCTTTTGTGAAGGTTAAATGTATACATGTATTCTGTAAAGTAAATGCAATTCTAATGTTTGGTAAATATGTGTATGTAATATGCTTAATGTACCGGTATGTGGTTTTATTGTGAACAACGATAACGTATTTTTTGGCAAGATACTGACACCAAGCCGCTTTCTTTTCATGTATACGAGTGGGCGATTCGATGAGCAAGGGCGGTGGAGAAGATCAAAGAAAAAGAAGAACAAGAACAAGCTAGGAAAGAAGACGGTGATGTTTCATGAGAGGGCTCTCACGGCAGCTGTGCGCGCGGAAGTCCCGACCCCCTGTTTCCCAAAAAGAACGGGTTTTGAGGGCGGTCGCCCCAGTCGGCAGTTGTCCCACCGTGTGTGACATTTAGGATTACGATGGATGGATATGATGGAAGTACTATGGTCAAAGTATAATGTCACACTTACACGATGCTATGAAGGTTTAAGATCTACGAGGGTGAAAGAAAGCTATGAGATGAGCAGTAATGACGAGCAAGGTGCTATGATAGTTCAAAGACATTTTATGTAATGCTTTTTCTTAATAATGTGTTGAAGTTAGAAGGCATTAGGGAGCTGGCTGTGGGTGTTTGAAAGTGAAATTGAAGAGATTGGCAACATCATGAATTTTGAAAGTTGAAAGAAGGCATCGTGTCCACAGCCACTCTCTACGTTAATATCGGCTTGTAAGGTGCGAATGTAACATTAGAAAAGAAGTGAAAGTTTTATAAGCAACAAGTGAAAGTTTTTATGATTAAAAGAGAACGGGCGTCGCGAGAAGTAAAAGTTACGATAACACCTCGTTTCCACGTGGTGATCCCTCATCCCATTCTTCAATGTTTTGGAATACGATTTCGGGCAAAAGAAACTCTAGGTCCGATTGATCAGTTACGATCGTAGCTCTCTACCTCCTCTTAATCTGCGATTTATGGAAAACAGGTATTGCACTGTGCATTTCAAAGTCTTTGGATTTCCGCTGTCTAAGTATCCATTTTTCCGCAAGTGTTTTCTTGATCGGTGTCGATTGCAGAAATCCGCTTTCTCTGTATATTGCTCGACGGACGATACATAGCCCTCATCATGCAATAAATATTATAGAAAAATTTATCGCTGCATGGCTGTTCAAATTTCTTATCGCACTTTGGTTCTATGCAATGTAATTGAAAATTGTTTTGAAAGGAAGTCAAGAAAATTATTTTCTTGATAATGGCTATGGTATAAATAGTCGAAATATATTGACCAACTTTTTGTACGAATTTACAATGAAATTAACTTGACTTTCTTTCAAAACAATTTTCAATTTCATGAATAGTCAAGGCATATTTCCTCAACTCTATACAATGTATTCGGCTGTAGACGTTCGGTACGGCATTTCAGAACATGAAAATAGAACCATTGATATTTACAATGGTTAAGTATGGAGTTATTCTGAAACACTTGACAAATATTTCTATGAACAACGCTATGATGACGCTAAGATAGCGCTCACCTTGAGATTTCTACAATGAAACATTCGACAAGACATAAATCAAATTATTATCAATGGCAATTATCTACCGAAATTGTCAAAAGAGTTCTACTGTTACACTCAGTCTAATTGACATAGCGTCATTTCATGAAGGAATACACTATGAAGACAATAACTTAGCGCTCTATCGGATAATTCTTTTCTTGTTGAACGACAGTGATGATTTGATGAATAGATTGAAGCGTTATCTGCAAATAATTTTCAAATGGTTGATTAAAGCATCAAAGCATGACAGCGTGCTGAAACCAATTCGCTTCCGCCGCGCTGTCAAGCAATAAGGTAGTTATCGCACTCTAGTCTTCGTCTCGACCTTCGTTCTCGACGAATCCTAGAGTGCGATAACTATCACTTGTTGACACCGTTTTCCGATGTTTCTGTCATAGCTGAGTCGAGAGTATGACGAGTGCCAGAAAATCCAGTCTCTGTCCATAGGTTTCATGATTTCTACAAAACGTTGTTTAGGTAGTAAGAAAGACCAATGACCAAACACCACCGAGAGTCACTAGATATCGGTCTCCAATTCTCTTCCTGGTTTCGATGAAAAATAACTAAGGCATCATTCAAAGTGCCTTTTGTCATCTCTCGCACGATTGCTTCCCCATCGTCTAGCAGAAGAAGTAAATAATTCGAATTTGTCACGTTCTTCTATCCAAAAGTGTTCCTATCAAAGGTATTCCTTGCCCAATTAATGTTCTGTCTTGTTTTTACTAGTATTTGCTTTGTTTTAAGAGATTGGACTGTTAGCTTCTTTTTCTGTGTAATTGATAGAGGATGGCTACGCAATTCTCTGGGACATAGAGGCATTGATATTAAGAAAATACAAGGACGGAGAAGAATCTCTCGAAGCAATCGACTTCTAGTCAGACTGGGTAGAATTCACATATTATCGTCTGCAAGGGAGCATCTGTATCTGCGAAGGCAAAAGGTTTCAATGTGGACTGAAACTCGACGCTTGCGTGATAGAGGATAAAAGAATTCCGGCGCCTCACCAAGCCAGCTCTCAGTGCCCAACACAAAGCCGCAAGATTAGAATGCTTTTTGCACCGAGTTCTATGGAGGAATATCTGGAACAGGGTGGTCTTCTTTTTTAGAACAACTGTATATGATGATGTCCAGGCTCTCAATATTTCAAGACGGGCCTGCTTTCAGTTCTGATGACCGGTTTGAATCAAGTTCACATCGATAGTACAGGCCTCTTTTAAAGTTGTGAAATGAAGTTTGGGCACATTTGTCCATTTACCTTCCTCATTGCGAATCGTATATCGGACAGATTTATTCAATCGACAAGACATGTACCTCTATTCAAGTTTTATGAACATCCATTGAGCATTTTCGTGAAAATTTGGTTGTGGTGCGCCTGCTGTAAATGATTCCTACAGAGCTGATCATAAAAACTGACCACCTAAATTATGTCGAAGGTGTAAAACGGACTATCCGAATTACGGTATGTCATATTTTCGATTTTGTTTCATGCAAAAACTCGTACTGGCGGCCGGATTTCCAAGTTGATTAAGTGTGCTTTTCTCTAGAATTGATACAGATGAGCCACAGGTCAAATATGGAAGTAGTGCGACATCATGCAAATTGCCTTTCTGTTATTTGATCGGTTACAATGTCATTTTCGAGAAATTAAAAATTTTCTCATTTTCAATAAGTTCAAAAATAATCTCATTTTTGAGGAACTATAAAGTTGACATTCTTCAAACCTAAGAGAGATATCAAAAACATTTGCAGACACTAATCTGTGTGTTATCTTTCTCATTGTCATATCATCACTTACTTCAACGGTTCATGCGCACTGATATGCACATTCCTATATCAATTTACTGGCGCCTAAGAACTCAAATTTTGAACAAATCATCAGCTTGCGGTATTACTTTATCAACTGATGAAAACTTCATGAGCATTGTCTAAAAAGTGTTTTTAATATCATGCAAAATGTAGTAGATGAATAGTAAGATCAGAAATAACAACAGAAAGTGCTATTAAATTGATTTTCTAATTTATTCTTCTGAATGATTCACTAATATGATTGATTTGCATTTGTTGTAAAAAGTGTGTAGATGAATTCATGAATCCACATGAAGTCCTGTTGCTGCAAATGGTGAATCCGGCTGTTGCTATTATTTTCATTTTACTTACTTAGCAACTTATGAATTAATCTAATTATGGTTTCAAAATGATGGATGCCCGTGCATTTTTCAGCAACAATTTCCTTCATTTATAAATAATGCATTCATTCAATAGCGTTGTAATGATTGCTATCTAAAAAATCTAAAACTATTAGTTAATTATAGTTAATGAAGATGGCTATTACACGGAATCAGACTGTCTGCTTACGTTGCATGTGGCTGATTATGAAATAAATGTCCAATTTTCATGAAATAGAAATGAAGCGATGCACTTTACAAAGAAAAAACGGAACAATTAACAACAAACAGTAGGGGAGTTTTGTATGTACGACAAGTTCTAATGACTGGCATAGCTGTAACGGGGTCGGTTGTTTCCGCCCAGACCAGGCCAGAATTCATTGACTCCATAATATCAGGTCGGCCGATGTTATGATTTGCATTTTCTTGTCTTGTACATTTTCCGGTAGGAAAATACATCATTAAATGGATACGATATAGATTTTTCGCCCGGTGTTCGAAATAAAAAATGGGACGATCGGAAAGGAGATAAATTCGAGTCAGCTTGGAGCAACATAGTGTTGATCATAGAAGCAGAACACGTTAGGAATACTTACAGACGAGGTGTCACAAAAGTTCAAGAAGAAACTGGTAGATGATGTACATTTGAAACGCTTTTATGAATGAAGTATAACTGATGGATAAAATGCTGTTATTAATTGAGATATTATTTCAGGAAAATTTAAAATGAGTGGTAGAATGTAAAATATGACATTATTTTTTCTATATACTAAACTCCTTAATTACATCAGCATACACAGCATGTGACACAAGGTACATCAAGGAGCAATGTAATATGCGTGGTCTGCAAGACAGAAAATCTATAGTTACCATTGGAAAATTAGACTGTAGTTACAGTTTCATACTACGGAAAATCCACCCATTATTCTGTTTCCGATCGGAGGCCAAATACGTAGGAAATTCTAAATATAGCATCGGCCGGAACGCGCAGTGATTTTAATCCAAACAGATCAATCAGAAAAATTGATCATGTTCTAATCCCTAATTATTGATATTCTTATAAAATTGGCCATCCATAATGAAAAAAACCGATTGAGTTTGCGGAATGTAATCGCTTTAGCAATCAACTAGAATGGTAATTTTTTGCTTTATTGTAAGCTAGTCTGCTATTTAAGCTAACTTTGTTGTAGAGTAGGAAGTGAATGCAAGAAATATTAACCACATGATTATCTTTTCCAAATTCTGGTCGATGTCAATATTATCTTTGCTTCTTCAAAATTCAGATGTTGAGCCAAATTAGCTAATGTCCGCTGTATCTATCATAATTTCTGTGATGAATGGGTGGTCGAAAGTCAGATGATATGATGTCATAAGACCATTGTCAAATTCATGCGGCTATATTCGCCATCATCGTTTAGTTCTTTCGGAATTTGACTTATGACTTCCCCTTGATGTGCCAATATTTCTACCTTCTTATTTTTCAAGAATTATACTGATAAATCGTCACAATTGAATTGATGCACTGAATTCATTCGATCAACATATCCAATTGATGAACATTAATTTCAGACATGATGTGCATCTCGGCCCGGATTCTCAATATTTCAGGCCCGGGTTTGCAACCAGCTCTGATGATCGGTTTGAATCAAGCTCACATCGGCGCAATGAGACCCTCCTTTAACGTTGTGCAATGAAGTTTGCGCATATTGATCTACTTACCTTCCTCATTCGGAATCATACATTCGACCGATTTATTCAATCGACAAGACCTGTCAGCATTTATCTGAATTCATCCTAGGAAATATGGACGGTTGGACCATTTTTAATGAATGCGCAGCAATTCGCATGTGATATGAAGGACTTCTTTGCTCAACCACTGCCTTGAGCTTTATTTTATCCCGCTGGGGTAACAAAGTGTAGATAGTAGATAAAAATTATTGCTGAGAATGAACCAACATAAAAATTCTGAATCGTCCCTTGCGGAGGGCGTAAAATTTAAATACAAACCTGATAAGTCTAGTATGTCGACGACATCCGTGATATAACCCTGTAAATCGCTTACTACCAAGCATTCGCAGGATGAATACCAAAATGTTTAATACAAAATTAAAAGGCCCTACATGATGGAATAAGATAATTCATAGGTATTGCAAGACTTTAGGGTTGCCATTTAATTTTGCACAGGCAGTATAACTTTCATCGCCTGATGATGGAAGCTGTCGACTTTCAAAGCGCCGGAGTTTTACTTATATGATACTCAAGAAATCGCAGATATGCATGAAAAATATAGAATATTTTCAAATATTTATATTTGAAAACATTAATATTTTCAAACACCTTCAAGTAGATAATTTGGCATGAATTAAAAGTTTTTTGGCATTTTAAGAAATCTGTTTATGTGGCGCCATATGGCATATAGCATGTTTGCAGCGTGTTTTTAACACGATCTGAAAATAATCATGCTTTAAAAGTGTGAGTTTTAGAACCATTCTTGTAATACAATATAAAACTCATGTTTAAAATCACTTTTGTTATAACACCATCCATGAAATCAGGGATTTTCAATATTGTACAAAACGCAGTTGCAAATCCATCTTTTAGATTTGTTATAAAACTATTGTTTCTTCCTTCTTTTTGAAAGCTGATTGCAGTATATAAAGTGGATATAGTCCTTGGATTTAGTAGACTGACAAGAATGAGGTTCCTATTCCTCCTATGAACCATTTTTCCTCAATGGGATATAGGCAAGCGAGGACGAAGATGGAAGATTAAAATCCCTTTTTAGAGATCTCATTTCATTTAGAAAAACAAAACATGCAGTAATTCTGATTATCGCTCATAATGCTTGAGAGATCATTGGCATTACTACAAGATTGTCTTATCAGTGACTATCAAATTCACATAAACACAATAAAACACATTGATGATAAGTTCTGATATTAATAAAGTCTACACTGTAAACTGTGCACATTGAAAGGCTAGTATATTTTAAAATGATTGATTAATTAATTTTATATTTACAGCAGAAATTGGCTTCCCTGCTTTTTGTAGTCTGAACACAAAGCATCTGCAAACACAGGTGTTGTTCATCTGATAAAATCGGAATTTATCTATGACGTCATCGATCATCACAGTGTATCGTCATCAATTTTATCTGACATAAATGAATATTTTCTGTGAAGCTTTAGTGAAGTTTATCGGTTGTATTAACTACTTTATAACGGTATGCAGTTTACAATGTCGCATGAGTGAAACTTAAATCGTATAGGGGCCTATCAATTGAAACATCGAGAAATAGCAATATATCACCAAAACTGAAAGCAAAGTAATATGTTTTTTAAAAAATTTCTCGTTTAAAATCGCAGTAAAACATGTAGTTTGCCACTTTTTATCCAGAACAATTAATTGCAAACAAGGATGTGACTTAATGGAAGGAAAACGATATTTTTTGACTTGAGATTGCTTTAAAACAGGGAGATGATGATCATTTGAATGATATTTTGCCATAATCAAGTGCTCTGTTTCACGTATATAATCTTGAAGTGCGCTTGACATGCTAGTAGAAGACAAAAGAAGTAGAATAAATATACTCCAATGTTTAGTCAGATGTAAAGGGAAATGTGTAGAAACTCAAGATATCCATTATCTACGGCCTTGTTCCTTTAATATGAAACTGATTAAATCATGCGCAAAACACAACAGTAAGATTTTTCATTCAAATCACAAGCGATTGCACCCTTAGAATCAGAAATCAGTCATAGATGACTTGAGCAAGAAATCAAGTATGAATTCGGTACGAAAAAGTAATTTTGAACAAAATAAGCCAATCCATTGTGGATGATATCTAACAGTCACACTTGGATAAAGTTCATGCTAAATCTACACTGACATAAAATATCTATAAACAACATTGTTTTCAGGATTATATGATTCAAAGTAAACAGGCTCAAAAATGACATTCGAGTCGCTGATTCAGCATTAAAATTCTGCACTTTATTGTATGTTAAGGCAACTCATATAGAAAATGGCATCAATAAAGCTGTAACACGCATATTTACACAAAATTAGCTCAATTAAGCCAAATGCTCAGTAACGGAAGTGGTCAATAATTTAAATCGGTTATCCGACTGTTGATAAATTTTCATAACATTGGTGGTCAACGTAAACTCTTCATTACAATTACAAGTATTGGGACCCATCAGGGTTGAGAATATTTTTTTAATTACCGTCATTTCAATTCAAGAGGATGATGAAGTGTCGCTTCATATTGCTTCATATTGGATGGAATATTGCTCCAAGAATTAACTCTTTAATTTGCTAGAGAGACTTTACGTTTTTTCTTAAGTTAATCCAACTGAAATGGAAATCCGTTGTTTGTTCATAGCCACTTCATTCGATCATTTAGGTACCGATTTAGATAACTGCTGCTAGATCTTGGGAGGAGGAATCAAATCAGAGAAGCATGTAACAAATGAATCTTTACAAAATACGAATACATTGTCACCGGTGCCTGACGGCTGTCATTCATTGAAACATCCATTTTTTATGGTCCTGTCATGGCAACGCGTGATTACGGTGCAGTGCTTCTTTCAAAGTGTACATGCACATTCGTATTAGCCCTTTATCATCGCAGTACCAGATTTCCATGAGATTTACAATCAATAGAACTCCTTGGCCCTATCTTTCGCTTTCAGCATTGTGACATTGCAAAATATCATCAATTTTCTAACCAAAAATTTAGAACCTTTCCGAATAAACACCTCCTACCACCGCCATGAACCACGTCTTGTTTTTCGGATATCGCAACAAGTCGAACGGGATAGCATCATGCCGACATCCAGTCGGCTACCGCTGACAGCGTGTCATTGACAGCGAATGAAGAATCAGGAGAGATATCGGATGAGGAGTTAGAAACCTGTGGCAAGGTTGCGCCAAAACTTGGAGTCAAAATCCAAAACCCAAGTCCAAGTTTAAATAAATGAATGAATTCAAGTAAACGAAGTGTATTCTTTGTATTTTGTGCTGACATAAAGATTCTTCTATAGGTCAAAATTCCTATTGGGCCCATGAGAAGTATGGTATTAGTGGGAAACGATTTATTATTGCAATAATGTAATTAGTAGCCTAAGCACATGTGTTATGTCATCAAGTTTTCTTCTAATTTAACCTACACTAATATACTGACTAATTGAAGATCTTTAATTTAATTATGATTGAGTTACACATTGCTCACAGCAAAGCAATTGTTTTCATTTTATCATTCAGAAATATAAACAAACTTGATAAATATCATAGCTGCGCAGTAAGTGCATGGTTAAACATATTTAGAATACGAAATCGGAATGAATTTATTTTTGTATAAATGCCGGTTATCGCAGAAAGTTAAGGGTGCGAAGATATAAAATATACGGAATGTATAAAAATTCAATGTGCACAAATGCAACAAAATACATGGTAGCTGACAGTAGATATAATATGTATGAACTTTCAATGCGCGGTATTTTCAAGTACAGAAAGAAATAGCTAATAATCACGTATTTCATTTTTGAAATATTCTGTGAATCCAGTGGAAATTTGATAAAAGATCAGAACTTTATGCTCTTATCCTGTAGCTCTCCTAAGATTCAAATCAAAATATCAATTTTTGTAACTTGATCTGTATTAATTGAGCATTAATAGAAAGCACAAGTTTTGTATCACTTACCCAACCAAGGTCGACCCAAAACCCGAGGTCCAACATTGCCTGTGGCCGAACTGGCCTCGGGCCGAGCTGGAGCGGCCTTAATTTTAAGTCGACTCGATCTTGTGCACAGAATTCTTATTTTTGTAGAAAATATTGTTAATATATGAATATATATTAAATATATGTCAATATTGAAATACATGTCATCAACCTTCAAAATGGACATACAATTGTACATGCTTGTATTTGTAGATGACTCCGAAATGCTCTGTAATGGTTGTAAATTAAACACGAACATTGTGATAGTCAATGAGTCATGATCAGTATAATACCAATCGCAGCAGCGATTTCATGCGAATGTATCTCATGCACGACAAGAAAGAAAGTTTGATAATAGTGAGTTATGTATGTAGTCCATGGGATGAATTTTGTTATATACGTACAACTTCTTAAGTTTGAACTTCCCCTCCCATAAGTTAAATGAATTTACAATTAAACAATAAGAATGAAATGGAGCTGTCATACAAAATATTGTGCGACTGGTAGAACTCGAACCTACGATTATAGGTTATCTAGACATGTGATTGATAAACATTACTATATATTTTGTAATTTTCGAAATTACAATCTAATTTTGTATTATGACTAGAGCCCTTTATTATTTGTACCTTGTGTATGATGACTGAAGCATCACGATTTGAGCAGAATCTTGCATTAGATCGGAGTGAAGCTGTTATAAAATGACTTGCTAGAACCGTGGATTAAATCGACATGAAGCCGGCTTGAAACCGGCCTATCAGTTATTTAAGCCGGTCGCCGGACCGGACCGAAATCATCAACCGGTTTCCATCTCAGTCAAACTGAGGTGGATTTCGTCACAATTTCCTGTCACGTCGAACGAAGATTCACTTAATGGTGTTCAGTAAATCTATCAATGGGTTTTCGTGAAACTTTCGCAATAAATCCTTTACGTGGTTAATGAGGGCTAATGTGGCATAAAAGCTAGCTTTACAGAGTATTGAGCAATTAAAGTTGGTTTACATGTACTTAACAATCGGTTATCTCCGACACTGACCATTTTCCTACCACACTGCCGCGTATTCAGGATTTCATAACTATGTACTTTCATCAAAGCTTTTCAAATTTCACTGTCATGTGGGAACAAAATTTCACTAGCTTTTGAATGATTGAAAATCCTCCATTACACAAGAATCTTCCAGAAAAAACAGCAGCGATAAATCATTAAGAAAATTTGTTTCTCTTGTCAAAGCGCTGGAACACTGATTTTCATTAAACTTAGCGTGACTTGCGATTTAATTAGTTTGACATTTTTCTTGGCATTTAAATTCTACACGCGAATTTACATTATGGAATCAATTAACTGAATGATCATGACAGCAGTTTTGAGTTATTCACTTCTCGTTATTCCATTTCTACTCATGAGAAAATTAAAATGTCACTCACAAAAATATTCATTTATTCTGAAAGATAATCTCACAGTGAATGGATTATTAGTTTTCATATGTAGATGATCAAGGAGTGCTCAGATTTAGGCATAAGACAAGATTTCATTTGGCATATCAAGCTGTTAATATAAAGTTTCCAATGCCAAGATTTGAAGATTACCAAGATAATATCATGCTTCTCACTAGGGTTGAGGACATTAGTCTATTTTTAACCGTTAGGTGGCCGTTCATATTTAAAAAGATAATTTCAAAACGCCATTAGTCTGTCACATTATGCAGAAACTCACTTTGGCTGCCGGTCTATTTTCTTCTCATCTTCATCTCTATGATTTATCTGTGGAATTTGATTATTTCTCCATTCCATTGATTTGACACATTTTTCAACTGTGTTCTCTATCGACTATATCTGATACTGAACATCACAGCCAAACATTTTTCGACTGTTTCGACTATATCTGATACCAATGTACTTCGACCTCCTTCCATCTCCTGCTCCAAATCTGAACCCACTGCAAACATAGAAGGTTCTCACGCGGTAGCCTTCAGTGACCTCATGACGTAAACGTGAAGAAATGTTATGAATGGTGGTCGCTGAATTCGTTTGAGATTACTTTTCCATCGCTAAACCGGCTAACATGAAATATATTAAATGGTTGACCTCTCATTTCATCTGCTTTTTGGTCAATGCTCGATTTTGAGCAAGACAAGCGTGGGAATATGTCCATGCAAATCATTGAACTTGTGGTCTTTGCGAGATTGAGCTCTACGTCCTTCAACCAATGCAATAATGGCAAACATGACTGTTACAGTCGATTCCGCAATGATGGATGTTAGAAACTGTGGCCGCTTTTATACATTTTCAAATTCACGACATTCATTTTCAAAATCACGACATTCACGACTACCTACCAGCCGCACATCTTTTGCATGGTAATTTGATCTATTGTTTATTTAATTTCTCTGTTGTTAATTGCATTCACGACATGGTTTAAGATGCTTTGGTGGACAATCGATCCCCGCTACTTGCCTTAATGTCGGCGGTCACAATTGTGATGTGTTGAATTGATTATTAACTGCCTTGACAACTGATGTGTGGTGGTGAGGGTTTGATCCTGCCAATTGACACAGTTGCGTAAGTGGCTCGTAGCTCAGGTGGTAGAGCACAGCAAGTTAACCTTGGTCTTAGGTTCGAATCTTACCAGCCACACATCTTTTGCATGGCAATTTGATCTATCGTTTATGTAATTTCATTGCTGCTAATTGAAATTGATCATAATTCTCACACACATTTCACGCTCAATAGCGCTTTTCGTAAATTCCATCAGAAAAATCATTCAGTGCAGCAAAGAGAAACCAGGACAGTAAAATAGCTTTATTGATTGAGCGATAGGACTGCGCTTCAGTATGCAGGTGAAGAAGATGTTTTGAGTCAGTCCGCCTGAGAAGGTACTGTCATGCTCGATTATACTCTCTCATATCTTAAATTACTCTTAAGTAAATATTAGTGATTAAAGATGACCCAATAAACTTTAAATCTCTCACATGGTACGCAAACTAACATTACAAGCCTTACTTAAGTTTAAAAATTGGTTGAATGTAAAATGGCAATTTTATTCCCATTACTCATTCATGCCTATGCTTCTGACTGTCTTTGCTCTTTAGGTTATACGGTGTGAAGTTGCTAATATGCAATTAGTAAGGCGCATATGCTGCACGAACTTCAATTTGTTTTCAATGCTAGAAAGTTCGGAAATTACTTCAGATTGATGACCCCTCTCCTAAACCTCTCTTTTGTGTTGTATCCAAATGTGAGGTGGATCATCTCTTCCTTATCGAGAAAGCGATCCGCTTATACTTGGGAGTGATGATTATGGAACACAAAACCAAAGTCTCAGTTATCTATGATTCACATATCTTTAATTTTGAGACGGGCAATGGGAAATCAAACTTATTTACTTTTACAATTTCATTCACTCTTAACTCTTGCTTTTTAATTATTCTGCTTCAGGGTGGATTTTGAATGACGTATATAGCTACATTAAGGTAATCTTACGGAAAGAGCATGTTATCATTAAGATACAATTTTAAAGAATATACACATGAGTAATTAATGCATGAAATGTACGTGTACGTCGGTGATATCTTTGAAACTGGCATAAATATCTTTGAGTTTTAAATCTTAGTCGAATTTTGTAGATTTGCTTCGCTGACTTGTGAAATGATGAATAAGCAAATGTGCAAGCAAATGAATATCTGCACCGAGTCGCATGTGCGAGAATTGATGAAGTCTAAGATCCACAAATCAAGCAGACAGATCTAACATCATCTGTCTGTATTAGGGATTCCCCTAAGAAAACTTTTTGTCTAAAAATAGGGTTTCACATTCCTGCACATGTACATCGCACATTCGCACTTCAACTTTGTGCATGTGATAATTTGACGATTAAAATTTGCTGTCTCCATTAGAAAATAACAACATCAAGATTTTCCTTCCTGATGATCACAAAACAGATTGCATGGCGCTTCATTACTCTAGCACTGACTAATGTACAATAGTAATACCACCATACATCTAACGAGGACCACAGAATTAGATTCATCTGCGCGCGGTTCAGCTTCCTAGAAAGGAAGAATTATATCTAACCGTCCATAATATCGAAATGGCACATCATACAATTACTCGTAGACAACTTGCTCCTTCTCGAATGGATAATTCGTGTATCGCTTGCTATTGGAAACAATAAGCTGTCAGCAGAGGACACCAGAGCCCACAGAATTAGATTCATCTGCGCGCGCTTCCGAAGCAGATAAACAAAATATTTAATTCTGTGCCAGAGCCAGTGAGAGATGCGTGCGTGCTGTGATATCCACAGAACCGAAGCGCGCGCAGATGAATCTAATTCCGTGGTGATATCACTTCGCATACACCAAAACACACATCGATGCCTGACTTCGATTCAGTGTATGCACTATACAGATAGAAATACCGAGGAGAGGATGTGAAAACATCAAGTGAACTAATTTTCGTACGCCTGCTACTTTTCTTAATAATGATCGGAAGGGCCAACATTATGGAGAAAACTTGTGCACAATGATCTGAATTGTTCGAATCTGAAGGAATTGTGGCAATCGAGGCACTTTGCTGGAACTCACATTAATCCGCAAGCGACGCGCGACTTTTCCCCCTATCTCTGTAAAGTATAATAGGAGTCCCTCTAATTTCTTTGTGCAGGACCGACGTGCTTCAGAAGTCTTTCTTTCCTTTCACTGCAACTTTATTAACTCATCGTTAATCATTGCTTTCTTTGCTTCATGATGTATATATTTGCTCTTATGAATGTATGACAACCATTTTGTGTAAACTACGATTTTCATTTTTGAATAAAACACTTCTATTCTATTCTATTCTATTCTATTCTATAAGGAATTCCTTTTTGCCCACTTTAATAGGTTCCTCGATATGCCGTCAATTTCGCATTAATCACACTTCTAGCAAATCGAAGCAGATAAACAAAATATCTTAAATCTGTGACTAGAACAGTTTTTATGTGCCATCAATAAGATTGATTAACGTCACATTTTATTCAAAACTCTTCTAGAATGCATTAACTTTTAGAATACAGAACGCAGCGTCTACGGCTGCCAAGGAATTGTTGTGCTTAAATTGATCAAGTCTGAGGACATCTTTCTATAGAATACATTAGTACAGATATGTTCATTTAGTTTTATTGAAAGCAAACATACTCGCAGTTTTGTTTTGTCCAAATACTTATCAATTTTCGAGGTTCGGCTTATGCACAGGGCTTCGATGTTAGCCGGAGCCTGAGCTGCACGGAGCAGTGGTAGCATGGCACAAAATACCACGGCTCCAGTTTGAAGCTTTATGTGTATTCGAATTCAGTCACTTTACGAGAAGTGATATTTAACAGTTTAGCTGAAACGAATGCAAATGTGTCATCGTTGTAGGTAATCATTGTAGACCTCCCAAAATCTGCTGGCATTCTTCTCCTCTCAATACATAATAACCTACTTCGAATCAGCCATCTGGATTTTAAAGGAGATCGCGAACTTTTTGATATTGTCTCAGCCGAAAACTCAACTATCGGGTGAAAAACTCTTGGCGAACAACTTTCACGCCTCAAATTTAGTGTACTTATTCTTCAAGCATAGTATTATATATATATATATATATATATATATGAAGATGTATAAAGAAGTACACTTCTTAGAAGATGTATAAAAATACTTTTGAAGAAATGCTTTTAAAATAAAAAGAATTTTTCTTCAATTTGGAAATATCAAATGGTTTCACTTGATTGATGAATATTAGAGGCTTGTTGTCGTTGAATCATCTAGCCCGACCAGCAGCACGAGTTTCTGCAGGGAACAAGGCTAAAAATGAGACATTCGGAGAAAACAGTGAACCCTAGCCATAGCTATCACGAATATGCGCGTCTGCCGAGTTCTACCCGGTTCCAGTTACCATCAGACAGGATACAAAAGCACTTATAAATCCAAGTGTATGCGGATTTCAGATTTTGAAAATCTTTTCACAGTGGTCGCCATGTCTCACGAAAATGCCTTTTTTATTTAATAATGCCTCACTCAGAAAGAGTGACATGTTTTTACTCGAATCTGATTAAACGCTAACAGCAATAGTGGTAGGACTAATTCAGAGACTTCAATAATTTCCCTAAAAATAGAGAAACATTTCCTGACTCCCTCTGAGACTCATGCCCCATAAAAAAGTCTCAATTGGGAAGCACCAGCTAAGTCATTAGTCATGATTTTTAGCAGGGAATATCTTCAGGTCATTTTCTATTCTGCATTTCTTTATGCCTCCGATCAGTGATGTGTACGAAAATGAATTTAAGGCAGTGAGTTTCAGCTGCAATTTAATCAGGATGTTGTGTTTGACGACAAAATATTGCGATTTGATAAATCTAAATGCGTTTAGCTTATTAAACAGAGGTATATAAATTGCATAACTTGGAAATAGTTCAATACTTGCCACACAGAAGATCTTCGATTGTATGTCGAAGGGTATTGAGTCGGAGCCGGAGCCGCCCGCAGCCGTGGTAGCTGGTTTCTAAACCATGCAGTTGTGCATAATTATAGGCTACTTAGCTCCTACTTAACCCCGCATTGCCTACTTAACTCAGAAAGGCAACAAACCATGCGATTTGTTCTTGTAATATATCGTTAAAAAATATTTTTTTTCAACGCGCTTTCAATTATTAGAAATATTTAGTATTTACTAGGATACACTTCACGATTTGACCCCTTAACCAATAAAGCTTATTGTTCATACAGTTTACTTAAGCACAATTAGACAATTGCATGATACTGTTGGTGCTTAAATGCAGGAAATGAATTTCTTTTCAATCTTGGAAAAGATCTATTGCAAAAGTCCTACATTAACGTGATTGTATTCCATCAGAAACTTATCTTCTTACTAATTCCTTTTCTTCATTGTCAGAGAAAATTCTCGAATATTGAAACCTGACTATAAATCTGGTTTAATATTTCTGCGTTGATGTCTTGTTGAACAAAAAAGTCAGTTGTTAATCAACAGTATCATCCTTTCTTTAAATAAATTGTTTGCATGATGAATGCAGCTTGCTAGATTTCATCTCATCCATTCCATATTATGTTTGTGAGTAAAATATGAAACAATTGATGTCAAATTTGGAAAAAGATAGCAAGGTTGCATCCAATACATCAATGAAAAGATCAAATCACAGAAAATCTGAGAAAATGAGCCTCTTCTTTATAACAGGGTCAATCATAGCCTCAAATAATCAGATTTTGTCTTTACATCAAGCAGCTTGTCTCATCAGTCATTCACTTCAGTTTTTTTAGACCTCAAGTGATCCGCTTCGACGGATGGAAGATTTTAGTAAGCTATCACATAGGCTGATATATATGAAAACTCATTGTGATATGTAAACTTCAAAAGCATAGGCCCATCTGCAGTGCTGACCGAATTTATCTCTCTTTAAATTACTTATATTCCGTGGTGTATCTCGTCAGAGAGAGAAAATCATTATTTAATGCATGCATGTACAATGACTACAATGACTGGATGATGAATTTCATTCTATTTTACAAAACTATTTTTCGAACAGCATGACATTTTTATCAATTGAAGTACTTCAATTCTGTTATCCAATCGTTTTTTGTTAGCACAGAAATATGCCAACTTTCATTTATGGCATGTCAACGGTCAGCATTACAACCGGACTCAATGGTGTTTCAGTTGTAGTTAAACTTGAATTTCAAGGAAACTAGCAAACTTTGCTGGTCACCGACTTCGCTCAATTTCACTTTTATTGGCATCTCAATCTACGAATACTTTAAATGAAGAGGATGATAGCTTCATGCTAGCGTTCAAAATAGTGAATTCAATCTCGAGATCTCGAGATCAAAAATTCGAAATTATACAAGTAGGCCTATATCAGATTCGCTTCAATTACTCAGAAAGTGTAACAATTACATGCAACTACCATGCTGTGTAGTAGTTTAATTGTAGGCCTATTTGTAATTACGTAGTTTTATTTGTAATTGAAATTGCAATTACAATACAATTCTGGATTACTTGGCGGTCATTAATGCAATTTAGCACATGTACATATAGGTGCATAAGAATATCCTCGCAGCTGAGATTTATTCCCTACCGTGACGAAGTCACCTGCACTCCCAGGCTAGATTATCAAAATGCTGATTTTGCTCGCATAAGTAGTAAGTTATCATCTATCCTTTCGTCCAAAAATCAAGCACATGATGAATGATGCCGCAGTTAGGTCATACAATTGGCACTCAAGTAGGATGGCCACACAAAAATGTTAAGAGCGTCGCGTTCGAACCGCAAAATCGGCGCAAGAATAAGATTGTTTACAAATGCAATAGGCATACATGACAGAAACTCATGAAGCCTCGTGTCTGACAGAGCCCGATTTAATTTCATAATTTTGTCTTTATTCATAATTGCAGAAATATTTCATTCATGATGAATCGAGATTAACGATCCTCATTTGTGTAGACACGATAAGAATTATTTTTCCGAAAATTTTATACTTCGATATCTCAAGTGAGAATAATTCTCTTAATCCAAGTTCTAAATATTCAGTTAGATCAAGCACAATCTGTATGGAGAATAACTTAATTACCGGAACTTTCGCAAGTCAGTTAAAAGACTGAGGTTAATCCCTTTCATTGAAGATTTAGGAACCTAAAAGTTATTACCGCAAACGTTTGATAACTGTGAAGTCCTCTACACCTTAACCAAACTTTATTCGTGACATCACAGGACCGACTATATATCGTCCGAAATGAAATGCTCTTTTTGAAATACTCCGCCCCGCAAAATATGGTGCAAAATCATTTCAAATTCGCAATTTTTATGTTCAGCATGAAAGTGGCTGGAAGAAATCGACATTCCTTAGTCAACTTTAAATAACACATCATTTTGTACACTGTCCGTAGTTTTGTCACCATTGACGTAAAAGCTCTATAAATTCCCGCAAATATGACGACAAGTCAGTATTCTTGATCTTGAGGCCATGATTCGTTACCCTATGCCTAATAAAAATATCCAATCTCGAATAGTTGAGATCTCGGCACTGTAATCTCGAGAACTCAAACACTTACAAAATAGTCGAGATCTCGTGATTGAATTCACTAGTTCAGTATTTATTTATACGGCAACTTGTCTCTGTTTGAAGTTACATAGAAAATCAGCAATATGAATATTTTGCTTTTGCAGAAATCGCGTGACTGGTTGGCCTATATGAACAACTCGACATAAATCAGTGTGCGAAATGAAAGCTATCATTATATCCATAGTTCAACACTAAAAGCAGACTGTTGGCAAAGTTTTCACAGCAGTAATTGATGAGTTTCAGATCTCCACAGCAGTTTTAAGGCTCTAAAAGTACAGCAATTTTGACTCATAGGCCAATTCCTGATGGGCATGGAAGAATTTGAAAAAATGGACAAATATAAGGGTTCTGTTGAATGGAATAAATCACTTTCATTCAAATCAACTATTTGAGGCTTTATGGTAACAGCAAACATCGTAAAGCTGCCTTCTAGTGCTGATAGTGTAATGAATATGGTTGACTTATAAAAACACCATACTTTCGCATGTGTTTACTGAGAATACTGCAAGACACTCAAAGGATTATTTATATTGACCTGCTACGCGCAAACATCATTGTTTTACTTAAAATCGACTTTCCTAAACCTTTGATATTGATTTAAGTAGCTAAACTAAGAGGACCCCACCGGACCCCCTCAGGTCTCAGAGGATGTGAAAAAGCTCAGGTCTCTGAGAGTCAAATACTGTCTGTGAAATTGAGCGTAGTAGTTGCCAATCGCCAAGTTCAGCACCATAGTCTTGTTTTCAATAATTTCGTTAATATTTTTTCGTGTTTCGTTCCGTCCCTTATAATGCAAACCGATATAAACATTTGAAGTCAATGTGTGTAATCAATCATTAAATAGCTAAAAGTTTGGAACATAGTATTCGTATTGTCTGATGCAGATATTTTGTGCAAAGTTGCATGTAAATTTATAATTACACCGAACAAAACTAACCAAGTTATTAAGTTGCATAATACTTCTAACGATCTAGGCGATCTCATGATGACAAATACATGCATGTCCTATTCAATGAACGGAGTAGCCTATCATTACTATGTTATAACATGTAGTACTGTAATCATACATAACATATACATATTGCACAAGCTTTATTCCACTGCAGGGTTTTCATTTTACATGTAGTTTAGGCTAATATATTTTATCAGTTACTACTTTGTTGGAGTACACAGAAGGCTGGAGCTGAAGCTGCTCCAAGTGCATTTGGTCATGTAGTCAATTATGGGAATAAATTGGAGTTGAGTGAAGGACACTAAAGGACAGCGATCAAATGAAGGTACAAAAAGAAAGATTTGCTTGCATGGGAAAGTTGCGGAGAGATTGACTGTGACGTTTGTCTAGCAAATCCGAGGAAGTCCTGGTCGTCTATCAACCCTAATATTGTTAAAGCCACCCAAAACGTAGAGGTTGCTAACCCTGCGCAGCAGTTCACTGATCGGCAGGACATTGGAAAAAAGCCACGTGCTTTTCGTTCCTCTTCAACAAAACAAATCTGTTCACGAGCAAAGTGTGTGAAGTGTCATCTTCAAATGACTTTCGATAAGAGCTGATTCACTCTTTTCCACACATGTTGGGTAGCATAATAACATTTTGTTGAAATCCACCTTCTTGGTTCTGAAATTTTTTTTAAGTGAATCTAAATAGTGAAATGCATTGCTTTTATAAGTATTTACAAGAGAATCATTTTTTATAATTTTTTGCTTATGGAGTAATTCACTTTTGGATTGAATGCTATAATCTTTACGAGGCTTTGGTGCCTCAAGTTCTCATTTGGCAACTTTTTGTATTCTTTATAATTCTGCAGCTACTTTTAGGATTTCATACTATTTAGGCAACAAATAGATGGTTTACCAAGGTAAATAATTTTCCTTGAATTTCTTCATACTGCCGGCACAAATGCGTTCAAACCAGAATTTTAAACACTGCTTTGCATCCATGCTTTGAACAAAAATGTCTTTAAAACCCCGCCTTTGAACATGGGTTTATATTATGTGATAACACTTGCAAAAACCTTGCTTCTAAACAGTGTTTTTAAACATGCCTTCATGCACCCAATTTTTCAAATTAATTGAAATCTCAGTAATTGATGAGTATCGGACCGGTTGAGAGCGATCCTGGTGCTTCATACACAGCGAGAGGAAATTAATCCAAGTGAACCAGTAATCCCGGTGTCATTCCATGGCTTGCTAGAGAGACGAATGTGAAGTCGCAGAATGCTTCCAACAAATTGAGTCGCTATCAGGTAAAATATGTGGTGTAATGTAAACATACAACCTTGCATGCGACATACTAAACTTGTGAATAACATGTCATCGTCAATACAGGTGCTATATTTCACACATCAAAACAGTTTTGAATTTAGCCGACACTTTAAATAGGTTTTCAGTTGAAAAGAAACGATGCAAAATGTTGGAAAAAGAAAACAGCAAAGACGAATAAAGCTAAAAAATTCATTGTTTTTACGATGCTTTTTTTCAAACCCCGCAGTCAAGATGCGTGCTGCGTTTGTTTCATCTGTGAGCTCTGTCGGCATCGGATTTTGCAAGGATACAGAATTCCGACACCTATTGATACTAAAGGAATAGAGCGGACATGCGCGTTGAGAACAATTTTATGCTCTAGTCAGACTGCTATTATGCGCAGTACATACAGAATGACAGTTTCCATTGACTGCCTGGCCTTGTTTTATATCCTTTTTGAAGTCAGACCAGTGTGATCTGTAGCAAGTATAATCGCTTATTTCAATATCTCATTTCTCAACAGCTACGTGTTTTAAAATTCCAATTCTTTAGATCTAGAATCATTGACCAACATGCAGATATTTGAACAACTGAAGTGACCATCAGCAAATAACCGTTTTCCATTCTAATTAGTGTTGCTAACTGAAATAATAGAGAATAATCAGATTCTTATGGAACAGACATTCTTCTCATAGCTAGCTCTTGACCAGTTGAAATACCTGCCTATAGACTGCCACATCTCAAATGAATGCAAAGGGAGGATTTTTTAACATTTTTATTGTTGTTTCAACAAACAGATGTACTTAGTATAAGACTCTTTGTTATTGTAAAACGTTGTTTAACAAATAATTGCTTGTCATGTGATTCAGTCTACATTGGAGAAGCCTATCATTGCATCAAAACTAGAATTAAAGAGCATTTGTCACCTGCAGCGCTGTCTCAACATCTTCATAATTGTCATGTTAGTGAAATTAATGCAATATGAATGCATCTTTTGTCATAAGATTTCAAATTCTTGTGTATACTTACCATGACTTACCTATAGAATATTGTAAATGCTGATGGCATCGCCATGAGCATTCCTTCAATCACAACATAGCCCACTGTATATTGAAATTATGCCAACAAAAAATGTAATTAAGCACAAGCATTAATTATCATGGCAATTATCAAAGCTGAATGGAAGATATCGGTCTAAATAAATACGGAATATCATTTTTTGCAGAAAAACAAATTACTCTTGACCGAAGGGCATATACTCATCAGATTTCTTACCATTCCCTATGGATCGAAGTAAATGATCATGCTTAATCAGTCATGTATTGCGAATCATGCTTTAAATTAATAAATCATGTCATGTAGGCATTCATTAGACTATAGCCTATAGGCCTAGTAGACTTGATTTCTGTATCTGCATTATCAAGATCTTTTTTCTGCAATCTGTGAGCTGATTGAGTAGGATTGGTCAATCCATATTCATGATTCTCCTTACCCTTCTTATTCAATCAACTTTTTTCTTTTTCTTTATGTTTGCTGTATGAGACAATAAAGACACACTTTATTACTTAAATGATTCTAACTTGTTGGCCAAGCAAAATAAACAAAAAACTCTTCTCTAGAATGCTAATCTGTCTCCACATGTGATGTGTAAGCCTACTTTGGAAGAGTGGATGAGAAATTGGACTTTCTGCTTTTAGATATCTTACATGTACTCGTACTTGTGATATATGTAAATATCAATTGTCAAAATGCCAGCAATACCTCGAGATTGACGAAAGGCGTGGATCATATGATTTTCAGTTTTTATCTCTGATCTGCTGACAGATGAAAGGAATGTCCTACTTTGGTTGAAATGATGCTTATATTCTTAATCTTGTGACTTACTTATCCATAAACCTATTATTCATCAGAAATCGTATATAATTCTTGTTTATGGAAAATGGCGGTTAATAATGAAAATAAACACATTTGAAATATGTAGCCTAAAAACTAGCGTCTAAAAATCATTTGTGATGAGCATTGTTCAATGTGAGTATGTGACAATTAGGTCAGATTGATGGTGATTACCTATACAGTTTTGAGACACTATGATATGATGTTGTGGGTCATTTATCTGAAGTGGCGCATTCGACGTGGTTGACACTATTTGTTTGCTTCTACATTTCGCGGATAAGTTTGTTATTACTACTTGAGAATGATGAATAGCGTCATCATTGGTTGTCATACCATGTCAAATATATTTTTGTGAAATGATTAATACTCACTTATCAGATTTGACTCTCATGAGAAAATGTTGAACTGTGTAACAAAAAAAGTAGTTCGTCGCTGAAATCTAAGAAATGAATGACAATCTCATTGCAACACCGAATGTGTGTAGATTCAACATTTTTGTCGACACTCACATTGTGAATTATAATACGTGCTTGAAGACGGGTGGAGCATTCACCAGAAAGCTCGCAATAAAATAGTTGAAGAGAACTTGGTTTTTGAAGAATTCATCATATTATAACTGCTAGTTGTTCTCTGAGAAGAAGGATATGGATGAACTCATTGTGAATTAGTTGGCAAATTACATGTTGCCGAAAATTAAATCACACCACAAGTCGTTGGACATAACATTGAAATGCCCCTTCAGCTTTATGTTGTTCATTTTCAGTTTTTCACTTTATTTATCGTTTGATTGAATAAATCATCTGATTTGATTGCGAAAAACTGAAAAAATTGATATTGCAAGGCAAATTGGTACCACGAAGTCATGCCATATACATGTAGTATTATGTATGCCAGATTGCCAGTTCATTTCTTCGCCATACATACTCCTGGGTGAATAGATCTGATTCATTGATTTCAGATCTGAAGTCGATTTCTGCATCAAAGTACTATTTTCTATGACTTTCTCAGGTATACCGGTACTTCAAGTATTTGGAGCAACAGCAAAATCGACACAAAATGTTCTTTGAAAGGGTAAGGCATGGTATATCTAATATTTTATTTCAATACTGTGATTCTATGCCGATATCAGTATTCTACCCCAGCTGGATATCATATGATGGTGATTAATGATGGTATGACTTGAATTCTAAATACTTGAGGTACTGTCATTCCCCCGAACATCATAGGAAATAGAGCTCTGACGCAGAAATCAGTGACTTTTGTTCACCCACAATTATGTAAATGTACTTATGACGAAGAACTAGACTAGCATACATATGTGGTATGATTTCGTGCCATCAAACATGTCGCATATCAGCATGCCAGCTATTATCATATATATCAAAACTAAAGGGAATAAAATACAATTTATCAGATATGACTATTTCCGCATCAATTTATGGGAAGTTTCCAACATGGCGTCGCGCAAATCAGATACAAAAATGAGCATTAAAGTTTCAAGGCATTAAGAGTATACGAATGTTTGCCGCATGTCAAACACATATCCCCTTTGAAGTTCAGTTATTACGTCATCCTGTAAAGTAGCAATTTAAGAACATGACCCTTCACTTACCCAACATATTGAGGACAGATCGCTTGGCTTTCATTTTCTTCGCATTGTAATCTCGGCGTCTTAGATTTGAATTGCGAACTGCCAGTCCGATTTTGATGTAGAGAACGGTGATGATGACCATGGGAATGACAAAAAGGAAAATCGAACTAATTAGAAATGATCGACCCATTTCTCTCTCCGGCTGAAATGAAAATGAAGCCAGTTGAAAGATCTGATGAATAATTAGATAAGGTCAGCGCAACCGATGGATTAATGAGAATAATTTTGATGCAATTGGAATCATTTCCAACTTTTAAATTTCCCTTAAATCTGAAAACCTGTGCAATTACATTAAATTGAAGCGCCATGCTTTAACTCTCAAGCTAGATAAATACAATCCAATTTCTTTGTTAAGTAAATTAATATTATAATGATTAAAATAATAAGCTAAATAACAGAAGGTCTGAGTCCCGTATGTTGTTGAATTGTAAATGCATCTTCTTAAAGTGAATTTTCAGGATTAGCATATTTGCAGATTTTCCATTCAATTCTGACAACTTTTGCAAGCTGGAAGATCAAATTAATCAGTTTTTTAAAAGATACGGTACTTGTTCAATGGCTTGAATTTTGCTACTTCTACTCGAATACCCTGAATGGAAAAAATTGCTGAAACGCATTTTCAAGATGACTCCAGTGATTTTGAAATGTGAATTTATCAGCTCTTTCATCATATAAATCAGGAAAAAGCACACTTAATTTGCAACATGATATTGAGTGGCATAAAAATGTGCTTTATGATGAATATTCTTCAAACAATGAAATTGTGTAATTAATGGTGCAAATATGATATATCGGAGATCGCAACGTTGATCAATGTGAATAATGATAAAATCAATGCTTTCCATGTCATAATTTTCTTTAGAAATGCAATTCATGTTATCAGTAGTGGCGTCTTCTCCGTACCTGCGAGGCCTTCGGCGCATCCTCAAAAATAGTTTCCAACAATTATAAAAATGAAAAGTGTCATCATTCATTTAAATTCGATAGCTTCTCGTGATAGCTGTGCACAGCTTTCCGTCTCAAAATCAGACGCTCAACCTCAAGAGTGAATAGATTTGCAGCACGTGCTTGAATCACAGCTGTTTTCTTCGAACAATTAGACACACAAACTAGTCGTGTGTTCAGACGGAGCACTGATGTTCAGACAGCGAAAGAGAGTTGTGTGCGTGTGAGGCAGTAAGCGCACGCGCCCGCGACAATAATGGCTTTCCCGATAGACATAATGCTTTACCTTCTCCAATTTTTGCAATGAAATTCTACGCAATTATTGATCGAGGCGCGGTGCCTAAATATAGTAAGAGAAGTGCAACCCAATTGTTCCCGGATTCACTTAATGTGAGAGAGGCCACTACGTCGACAGTAGCAGATGGCTGACGTTCAGACAAGACTGTGATCAGACGATGAGCGTTCTCCAATGAATGCAGAGTAATGCAACTGACTCGAAAACCCAGATTCGGTAAAATTCCATAATTTGTTTTTGCGTGATTGATGTGACGCTATGTTGAGTACTGAAGATGAGATCATAACCACGCCTTTCGTCCGAAGGGAATATACTGAAAAGATGACAGTCGTCAAGCAAGGCAGGCCAACACCTGATATAAAATTGAAAGTACTCATAGAGAAAGAAATAAGAAATACGCAAGATATTTTAATGCATCAAAATTTCAAACATGTGAGTGGCTGACCGGCCATTAGAAACGCAAGAAACGGTTGACCTTGCCTCTTTTTTTTCTCGAGAAAATGTGGTCTGGACAGAGAGGGATATAGTAATCTCAGCTCTTTAAGTAAGGCTGTTAAGCGACATGAGCAATCACTTCTCATGTGCACTTTCACTTGACCTTAAAAAATGTTCGGAAAATTGTTATTAAAAATTCAGCTTTTATGAAAATTAATGTTATAACATGAAAGTGCTTCGTATAGAAATAGTATTCCAATGCCGAGTGAAGGCCTATGGTCAGGGAGCACGCGACGCCACTGGTTATCAGCATATCCTGCATGATATTTAACAAATTGTGTGTAGCAACTACGAAAACGTGCAACAGTACCACGCAAATGTCATTCAGTTCTACATGCCATGATATGGGAAATCCGGCTTCCGTGTCAATCATGTCTTTTCTACCTTATTCTGATCACATCTCCGAAACACTAGTCGCTTCTTTTCTGTCATACAAGCTCCATTCTCATCCTTGCTAAGAAATATTTTGCCCAATTTCCACTTTCTAGAAATACCTGCCGTAGAAATTTCATAGAATTGTGTTCTCTTGTCTGTCTCTTTGAATGTCTCCCAACTGTTGGATTTTGATGTCATTTTTTTGTCTTATTCACTACACGCAGAGTGGTATATCAAAGCATCTACGCTGGGCGACCTCAAAATTGAATTTCGAGATATTCTTCGAGTTGTCGCGGTTACTTTGTTCCCTGGGCCCCAAAGATCTTTGACGCTGACTCAGACGAAGATAAGTTCAGGCCAATACAAATAAGCAAGAACCACATGCAGCTTAACTTTGTTCAATTATAGACAATTCTGTCACAAAGACATCCGTTTGGAAAGCACAAAGTCTATCAAACGATTGAGGCAGGATACCATCGTAATCAAAGCAGAAATTCTTTAAATCTTCTTCTAATGATGCACATACCTTTTGTGGTTCACAAACAATTTTTCGAACTGTCACGTGCTATCATGATTGTATTGATGACATCCATTTTTTGCAGTCAGAAGGCAGCTACATAGCACATTTCATTCCATCATTTCGCATTATTTTGTAGAATGACTTACACGCTAAATTCTAGAATTCGTTCATTATCATTTAATAACAAATTTGATGGAACGATCTGATAAGGAGGAAACTAAATTCTGATTCTTTTCCTGTTATTCTTATTCAAATCTGCTGTTTCGTCGATAATGATGAACAAAAACGTTCAATTGTAGGATATATGCATCACTAGCTATAGTATACTTTCCTTGGTAATAAATTATCGATGATAATTATCGCTTTAGACTGTAAAACCATTTTCTATCGATGGTTATTCGGTTTGCTCTAGCGATGTGTGAAGTGATGGATGTCAGTAAATTTCTGTAACATTTCACTCATATATCTCGATATTGTTAAGCAATCAAGTGTAATATCCATCGCGCATGCATCAGCGTCTTTTCAATGCTTTCTGTCAAAATGCGATAGACGCACTTTCGGAGAGGTCGTACATCATTCCAAGCTCTAAGATTGCCATCTATTCTCACTGTATTCTCACCGCATGTTCTCACTGCTTCTTCAGTTGATGACATATTATTAGCTCGTGTTTCACTAAATTCAAGTGATTGTCTAATGCCATCTCTTAGTTCTTGAACAATATGTTGCTCTCTTCGAAGAGATGGTGTTTTGTCAGGCCATTTGCCGCGCTGGGCCATAGAAATTGATAGCAATAAAACCTCTAGAGTGGAGGTAAAGCTTCCGTGCAATACATAATAGTGGCACAAAAATCGCACGCATTTTCACTTAGATACACTTGTCAACGGCTGAATCATTGGGTTAGAAGCAGTCACATGTACGATTCTAAGCTTATCATTGGTTCTTCATTCCAACTAAGTTCCCCCGGATGTGCCGCGACCTTGAGATAACTTCCATTCTAGTCAACTTCAGATAAACAGATCAGATAATTCTATGCGCTAGGCTGTCTTGAGAATTTTGTGAATGAATGTGACATTTGTATCATTTCTCCGTAGCAGCACTTTAATCAGGAGCATCAGATTTGCACTATTGAATTGCGTAATTACTGGTTTGTCGTTCTACTTAGGCCTGTGCAGGATGATTTAAAGGTCTCCATGTGTAGGAAAAATCATAGAAGTCATCAACCGTTACATCAGATGACTACATCAAGTTATCTATGTGAGGCTCACTCTCCGGTGACATGTTCTTACATTCAACTTGGGTTACTGTGTCAAATTAAACGTGTGCAGGCGCGTCATGAATGCGGTCCTTTATGTGTTCCATGCTTCGGAGGCCAATCACACAGACTTCCGCGCGCAATTCACTTTCTCGCAATCTGTTTATCCAGCCATTAACGAACACAAACACATTAATGTGGTGGACCCCATCATGTTAAAAGCATGAAGGAAATTATGAATGACATGTTCCATCAGCAAATCAAATAGTGTTCGATGGAAAAATGTTCGATTATTCCTGTGTTTCATATTCCACAATCCCACATCACACGATCAACCTTTCAGCGCTCATTCCACGCAGTGTGTGTTCCACTATGGGTCCCACTATCAAAAGTTTTGCCTATTGACTTTGCCATTGATATCAAATTGGCTTTACTCGTAGAAGGTATTCCAGTAGAAAGCCTCGAGTCGCTGTCAATATTGTTAATGCATAGCTCCATCATGATGCGAACGGCACTGAATTGGATTGGCTCTTATTTCTGCAGATAATAGTCGAAGGATTTTCCTTGCGCTTTTTGAGAAAGCAGCTAGCACATTCGCAGACGTGTCTTCGTCTGCCGATGTCCGTGGCCGACCATATTCCTCTTTTATCTTCCACAGTCCCAGTTACCTTGACCATGTCACTGAGTTTCGCAGCAGTATCGTGAGAGGCCTGTGTTCATCCATAGTGTCTTTCGTTGAATTCTGCTACAACTTCGAAGTTTCTTTTTTCTAGATAGGAGAATATTTTCACTGCGTTCTTCTCTAGATTGTGGCATTGAAGTGTGCAACACTTTCGGATGGGTGCAACAAATGCATTCTGTAAAGATAGATTTGTGCTCTATCTGGGGACTCTTGAGCCACTCTGTTTTGCGATCTCCACATATACTGCCTGACATAAAAAATGCTCCACTCAAATATATGAACTTTATTCCACTCACACTCATGAATTATAAGATAGCATTTTATATAAAACATTATATTTGAATAAATGGGAGACATTAGTACCGACTACCGAGTATGTCCTCCCCGCACTGAAATGCAGCTTTGAAGTCTCATCGGCATCGAGTCGCAAAGATGATCAAGCCGTTCCTGATCCAGCAATGACCATTGATCGATGAGTCTCTCTGAAAGAGCTGTCAGTGTTGATGGCGGATGATCATATGCATCTCTCACTTTCCGACCAAGTTCATCCCAAGCATGTTCGATCGGAGACAGGTCGGGGGAGCGTGAAGGCCAATGAAGGATGCGAATTCCAGATCTCACTATCGCTGTTGTTACACAATGAGCTCTGTGTGGTCGAGCGTTGTCATCCTGGAATATGTGGTTGAGTTCATTTACCGTTGGGATGACGATTGGAGATATGATATTCGATAAATATCGCTCTCCGTTCAAGTTCCCATTCACAATGACTGCGACAGTTCGACCTCCGTACCAGATACCGGCCCAGATCATCACGCTACCACCACCATAGCGGTCATGCTCAGATATGCAGCAGGGTGAATACCTCTCACCAACCATTCGATGCACTCTAATGCGACCATCGTGAAAATCCAAAGTGAAACGGGATTCATCCGTCCACATCACTTGACGCCATTCCTCTGTGCTCCACGACAGATGCTGCTCACACCATTCCACACGCTTTCGCTTGTGTTCGAGACCTGCGGAGAAAAAAATTGGCAGTGAAACAATGTCATTGTGTGAAATTCTCGCATTACTTACTTAGAGGAATTCTTACAGCAGGTCGGTATGACCTCAAGCCCGCTTCTGCTAGACGGCGATATGCTGTTCGTATACTGCATGCAATTCCTGCTGCAGCTTTCCAGCTGATGGCCAGTCGAGGAACACTATATATACAGAGAAATGCCTAATATAAAACTTTCGAATGAAGCAGTTCAACAATGTGCAACACTTCATATCAATTGATTGAGCATTTTCAACCCAAGATAATTTTTCTTTCGTTCAAAACACTCACTCCCTAGCTAACGTCACTCCACAGTAACTTTGGCCAGTCCAAAGTTACTTTCCTTTTATTATGCCTTTTTTAGTTTGTTTCAGGGTGTTTCCAATCTAAGTCAGTGCTACATTGTCAATTCAACCTTGCCGAGTACGCATCTGCAATCAGATTTCAGAAATATGTAGTCGTTGAGTTGGAATGCGAATTTAAAACGTAGGCCTATAGCAGATTGAATTGCGAAGTTAGCGGGACCAAGCAGGAACATTTTGCGTAAAGATAAATTTTCGACAACAATGCAAATTTTTCACTTGAAATATTAATCAAAATAGTTTCTACTACACGGTAGAGCTCTGTTTTGACAAATTTGGTAAGGTAATCACGAGATTGATGGAAATCTTGACATAGGGGGTCGGGGGGTCGGAGTAACTTTTCCTAGGGGAGCAACTTTGTCATAGGACAAAATAACTTTCGACGGGAGTACATGTAATTTTAGCCGGCACACCGGTGTCCCAGCATCCGTTGCCACATCAGCATCGTGCTGATTACATTTGAGAAGTACAGAAGGTCATCTATGAATGATGTGCCAGGCAACACCACAGCAACAACGTTCAAAATGTGCTAATTAGCATCGACTGCTTCTTTACTATGCAATGCATAATCATAGCGTAGTTCAAAGCTGACGTCACTGTCTCAAACGAATGGCATAGTTTAAGTATCAGCTGCTTGCGAATTCATCAAAAATTGTCAGTTGAAAATTTCTTTACATCTAGCTTTTGAGATATAAAGTCGCCCTCTGCTCTGTTTCAAATCACTGCAAATCGGTTATCATCAAATCATAGTAGCAGAGTACAAAAACCTCAAACACTGTGTTGAATCTGTGTTGTTATCACAAGTGAAACAGAAAGATTTCATATTTTACAAGCTCAGAAGCAAAGAGACAGTTTTAAATTTGCCATGTGGGTATCTATCAATCTTGTGTCAAGATTTGGCGGTGCGACAGATCATCTTCCAATCTTGTTAATATTTCGGAACGCTTCAAGTATAACATATTTGCGAAGAGAAGAGATAATGTTATCTTAGCAGTTTTCAAGTTTTAGAAAGAATTCATAGAATTTGCAGATGTGAAAATGAACTTTTCATTTTCTTCTAAAACGTTGATAGGATAACAGCCATAAATTTCAATATTCACAGTTTATCAATAATTTTTAACAATATTTTAATGTCACGGATTTGTTTCATTGAATTTATCACTTATCATTCATCTTTCGCTTTTTATCTAAGTTTATCAATCGTGAAGATGCAAATTTATTACCAAAGGTTCATTACTATTATTTCGCTAAGTGCGCTATTGAAAGCAGATAAAATCATTTTGAAATCTTCTATTCCACGACCTCCTAGGAATTCTTCCCTCTACAGAAGCAAAACTGTCAGTTTTTTGTCCCCTCTAACAAGAGATATTTTCCTTTCGCAAAGCGCAAAAAAAGACCTCATGTCACATGGTATGTTTATCCATCAAAATGCTAGTTCATTTATTCATGTACTTTTTCTGCTGCATTCCACAATTCTTAGGTAAAGAAGCTGGAGCATTGCAGTAGAAATTTAGAGTGTCCCAAAATTGGTGCAGCTTCATCGCAGCATGGAAACTGCTATTAAAGTTTGAGAATTATTTTTATTCAGAAAATTAAGGCTGTCGTGAGACTTGAAGTATAAGCATCTGCTCGAAATCATCCACTTATATAATGTAACCTTAGTATTAGATATCAAACACAATAATTATTGAGATAACCCTATAATAAAGTTTTTAACAACAATGAAATTAAATAAACGATAGATCAAATTGCCATGCAAAAGATGTGCGGGTGGTGGGATTCGAACCTACGACCAAGGTTAACTAGACCTGCGCTCTAACCAACCGAGCTACGAGCCACTTACGCGGCTGTGTCAATTGGTAGGATCAAACCCTCACCACCTTATGAAATAGACCACATGAGTAGAGATGATTTATGAGATGTGTCACAATTGTATAATTTTTTGTCATATTGTAAATAATAATATTGTCATATTTGGTATAATCCAGAAACTTTAGTGTTTTTTTGGAGTGGTTCTTTGTCATTTGCATTTTGCGGCCAAGATATAGGTCTATTGTCAATGTTCCACACACCATTCAATTGGTCTTCGTCTGCTCTAGCCGAAAATGTCTTTCATTTTAAGCTTCATGCAGTAGCTTTGGCATAAAAATTCATTTGAACTTCAAAAGCACCTCACTTTTTCAAGTCCACACGAAAAATACATTCATTGGATTCCTGGACAGCAAAGAAATACCGTAAATTTTTAGGCGGACTTTGGCTCAAGGAACCCCCAATACCCTTAAACCAAAGAAATATAAAGAGTTGAGAAATCAAACTCATTAAAATCTGAGCTACGTTGACATATATAGGTGTCCACAACTTTTTCCGTCATCACATCGACGCCATTTTCGCCATCACATCGACGCCTCTAAATTTGAACTGAATGAATTCAAAGGAAACTTTACATGTAGAATACTTAACTGGTCTTAATTGATAATCAAATTTCGTTTAACTACCGGTAATTCTCTTTGATATTGTGTCATTTTTCTTGAAAAAAATGACATATTTTCTCTAACAAAAGTGACCACAATTCGTCATCACATCGACGGCTACTTATTGTGATCTCCTAACCAAAAGAAATTCTCAATGGATCTAATATTTTCATGATAAGTAGCTTGTCCTAAGACTTCCATAATGGAACAAGTGGATTTGTCGTTCGACGTTTTGACTTCGCTCTATGCTTAGAAAATAGCACAAAGTGTCATCATAATCATGATTTACAGCGTCGCTGTGATGATGGGAATTTAAGTCGCTATTTAGTCTACAATGCTTGACATGGGATACTTGGAAGATACTTGATGTACCGTTGGCGCAAATGTCTTATTGGTGTATCGACTAAAAAAGTAAGGCGCCGATTGCCTGTTTCTACATCTGCACCTTGCAAACAGTTTCTTTGCATCAATCAAGTACTGCTTAAGTTTCCCTCTTTTCATCTTTCAATCAACGAGTCGCTTCTTTCAAAGGAGAAAGTGATAAAAGAAGGAACCGGATTATTGATCACGAACTCCGACACCGATTCTGAACCATTGATGTCTACATCAATGTTCTGAACATTCTTTACAGTTAATCCAAATGAGGTATCATAGTCTAAGAATAACATAACAAGATGAGGATAGCCGAAAGCACCGGAGAGATCAGCAATTGTCATGGCAGCTGGTATTGATGATTAAACTATATTAGCATCTTATAGGGGCATTCGAGTTTTTAAGTACAATGTAGCCTACCGGTACCTAATTTTTTTAATGTAATACAAATACACAACTGATATCTGTGTAAAGATCGACATTCTTTAAAAAGTCTCACACAGCCTATATCAAGTCAAGACCATAGGAATCTCTTCAAGCATGCAAGTAGGCCTAGACCCAGATAATTTTATCAAATCTCTATTGAAATTTAATAAAGGACACAACATTAGTTATAATAATTCCAATACCCTGCGAGTACCTTTTTCATGCTGCACTCAAATGCTATAAACTTTATGTTAGATTGTGTCAATCACTTCAGCTGCATTTTGATACTGTGGATTAATGCAATATTGCTGTGGTCCCTAAGGATCACAATGATGTGATCGAAAAATAGTAGAGTAGGAGAGCTATCTTGAATGGCAGTATGAAACATGATAATGAGCTTAAGTTTGGGCATTGTACATGTACATCATGGCACATTTTGTTGATGAATTATTTATGATTACATTTATCTCTTTTGTGTGTCTGTTAAGCACACTTAAATTCAATTCTTTATTGATTCTTTATCATCACATTATGAAAAAAATTGTCAACAATTTCGTCGGCAGAGCTTTGATGAGTTTCATGCGTTAAATGTTGTATAGGCCTATCACGACTCCGTCTGATAAAGCAATCACATTGAAAACGATCTATGAGACACAGGCTTCTAAGAAAAACACTGAACAAAACATAAAATCCAACTATAAGGCAATCGCAAATTTCTCCTAAACCAACCCTAAAAAAATTCCATTGACTAATAACCCAAAGCTCGGTTTGGTTCTAAATTAATTTTCGCGTAAACTGCATGATAAAAGGGTAGCAATTCGAAGTCGATGTGGCATAAATGAATTCCACCCATGTCCTAGTCACACCACTTATTCATAGACATCCATACTCATCTTAAGCTCAAACTTGCATAACTTTAAACGCATAACTTTAAAGCTTCAATATCAAAAAATATAACTGTCAAAAGAATCTCATTTCTACTACTCTGCTCAGTCGGTAAATGCTATTTTATGAATAGATTCTTACTGTTTACTTTAAAAACTACCATAGTGTTTCAACAAACATTTTATATCATGGAACCACTGAAACATGGAATAAGGAGGTAAATCGAATAGGTAAATGAAGTAGGTAAGTAAAAGAGAAAACAGACACTATCAAACTCTGATTGTAACAGTCTTATCACCTGTCCCCGACAAACAAAGACAATCCGCGGACTTCCGTCGGAATTCCATCGGAATTCCGCGGATTGTCTTTGTTTGTCGGGTCGTTACTTGTATTACGACCTTCTTGTCAGTATCTTTTTTCGCTGTTTCCTCTCGCGCCGGCTCCTTCACGCATCCATATAGTGAATCTTGAATTCTTTCACGAAAGAGTCCCTCTTTGATATATGTTTCGTCTGCGTCTGACAAATGTCCAATCCATTTTTTGGAAAGCTCCCTAGGAATATTAGCCTCCACCATCCGTGTTTTGGCTGTCCTTCTCAGGCTGGTATTGGAATAGAAGCCTTCTTTCCCCAATCCACCACACATCACTCTTTTAACAACTTGCTCGATGGAGTGAATTCCCAGCCCTTGCTGCTTATACCATACGTTACTCTTCGGATGCAGAATGCAAGCCAGATGAAGTGGATCTCCAACTTTGCGCGTCGGTCTATGTTCAATATACTTTCGGTATAACCTTACCAAGCATCTTTCTGGTTGGGATTCATTTGGCGTAATCGTCAATAGCTTAGGCTCAACACGCGCTTGTTTCAGCCCGAAGTTCTTACTTTTGGAGACAGTTTCTTTGTAAATAAGATTTTCTCCTTCTATGTAAAAGTTGACACCGTACTTCATCTCGTAATGTTCGGTCGATGCTCTCAGTCCACAGATTAATCCAGACATGAAAATAAAAGTGTTTTGCAATTTCCATGCATTGTCTTCTCCTAAATAGCCATTTTTCCACAAATCGTTCTCGTCGTCTTTAGTAATCGCTTCTGCTCGCTTCGTTCTTGTGACGCTTCCTTCGATGGCGCTCATTTTCATTTCGGCATCAAGTACCTGCCTGGCCTCTAAAAACTCGCTGTCTAGAAACAATGACCACGCCTTTTTGAGTTTGTAATTTAGATAGTGTTGAATCATCGCAAATAGAATCTTCAGGGACTTTGGTGGATATTTCCCTCCTTTGACTTTTCTTACATCCGCCACAAAAAACTTGAGACAGTGGTTCAAATTTGATTTGTTCATATCATCTAAATCATTGAATACTTTCAACGTTCCGTCGTTTAACTCAACTTTCCACCCTGAATGCCATGATCGGAAGAGTTTGATTGCCCACTTCTCCTTTGCTTCTGTATTTGATGGTATTACGTCTTTCATATGATCTTCGATTTCTTTTGCAGATGTACTTGCGAATCGAGAGGAGCTGCTACTGCTTTCACCCATTCTTCAATATCCTTTGCTTTAGAATGAATGATTTTGCTAATCATACCAAGTTACTATTCAAAATTTGATTGACCAGATGATCTCCTGGTATACATAGATTTTATGATATTCAAAATTTGATACACATAGATTTTATCATGTATTAAATATTTGATTGACCAGATGACCAGATGATCTCTTGGTTTTAGATAGATTACATAGATTTTATTGTATATGCTTCCATGGAAATCTAAATAGTAGTATGGACATCTAACTTTTTTAGATTTCCATGATACATCGTAGTAGAAATCATGAAAAAAGCACTGATTACCACTGATTACTCACTGTTTACCTCCTCAAATCAGTGCTTTATCATATACTTATTTCACTCTTCCCTGGAGATATGTCATTTATCTACGGTAGATTCTGAGCATTTATTCTACAGTGTAGAATAAATGATTCTTAGTAGATTTCATTTATCCCCAAAACTAGGATCCTGTACCATAGTTTATGACTTTCATCACGTGCAACCCAATTGTTCCCGGATTCGCTTAATGTGAGAGAGGCCACTACGTCGACAGTAGCAGATGGCTGACGTTCAGACAAGACTGTGATCAGATGATGAGCGTTCTCCAATGAATGCAGAGTAATGCATCTGACTCGAAAACCCAGATTCGGTAAAATTCCATAATTTGTTTTTGCGTGATTGATGTGACGCTATGTTGAGTACTGAAGATGAGATCATAACCACGCCTTTCGTCCGAAGGGAATATACTGAAAAGATGACAGTCGTCAAGCAAGGTAGGTCAACACCTGATATAAAATGAAAGTAGTCACTGAGAAAGAAATAAGAAGCACTACATAAGACATTTTAATGTATCAAAATTTCAAACATGTGAGTGGCTGACCGGCCGTGAGAAACACAGGAAACTATTGGTCTTGCCTCCTTTTTTCTCGAGATAATGTGGTCTCAGCTAAGACAGCTCCTTGAGTAAGGAGGTTAAGCGACATGAGCAATCACTTCTCATGTGCACATTCACTTGGCCTTAAATAATGTTCGGGATGTTGTTATTAAAAAATTCATTTAAATTCATGAAAATTAATGTTGTAATATAAAAGTGTTTGGTATAGAAATAGTATACCAATGCCGAGTGAAGGTCTATGGTCTGGCAGCACGCGACGCCACTGACTTTAAACTAGTCCTCTGCTGGAATAGTGCTCCTGAGAATATGAACAGGAAACACAAAGGAAAGTTAGGATTTAAAGTTAATTGTCACATTTGAGCAGTTATTGAAAACAGGAGCAAAAGTCACCTTTCCTTGAAACTCCTGAGCACTTTCGCAGGTCTTGGTCGCTTCGTATACTACCGCATCTATATTTTCAAACATCGGGGTTTCCTTACTTAACGTTGGAATCAATGAACTTTCACCTTGATCGCTTAGCTTCGCATTGCAGTACAGAATTTCTGTCATTCTTTCATTATAGTGTTCGGCAGTGAAATAGCATTTGTCAGCCTTTTCAGAGATACGACTTGTCTTCGTTTGGGCAATTTCCTTTGAAACTTGAATCAAAGGAAACCTTTGATTTCCTTTGAAAAAATTTCCTTGATCAGTCTCTGCTTTGCAGATCGGTGGAGGCTGGTATTTGAATAAAAGATTTCTTTTGAGTTTTCATTGTTTGAAAATGCACTCAAGTCTTCATTGTTTAGTGTTTTCATAAGTTCACGTGTGACTTTCTCTATGGCGTGAATTCTAAACGGACTTTGCTTGTACCATTTATCTCCTGTAGGGTTCTGCATAGGAGTCAAGTAAAAAGCATTGAGACCTTGAATTTTTTTACGATATGAAACATATAATTTGTACATGGCGATTATGCATCTGTCTGAATTTTCTTTGTTTGGGTAAATGACTGTGGTCTTTGGCTCCATTCGACTACAATTTAAGCCAAACTTGTTGCTTTTAGATGTTCTCTCTACATACCGCAAAGTTTCTTGTCCGTTCATGATTTCCAAGAACAACTGGGAGTTATCACCGTATTCGAGATCCCTATGTTCTTGACCGGCGCGTAAGGAAAGATGGACGCCCAGATGATATATGAGTGTATAAATAACTGTCTTGGGTTAGAATAACCAAATGATCCGTTCCGCCACAGCATTTCTTCGTGTTCGCACTTTATCACAGCCGCTCTTCTTGCGGGCTTCAGGTAACCCTCTCTTGCAGATAACTTCATCTGTGCGTCTAAGGCCGCTGTCACACAGGAAAAGGCGTCTTCCATGGCCCGTCTTCCGTTTTGGATTTCCCTTAAATTGCATGTAGAAAAGAATACAACCTATCACACAGAAAAAGTCATCTTCCATGGCCCGTCTTCCATAAGTCATCGCCCGTCGTCCATTACGCTGTCACACAGAAAAAGTCATCGCCCGTCGTCCGTCGGACAAAAGGCGTGAGAATATGCGGATGATGATGATCTTTCCTAACATCCATCAGCCGTCACCCGCTAGACTGTTCTAAAATTAGAACAACGTGATCTGACGTCTGAGTAAAGATATAGAAAGCTGTGATTTGCAAAGAGAAGCAATGTATAAGAAAACAGCTCATTGTTCACCATGTCGGACTTTGATATTGAGGAAGATTGACACAAAATTCATTCTGGCCGGGTCCGGGCAGAAAATAGCGGCCCGGTTCCACCTATTATTGCAACCAAGACTTTTGACGGTGATATAGGCGAACAGTGTAGTCTGAAATGCATCAATTGCCTTTTCATCATTTCGAACTTTTCATTGGTTGCATCTATTCATTAGTTCGTTACCTTTGGTTCATTTTGATGCAATGACGTGACTGTCCTTTACTAACTATGCTAAACGTATGGTCATGTAAACTATAGCGGCATCTCTGATTGTTAAGGTTTTTTCTTAAATTAAACTAAATGCTTGAACATTTTGAAGATTTTTGCTGGTAGTGCCTAAATGCAATTTCAGCAAGTCTGCGTAACAAAATCGATGAGTAGGAACTTACCTCAATGTATCAAGTAAACGTTGTTCGGCGCCAATAGATGCCCTGTAATTCGATTGACCAGGGGTAATCCTCAGCTCGATCAGGGATAGTAACTCCGAAAAAGACCCATATGACATTCTTGTATAATTAAAAAATTTCTCGGGATCATCTTTCATCTTTGGGAATAATGTGTGGTACTCGCATTCCTGCTTATTGGCGAAAATCGGCCGAACCCAAGTTCGCCGTCTTTTCCTGTTTTCCATGCGTGTGTAGTAATACAGTATCACAGGATGTAGCCGATTGGCAGCCATCAGAACGAAATTGAATGAGCCCTGTCTTGTGTTAATCAGCATGAGAAAGCATTGGTAAATCAAGACAGTAGTCATGAGACAGTAGTCATTAACAGCAAAAAAGGCGATGACGTATCGGAAATGGATTTCCCTAGAGCGACTGTAGAAGGTGAAAACGGGTGATGGACGATTGGAAAGTGGAAGACGGCAGATGAAAATCTGATCATCACGCCTTATGGAAGACGCCTTATGAAGAATGTGCAATGAGGCGAGTAACATGGAAGACGGGCCATGGAAGACGCCTTTTCCTGTGTGACAGCGGCCTAACACTTTCCTACACTCCATAAATTCTTTATCCTTAAAAATGGACCATGATTTATTGAAAGTGTTATTGAAATGGTGCTGTATCATTGCAACCATTTCTTTTAGTGTCTGTGGAGGATACTTTTCATGATTCTCCTTCCTCACCTCGCACAAGAAGTAACGAAGGCAAAAGTTTAAGTCACTTGTACCAAACTCATCTAGATCTTTCAAAACTTTCAATCCACCATCTAGTCTACATCTCCACTTAGTGAACCAATCTCTAAATATTTTCATTGGCCATTTAACTTTCTTTGCGGTGTTTAGTGGTATTCTGTTTTCAATAAAGCTATTAATATCGCTTTCATTTACTAGAACAAATCTGTTGCTTGTTGACTGCATGATGACTAATATCAAAATGACGACCGTACAAAATTCAAATATATACAGTACCTAGAAATCATTATTTCATATCCAAACTATGGATTACAGTATACATGTGCTATCACCTGCGTACGAGATTTACAAAGTACAAAAGTTACCACCTAGATACTCGAGAATACATCTACACGTATGTTTATATTTATGGAATAGCAAAATGACTTCATTTCAAAATATCATAAACACGGAGATATGGCAATTTTTTACATTTACGATTATAATGAATAGAAATTCCTTGGTAAATTCCTAGAAATTTCATAGAGCATAGCTCGTGAAATAAGTATAAGATATTCCATGATATTTCTGAGTGATATGTAAATATATCCCGAGAGCCGAAGGCTCGAGGGATTTATTTTAATCACTCAGAAATATCATGGAATATCTCATATATACCATGATATTTTTTATGGGAGTTATTTAGATAACTCCCTCCCTTTGATTTGAATTGTAAATTTGTTTGTGATCAACGCATCATAGAATTCTTATTGCGCGTACATGTAGATCTACTTCGGTTGCATTGACAATTTTAGTGTAAACATTTGCCAGACATGGATGGTAAATTGGGCATTGTCAAACCTCTGGTAGACCTCACTAATGGATTCATCGGCAATCACGATCCGAATATAATATCATATGATGAATTTGAAACTATTGAAGATCTGTTCCCACTACTAAGTGATTTGCAAAACCACAACACGAATTACAGCAGATTTGCCAACTACTCACAACAAGAGCTAAATGAATTGAATAACAAGAACACCAAAAAGCGCAATAAATGGGCAAATAAAATATGTGATAGATATAGCACTTGAAGGGATGCTATATCATTTTCCTGCACGAGTTTTCTAGATATACGCACGAAGCGAAGCTGAGTGCGTATATCTATGAAAACGAGTGTAGGAAAATGATATAGTAACTCTTCAAGTGCTATATCTATTTTATACCATTTTCCATAAATATCTGTGACTAGCATTGGTCAGTATATGGACTCCTAGATATTTGATCTCTTAATTTTTTAAATCTCTTAAAAGAATGCAGGATAACTTATTCATTTTCAAATCTGGAAAGTAAAGACAAGGTTGAATTTAACGATGAATGATCTCACAGAAGAACTTTTTCTCTCAATGGAAGGACATAACACGCATAGACGATTCAAGAAAAGATCTGACGAAGAAATAAACAATATGATCCAAAATTCCAAACCAAAAAATACAGAAAAGTCAACAAAGTGGTGCATGAAAATCTTTAATGATTGGAAAGAAAATAGACCAGAAAATATTCCTGATATACCGTATTTCTTCTAATAATCGCCCACCCTCAAATAATCGCCCAACCTCCAATAAGCGCCCCTGTAAATAGAGTCGTATTCGATAATCGCCCAGCCTCTAATAATCGCCCAACCTCTAATAATCGCCCAGTTTCTAATATCCACTCATTTCAGTCTGCCAACTGATACTAGTTGCGCCTATGCGATAGCTATGGAAGCTACGTCTTATGTATGAGCCAGGTAGCCTAGTTTCTTCATATATTCGCACAACTTTACTGAGATTGTTCTGTATCCAGCCATGGACGTCACTTATAGTATGTCACTGATCGAGCAGACACCGCAGCAGTGATTGGTGTTCCCCTCCTTATTAATTTGATAAGATAGCGAATAGATGCCTAAGACTTTGCAACGCAGAATATTTCATGGCAGTCTATAGTTATCACGTCGAGATGGGCAAGTAGAAGGTTTACTCACTAAAGTACAAGGCAGCTGCTACTGATTATTTGAAACACCATACGATATCTGACACCGCTAAAGTGTTTAATGTTGATAGGAAGCGCATCCGTGAATGGAGGGACAATGAAGAAAACATCAAAGAACAACTACAGAGTGGGAACACAGATCGCAAACGCGTTGCTGGTGGTGGAGCTAAGAAGAGATCCGAAGAGCTTGAAGAACGACTTCGAAATCGAATTCTCCAACATCGTGAAAGGAGGATGCATGTTTCCCGTAGGCGTGTGCAGCTGTGGGCCAAGGAAATGACCAATCATCCAGAATTCAAAGCTAGCAATGGATGGCTTGATAAATTTATGGTCATGGATGAACTATCTCTTTGGATGGAGCCAGTTTCTGAAACCACTGTCAATTTGAAAGGTGAGAAATCGGTTCCCATCTTGTCAAGTGGGAAGGAGAAGATGAGACTGACAGTAATATTGACAGCCAGAGCAAGTGGCAAGAAAGTGACACCGTTCGTCATCATTCCCAGTAAGCGACCCATAAAGGAGTTAGAGGCGATGACAGATCTTCACTTTGGTTATTCCAGTAAGTCTTGGATGAATGACGGAATGACTGAGAAATATTTGAAAAGTGTCATTGGTTCATTTGCATTCGCTCGACGCTGTATCATCTGGGATTCCCTCTCCTGCCACAAATCAAGTGCTACCAAGAAAGTATTGAAGCAGATGCGAATGGACGCCATAATTGTACCATCTGGTTGTACCGGGTTGATATAGGCTCCCGACGTATCATGGAACAAATCCTTCAAAGCTAACGTACGAAAGGAATATGAGAATTTCACATCCGTCAATGGTGACAATATCCCGAAGCCCTCTTTCTCTACCGTTGCTGGCTGGATTTCTCAAAGTTGGGATTCAATCCCCGAAGAGCAGATTGCAAGATCAATGAAACAATGCGGAATCACATTGGAGCCAGATGGATCCGAAGACGAAGTCTTACATTGCTTCCATGTTATAGGCAACGAAGAAGGATTGCAGATTCTTCAAAAGAAACGAAGTGAGTACACCTCATGTGATCTTGATGCTACTTGTGATCTCGATGCTTCTAGCACTTACCTCAGTGATGATTCTATTTCCTTGTGATTCGGATGAATCTAATTAAGTGAAACAAGAATTCATTTTTGGAATGTCTCGTTTTTTCTTTCTGAGTGAGGGGCTTTTTATGATTAAATGCCTAGTGTTTACACGCGGTTTCTTTCTATCTAATATACATATAGGCCTACATAGGTAGGCCTGTATAGGAATATCTTAGCCTGTTTGCACGTAAATATTTGATTTCACATGAATTGGCATTTTTGGTGATATTGATATGCAGCTCGACAGAGTAATCGCCCACCCTCTAATAATCGTCCAACCTCTAATAATCGCCCATGTACATAGCGTCGAATTCGATAATCGCCCTGGGCGATTATTAGAAGAAATACGGTAGTCGAAATGACCGACAATGAATTAAACAGCTGGCTGGCCCGATTCATATCGGAAGCATGTAAAGTCAATGGTGAAGAATACCCAGCCAAAACGCTTTATTTGATCGCATGTGGAATATTAAGACACTTACGTGATAATGGAATACAAGATAAAAACATTTTAGACTTTCGAGATAACCGTTATACATACTTCACCAATGCTCTCGATAGTCGCATGAAAGATCTCACGTATCGAGGTATTGGTATTGAAACGAAACAAGCAGATGTGTTTTCTGAAGCGGAAGAGGTCGAAATGTGGCAGAAAGGTGTTTTTGGAAATTGTTCAAGCGAAGTATTGCAATACACCGTATATTTTTATAATTGCAAATTATTCGGACTACGTGGAAGGGAAGAGCACCACGACCTGCAAGTCAATGACTTCATCATTGGAAATGATAGTGATGGAAAAGTGTATATTAAATACACCTCAAGATCAAGAAAAAATTTTAATGGTGGTCTAAGGCAAATACATTTTAAACCAAAAGCTATCAAACATTATGACACTGAAGGGAGAAAGTCTATCATATCTTTGTACAGAGAATATTTTCAAGCATTGGGGAAAACTGAAGGCCCATTCTACTTGAGGACTCTTCCAAACTTAATGAACTCAATTCGCTTTGGCAAACAGCGTGTTGGAGTGAATACACTCTCAAAAATTTTACCTATCCTTGCAGCAAGGGCGAATTTGAAAGGGAATTATACTAGCCCTTCGGGTAAGGCTACATGTGCTACAAGACTGTCAGAAAATAGTCTCGACGACAAAATAATTAAAAAGCTACTCGGAAATCGCTCATCGAAAGGATTAGAAGCATACAAACGAAGACGAGATGATGATTACAATGCCTCTATTGTTTTGAATCCTCCCGAAGTTTCCCCAAATTCAATCCCAACCCCAGAGTTAAAACCGAATTTTGAAGATTTAGAACCGACTTTCTTCAGTGAAATAATGGAATGTGGACCCCCTCCTCAATCTTCGAACAGAAACGACAATCAAAATTATTCTGGAATCGCACAACCAGCTCAGAACTTTTATAATTGTTACTTCTATGTTTACAGAAAGTAATGTGCATGTACATTTTGTATATAAAATTCTTCGTTATACATAGATATCATAAGCTTCGTTATACTGCACACTTTTTAGTTATACTGCACTGTTTTAAGGTAGTTATAGCACTCTAAAATACATATCACTGGGAACTGAAAATGGTATAACTGAATCTTGGAGAAAAGAACGACTGGATTATGTAAATTCAAACATATGTGACTTATCCGATGATGCATTATGCCAACTTATGACTAAGTTCATTCACGAAGTAAGGAAATCAAATGGTGAAAGATACCCAGGCAGATCTCTCGTGTCGATTGTTGCGGGAATACAATCACATATTTCGCTTACACGAAAAGTCGACTTCTTTCGAGATGAAAAGTTTTCAGCGGTGACAGTGAGTCTAGATTCATCGATGAGAATATCCAATGAAAGCGGTGCCAGTTTGAAATCGAAGTCGGCTGATGTGATAAGTGAAAATGAGGAAAAATTATTATGGAACCATGCAATGGGGGCCTCCGATGGACAGTCATTGTTATATGCTCTGTTTTACCTGAATGGATTGAATTTTGCTCTTCGAGGCGGTGAGGAACACGTACATCTTCTTATTGAGCAATTTTCTTTTGAAGTTTGTGACGGCAAACGATGTCTAGTCTACCGTGAAAAACATTCGAAAACAAATTCAGGAGGTTTGAATAACTTGAGGCACAAAACCAAGGAAGTAGTACATTTTGAGAATGTATCGAACAGATCAAGATGCCGTGTAACTTTGATGGAGCTTTTCCTCAGTAAACGACCTCAAAGCTCAAATCGCTTCTATCTGCAACCTTTAAAAAACCAAACAATTTATGTTGGTACACATCTAAGCCAATAGGCAAGAACAAGCTCAACAAATTTATGAAATCAATACGTGATCAAGCTGGAATAGATTCAAGCAGCTAAAGTAACCATAGTAGGACAGTCTAGCCCCTTTCCACCGCATTTGCACTTAAGTACATGCCCTGCTCTGTCATCGGAGCACACACCCACGCATCAGAGCACGGAGCACACGCCCACACATCGGCGCACTTGGGGTAAGAGCACGGAGCACCAATCGGAGCACGCGGCGCCGAGCACGTGTGATGAGTCACAGCAAGTTATATAAGGAAGACGCTGCCAGAGAAAATCATTCTCATCATATGTCGACAACATTAACGGGTAGATTACGCCCTCTGGCTGAGACACGTCATCCCAAGGAGGAGATATCCTATACACCTTATTCATCGAAAGACTTTATTGTGGAACGAGACTGTAATACACTGTATATTATTCCGACAAAGGAGAAGAGTGTGTCGTTAGAGAAGATTATTTCAGAGCTTCGTATTCAGTTGCTGAATGTAATACTGTATGGACCACGCTTCTTGTTTGATATTCGATCATCTGCAAAGTTCCCCAAAGGTGCACTGGACGTGTCCTATCGCTATTTGAACATTGGTGACGATTGGGACGTGGAAGAACTGATTGATTCATTGCAGAAGAAGTTACGTTCTCAACTGGAGTGTCGTTATTTTGGAGGAATCTTGTGTATGCAGATTGACATTGGGTTTGGTTCATTGTTTACGTAAGATACATTATCTGAACCACGATATAATGGAGCCACCAACAAAGAAGAGGCGAACCACAGTCCGTCCCCGCCCTCAACCCTATTATGAGTGCGAGTTTTGCAATAAACGCTTCCGACTGTTTTCACAATGCATCCGTCATGGACGCAAGGAGATAGGGAAGGAGTATTCCGATCGTTGTGGAAAATGATGGACTACCGATCATTGCTGCTCTCTGGATAGGGGTTACTGGGGCGACAAGGAGAGTGAGTTCACCTGCCTGCTTTGCAAACAAGACTATAATATGGAAGCTTACCATAAACATCCATGTGTGGGTCGGTGCAGGTACTGTGATGAGAAGATTCAGGAGGAGGAGAATGAATGGAATGAACATTTATGTCCCTATTTGAGCATGTATATTCCCACCGAACCCTTGGACCCGAATCGCCCAGTGGAGTCGGAGAGTACGAATTCATATCCGTACGACTTGTCAAAAGTGAAGTTGGCACGCTGTCCCTGGTGTCATAACATGTACCAAGCATTCTTCTTATGGGAACATGTTTGCAGACATCATAAGGAGGTGCGTGGAAGCAATCTGACGTGGAGCAAGACGAATGAGGCATGCGACAACTTTGTCTATATGTGTGTCTGTGGTGAGATGCTGCACCGTGACGTGGAGGAAGAGAAGGTCCGTCAATTTGTCTCGCTGCATAAGGAGCATATGGCCAAGAAAATATGGAAAAATCAGTGCGAAAAGTTGAAACGGATATATGAGAGTCAACCGAATCCACCCAAGGAAGTGAATAGTGTCCCCCAAGCCTCGCTTCGACCAGAGAATAGAAATCGGGACCCACGCAAATATTCATTTGAATTTAGTAAGAAACGAGGGAGACCTCTAAAACCCATTGTTTTGAAGAACCAATTGAATTGGTTCACGTATAATGTAGATTTGGATGATAAATAAATGTAGTGATCAATCTCCTATTTTTGTGACTATGGGAAGTGTCAGAACTAAGTAAGGACATCTAGCCTATCACGGTAATCATGCAACGTGGAGGTATTTATCGCGGAAGCCGTCGTCAGAAAGGGGGAATTTACCGTGGGAGTCGAAGACAAAAGGGTGGAATCTACCGCGAGAGTCGTAAACAAAGAGGAGGCATCCTCCCATTTTTACTCCCCCTCGTCCCTGCACTTATTGCCGCAGGGAAAGCTGCAGCGTTGGGAGCAGCGGGTGCAGCCGGTGCCGCAGGCGTAAGTGCTTTAGCGAATAAAATATCAGGAGGAGGAAAACGTCGAAGGAGACGTCATCATCGCTAAACCAATCATGTTGTACACCACCCTAGGGACGGGTATATAAGTCGAGACACACAAGGTGAGATTCATTTCACGATGCGTCGGATTCAGCACTTGGGCGAGCTCATGCAAGGTTCTTATACCATTACATTTGATCATCCTAAAGTACAACAATGGTGGGTGGAGCAGAAGAAGCCGGTGCGCAATTTCATCGTATTTGATACGGAAGGAGATCCCATGCAGGAAGTCGCTGCCATTTGGTGTCATTATACGCCCAGAGATGATAAACCGACCGGATATGTGACCATTACATCGCGCTTCCATGACTTTATATCAAACATGAAACATCGGGGTGTGATGTTTTTGCGACTCAATTTATTCATGGTCTCAACCCACGTGTGATTGGGAAATGTGGTGCAGAAGAGAGTGCGATTATTCACCGTTTTAATTGCTGGGTCCTTGAAATGACACGCAAGTATGGAGACGCCGAACTGATTGTAGGGAATGGATTATCGGAAATGGAAAGAGCTTGGTTGAAAAGCATAAAACTCTTGGAAAAAGTGACCATGGATAGTATTTCTCTCCCCGAATGGTCTCAACGCATTGACTCTCATTGGAATATATTCGCCTCATGTATGCGGGATAGTGAACTGTATAGACTTGGCTATAAGGAACATACGTGTCGCGGATGTCACTGGATGAATCATTCCCAGTATGAAGGGAAAGAAGCGTACCGTCGAGCCCTGTTACATTTACGCCGAGGGAAAGCACTCACAGAAACGCAAGCTGCCAAGGTACAGTATGGGTACCACTGTGCGCTGTCAGATGTGGTCGAGATTCTCCTTCATTATTGCTTTGAACTACACTATCGACTTTATGTGCATACGCTGTATTTAAATTATGATTCATGTGAAGCTGCATGGGCCTGGACCAAGATTGATCACATCACTGTGATGCATGAATCAACCATGGTGGACAATGGACAACTCCACAAGTCTTACATTGTTCATTATTGTAACTTCAGTGACTATGCCGAACATCGTACCTTGTGCAAGAATAATGCATGTTGTGAAATAACTCAAGAAAGTGCATCTCTATAATAAAATGTTATTCCAATCACCTGTTATTTTTGATAATCATTGACTTGGGAATGATAGCATTTGTCAATTTTATAAACCATTTTCAACATTAAAAATAATGCTAACTTGTAATTTTATGAACGATTTCCAATCTTAAAATTCAATCATTCATTTTAACTTCTATTCTATCATGATATGTCCTATAACCCAGTCACCCTTGAATAAAATAGTCATAGCTTACCATGTATGTTTATTGAGAAGAAATCAAGATAGAAAGAATAATTACACATATATTTAAAAACCCAGTCACTGACTTCACTTATAAAGTCCACACTATCCAAGTTGGCGATGGCTTCGTTGATGTTATCCAATTCAGTGCGACAGTTGAATCTACTGCTGATATCCGTAAGAGGTTTGCGAAAGGGACGGCGAGTGGATGGAAGATCGAGTCCAAGATAGTCATCGATGCTAGGAGGAATATTCTCCTGCTCATCGTAAAGAAAGTCAAGTTCCCAATTCTCGCTGATCAGACTTGACGATCCGGGATCGGTGACGGAGGGTGACGGTGGGATGGGAAATGGTCCATCAATGGTGGGTGGCGTCGGAGGTAGGGAATACGGTCCATCGGGATCGGGAATGGAACCCCAGTGGGATGGCAGATCCGTTGGGAAATCATCTTCTTCTGGGGTCGGTGGTGGAGTGTCTGGGATCACAATCGCCTCTTCTTCTAACGCGTTCCGAACCCTTAATCCGCTGAGATCGACCATCCTCTTGTATGTTCACGAGTGTTATGAATGCGGAACATTTTCAACTTGGCTTTATAGTTTTGCAGATGCTCCATTCCCTTGCTCCGAGCATTAGACGTGCCCCATTCCATGCTCGGAGCACAGAACGGAGCAATGGGTGTGCCCCATTCCATGTTCGGAGCATCTATCGATTGGAGAACTAGGTAAAAATGGATAAACGTTCAAGACACATACATGATGGAAGACTTTCACGTGTACACCTATCCAAATCAGCTCATTATTTATCCGAAAACGTCATGTCAACCGCACGCGATGTTGGAGAAAGTGATTCCCTATGTGAAGGAGAAGATCAAAGTAAAGCCTGAATGTGAACTCTCCATGGATACATTCACGATTTATGAATACAAAAGAAATGGTTCTCCACCATTGATGGGTGCCAGTGAACGTTATTATGAAAGTGACATCCAAGAAATGGATGACTATTTATCCTCACTGAGGAACGTATGGGACTATGAATTTATGGACAGTGATAACAAAGAGATTCTTGGTGTCTATTGTATAACGTTTAATTTTGAATATATCTCTGTTGGATGGACATCAGAAAAAGAATATGTAAGCGATACAGACTAAGTATGAATAAAGAAAATGTCGTCGTATGAATCATGTTGCTTTTCCATATTATAAGTATTCTGCTATTGGGGTTGATAGATTTGGAAAAACATGCTACTTGTACTCCTTTTTCTTCTGAGAGAGATTGTACGCATACTCACCGCGATGAGTAACTATTTAAGTTATGGATCCTCACGCTCTCTCAAATAAGATCATGTTACTTCTGCCCTATTATCGAAAAAGACGACATCGCCCTATTCGGACAAGACACTCTCGAAAAAGACGACCACGTGGAAGATGGACATCACACCCACAGAAAGTTCGACATCTCCTTCTCACCAAGCGCGGGTGAAGATCCTTATTGATTTTTGGTTCGATGAACGCATCCGAGGCAATGATATCCCCACATTAGAAGAGTTTACCGACACGTCCACCGTCTATTTGAATCAATTGGTACTGAATGACCGCTATTCCATCGTGGGACGTGTGTATTTACTCATGGCTATTTTTGAGGATGATGTTTTGTATGAGGACACACTATGGAAGTTTATGAATGAGAAACATTTGAACTATGTACAAGAACTGTATCATAAACGTGTGATTTCAGCAGCAAGTCTTATTTATATCAAAGAGACATTGAATCGTATCTGTGCTCATTTCAGTATTTTGTTTCAATGGCCAACGAATGTATTTAAGCATGCACAGGATCACACAACAAAAATCAACCATGAAGGGAGGAACGCGTGAAAGTGAAGAGACATTGACGTTGCGAAAATTGAGAATAACCCTATGTCCTGTCTGTAAATGCCCTTATCAAAAAGATCGTCTGAGAAGGCATATTTATAATTCACACCATCTAATATATAAAACAAAAAAAGAGATAAAAGCAAGTGAAGAGTTCATCTATGCATGTCTATGCGGGGAAACACTCGATGGAACGGTGGATAGGAAGACAGCTCAACAATTTGCGCGTCGACATACCCATATTTTAAACGAGCGAATGGAGGGAGAAAATGTGAGAAAACTCAAGTATATTATTCAACAGCATGTTCCGAGATCCTCTTTGAAGGTGTCCTCTACGTTGACAGGACAAGATCGTCAATTATCACCCACCGCACGTCGTGCAACCCCCTTGCGACCCCCTCAACCTATGAATACAGATTTGGATGCAGACGATAGTCTAGAAGCACTCATTCGACCTTCTCCAGCGGATCATCGCGCCTTAGCAACACCTGATCCGTCTCACGCTATGCTGCAAGCTGTCGTGAAAAGTATGGTTGACGATCGAGCCAGAGTGGATGCTCCCCCGGATCCCACCCATACGGTCCATCAAATACAAGAAGAATGGAATCGATTGCCGCCCGATGTGTTAGCCATGGCTGCGAATAAGATTGACATGAGTCCTCTATCGTTAGAGAATATTCAACCTACACTAAGTCATGTGACATTTGATAACTACCCAGGTCCTGTCAATGATCACAACAGTTATGTCCAAACCATGTCGAACACAGTGGGAAATCCAAAGGTTGATCAACAAGAATCAAGAGAACCTCGCCAACAACACTCGGTGGGGGTAGGAACCCCTCAACAACAACACTCAGTGGGGGTAGGAACCTCTCAACAACCCATGGACACACACCCCGTGGAGGAAAGAATGTTTTACCCAGTCAATTCACCTGTCATTGACAACTCCCACGAGTACATTATTCAACTGAACAATTTGAAAAACAGCGCCATTGTTCAACTGTTGAACGATTCTATTCGTCTCCATGAACGTCATTTAAATGCTCGCAAACGCATCTTGCACGTGTTGGAAGATGCATTTAATCAACACATTCATGAACCCAATCGTACAGATGGCAATGGAGACTATTTGGATGAGACATTGGAAAGCATGCGTGACTTGCTGACTCAAAAGGAAGAGTTTATTGCCCACTTAACCAACCAAAATGCAGACGTCCACGCACGCTACATGAATTTGGTGAACACCATGTAAACTAAGTTATGTGGGATAGAGGATGATAGACAAGAATGACATGTCAGTGCGAATCATGTTCAAGTCGACGACAGGACTTTACCAATGTACTGAAATCCCTAAGTTCAGGGATAGGATGCTCGAAAAAGAAAATTAACCGTCATCTCGATCAATTGCCTGAGGAATATGTCAAGGATATGCAAGCACTCATGAGCAGAATGCGAGAGAATCCAGGGAAATTAACGCCTTTACAGCACGAGTTTATTCAATCTTACAAAGGAATTCTCCGCAAATTTGTGAAACCATCCCCTCAAACTCGCAAATACTTGGGTCAAAAACGGAAATTTAACAAGAAACAAATCCCCTTCGCACAAGCCTATGCCATGGCATATCACGATAATCCAGCAGCTTTCAAACAAGCCTTACATGCATCGATCGGCTCCAAACACTAAGTAAACCATACCCACGTCATCAACAATATCATCATGGACAATGTTCAATCCATAGTGAACACACTTTCAACAGCCAACGGAGGAGATTTAAAATGTTCACTCATTGGTTCATTCAAAGAAACCCTATCACAATTCTTTACACTCGTCATATTCATTTTGGTTACCCTCTTATCTGGTCGAAAAATGATGAAAGATATCAAAAAACGTAAAGATAGTAGAAAACCCTTACTCGATATGGAAGTCGTCAACTATGATATATCCAAAACGCCTATACTCAACCCCACCAAACCGCACAATGAAATTCCCATGAAATCGAACGATTTACCGAAGAGTGTGAATAAGTCACGTTCACACAGTAAAATTCCTATGAAATCAAACGATGTACCGAAGATTTAAAGGTTGATTTTCCCATGACATCGTTAAAAATACTACGGATTTGATGTGTTATTTTCCCATGATATCAATCGATTCACTGTGACTTTGAAGAACACACTCTGTTACAAATCCTCGTAAAATCAGGTGATTTATCGAGAATTCTGAGGTACTTTTCCACACCAAATCGACCAATGTTATCGTAAAATGACTCAGCAAATTCCCATGAAATCAAGCGTTATCTCGTGAATTTGACCTACAAAAAGGGACAAGCCCCGTACACCACCAAAAATGAATGATTCATCGTGAATTTCATGGAGCACCAATCAGAGCACTTGTAGGCGTGGGTGTCAACCAATGAGAAGAAATTTTCCCACGCTCAACTCTATATAAACTGAGCCATTTCAGTCATTTTCATTCAGTCATGGTTAAACGTACGAACACGTTGGAAGCTCCTCTCGCGAAGGTGAAAGTCACGTATTCGTCAGATACACCGACATCGAAGCCAGTCTTTGTTGAAGCGACGGAACCCTATTTCCATACGAATGGGAAAGCCGAGAAGAACTACCTTACCAAGGCACATACACAGTTGGAGCCTCTGCCCATCACACGTCTGGTATTGGACAAACAATGGGGTATCACTGGATATTATCCGATTCGCGGAGAGAATGCGATGATGAATGCGATGGATTGGCAATCACGACGAGACATCTCAAAACTCGTGTTTGCCACGGGATTTTATGGATGGCGTGCACAAACGTACAATAACACTGGGTACGGTTCCGATCAACTCACCTCCCTCTTCACCATTTCTCGAGCCGTCTCACACGATCTGGAGACGTTGGAAGATGCGATACAATCCCTCTACAAACAAGTCCAACCCGAATCTGCCTACAACTTCACCTCCTGTCTCGGTTATGTACACAAGAAATCGGCCTACGACAGTGTCTTTATGAAGCTGAAGCAGGACACACCCATCTTCCTGATGAAGGAGAATGGAAAGAACAAGAAGGTTAGTTTGGCCAATATTGGACATCTTCTTTCCAATCTCAAGGCGAATACCTTCCTTCAAGCAAATACCATCTTCCGCGTCACAGTCATATACTGTAATCCACAGACAAAGACTCTGAAACTGTGCTTTACCGTGGATCAAATCCAAGTCCGTATCAAACAGGCGGAGGAAGGTCAGAGCACAGCGGTGGAGGAAAAGAAGAAGAAGAAGACAAAGCTGACACTCGATATAAAGAAGGCACACATTCCCTCCAGTGGTTTATTTAATCTGATACACATGGTGCAACCTAAACAGGACATTGATTGGGAGGAACTCAATCACTTTATAGAGGATCTCGATCATCTCTCCCAATCAGAGGATAGCACTGTACTTATGAAAGAAAAGGAGGATGAGATGACAAGCATGCTTTCTCAAAGGTGGAGTGCTCAACCCACGGAGGAGGAGGATTGGAAGAGGATGCGGACGGATTATGCCAAGGCGCAAGCACTCGGTGTGCACATTCGCATCCGGGAAGAGTCACACGCGCTGCATATCTTTGACGGTAATCAAATACAAGCCGAGAAATGGATCAATCGATTCCTCGAAATGTTCAAGGATATGGTGGAACACAAACAGGAGAGTCAGTGGTATGTGTCATCCTCATGGTACAAAGCAGGACAGTGTGTCAATGAGAAGTGGTCTGTGTTGAACTATATTGAACATTATTTCATTGTGCGTAGTGCCTACGAAATCCATCGTCGCGCCTTTCCCAACATGTTGAAGGAAGCATTTGCACGATACAATATGAATCCTCTTACCAATGACATGGAAAGGACATTGATGAGTGAAATAGAGACTGCTCTTGAAAACTCGCTCTTTAAGACATGTACACGTGGACGTTTTATTCCACCTCTTCTTTATTCTGGAAATGATTCTATGTTTTGGAATCTATTTTAAGTTATGTTTAATACATGATGCATGGAATATATGTCTGACTTTTATGATTTGACAAGATGGATTTCCGTTTAGAGAATGACTCATCCATGATTGTCTCGGGTCCTAGTAAATCGGGAAAGTCTACGTTTGTGGCGAATATGATCAAGAACCGTCATACTTTATTTAAAAAGCCCATTCGTAATGTCTGGTGGTATTATGGGATAGAAAGTCCATTTCATAAAGAGTTACAAGATGTGATCTTGAAAATGGGTGTCCCTACCCAAGATGATTTTGATCAATTGCAAGAAAATGATTTAATTATTCTCGATGATTTACAACAAGAATCTCAAAACAATGAAACTGTGACGGGATTATTTTTAAGAGGATCTCATCATAAACGGTTTTTCGCAGTGCAAATCACACAGTATTTGTATGGTAATAAAGAACAACGTATTCGTAATGGCAATGTCCATTATTTGGTCGCGTTCAATAATCCGAGAAATCAACAACAATTGGCTCAATTCATGGGAAAATGCTCCCAAAAGGCAGTATGAGCGTTGTGCATGATATATTAACGACATTGGTTCAAAAGTATGGGAATTATGCCTACCTCTTTATTGATTTCACTACAAATTGTCCGTTTGAGTACCGATTTCGCACCAACTTATTTAATCCACCTATGATTGTGTTTAAGTTAAGCAAAAGACCCAATAAAACGAAAATGGACTTTAGTGAATTAGTGGTGGTTCCCAAATCTGACATGAATGAACACACCGGTGGCGGACAGCAAATGGGCGGTGGTGGTGACAGTACCCAACTGATGTCGACCATGTTGCAACGTCAAGCGGAAGATCAGAGGGTGAGAACCATGATGATGACTCCTCAACAAGCCCATCTGGACCGTATTGCACGAGAGATTGTGCGTCACCATCCTACTGCCAATAAGATCGCTGCATGGAACGCCCGGTTGTATTTGTTCGATAAAGTTCGTCGCCAATTTTTCAATTTGGACAATGATCATGGGAAGCGAATGGAAAAACCTCTGCTCACGCACACCGCAAAACCTCCGCTCACTCACGTCGCAGATCCACCCGTCCTCAAGAGATCGAAAGGGAAAGTCGTCAAACCTTCTGTTGTCACCTCTCCCAAGACGAAGCGTTTTCCCTTGAAATCATCCATCAATACTCGTTTAAGTAAAAAAGGAGTTCTTGAATTGGGATCCTATGGCTCACCATTCAGGTAATGGCAACGGCAGCCGCGCCAATTGCCTCCTCATTCTTATCGCGTATCTTTGGACGTTGTTGCGGCCAAGGCAACGCAGACGACAGCGCAGAGACACAGTACACCATCACGGCGAGCTTTAATTGTTGTTCCAACGGGAATACCGTCTATCTTCAACCCCCACGTCAATGCCAAGCAGATTGTGTCGATGGAGGACGTGTTGCACAAGATTTATTACAATCCCAAACATCCCGCTGGCTACGGAAGCGTCAATGCACTTGCTGCTGCTTCACATTATTCAAAAACAAAAGTCAAACAATGGTTAATGCGTCAACCGACCTACACCCTTCACAAATCTCGATTGCATCGTATTAAACCCTTGCACCCGTATCGTGTACGCGGTCCGCAAATTCAATTTCAAGCGGATATTGTCGATTATCAAAAGTATGCACAGCATAATCGTGGCTACAAGTATATTCTCATGGTCATGGACATCTTTACACGCAAAGCCTGGGCATTCCCTCTCAAGACCAAGAGTGCCAAAGAAGTGTCGGGGGTTTTAGAAGCCATTTTCGCAACCATTCCCACCCCGCAACGACTACAAACGGATCAAGGCCGTGAATTTTATAACCGACCGGTGAAAGACGTCTTGGACAAGCACGCTATTGAATTGTTTTCCATCTACAGTCCCTATAAATGTGCTCATGTCGAACGATTGAACCGTACTGTCAAGAATAAATTGGAACGTATCTTTACAGCCACCAATGACAAGAATTGGGTGGATTATATCGCAGATGTCATGTATGCATACAATCACAGCATCCATTCATCCACAGGTTTCGCCCCGATGGATGTGAATGCCTCCAATACCGAGGAAGTGAAACGAAACAATGCGAAACGTCTCCGACAAAACTATAAAAAGGATGCAGTCCCGGGAAAGACTATCCCTGTGGGAGCACGGGTACGTATTTCACGTGATAAAGGAACGTTTGGACGGGGGTATGAAGCGAATTGGTCGACGGAAGAGTTCATTGTCTCCAACATTCTCAAGAACCCCCATGGTACCAAAATGTACAAGATCAAAGACTTGAGTGGAGAAGAGATCAAAGGTTCCTTTTATGCTCAGGAATTACAAGTGATTCATCGGGAGGAAGAAGTCTATCAAGTGGACAAAGTGCTCAAGACCCGACGTCGGAATGGACGACCAGAATATTTTGTGCACTGGCAAGGATATCCGGCCTCGATGAACTCATGGGTGACAGACTTAGAACCTCTAGGTAATGTACGCCGCTATTGATTTGTAATCATGCAGGAACTGCATGAGGAACAACATGTGTACTTGTTGAGCAATACTCAACCCCATTTGTATGACAATAAAGCCAATCATTTCTTTACACGACTGGAAAATCCACTTTTTATTCCTAAAGGAGAAACATGGGCAGTAGGCTTGAAAGAGTTTGGGTATGTGAATAATGTGGATACGATTCCCAAAGATTGTTATATTACCGTGGGGAAAATGGTGGATACGAAAGATTTGAAGACCTATTTGCCTTATTATACGATGGAAGGGACCAATGTGGTCCGTCGTCACACCATTTTTGAATCCGATGAGGAAGTGAAAAGAGTCCCCATGATCACAGCGTTGGAATTATATACACGCCGTACCATTTCCAGCATGATGACTGTCACGACACATCCATCCTACTTGTATTATGGATGCAATGGCATAGAGGAAGCAGATGTCTATGTGATTGACATTGTCCCATTTTCCCTATTTCAAATCAAGGAATTCTCCGCCTTTCATTACGTCCTTGTGTTTTCCCCTCATTTGGCGGCCTCACTCTTATTGGACAAATGTGTCTATCATTTATCGTTGAAGGATGTCGTTCGGATCCATACACGTCTCTCCATTCATCGAAAGCAATGTGACGTAAAGAAATATCCCGCCCATGACTATTGGTTCAGTGTGATTCAGTGTGTCTATCATTTATCGTTGAAGGATGTCGTTCGGATCCATACACGTCTCTCCATTCATCGAAAGCAATGTGACGTAAAGAAATATCCCGCCCATGACTATTGGTTCAGTGTGATTCCCTTACACCGCTGCCATTTTGCCAAACATGGGATTGAAAGGTTGATGGGAAATGAAATCTCAGTCCTCAATTTATTCAAACAATTAGAATGGTTTGGTGTGGGGAAATTAGTGTTTCATTCGTCCAGCAGTTTGTCCTTTCATGTAAATCATGCTTCCAATTATACATTGTCTGCGATGGATTATGGAATCCTCTCCGAATTGCAGAAAATAGCCACTGTTACCATGGCACCCCCAGTGACCTATAAGGATATACAACCCCTGAGTGATGACACTACACGTGCTGTGTGGATGTGGACCAATACCTTTGTGAGCTCTCTCAAACGCAATGCAAAGGCACCTCCTATTCCCAGAGGGTATATAGGCCTGCTTCATAATCTTCGCACCCTTCTTCCTAAACTGAGAGAGTTGATGAAAGCAGTGAGAATGTATCAACACACCTTTTTCCGATTGCAACATTTGGCCTCTAAAAAATGGATTGCTTTACCAACACGCACCACGAAAATCAAATGATTTTCCCAGTGGAGTTCCTCAATCCACTCACCCCAAAAGAACGTGAAAAGAAGTATCCACATCCCAAGAAAAAACATGTGTCATGGTTCAGAAACCGTATTGATCAATTGTATGACAAGATTGATACACAGTTACACAAAATCGATCCTACCCTCCATATAGCCGATGCTCCTGATTTAGTCACCACCCGTTTCTTGCCTACCTATATCAACACACTGAATGCAAAGTACCGCAACATGATGCGAAACCTACGTCAACACAAGATGGAAGGTGTTTTAGTCTCTAAACGATTCGGAGCCAAGAAGCGATTGTTTGAAACTGTCTTATTGAAAAATGTTTGAAAATCGATTCAAAAGGAACAAGGTACAAAACGGCCCATCATTCATCATTTAGTTCATTCCCATCCTAAAGATGGGAAAGAAAATGTATTGGCCAGTGGTGCGGATATGCAGCATGAAACGGGACAACATGCACTTCCCTTCACACCTACGGAAAAGTATCATATCTACAACACGTATAATGTATTTGCCTATCATAGTTTGGTGGATTTGATGGAGTTGTATGGGAATATTCTCCATGATTTTGAAGTGAAACAGGAACGGTTGGCAACGTTAAGAAGGAGGGTGAAAGAATTCAAACCCACTGCAGTAACTGACAATCTTGACGAGATCGTTCGTCAACGAGATAGGGTGAATGCAGAAGTGACTGTGTTGACATCGGATCTTTGTCAATTAATCAAGGAGAACAAACTGTTATTTTATGTGTCTAGACCTGAATCGTTTTATTACAAGAATTTAGAGAGTGATAAGACATGGAGATCTATCGTCCCCACAGGTTATTATTCGTTGGAAACCTATTTGAATACCATCTTCCCCACCCCCATGACATGGACCATTACATCCATGTCCTATCATTATGAACTGACCATCGATTGCATGGACGATATGGAAATCAAGATGGACCGGCAATCTAAAGCCTATGAGATTTTCAAAGCAGAACAAGTGGCTACCTACGTGTGGGACGAATGGATCTTGGAATTCCCTCTCAGCACGATTCATGTTCCCTCCTTTATCCTTCAGAAACAAACCATGGAATTGGACACTCTCTTTGAAAAGAAGAGTGTCCCCTATGCATTGAGTGGGACCCATGTCTTGCTTCGAAACGGAAAACCGACACAACAGTATAAGACCGAGGATAAGAAGCATCCTAATATCCTCAACATCAAACATGGTGACTATTTTGAGATTTTTCATACCCTATCTCATCTCCCTAGTCCATTACGATTCAATTTACCCACGAAATATTATACCCTCCAATACTTTGTGCAAGCTTTCAATCAAGCCATCCACCTGCCTGATATGGTGTGGGTGACGTATACAACAGTGGGCGTCTTTCACGTGCTTCACTTTAAAATCGCGGAAGGGTATTGGTTGAAAATCAATCCCCCACAACTCTGGCAACACATGTTGAATCATAGTCATGAATATGGTATGTTCACCTATCATGAACAAACCTGTATACACTCGGAAACGCCGGAACATTGTTCTGCAAGTTACCGTCGGTATCAACAACGTCCAAAACATGTCACCCATGGGATGACATTACACATCTATGGTTTACCGGAATATACCTTTGATTATGCCAAAGGATGGAACCACACCCTCGACACCCTCTTCCCATGGAAAGGGGAGGAATTGGATCGCTTGTTTCAGAAATCCTATTTCCCTTATGCTTACGAATCGAAAGAGCTGTTGGCCAATACGTGTTTACAATCCTACTTGTTTGGAGATAGACTCTCTGATAAGACATTGTATTCACCCGCTGTCGCGTATCAAGAAGGATCCACCCTGAAAGTCTGCAAAGATAGATTGACTTCCTTTATTGGATGGTTCAGTGAGGATATGCAAAAGCTCATGGCGACCATGATGGAACGCTGGCAAGAAAACATGTTTTATCTAGTGGATGGTATGGTGTTGGGAGTGGATGTGGGAAAACAAGATATTCAATCGGTGATGGTGAATACACATCCCACACCTCGCCTTTTCTTCATCTCTATAGCAAGACCATGAAACCGTTGCACATCTATGACCACATGATTCGGCAAGGTTACATCAACCCCACCCTGGACATTTCTACCTCGTTTCATCGTGTCCGCATTCCCAAAGGGAGTTATACCTTGGAAGGACTCTTTTCCAAACTCCAAGTGAATTTACAGGCGTGGACGGATGTATCCCTCTCTCTCTCTCGAAAGATCATTATTTGACGGTGAAAACCGCGGAACATGCCTTTATTGATTTTGGAGAAGCGTTGAGTTATCGTATAGGTCTACCCCAATCCTATTATGGACCCAATACACAGATGACAACACTCTCTCCCCTCAGCATGACTCCCAATTCCTTCAACATTATCGTCTATTGTAATATTGTGGCGGAAAGTATTGTGGGAGGACAACGTGAACAAATCTTGAAAATTCATCCCATTGAAGAGAAACAACGTTTGGGGGAAATGGTGTCGTATGAAGTGTCCAATATTGATTATTACCCCATTTTTACATCAGCTATTGATGAGATTGAAATTCAGTTGCGTGGTGATGATGGCGAATTTATTCCGATTCATGAAGGACGATCCTATTTCAAACTCCATCTCCGCCGTAAGGAGACTAGGTAATTATGGACAGAGTGACACTCAACCATGCATGAGGAAATGATTCACTTGTTGAGTAATGCTCAGCCCAATTTGTTTCCTGAAAATAGAGCCAATCATTTCAAAAATCGCTTGGTTCCTTCCATCCCAATGGTCCATGGGGATCAATGCGAAGCCGGTATCTCCGTCGTCAATTTCATCAATACCCTTCAGACAATACCCGTGGATGTCAGCTTTAGTGTGGGGACATTGAAGGATCATCCTGAGACGATTTCGACCGTCTATACGTCCTCTATCATGTCCATCAAAACGGATTCACCGCGAGGAGAGCAAGGCAAACAAGACAAACAAGGCAATCAAGACAAACAAGACAAACAGGGAGAACAAGGCATGTTTACACGCTTCAACATTCCACGCGGTATTTATTCGGAGAAGACGTTGATGCAGTGTTTGAATCAAAATCGACAGCATGGACACAATTTCCACTTTTCTATCACTACATTGGCGCCTCATGTCCATGTTGTCTCAGTGGTCGTACCCCCACACTACAGTATGAAACTCCATCCTTTGCTCAAAGACATTCTTGGGTTTAAAACAGACTTACTCACTTCCTCGCAGCAAGCGAATGCCCCTTTGAATTTGAATGCCATCACCTACAATATTCTCCTGTATTGTAATATTGTAGGCTATCATTATGTAGGAGGTATGAAAACAAACTGTATGTGTGTGATTCCCTACACGGGCAAAGATTATGGAGATAGTATTCATCATGAATTCCAGAATGTCACCTATCTCCCTGTGAAAAGTCAACATGTGCAAGATATTGAAATCAAACTCATGTCGGATGATGGTCATCCCATCCCTATGACAGACGGACGATCCTATGTAAAAATGCATCTTCGACGTCGCGCAATTAAGTAATTGTCTTTTCCCAAGCATATCAAGACACGATGACGAATCTCTTTTTAATCCGTAACCGAACACATTCCTCTGGGTGATTGTTTGGAAGAGGTTCATTTATGCAACGCGGTGGATGGAATAAAGTGATTCGACAGAAAACACGCATGATTAGACCCCGTGTCACTGGTGTCAAGAAACCATCCATCCGTCTGCTCAAATCACTCAAAAGAGTGTTCCCAGAAAACCTTCTCGAAAAACAATTCGAAAACCCTCTCGAAAACCCTCTCGAAAAGCATCGCGAAAACCTTCGCAAAAGGGACTTGTACATACGGTACAGAAAACATTGAGAAAATCGTTACGTTCGACGGAGTTTCTCAATTCTGCGAAACAAGCTGTCACGGATGCTGTCAGCTCTACCGCACAAGAAGGAGTTCACCATCTCAAAAAGGGTGTGAAAGCACTCGCCAAACGCACTTTACAGACTGCTCCCGAACGTGTTGTAGAAGCTATTCAAAATAAAGTGAGTCGGAAACGCGTCTTCACGGATGAAGAAGGAGATCGGGTGGAAGCACCTGCTCCTAAACGTCGTCGTGGTCATGTGGCCATTGCCCATCATACGAAATGGGGAAAAGAATGTTTGATGGGGCGTTATCGCGGAGGTGCTAAACAACGCATGCTCTTTTAAGAACTAAGCAATCTTAGAACATCCGTCCCATCAAGCATGGCGGAAACCCCTGCATTATTGGATGCGCGTTACGATGTATTCCAAAGTGATAAAGTCGATGTCTCGAGTACTTCTCAGCATACGAGCGTTCTGACGCCAGTCAATGGATTGGAAAATCCCGGTACCATTCAATTCACGGTCCCTCGACTAGCCATTCATTGGATGGATGTATGCAGTGCCTATTTTCGCGTGGAAGTACAACTCATGAAACATGATTCGGCTAAAGGAGCAGACGTGCCATGTGAGTCGTCAAACAAGGCAATTATTATCAACAATACGGCTCACTCCCTCTTTTCCGACATTACTATCCGCTTGAATGAACGCACCATTGAAGGAGGCAATGACTTGTATTATTTGAGAGCTTACCTTAGCAATCTTTTACAATATACCAATGATGTGAAGAATACACACATGGTCACACAAGGATTTACTGTTCCTCAAGTGATGTATGACACGGAGTATGATGCAGGGACGAAGACAATAAAGACTAAGGCGGTAGAGTTTACAGATAAAGAGAATGCACTCAATCAAGCCATTCTCAAACAATGGTCAGACCACAAATTTAAACGTACCTTTGACTTTCCCCTGAAATGTAATTTGTTCCAACAAGTGATTGCTCTGCCCCCAGGCATGCAACTGGATCTCATTTTCACCTTGAATAAACCGGAATATGCCATTTATGATATGGCACATGCTGCAGGGACGATCTCTACAAAGTACAGGTTCAAAATCACCTCTTTCCAATTGTATATGCCCATGCTCACACCGAATGCAGAACTGCAATTGAAAACTGCGAATCGACGCAAGACAGAAGCCATTTATTATCGCTACAATGGCATGACCGTCCAACGACAAACGATTGAACGTGGAATACAAAAGAAGACGTTTTCCAATGTGGCCGCTCTATTGAGTCCTAAACTCATCTTTTTCGCGGTTGTTCCCAGTAACTCTTGGTTTGATCCAGGAAGTCGTAAACTCTATTTTGAAAGGCATGGACTCTCTCAAGTCACCATGACCACCAATGGAGCCATCATGACAGGAGGCACCATCAATTGCAAAGATGACGTGATTGCCTACAGTCAATTCAATCGTGCGATTCAAGTCTATAACACGAATGAATCATGTGGTATTGATTTGCAGAGTTTTACCAAATACTGTTACTTTATTGCCTTTGACTGTACCTTGGATAAACAAATCGATAGTGTTTAACCCACCAATACACGTCAATATGGACTGGAATTGCAATTTGAGAATACGACCACGCAAACTATGGATTTATTAATGTTTGTCATTCATGACGAACAATTCTCCATCACACCGGAGAATGCTGTCATCTCCAGTGCGTATATCCCTCCCGCTATTTAAGTGTTGGTGCGCATGGACATTCTCATAAGATATGGTGAAGGAGCCCGAGTATCACGTTCCTCCTATCGCTTGGACATCTCTTTATCAACATCGTCTCATTAAAGCTCAGCGTTGGCTGAATGGGAGACTGGTTAAGCAACACGGAAATCGAAGGAATCATGCAGGGTATGAATCAATTACAAGAGAAACATTTACTCAATGCCTGCATGTGCGAAGATGATTTTCTCTGTGCTATTCAGTGTAGTTGTCAAACGTTTGCTCATCGCCTCCTCCAATCTTCTTACGTTCCCTTCCAAGGTGTGTTTCCTGCTGATCTACTTCCTGCTCATTCCCCGGAATCAAAGACACTTATTGTCAATAGTGATCGCTCTCATCAACCTGGCAAGCATTGGTTGGCCTTTTATCAAAATGCGGATCAACGCGTGTGCGAATTCTTTGACTCTTATGGACTCACTCCATCTCACTATCCACATGTTACCGAATGGTTATCGACAACACTTTATCCTCTAAACTATCGTCGCCCTCTGCGTATACAAGGACCTAAAGCCTATTGTGGTGCTTACTGTATTTACTTTTTAAACCAACGCCCTTTTAACACGTCTATGGAAAAAACACTGACCTTCTTTCGAACATTGGATGCTTACGAGAAAGATCAAGAACTCATTCAAACCTACTTGTCCTTCAATGATAAAATTGTCTATTCCTATTTGTATTCTACATTATCCCATGTTTTGAAGTCAATAAAGAAATGAATCATGTCAATGATTGTATTTTTATTTCAGACAGAGGATAATACTACAAGGTTTCGTACAAGGTTCAGTCACTCGTGATAGTACACTATACACTATACACTATTCACAGAGTTTTTCCGTACATCATGCACGATAGACAGTCAATGTTGAAGCAATGTCTTGATCACAAAGGGGACAATATAACGTTTCAAAGGGATTATAACATGTAGAACACATAACATTATGAGAACATGGTAAAAAGAGAAGGGATCGTTCCTGTTTAAAACATTTAACACAGTTCCGTTCACATAATAATTGAAATGTCTCTTCTTCTAATTTCTTTCTAAAGTCACTTTTATGGGAAGAGTTATCTGACACATCCGTTGCAAATCTCACTTTTTTCACTTTTTTCACTCCAGATCGCGCCAATGTCATTGTATTGCAGTGTGGCAGGGAGAAATCCTCTATCCACCTACGCTCCAAATGGTGATTCATAGCATGCTCATCGAGATCCATGAGTCGATCCACTAATTCACCAGCAGTGATCTTTTCATTGAGATGTGTTACAGTTTCTATCGCTTTGAATGAATATCCAAGGTCTCTTGCGACAACCCACGACGTTGGGATACTAGTTGCTGTCCGATTCATTGAGGGAATCTCCTTCGAATAGGGATTTGAGAATGTCTTCCACCAACGATTCCGCTTCTGCAATCGATAAAACACCCGTCACAATCACACTTCCGTTGGAAAAGAAGGAACAGTGTAAATTACCTTTGCGTATTAACGTTCCGGGAAACAGCTCGCGCTCGTTGGAAATCACTGATGTCGATGGCAACTGTTGAATGGTTTGCATGCGGTCTTTTGTATAGTTCCATTGACATTGAACGGTGCAGGATTTTGTAATTGGGTCGCTCACGTCCAATCCGTAGGGGGCGAGTAATTGGCGCATCTCTTTACAAATACGATCGTAGGTTTTCAGAGAGTGGTTGCCCAAAATTTGGATACACCCCCGTGGAAAAATCTGTACAGCGACCGAAGAGTTCCATTTCCAATAGACTCGACAAGGGCGTGATGCTCGGTATGTGGCCAGAGGGAGTTGCGGTAACAATGTCTGCAGTGGTATTGCGGAGGATGCTCTGAGCTCCACCATGCGGTTGCAGATCCTTGACATTTTTGAGAGCGGGGTGTAGATACCCTTCTTCATATAGGCGATGGTTACCCTATGGAAGACTCTGATTGGGTAAATACCAACACCGCTTGTCCTCCCAGATACTTAAGGCCTTCTTCACTTGCGTCACCGTTCTCATCTCGTGGTGATGGGATTGGAGGAGGGTTTGTAACACTGTGGTAATTGAATGTTTTTCAAATGCGTCCACATAATTCTGATGTTTCACTTGTCGCTTCTTTGCTTGACACACCCCCTTCATGCGACAGTCGTGGATTTCTTCCTCATTGCCTTTGAGGACAATGTAAGAGTACATCTTGGCACTCAAACATACAAACTCCTTCACCCTATCCCCCACACACTCATCCTTAAAACATCCCAAACGATTCGCATTCTCGGTACGTCTCTCTGGATGATTCACGGGATAATTTGAGGTATCGAGAACACCTTTCGTCTCCGTATCAATAAAATTTGGGATGTTGTCAAACGAACGCAGCACTTCTTCGCGTGTATACCGGCTGCGGACTTTGAGGAAGAAGGAGTCTGTGTCCCCACCAATGAGTTCCACTGAGATGCACGTCTTGTTGGCTTTCCACTGGTCAAACAGCTTGTACATAATAATCTTGCTGTTGTCCAGGATGCATTGCCCGATATAAATGGGCTTGTTCAAATCTACCTTGGTCTTGCGCACATTCACCACCACGGCTTTGTCGCTGATGTTGAAGAAAGATTGGCAATAGGGATGACGTGTCCATTTGCTAAACACATTCGGTGATCGTACAAAATAGTGCTTCCCATATTTCCGCACATTCTCCATCGTCTTGCCATACAGTGGGTTCACCATCAACTTGTGGAGATTGCGGCGCATTTTCGTTGTTGCCTTGGCGCGTTCTTGCGTATGGTATTGAACATAGGGGCGAATATACGGTTCTTGGTTGAAGGAGATCCCGTAATGAACCTCGGTGATATGTAAGCCCTTCTCCACATAATACTTGAGAGCAGCGATATGTACCACATACTCTTTGCGATTTTCGTGCGTCATCATTAACTTGTTGGCTGAGTGAAAGGGTCGGTTCCCGTTCAACTCTTGCCATAGCTCTTGCATATAGGGAGACATGTCCTCCCATTTCGACGCCCCGCGGTAAGGAGCCAATGGTAAATCTTCCGTGGCATCTTGGACGTGTGGGGGATACTCCAAATCGACGCACAGTACATGACCCGTGGTGCCATTGACATTGTATCGTCTCACCCATTCGTCGTTGATGTCCACCAAGACCTCCGGTCGTACCCAGGCAAAACAATCCTTCGGCAAAGCTCCCATCATGGCCGCACCGTATAAATTGTTCGCATCTATATAAAACAGGTGAGTACCTTCTTCTGCTTGCGCGCGGTGCTGATTCACAAATGTCATCCCTCCACGAATCCCTGCTTCAAACACGCGGTACATATCCACGTCATGCAATTTCTCCAACTTGACCTGTGTCTTTTTAAAGAAAAATGAATAGGTCAAGCCAGGTGTGCCGAAATAGTGGATGGGGTCCAATGCAGACACGTCGCGTATTTCACTTCGTTCGAAGATGTCTGCGAGCAAGGCTACATCCACTGTCAAATAATAGTGGATATAATCTTCAAACGTGCTGCACCCCGTCTCTGTCCACGCCTTTTGTGCCACAGCATACTCATCCTCTTCCAACTCCTTCTCACTCAAATCATTGTAAAATGCTTCCTTCGGAGGCAATTGAGTCTCGTGGATACGATCCCAGCAGTCAAAATATGTATAGGGAAAATATCCTTTCCGAATAGATGTGTGATCGCAATTCGGATAGACGTTGCTCAATATGTGATTTGAGTGAGGAAAGTCACTGATGGTCGTTGACAAATTGTTTAGAGAGTCTTTCAAAAACTGACATGAATCGATGAATCGGAGTTTATATATGGTATTGGATGGCATGGGAAGAAAGATGGTCACTCCCAACGTCTTGTCTCCTGACACATAAATGGGCTCGATCCTATACTTGTGATCCAACTTGGTAAACCCTTGTACAATCACCTGGTGACTGTCATATCCCTTCCAATTGTGAAACAAGATGTTTAATGTGGTCCGGGATTGACGTCGTCGCAGGTTACATGCATTGCACAGGGTTTGTAGATATTTGCCCGTGATATGATCGTGGTCTCGCACCTTTGTCGTAGGCCCATTCTTTTCACCTTGCTTCTGAGGTTTTACATCACATCCGCACATGTTACATTGAGCTGTCTGTTCATAGTCCCGCATATCATCCTCCGTCAGCGTCATGTTATGCTTCGTCTCTTCCATGTGATTAAACATCGACATGCTCACCTGTCTGATGTGTGTAATAAAGGCTGGAATGCACTCATTCCCCTTATGGATCACCACCGATTCTTTCATGTCCAGGGCCGGATGCCACACCACATAGGATCCCACATACGCTGCCGTATGCTTCTTGGACACAGAATCAATCATGCTCTCAATGTCTGCATACATCACAGCGAGGGGTTGAGTGGTTTTCGCGTGGTCGATAAATTCGTGCGGTTTCGTATCTTCCGGGGTCGTTTCCATCTGAAAAAATCCTCCATCGCATTTGGCTTTATGTTCCAGACGTTCTTTGTGCGCCATATCCTTTGTCTTTCCAAACTTTATACCCTTCTCGTAGAAATTGAATCGTAAGCTACATAACTCGCATGTTTCAAATCGTTTCACTTGCGTTTGGCTCATGTTCCGATACCACATGCGAGCACATTTCTGAAAATCCGTCACGGGAAGAAAATGTCCAGACTGATCCTCCATATCGTACCGCGTCACCATCACCAGATGAACGATGCGTGTGTTCTCCTTCACAGCTTGACGGACCGGGTATAATTGGCCCACAAATCCTTTACTGTCATGTACGTGGATACGAAGAATGACATTGTTCTTCTTTTCGAACTCCTGAATATCCCGTGTATTCATCAACCCCTCTGACGTCATCATGGAAAAGTCTAGATGATAATATTGATTCAAATTCAACTTGCGCACTGCAGGAAGCTCATTCTGATAAATGTCAAAGGATGTCTTGGTGCGGGAATCAACACGTTCACGTCGAGGAATGCGATTGTCTTGGTAGGCAAGTGCATAGAGGACACTATCTTGAAAACAATGTGATGTATACGTGTTGCGCTGAAACACACATATACGTTTGCAGAGCTTGATATCTCGGTGGATAGGAATCGGTGCGCCCATGCGAAAATTAGGGAAGGAACTTGTTTGAACTAGTAACTCCAACACTTCCTTCACCGCAAATCCTGATCCGTCTTCTTGATAGTCTCCAATAAATTCTTCAAATTTTGACACCATGTCACGGAACCATGTATCAAAGTTACGTGCTTGGACGCCTTCGTGAATGTATGAGGGTGTGGTGATGTCTCTCACTTCCTCTTCGCCCGTCGACATATTCATCTTGGCAAACCTGAGTCTCATACTCACAAACACTTTCACGTCCTCGTGGGGGTGTTGTTGCACAATGACACGATACAACTCCGCATACATTGAATTCAAATATACCTTCCATTCATTCGTGGCTTGATGAGGGGTAAATCGATAATTGTGCCCGCGACCGTCCATGATGCGTTCTTCTTCCACAGCTGCACCGCCCTCTTGCATGAACTCAAACAGGTAGGGACACAAATGTTCATCCCATCCTTCCGCTTCAGCATTCACCACTGTATCGCAGTAGCGACACCGTCCCACACACGCATGCTTATGGTACGCCTCCACGTCGAAACTTCCGTCGCAATCCAAACACAGCAAGTCATTGTCATCACCATAATTAAACGCGCGGCAATCGTGTTCGTCTCCATACCATTTACAGCATGTCCAACAATAGTTGCGACCCGTCTCTGCTGCTCCATGAGCAATACAGTCTTGAAACCGAGAGAAGGACTGACGGCAGAATTCACACGCGTACTGCATGGTTAGAATGAGAATGATTTTCTCTGACAGCGCCTTCCTTATATACCTTGCTGTGACTCATCACACGTGCTCGGCGCCGCGTGCTCCGATTGGTGCTCCGTGCTCTTACCCCAAGTGCGCCGATGTGTGGGCGTGTGCTCCGTGCTCTGATGTGTGGGTGTGTGCTCCGATGACAGAGCAGGGCAAGTACTTAAGTGCAAATGCGGTGGAAAGGGGCTAGACTGTCCTACTAACCATTCCTTTCGTGTGACATGCGCAACAAGACTTTATCAGAACAATATTGACGAACAACTCATCATGGAACGTACGGGTCACAGAAGTCTGGCAGGGGTCAGATGTTACAAAAGAACCGCAGATACTCACCTGGAAAACTGTTCTGCCATTCTCGATGGAACAACTCTATCCAAGGTTTCAAAACCGTGTGGAAGTGGAACAGACTCTCTCATATTCAATTTCAAGAATTGCAATGTCGTGATCAATAATGGTACGAGTACCGTTAAAAACAATTAGACATTGCTGTGTGACAAGTTCTCATGTTCATGTATACACGTACATTGTTGGCATATTTAGAAGTGGGTATCCACATAGATATCCATATGGATATTTTACCTGTATTCCCTGTTTGATAATAGAAAATACCATACAGATAGATATTATTGATGGAATTCCATTGAAAATAACTACCGGAAAATAGTTAATATCATGTTATATGTATAAGATATTCCATGATATTTCTGGGTGATATGGAAATAAATCCCGAGAGCCATAGTCTACCATAATAGTCTACCGGTACGACAACTTCCGCAAATGGAAAGACTTGATTAGTCAATAAAATTATTTGAATATGCACTATAAATTCATTATCAAGCACAAATGCATGCATGCATGCCGGCATAAATCTACGTAAGGGATGAGACTAGTAGAGACAATAGTGCGCCCTTTATTTGAAATTCATGCTAATTTGGTCAATTATTTCAAGTAGGCCTATTCTAGGCCTACTTCAATTCATGATGTTGTAATGTGAATATAATAGAATAACCACAAAGTCTGCAAGTAGATACATTCATGCTGTTTTCATCTATTAGCCTTTATACAATCACTATGATAGCTGGAAACAGTTTCGAAGTCTGAATATAGAATCGTGTCTATTGCAGACTATTTAGGCCTACTTACATTGCACCTTAGGTGTAGATTGTCAGCTTACTGAACTCATCATGAATACTGCGAGATGTCAGATTGTGAGCACATGTCCTCAGCATACTATTAATGTAAAAAATAAATAAAAACTTGCATATAAAGATATATTAACTTTCGGTCATCACATCAACGCATCAGCGACATTACAGTACAACGACGCCCTCATATCAGAAGCTCGGCTGCAGATCTCCTAATAGTAATTAGATTGTGCTTTAGCACACATAATGTATCTTATAAGACCGAATGCAACTATTAGGAGCAAAAGAAATCTCATTTTCGAGAAATTTTTGAGTAGACAAAAACCAGGACCACTTTTGCTGAATTTTATCATATGCACTATAGTGCTCTGATATTGTCTTGTGTCGAAAAGGTTTTTTGCTCCGATTCGAAGGAGTACATGTAACTAGATTGGAGGGACGAATTGGTCTGAAACGGCCGAGCCGGGAGGGATTGGACTAAAAGAGACCAGCCGTGAGTGATTGGGCTGAAAGAGAGCAGTATGAAGGGAATGGAATAAAACCGGGAAGGATTGGGCTGAAAGAGAGCAGACAGGAGGGGTTGGGCTGAAAATCTTGGTCCTCTTCCGACAACAGTGTATGGATATCAGTAAGAAATACACCACGGGCCTATCACCAATGACTGGAGATGAGTTCCCTATTTGGTAAGTGCTCCTTAACGAAGCAAGGAAATTTCTCTTGCTGCCCACACATTACGTAACCGATCGATTTTGCATCAGTAATCAATCCTGTCAACAGTTTTTGCATTTACATTGGTCTGTGGACGACGTAAAGCGCCGAGAACGAATTCAGACGACAAAGTTGAAAAGTTAATTTTCATTTATTTTGGAGGGCTTCCGTTTTGCGCATGGTTTGCGTCTTTGTTTCAAATGAGTCATGTTTGATTTGTTTCGTATACAGTCATAAAGAAGTTCAATCCTGACTACAACTAAAACCCTCAGTGAGGAAGATTTGAAGCCCCTGCTTTTAAACATACAAGCACATGGAAGTAGACAGCTTCTTGCCCTGTCCATTGCTGACGCTCGAAATGGAGTTTCATTCCAAAAATCGGTCAAACGTTATTGTTTCGATTTATCTTTTCGCGCTGACGTGTCTGACTTTGCCAGCAAATAACTAAACAGACACCAATCTTTTGGCAATACCATCTTCTCTGGATGATACTTGAAAAACTGAGCGCTATTCATATTAACTAAGATCAATCGCTGCTTTCCTATTTCCTAAATTATTGATGAAAGAGATGGTGGTCATTCAGGTTCCTCAGCAGATTATTTCAAGATTCATTATTTGGATTACTCGTAACTTCTACGTATTATGCAATCAAAAAGCTGCGTACTCAAAAGTAATATCACTATCCATTAAGTCAACACTTTAACAATGCTTTAAACACATTAGCAGTAGAGAATGATAAATTGCCAAAGGCGGCCGTTGATCCAAACATCATTCGACTGTCTGGTTTTCAATCTACATTTTTTGTATTTCATCGACTATTGAATCAAATTTCTTTCGGATTCCTGTCTTCAAACCTACCGCATGGAAATACGAAACCTGTTTTGCAGAAACATCAGATTATACCATTAATTATCGCACAATGACATACATGTATGTAAGCCTACATCTCCGTGGGAGAGCTGAAATTCCTTTCTAATCATCTTTCCACACCGCTAATCGTGTTCACATTTGACTGATAATTTACGTATCATTGACATGTTTGCTTCAATGGCCATATAACATCATTGCTTTTAATGACATATCGCTGACTGCATTTATGTTATTGTGATAGACTGATAGCTAATATACTTGACTCTGGAAAATATCATCCAAGTTAAAGAGTGATGATTTCGACCATTTATATGAAGGATAAAGGATAACTAAAAGATTATCTGGGAAATTATTGGATCATTCCCGAGGGCTTTAGTTCGAAGTAAGCATCAAACAATTTCGAGAGTCATGTTCGTGAAACATCACTTGTGAAGGAAAGAAATTCTTCATTATCGGATGAAAAATCAATTTTTGCTACAGTGGAAAATGCGCTTGCTCATGTGCTGTGTAGGAACGTACAGCTTATGCCGAATTCCTTAGTGAAAAGGAGCACAAATTATGAAAAAATCATTCCTATATTTGCAAGGAAGTTTATCATCGAGTAAAGATCAAAGCTACCTTCACAGGAGTGTCTGCGATTTAATAAAGCCTTTAATGCAAGTGTGCTCTTTCTTAATTTTTAAACGATTTTTTCACATTTATCACATTAATGATATGGTAGTTGATTTCGAAGTGTGCGCGGCTCGAGAAATCTTAGCCGAACCCAGCCAATGTCATTACATGTTTAGCCGAAGAAGCGGTTAAGTCGGCTTTAGCCGATTCAGTTAACCTGATCGCTACCATGACGTAAACTACATGGCAATTTGCCTATGAAGAAGTTACCAGTTGCTTAAAAGTGATATCTCGTGAATTCTCGTGCAACGGCAAGTGACTGGTTTTCGATGATTTCTAATCACCGAAACTGCCAAGATAAATAAATAATGTACTGTAGCCTACATGCATGGAATTTGGTTCTTTATGCATGATGGCTTCTCGACCAAGACAAGTACAAGTGCCTGCACGTTATGGTTTTCAACAAGTAATAGAAGACGTCGAACCATTAGACTCAAGTTCAGACAGCTCGGAGGACGAAGAGGATGTGTATTCATCAAGTGATAATGGCAATGATGATGGTGAAGCGGCTGGACATTGGAGGCATGTTCATAGAATAAATGATAGACGACCAAATCCCTTACCAGAGTTCCTGGGCACCACCGGTATTGATCCAGACATACATGTACAAATACCAGATGATGTTGAAGAAAACCTTGGCTTCTTTGTTAATCTTTTCACAACCGATGAGCTGTTTGCTGAGGTGACTCGTTGGACCAACATCAGAATGTGGAAATACTACAGCGATGCCAATGATTCGGAGTCACTGCAGGCTTCCCGCAGTTTTATTGAAACTTTCGAAATGAAAAAGTTCTTTGGTCTCATTCTATTGATGGGCATTAATCATAAACCACAAATGAATCTATATTGGTCACGAAATCCTTTGTATAAGCAATAGATCTTTTCCACTCCAGAGTCTTTGGGGAGAGATCGATTCAGACATATTCTTCGATTTATTCGGTTTGCAGACTACGAAAATTTACAAAATGGTGATTTCTTGGCAAAGATTCGCCCATTCCTGAAAATGGTTCAGAGTATCTGCAAAAACATTTATATAACAGAGAAAGAAGTATGTGTCGATGAAACGCTCATGCTCTTCAAAGGGCGTCTTGGTTTACGACAGTACGTATCCAATAAAAGAAGTAGATATGGGATAAAAACATATATGGCTTGTGAATCATCTTCAGGATATACCTTCAATATTTTGAGTCATCACTTCCGAAATGAACTGAATTCAAATTTTGAAAGTTAACGTTGACGGACTGACACTGTCAGAGAAAATGGTTATTTATTTGATTGAAAATCTGCTTGGACAAGGTTATCATGTCTTCATCGATAATTATTATTCAAGTTACAACCTTGCAACGTTTTTGCTTCGGCATGACACTCTTATGAAAGGAAGAGCCACCCCTACTTTTGCAAATGGATTACCACAAAAGAACTATGAATGTGTACGCCAGCATAACGTGGTTCTGGCGAAATTTGTGGACAAGAAATCGTCTGGGAGAAAAACAATCTTGATGATCGACACGTCCGGCACCGCTTAGGAAGATGTTCATCAACGAATAATAGGAGGAGGAGCAACAGATGAAGTTCGTCGACCAGCAATGATTGCACGCTACAATAAAAGCATGGGTGGAGTGGATATGAAAGATAGTCAAATACATCATTATGATGCCACACGAAAAAGTTACAAATGGTTCGTCAAATATGCTATACATCTTTTCCAGCTGCTGAATCACAATTCGTGGATACTGTACAGAAAATGTGGAGGTAAAAAGACGTACCTTGAATTCTTGGAAGAGACAATCAATCATTTGATATTGAAAACTGGACAAGGGAGGCAAGGAACAGCCGGTGGTCGGCCGCCACGAAATAGACCAACTCCTCCTGGTGAAATTCATCATCAAATTGAAAGATTGTCACCTCGCGCAAATCAACAGCACCCCACGAAACGTTGCCGGGTATGTCATAGACATGGAAGACGAAAAGAGACAGTTTTTGTCTGCATTGGATGTCCAGTGTCTCCTGGGCTGTGTTTGGGACAGTGCTTCAATGAATATCACCAACATTTACTACCAAGTTATTGTTGAATAAATGAATATACCGGTACTGGAATAATTGGTAATCATCGTACTTTTTAGCCTCAACATTGTAATCTTGCGGTATTTGGGTATAAAGCGATAAAAATATACATTATTTTATATCAAAATAATCGTCAGATGAAGCTAGTTTTCATTATGGTATCTATACCTAACTGACTGGTAAACGTTAATGGTTAATCTAGTAAATTGTGAGAATGACGTGTAATACACGACAAAGTCACTTTGACATATGACCGTCAAGACGTGTGCTACCCGTCATAGTCAAATATATCTTGATGTAAATCGTAAACTCGTAGAACAGTCGCTTGGTCTTCATGACGTGCTCTACACGTCTTAGGCAAGTTCAGAAATAGAACTAGTTGCGATCAGGTTAAGCAGCTAGTTTTCTCTTCATGCGATTCAGAAAATGAATCTGAATATACTGGCATCAATCTCGCTCAGGTACTAAATACGAGTAATTAAAGCATGTAATTAATAAAGCAAAAGTGAGGCGCTGCGGTAGGTTAGTTGGGGATCCAAGCTCTTTGCGATTTTCTCAAAATTTAATGGTCTGGAAAAATATACTGATGAAGCCAAATGACTAAAGAAAGAAGGCACTTGGATTAATCAATTAGATGCCATTAATAATGGACTGAATAGCACTTGCAATTTCATTTGTGACAATGAAGCACAATTAATATTACCATTCAGCAATTGTTCACGAAGAATAGCTAATATCATAAAAAATATATGTTCTGAAATTACCAAAACAAGTAGGCAAGTACAAAAGTAGTAAACAAGTACAATTTATACCAAAAATAAAAATTTAAAGCAAACTCTTTGCAAATAAATTTCATTGATCATGATAATAAATATGATAATCATGATTATGTCAGCACTTAAATTTTGATTTCTTGCAAATACAAATTAAATAATGCTTGGTACCACTATTATCAACTCAAAATAATGTTCACAATCCATAATTCAATTGTCGCTTATCATGTTCACACCTTCATTACTAAGGTATTGGCAAGAAATTGCTGCTTCATTGTAATTGTCATGTCATTGCTCACCACCGTTCATCTACGTAATCATGTTATTGTACAATTAATTTTCATTCCTTCTACATGTGCTAATTTCTTGACTCATCCAAGTCATCGAGCCATTTTTGTCATGCGTGCTTCGTCATTGTATACATGTAGAACCATCAAACCATATCGGATCAGTTCACTCATGAAACTCGCTCACCATGCATGTGCCTCTCATCGTGTTTCATAGTGTCAGTCCTCGAAAACGCACATTTATCGAGGCCACAGTGCGCGAAGCACAGGGGGACAAGCATCCCCTTCTCTTGTCTCTCGGGTCCTGCGACAGGGGTGCACAGCAGTGGCATGGTAGTTGCAGGTCCGGGCAGGCCCTTTCGGGTCCAGTACTGGGCTGCAACGCAGTTGTAGGGCAGTTGCAGGTCCGAAAAACGCTCTCTCTATCCTCTCTGTCTTTCTTGTCCTGCGGTGCCGTGGAAGGAAAGTTTCTGTGGCTGAATGCATAACACATTGCCCATTTGCAGTTTGATTAACTACACAATCACCGAGATTTCTAAATCAAACACCAAATCACGTTCACGCTGTATTTCATTACATCAAAAGCTTCCCATCATCCGATGTGAAAATTATAATTATACACTGATATCTACTGCTACTATGTTTGTTTTGAAAGTTACATTGGTTAAGTTGCATTGTAGTGATGAGGGATTACAAAGATCTAATTGGTTACAAATGAATCATAATTTGGTTGAATGATGAAAAAAATAATAGTCCCACATTTTCCTATGCCTCAGCAATTAGCATTGTGAGGTCAACGAATTTCCAAGAAAACATTTACACTAATGAGACAGGAAAATTCTTACCGATAAGACATGAAAGCAAATAATCAAAACATGTACCTGCTCATACTGCGAATTTTTGAAATAATGAATAAAAGTTGACAAGGTGGCATTCGAAAGTGGTGAGAATAAGTCAGGATTTCAAGGGTTACCTGTTGAAGAGGGTGGTCATCATCGTTCGCTAATGATGCAATGAATATGGAGCGACCGCACTGAAATACTGTTAGGCTAACAAATCTCTAAGTGTCACTCACCCAGTGAAATTTGCTTGTCTCTAACATCTCATTGTCTAACATTGTTACTGTGCGGTCGCCTCTGGTAGTCATCGTCAATCTTCGACAACTCAGCGGGGGAAAGCAGAACATTGACAATCGGAGCTTCCGCAAAGGATTTTGTGAGCGCGATCTTGAACTCGATCTAGACGCTGGTAGACGCATCATGTGTATTGCAGAACATATTCTGATTGAGAAATTATGAACAGCAACAGGGTGTTTCGCCGTTGAAGGGATTCAGGTGTCGCAGTGCTAATGGAGCTGGCTTTCTTCTCAATGTGTGAAACATGGCAATCAAGATAATGCCTTAGTCCTCAATAACCCCTGAAATCAGAAGCTCTGTCTTAATGGGCATATCAGACTGAAGCCACATAGCTTGAAAAATCGTGCCTCCCTGGAAGAGGAGGCTGTTCTGCTTCTTGATGGCTCCTGCCATGAGAATGTTGTCAGCATTCTTCACAATAAGAACCCCTCTATGGTTGTCTACCGACAGATCAGCGACAAGGAACCCAAAGATCAGCGTCTCAATCGAATGGCCCTGTGGAATGCTTCTACGAATTGAAATTATATTTTGTTTTTCGTTGTCGTGCGGCAAAATAAATGGAAAACTATCAAAAAGTTATCAAAATTGCACGTCAACATTTTTTGCAACATGAATATTGTGATCATATATTAAAAGTATATGTTAAGTTAAGTTTGCATAATTTTTCATTTCTACACCATTAGTTTCATTATAAATTTGATAATATACTTCGCAAATGAAGCTATGGAACACATGGTCTATTTAGACGTCATTATTACTTTCTCATTAATCAATACAATACTCTACTTGTAAATGTTTTGGAATGCGGTCAAATAAAACAGAAAATATAGAAAGTCGCAAACAAGGCTTGATAATCTATTATTAAGAATTTACTGCAAATCTAACACGGAGTACTAGAAATATTCGGAATTATGGGAAATATTTTTAGACCCATTTGATTCTTTTGGTTTTTATCAACCATATTTTATAAAAATTATATATATATAAAATAAGGAGAACGCCTCATGGGTAGCCTTCCAAGACGAAGGTGAACCGATCGGGAATACTGACTTTTCCTTGAGTTCTCCTTATTTTGATAACTATACCATTTTGATACTTTTTACTTTTATATTTATATATATATATATATATATATTTTTGTACGATAGATCGCCCAATCTGATAAAATTTTGAAAAACCATTGTGATTTCAGCAATGTATGAAAGGAGTGGCTCTCACCCACTCCGTCTGAATCTGTAGATTTGTATATAACTGTGTGCGCTGTGATTTTACCTTTTGCTTCTTGCCGCTGAGGATGATATTTTATATATCGAAACATGTCCGGAATACATTGCTGAAATCACAATGGTTTTTCAAATATATATATATACATAGTATAATATATACTATATACACATACTGTATATGTTTGTATGATTTTGATGCGGTGTAATATCATTAGGATCAACTGTATTGATCACATGCATGATATTCGCATAAATCTCTAAATTCGTAAAATTCGTGTATTGTTCTGACTTACCGCAATAGCGGCAAAAATGAGACCAATTTTTGTTTCTATAGGTTCCATGATGCTTGTTTGTAGTGACTTTAATCGTGTTACTGATCCTAGACTTGTCTGTGGGTTTTCTCAACATGTTATCTGTAGGGAGCTGGTCGATCTCAAGATGAAGTAAGTGATAGAAAATAATTATTTTCACGAAGATTAAAAAGTCAACTTTTCAGCACGAGGAGCGATATCGTTGTCGAATGAGCGCAGCGATCGAGAACATGCGCCGTTGTCGGTTGCCGCACAGGCTACAAGTCTGAGCTCAAAGAAGATAACGTGACGTTACATGCCTTTCCTCAAGATGATCCTCGTTTGAATAACTGGCTTCGCAGAATATCAAGAAAAAACTTCAAGCCTAGCAAGCACACTGGTGTGTGTTCTAAGCACTTTACCGACGATGACTTCGTTTTAACTTCACAAGACACTAATAATCGACGAAAACGTGATTCCTCTTTGCTACAGAAGCGCTATCAGAAAAGTGACGCAGTCCCGTCTGTCTTTCATCGCCTGACAGGACACTTCCCTCCTCCGAAACCTCACAGACGATCTCAGAAGGCAACATCGACCAGTCGACTCCAAAACGACACTGACGCATTGGAAGCGGAATATAACGACTTCATGGCTCGCGATCGACTTCAAGATTTCACTGATCTGCGCTCGCGTGTTAAATTCGACTCATGGTCTAATGACTTTACCAAGGAATGGGCAAAAGTGGACTCAGACAACCGCATTCAGTTTATTATCCTCGACTTCGAACCAAACGGTATGTGTCACATAGCATCATCACTGTTGATTGATAGCGATTTGAAAGTAACTGTGGTGTCTGGAGATCGAGTAATTCCTTTTAGCCACTATCGACATTTAGTTCATAGTAACAATAAGATTTCTTTGTATACCCAGTTTACCAACTTATTGGCGTTTGTGAAATCCACATCAGATGGGTATGTTTTCGAGACATCATTTACTCATGAGGTTATGCGTACATCAGATTCATTGTTAGAATACGCCCAGGAATTTTCTTTGAATGTTACTAAATTGAATCGATTGGAATTTTTATGCGAGCAATTAAGACTGTTAGCTAATGAAAGTAATTTTGCTATGCGGTATTCGTTCAATGTGATAACAACTTCGTACCTTCTCTACTTTACAAGTCCTTCGTGTTATCGTGTTCTAAGAACTTCAAGCATTTTACTCCTTCCAACTATTCCACACATGCAGACGATAACCAGACCAATATCACAGTGTGATATTAGGAAGTATCTTTCTGTTAGATTGTCTTCACTTAATCAATTCCAACGATACGTTATATTGATCATAGACGAAATCTATGTTGTAAGAAAACCAGAGTTATCGGGCGGAAAAATATTTGGTTATACGGAAGATTGTCGTGGCTTAGCGAGAACTGCACTTGTTTTTATGATTTCATCGATCACTGGAGGCTACCGTGACGTTGTCAAAATTATTCCAGTTGATGGCCTAACATCAGATATGTTGTTTAGATTTTACCAGCATGTGATTCATGAAGTTCAGTCTGTTGGATTCCAAGTAGTGTGCTTGAGCGTCGATAATCACCCTGCAAACAGGAAATTCTTCGTGGAGTTTTATGTTCTGGTGAAATTCGAACTTCAGTTATAAACCCAAATTTTGAAAATCAGCCAATCTTCTTGACATTCGACACAACCCACAATGTGAAGAACGTTTTCAACAATTGGGAGAAGAAGAAAGAATTCCACTTTGATCCTTCCAAAAATCGTTCAGCTAATTTTGATCATCTTGTAGAGATTTGTACATACGAATTAGGTAGACCCATAAAATTAGCACCACAACTAAATATGAATATATTTTCTCCATCATCCATACAAAAGACATCGACAAAATTTGCGACAGCAATATCTAATGAGAAATCGTGCCAAGCATTGAAACATTATGCGACTGAAGACAACGATTATGAAGCAACAGCGGAATTCATAGATAAAATTCTATCAATGTGGAAAATTTTGAATGTAAGGTCACCGACTATCGGCAAAGCAAAACGTAACAAATTCAGAGACCCAATTACGTCTCCTAATGATTGGAAACTCCATTTCTTAGAGGACATGCAGTCATTCTATAAAAACTGGCGAGACAGTTCTGAAGGCAGATACCGGTATTCTCTTTCAAAGGAAACATTTGCAGCGCTTATTCAGTCATTAGAATCTATATGCGGATTGAGTCGATATCTTCTGTCGCATTGCGAATTCAAATACGTATTATTGGGGCACATTTCATCTGATAACCTTGAAGAGCGTTTTGGCTGGATACGCCAGCTATCTGGAGCCAATTATTATATCTCAATTCGACAGCTTCTAGAAAATGAACGGAAAATTAAGTGCTACTCATTAATGAAATACAATAGCATTTTTGCAATTGAAGACCTAAAAAGTGATCAACAAACTGAAACAGTGGAAGAAGATTTGGCTATCTCTGGCCTACGTGATTCCATTCCTTCTCCTGATGACATCGTACTGCCACTCGATGATAAAAAAAATGCCATTTATTTTGTTGCTGGTTATATTTCTAGATCGGTTCTCAATCGTACTAAGTGTGTATCCTGTCGCAATAATCTAGTCAGTGAGATGATGAAAGGAGAGTTGAACTTGGAGACCGAAAGTAGCTTAATGGATAAGATAAATAGAGGAGGTCTACTTCACCCATCATAGTTTTGCTACGATGTATACATTCTTTGTTGGAAACTGGCCTTTCATTTGTTTTCAAATGACAATTTGCATCAACAATTTCTTTCAACTTTGAATCAAAAACTCTCATTCATTTCCCTTTTTGAAACTTTTGCAATAAATCATGTTTGTCTACTTGAGTGTGAAAATGGACATCCACTTGTGAAATACATAACTGGATCATTTTTTAATTGTGTGTACAAAAGTTTTGTAAATGAAAGTGTCGGTATAGATAATGAAAAACGTACACCCAAAGTGACGAAACTCACTTCACATAAAAGTGCTTGAGACCATTAATATTCATATGTACATTTACGGTCCGTACATGCATTGTATACATGCAAGTTTATTCAGTTAATTTTTACGCATATGAAAATGTCCATCATAATACAATTTTCCTGATTACGTGAGTTTTTCTGTCTTGCAATTTAAACTGCATCTCGCTTTCATAAAATCGGGAATACAAAGACATCAAAATATGGAGGTGAGAATATTTTGACTCGTACGCTGACAGCTAGTTCTATCATTTACATATGTTAGTGATGATAGCTTTACTTCTTAAAACTTGTTATAACATCCAAATTACGCTGTCTTCAATATTGAGAGGCTCGTGAATGTTAAAATAATACCAACATCTTTAAGTAAGTCGAATTTTCGCTCGAGCACGTTGACCCTCATGTTGTACACGCTCGTCTATAGCCTTCATGTCCAGAGCCGCTATTATAGAGACGTCCATGCTATGACTATACTTTGAAACCATAGACTTCTTTAAAATTATGTTTGAAACACATAATACACTATTTCTATCCATGGACTAGGAATAGACATAGGCTACTAAACATTGCAAAAGAAGACTTTTTGAATGAAAATTTGATCAGTATTATCAGGGATGTGTATGAATAACATGATTTAAAGGATGCTCATTTTAACTATGTCACGTTTTAGATAGGAGGGAAAATATCTTGTATTTCATATAAAATTTATACTTCTTAACAAATAAATATCTATTGCAAGAGAGCGCTAGATGACTCCAGACTACATGTACATACAAAAAATAGTAAAACTGACCATGAAGGTGGCATTATGGACTATCATGGACTCCTAGATATTAAATCTCTACTATCTATGAGTCCATGAAGATATGACATTATGCTTTATGTTGGCTAAAATATCAAATGAAATTTCGCAGTTGGAGTCATCTAGCGCTATCTTTTTTCATACAAGGAAGTAAAAGTCAATAATGTTTCAAATTGTCAACGCTGAAGCATTCAAAGATTTGGGGTTAGTATCACCTATAAGGGACTTCAATAATGATCCCACTTGGACATTTGATGACAATTTTGTCACTTGCAGCTGGCACGTCCGTTGGTTGATTTTGTTCATTTTTGTTAGCTAAATTCACATTACTATTGGTTAGTATGTTTGATGTTACTTTTTGCATGTTTGTTGAGTAATCATTGTAAGTCAAAACACAGTCTGAGCGATGACCAGTCACTTTTTTTGCCATTTCTTTATTTCCGGTGGCATTCATGATTCTGGTCACCGTAGTTTTTCTGCATGACTGATTACTATATTGGTCATCTTCTCCCGCAGTCTCCATCATGTTTCGTATGGTTGCCGTTAAAGAATTGTGTCCCAGAGGTTGGTTCACAAACCAAGTGGTAGCTGTCGGCTTTGGATGAGGCTGGAGGAAGAACGCATTGGTCGTATCGTTAACAGGACGCAATGAACTGTAAAAGATAAAGAGATTTACCAGGCACTTTGAAGGATCATCACTTTTGAATACAGTTACTGTTTTTGGCACGACGTGATGTTCATGAAGACCTCCCTTATACGTTTTTGATATATCCTCCCTGTATTCGAGCACATCGTCACCCTCTCTTCGAGTCAAGGTCAATTGAGCATTTTCTCCCCATTTTAGATTGCGTAGCTCCTTTCCCCCACGAAGCCCACAATTAACTCCAATCAGGTAAATCAACGTCCTCGTGAGTTTTCGAGGATTATCGCGACCGAGATATTGTCTCTCCCATAACCGTGTTTCTGTGGACAGGGGCACCGGCTTCGCCTGCTTCTTCGTTAGGGAAACTCCAGCAGCGGTATTGACTTTCATGGCTGCGTCCAACGAACTCCTTCTTTCCAGGAAAGCATGATCATCAAACACCTGTAATGACAAATTAATTTGATTTAGAATAGATTAATTATGATATTACCGCACTTTAGTTCACTATGTTTTTAACTCGTAGTTTGTAATGAAAGTCGACATTGCAAACAAGTAATTTTTTCCACTATCCTCATTCCTAGTTTTCGGAAGGAAAAGTAACTATATTTATTTCATAAAAACAGAGTAGCATCACGAACTAAATAACAATAAAGTTACACAAGTAATTGAAATGGCAAAAGTACCTTGAGAAGTACCGGTACATGATAAATTTATGAATAGAGCAAAATCTTTATAAAATAAATTCATCTTTTCAATCAAAAAGCATTATCAAATATTTCAATTAAACTAAATTTGCATGCTATTAAGAAAAATTGATTCCACTTTCAAACTCAAAAGAAGGACTTTCACTTCAACCAATAGAGGAAACTTTTGCGATGAACTTCAGTTACAAAAAAAGAAGTTTAGTATAAAAGATTAAAATCATTCCTTCCTCTTGTATAGGCCAACATTTTGTGAATAATATCTGCATGCATGTGCATAACACAAATATTGTAGGAGTTTTATTAATATGAAGACTAGAATGCTATTTGTTCAACATCAGCTAATCAGGAACATACAATTATATATCTACTTGTATAGGCTACCAAATTCCTTTGCCTATATATCTTATTTTTCATAGTCAGTTGATCATAATTTAATTCTAAAATGACTACGAGAATAAAAATAATAGAAAAACCATTGTGGAAACTTGCATTACTTCACAATATCGATTTAATAGAAGCTATATTTTTTTCCAACTTTATGGCAGTTTAAATTTATGATTAATTTTTTCCAATTTTAGCGTCATAAAAATCGTCTTACCTTCCAATCCAACTTGCGTTCGCGTCTGATGTATCTTTGGATTCCGCATAGTAATAGTCGTAGAGTTTCACCCGGGTACACATCGCCGTTCTTCTTTCTAACTTCATGAAAGAAAAATTTCAATGCCAGGTTCAAAGTGACTTTGGAGATGAACTCCAATTTCTCAAGACCATCGCTTGAACGGTCCGATAGAAACATAAGGTCCTCTGAACCGTTTTCTAAAATTGTTGTATTTCTTTCCTTGAGCCAGTCGTCGAATACTTTTCTTGCCCAGTAGTTCTGATTCATGGTGTTTTGAGGAATGGTGGTCTTCCGTATCTTATTCAGCTCTTCAGTTGTAATAGGTGTGGCGTGTCTTTTTGTCATGATTTCTTTGACCGTGTTGCTTTGCGATGGTAAACTATCTTAAAAGAAATGCCTATCCGTCTGACCCTAGAATGACGTCCAAAACTTTGATTTTGAATTTTGAATGCAGATCAGTGACCTAAATGAAAGAAACCATATCCATAGAATTAGTACAGATGTACCTATCAAAAGGGTCAAATTTCTAGCTATCTTTGATATCTTGATTTCCAGCATAGACGTCTCTTGATTTCCCAATACTTTCTTCTTCTTCTTCCTCTGTTTATATTTAGACAATTAGAAGTCTATGACTTAGAAATAGATTTCTTAAGAACGAAGAACTATGAACGGAAATCCATGGACATCTATCTACATTCTCAATTTAGAAAGGACATTTGATCATAGATAACAAACAATCATTTTAACAAATTGTCCCTGGCATTTTAACAATATTGTCCCTACATTAACAAGCTGTCCCTCTCTCTCTGATTGGCTGAGATGAGCATCCTTTAAGTATGTTACAGGAGGATATCTCTATGACTGTATGGGAAATACAGAGGTGTATAACTATGTTAAAATCCCGAGGCCGTAGGCCTCGGGATTTTAACATAGTTATACACCTCTGTATTTCCCATACAGTCATGATATCCTCCTGTAACCTTAACATAGAACTCGAGATACACAACTCCCAAAGAGTGGAGAATTGACTGTGAGCTGACATTTTTTTGTGACAGTGGAAATTTCTGTTTGATTGGAAATTACAGTATATGCATTGCTGCAATGTTATTTTAGTCTCATTATATAAATGCCTCCCACATGTTAAGTGTTGTCAACCGTTGAGACAATATGGATTATCTGTGTAGAATATCAGAAAGTAGCTTGTATTATTGCCAAACTTTGTCGTTCGAAAATTTTGCCACTCAAATCTGGGATCTTTTGAACTCATTTCAATAACTTGGCGTAGGTTTTGAGACATACATGTATCTTCTGAAACATGGTTTAGCATGGACTAACAATCTTTCAAGTGACAATGCGAATTCTTGCCCTGTCGAACGCAAATTCACTATAATTTACAGAATAAACATAGAGTTTCTGAACCTTCGATAAGACGTCGACAAGTTGAATTAACTGGTTTAATGACTGAAGATTCATTTCATTTTCTTTGCGAGGAACTTGAGTGCAAAGTTCGTTAATTTTCTTTTCGATTAACTCAACGAAGCTTTCAGTTAATTAAAAACATTTCTTTGATATTCACGGAACATTTCAATGCTGGCCAGTCATATATGCGTGTAACAATATTCAGAAAATTATAATGAGCATTTCAAGTGATTCAGATAGAATACGACGACGACAACAACTTCAACTGAATTTTGAGCCTAATGGACAAAGAACGTTTGTGGCCCACTATCTAAATATAATTTTCGCAATTAGCAAGTCATATTATAGTGATCGTAAAAACATGCTAGCCTGCTGCACCACTATTCAGAGTGCAGGCTGGATTAATTTATGTGATTTTTGCACCAATGACATTCAGATATGTTTTGAAGTGCTGCGGACATACATATATTGCGAGCATAGAGTAAGTATGTTAGGTAGAGTGGCAACTCCACATTTATTAAATCCCGAATGTGTATACACTTTCGATTTTATTAAATGAACTCAAGGGAGATACAGTCGGAATTGTTTCAAAATGTGAGATATGAACATTTATGCAGTTTTGAAGAAATTACAATGGAATTGACTGATCATGATAGCATTGCAGAAGGAAATGATATTATTTTACAGATTGTCCGTGTCATGACAGCCTGTTAAGGTAATATCTGTTAAATCAGCAACTCGATGACCTGCTATTGCTTTCATGAATTAGAAATATGAAATTTCAGCTAAGAAATCACTATAAGATGTCGACTTTTTCATGAAGACTTCCATTATAAAACGGATCATGAAATTCCCTTGATAATCAGCTTAATTTCCGCTTAGTTAGGATGGTTATTGGCAAATATTCATTCCTTTTGATATCTAACTTGTTGCATGCTACTTAAGGGAGAGTGGGGCAGAATGGAACGGTGGGGCAGAACGGAATCCTTCGATTTTTATTTGTTTTGATCATTTGTGTGTCAAGAGCACTTAGTATAGCAAAACACTAGTGATTTTAATGTACTCCCGGCACTCATTTTTTGCAAATGCATGAATTTGGGTCTTGTTTTCCTAAATAATCGCTTTTTGGGGTTTTTGATATAATTTTTGAGACTTACAATATAAGGGAAATCAGTACTTTGTAAGCGACTTGATTCATTTCTAATGTCAAATCCTATTGGTACCGATTATGAAGATCTTTCATTCTTCTTTAGAGGTAACTGGAAGCAAAAGTGATTTCAAAATTTGAGAATCACCTGAGGCATTGTGAATGGGGCAGAACGGAACACAGTGTTCCGTTCTGCCCCGCTGTGTTTTATACTTTCCACAAGCTACTCGCATGCTTCATGTGGTTGTCATAATCATTACGTTAATGTAGCAGCCTCACTCGTAGTTTCTCATGAATAAAAATGCACAAAATGAATAGCTTCAAATTCACATGTTCCCATTCAATCGCATGCTGTACATAATTTTTTAATTAGTTTTTCCTCAGACTAATATTGTCAATTAATATGCTAACTGCTTCAATTGTAAGCTTAGTTGATATCTCGATCTGACGTGTGTTTCTCCGAAGATAGATATCTAGGATGAAATTCAAACCAAACTCAAAGAGCTATGCGAACACTAACAAGCGCTTGTTCTCAATATGCTTTTGTTTTGTAAAGCAATATTCATTCATCGGCGAATTAGTCACAGTGCTGTGGTAATGGTACGGAATTATACAAGAAAGACTACGCGCGGAAACTGGAGCTCGGACTTTATGAAACAAGCCATAGAAGATGTGAATGACAAGAAAATAAGCATCAGACAAGCTTCAAAAACATATGGGATTTGGGATTCCGATAACAACCCTTCATCGTCACCTGAAGGGAGATATTCAACCAATGGGACGATTTCACCTTGTGTTCTCTAGTGACTTTGAAGATATCTTGGTGCAGCATTTATTGAATTTGAATGAACAATTCTACGGCTTGTCGACAAAAGACGTACGGCGTATCGCATATGAATTGGCGAAATCATTGAATATAAAACATCCATTCAATGACGAAAAAGGAATTGCAGGAAAAGACTGGGTTATATCTTTCATGAAAAGAAACGATTTAGCTATCAGGAAACCTGAACCAACTAGTGTTGCAAGGGCAGCGGGATTCAATCATCACCAAGTTGGCAAATTTTTCGAAATATTGAGGGCATGTTTGGATTGCCATGAATGCGGGCCCCATCAAATTTGGAATGTGGATGAAAGTGGATTAACCAATGTCCAGACACCTAATAAAATCATAGCTAAAAGAGGAGCTAGGCAAGTGGCAAAAATTACAAGTGCTGAAAAGGGGCAAACAGTTACGGTGGTGTGTTCAATGAATGCCGCTGGCACTTATATCCCACCTTTGTTAATATTTCCACGCAAAAAGAAGAATGATGCATTGATGAAAGGAGCACCTGCGAACAGCATAATGGAAGTGTCCGACAATGGTTGAATTACACAGGAAATCTTCCTTGCATGGATGAAGCAATTCATTGAGTTCACCAAACCTTCTATTGAAAACAAACAACTTATAATTCTTGATGGACACATTAGTCACAAGTCATTGGGCTTTATCGAGCTTGCGAGGAAGAACTATTATGAAGTCATCTGTTTACTTCCACATTGTACTCACAAGATTCAGCCACTCGATCGTGTCTTCTACGGTTCCTTGAAATCCAACTACAACTCTGAAGCTGATAAGTGGCTACTTAATCACCCGGGTAAACGTATTACCATGTACGAAATCAGCGAAATCTTTGGGAATGCATACCATTCGACTGCAACGATGCAGAAATGCATAACTGGATTTGCATGTACTGGAATACATCCATTTAACCCGGACATATTTACGCATGAAGACTTCGCTCCATCGCTTGTACATGTATATGCAAGTCAATCTACTGAAGACCACTTTGTGGCAACACTGAAACCGTCTCCACTCCGGCACCAGCCATCACCGCCTCCTCTGCATCGACTCCAGCTAGCTCTCCTATCCATGAACCGATTGCATCAGCTAGTTCCTTCGTATCTGAGACCGTCCAGGCCAGCTCCGTTATCCCAGAACCAGGTTTAAGCTAGTTATTCCATCTCCTTCTCTACAAGTCCCTCGAACCACGAATTTTCGACAACTCTGAAGTTACTATCGCCTGCGCCAAGGATAACGCGTGCTTTGCCTAACTTGAATCGGAGAAAGCGAAGGATTCAAAGCGCCAGTTTGCTAACAGAAATCAGTGAAAGTAAGTTTCAGACGTGTTTGCATTAGTTTGTTGAGAATGTTTATTCTTAGGCCTTTTTAGTCTGCATGGTACAAGAAATCGTATTTCGTGTTTCAGAGCAAGCAGCGGCAGGAAATGGAACTCAGGTCAAGGATGCCATTCAGTCGACAAGTGTTCGCGGTGGACAGAAATCGAAAAGAAGCAAAACATCAAAGAATACAACTAGTTGTCCGGTGTGTGATCTATCGTACATTTCATCAGCTGGACTTGATTGGTTTTTGTGTACTGGAAGAATGTTTCGGAAACAGTAAATGTCAGATATGTTTGTTGAATTCTTTGTAGATGTCATGGATCATTGTGGATGATGGATGGATGGATGGATGGATGTGAAGCTGAATTGGTTGTCTGGGTATAAATCCTAGAAGAGTTCATTTGTGAAATCGATTGGTCAAATAAACTTCTTGACTTGTTACACCTATTCGTTCTCAGTATTAAAACAGTTTAGAAATAGATTGCATTTTAGGCCTAAGTCAAAATTAGCTTCATTAGCCATAACTACTGTATATCCATATCTGTAGGCATCAAGCTTACGAGTTAAGATGGAAATTTTAAACAAAATTAATAAAAATATAACATCGAAACGAATTCAAAACTATACCAGTACTATCATGTAGCCTGTACCTAACTTTCAGTAAGAATCTATTCTTTTTAACTAGGCCTATAATCAATAAATTGAGCCAAATCTCAATAAATCATTTTAAAATATGTGATGGATTCATGTATATTATAATATGTATAAGCGATAAATTGGGTTGATTTCCAATATATTTTTATTGAAGGGATACAAACATGTAAAGTTCAACCGTTCTGCCCCACTCAATGTTTCATTTTGCCCCACCGGGTGGGGCAGAACGGAACACATGAAAGTTTCACCATTTCTGCGATTTTTACGTATAGTACCAAAATCTGAGCATCCTTCTTGCTTGCTTTTACATTATACAACTACTGATAATAATACTAACGATTAACTGTGAAAATATAGTAAGAATGATCGAAGTGGGGATGAATTGAAGTTAAGCGTTCCGTTCTGCCCCACTCTCCCCTACATAGAGGAGTCATCTCGGTAGTATAAAAATTGGCAAAATTTTGACTTTTTTAAAACTGCTCAAATAATTTTTGGACCACGGGAACGTTATCTCCGCAAAAAACTGAATCTTTTAATATAAAAATTTTTACAGTATACAGTTATTTTTTTTAAGTCGACACTCTGCCTACATATCCTTCCTCTATGATTGTAAGCTTTGATTTTTCTGTTATCGCGACTTCATTATTTGTTTTGATTTCGATAAGCAGACTGCCTACATGAAAGCTACATGTATAATGGAATATATGTAGTTCATCGTAATATGAGAGCGATCATGAAGGAAAAGCATGTGCAGAAATCGTCCTTGTTGTAGCCTACGGCAAAATTTGATAATACACTGGTTACAATCATCATAAAAGTGCATAAAGGTATTAATCAGGAAGCACAATTATAGCGATCGTCTCAATCAATGAGAAACCCTTTGGAGAAACCAGAATTTCAGTTTCGATGTTGGGGAGATAGCAACTAGCGAGGAATTTTATAAATTCATGCATTATTTTGTGCTTCTATTGGTTGACAATGACGAAAAGGATGGCATAACAATTCATATCAAAGGGAAAATGTGAGCGCAATCATTTACATACATAAGCACGTTTCTAGACTCATAGAAATAATACTTTTTTGCGTGTTGCGATTGCGGCACCTTGGATACACCAATGCTGTGCAATGCCTGTCACAGCTACAGGACGAGTGAAATGACATACACAATGATATAACTATTTGATATTGTGAGCATAAGGCCTAAGCCACACTGCGAGCTTTTCCAAGCGTTTCCGAGCAAAGCGTTTTGCAGCAAATATAAAGTCATCATTGCGGCAGTTGTAGACTCCCACACTGCGTGCAAAGCAAATCGGAGCGATTGATGGCTTGCGGACATACGTTTGCTCCCGTTTGCTCGGGACGCTTTTTTGCTTTGCTTTCAATGTGACTGAGTCCCATAACATGTGCGACAAGGACATGAGCTTCTGATCTGCACCATCTATAATCAGGGAGCGAATAAAAAAATACACCATATTCGTATTTTACAGACTTTCTTTAGAAATTTGATGGTAAGCTTGTCCAAAAACATCAAACAGTGACAGAAAATCGACATTTTAATCCCTCTAAAATCAGCTGGATTTATGCTAATTTTCTGTGTAATACGTAAGTGTATGTTATATATCGCTTTGATGCGGACATTACTTAACTAAATGGATTTCTATGAAGTCTTATTGTTCCAATTAGGCTCAAAACATGGATAAAACTGTCTACGTAAGTGTTGCGATTTGCAAGAATTCAGCCCACAGTCAATTCTCCACTCTTTGGGAGGTGTGCATCCCGAGTTCTATATCATTTTATTCATAGACATCCCTGGTATTACACATTGGTGTCCAGTATTCGCTACGTTCTATTTACCAAATAGCGATTTGAAAATGAAAAGAACCGCAGAAATGATGATGAATAGAATATCAGTAGTAAAAGATGCGGAGACCGAAGGGGTGAATTTTTTCAAATATTGTCGGCTATCTGACAGAAATCCAAATTACCGGTAATGTTGATAACTGTGTTAATAATAAATCGTTTCCCAATTTCATATTTTTGATTCTGCATTAGGTCGATATAATTCAATTTAACATATTGTATTGTGCATGTTTCAAATGCTAGATTTAGGCACTTGTCAAGGATATTCAACGTAATTACAATCAAAATAATACATAGAGAAAATAGAATCATGACGAAAATACACTTTGCAGCACAAAAACTGATGAACTGCGAAATATTGACCGCAAAGTTGACCAGGAACTGAAAAGTAATGCTCATGCGCTCTGAGGGCTATGGTAATATCAACTTTTCAACACATGCATAGAAATAAATGATTAACAAAATTGACTATCGAATATTTTTCCTTTGATTGGACGAAAATATGAAGTAAAAATATGAATTAGAATAGTGTGGCAGTAGCCGTGGGAGGGATCATCCCTTTTCTTCTTTCGATTTGCACTATTGTGTGTTTGATGGAAGAGTGAATTAAGATAAAGATAGTGAAATTATGAAAACATGTAATTTGCACGACGAAGCTCATTGCTAAAAAAATTACAGTAAAAACATAAAGTCTGAGTTCGGAGGCTATTTGATAAGACTCCGATCTCCAAACCTTGCCTTATCATGTATTGAATGCTTATATAATTCCTGGACGAAATCAGTCAGAAGCTTCAATTTTTCGACTGTCAAATTCTTCAAGATTATTCTGGATTTAGCGCTTAAGTATTGGCTGAGAGCTTGCTTGATAAAGAATTTTGAAATGACCTACATAATTCATTGAAATGGTTGTGTGTGAAATGCAAATGTCTATGTAACACTTACTCTATAGTTGACTATAAATATCGGATTACACGAGCTAGCTCATTGGAGAAAGATGTTTGATGAAATGAATTGAATGCAAAACACATGCGAAAATACAAAACACACACCGTCGAACAGCAAGGTGTATGCTAAGTTAGCATTCATATCACGTGCCACATTATGTAGACAATTATGTCTCATTTCTGCATTTGCCTCGTCCGCATGTGATACGACAGTTTTCAAAAAAATGCTTCCGATCTTGGTTCCCATTCTCTCAAAAATCGATAAATATGAAACAGCACGTGTTGCATGTGTTTTCTTCATGTGCATTTTAAACTTGGGTCCATCTGCATTTTCATAGAATTACTATTTGGATGTGGACACTAGGTGATGAAAATACTGTATTGACTCTTTGAATTTCAAGAAGGGACTATTTGCCGTTTTCCTTGTTACTTATTAGCATCATCGCAATTATGCATTTAATCAAATATGAAAATATGAAATATGAAACCATTACAAAAAATCGCAAAGTTGAATTTTATTTTCGAACAGTTGAAATTTCTGTTGTAGGCCTATTACTGTAAAATGATAGAAAGTGATGTTTCAATACTGAAAAAACAAAAGCCACTTAGAGAAGAAATAGGAGTCACCGAGTCATACGGCACTTTTCAATGCCCTATGAAAGCTCAACTATACAATAATTTCGAGTATCATATGTAACCTGAACACCCGATAAATGAATATAACACAGTTGATAAAACTGGCTTCATACACCATCAAAGTTCGAGTACAGGATGCTACACGTGATTAGCATGGTAAGACGCCGGACTACGGCTTGATAGGAACGTGTAGTGAGCAGTGTTCTCACTATGTTCCTCGTTCCTTTCAAGTTTTTCTTCATTCACTCGGTTGACCGTTCAATGTAATTTTTCAATAAGCCGTTCATTTCATTAGAAAAAGTCTCTTTATTCAGTTCTTTGTGCTCACTTTGCGAAACGGAATACAGTCCATTTCATAATTACACAAAATATCAACACATTTTCAAATGCAATTTTCGTGTTTTAATTTTAAATAAATGATACACCATATGAGACCTTATGTTCCATAGAATATTTCTTCAGCATTTTTTGCAATCTGAAAATAGCTTTTAAATATATAATATATAATAAATATATAGAATCGCAGTTCAAGATATCTCACCCCTAAAAGATAAGAGTAGCCGCAGATAGTTTAGCACTGGCCTAGGTTTTTTCCTGATTTTCGTTCGAGTTTGCTATTTGTCCTTGATCGTGTTCCTGTCACAATGGCAGACATTTGGTGAGTGGTGTGCTCAAGGCCGAGTAAATGTGCTCAACGGCGACTGAATTTTTTGTTTCGATTGTCCTATTTACTATACACGTTGCATAGCGCGTATATAATAGCATATGCCTTGCAATCGAGCGAGCAAGAGGGTCATCATTTATGTGCAAGATTGCAACTTTGCAATTTCATTGTCATTTTCCATCAATTTATTCACAGCTAAGTATGAAATCATTCATAAAGTTAGCGCGACTGGCACGCGTAGCCCACAAAGGCACGCCAAATCACGCGTAAAGAGATTGTTGATATCTTCACTCATAAAATTAAGCGTGTTTCACGTGTTCTTGGTAATTTATTAAACAATATTTGCCTGAAATCATCAAGTATAATATGCTAATCATCAAGCATAATAACTCAATTATATGCAGCCATTGATTGGTACCAAACATACTATGTTTGGTACCAATCAATGGCTGCATATAATTAGAGTTAATCTTTTATCAATTCCAAAAGTAACAGCACATCCAGAGGAAAAGAGTTCTTGATGATATGGACGCATGATTTACGCGAGATTAAATAAGCCTATATATTCCTTTCGCAAAGGAAAGTGTACATTCCATCATCCTAATAGCATCTAAAAATTAATTGATTGCAGAGACTGCCAATTAATACCAATTAAGACTGTTGCAAATAATGTTTATTCATTCTACCAATTAATTGTTTCCAATCCTTGATTGTACATAGAGCCTACTTGGTGATTTCTTACCACGATAGTGCACACTGCGCTGTCCGGGAGAGGCACAGGTTGAAAGCCGGTTTTGCTGTCATTCCTGGATTCCAAATGAATACCCATTTGAAGTGAGAGCGGCGAGGCATACGCAAATGACAAGAACCAAATGAGAGCGATGACACGGAAAGTGGTGTTCGGGTTTCCTGAGGCACTACTCTTCATGGGATAACAAATGGCAATGAATCGCTCAACACTGAATGCCGTTACTGTAAGAACCGACGAACAAATACAAGCCTCCGACAAGAGGCATTTTCCGATGCATACTGCTTCACCAAAAGGAAATGGATAACGACGCCAAAAATACTGTACATCCATCGGTAGAAGAAAAAGCAAACTACAAAGATCAGACATGCTGAGGTTGAGAAGATAATAATTTGTTTTAGTGTGCATCGATCGAATTCGACAAATAACTAGGCAAGTCAGGCAATTGCTGATGACCCCAAGAATAAAAATGACGACATAAATTGACGTCAACGCTGTGGCACTCGATAATCTAGTTGGTCCTAGAGCGGAGACGATGTAGGCAAGGTCAGTAATATTTCCCTCGTCTGATGACTCCATCGCGAGACAAGAAACAGAACTGTTCGAAATATGTTACTTAAATTTTCGTTTTCGTGCATGAAAAGCGTTTATCTGATTGGATAGGTGAATCAGCAAATGACAGTCAGACATTTTCAGGCGTTCAAAGATATTCAAGCTCTGAATGGACAATTATAAATCTAAATGTACATGTAAACAATTGAAGAATGATGAGTCCACAATGCAGAGTTTTAGAATGTAAGGTTCACAGTGATAATCCAATTAGGCATGCAGTTATAAATTCTAAATTTTTTGGTTTTTTTAGATTCCCGACAATGGAAAAGTATCAGCAACAAGGGTTATCAGAAATTAGCTGTATTGCAATCAATTGGTTGCATCATGCTGCAATCAGCGAATTAAATTAAGCTAGTTAATTCGTCAGAGTCTGATATTCAAAATAAAGAATTAGTCTATTCAAATGGCGATGATAAATAATTGCAGTTAATTGATTGCATCCTGCTACAATTGAATCAATTAATTGTCATGCCAAAATTAATTGCAGCTAATTTTTGATGGCACCTGTTCAGCAATAACACTACTAAAAGGCGCGTAAGTAGTAGACTAAAGGCATACGCTGCGCGATCCCAAAATGTACATATACATGACGTAGGCAGTGGAGAATTTGAAAGGAGCTTCAAAAAGCAGCGATCCTGACCAGGAACGCCGCGGGAAATTTTTAAAGGGGGTAGTGGCGGTCTTGATAGAACCATGTCACACAAGTAAGATAGTATGCTCGTTTATAAGACACGTGTAGCTACATATCAAATATACAAATTTGCATTTGTTTACTCACGAATTCACAAATTTTCGAAGTGTAATATGTTTACCCGCTTTCCACAGTAAAGTCATCCAGCAGACCAACATACAAGTTTGAACATAATGATCGTAACATCATAATATCAGATTTTTGAAATAGGCCCATGTGTTAGAATATTTCTGCTGTTTAGATAAAAGAAGTAGGCGTGTTCATTATCATCCCTATCGTTTAGGAACTTCAGTTTCCTAGATCTCTATACTATCTCATGATTCCAATTGGCTATGGATGTGTAATTTCAAGTCCTTGAATGTAGGGTAGGGTCTATAGCTTAATCTGAACCTGGGAATTGCGAATTTTGCAAGAAATTTCGTTTGATTTTCATATTTTTCATTCGCAATTACAATCTTTCTAGATCACTTTTAATTCACGCATCCCTTCGTCAAATATTCTCGTCATCCCTCCTTGATCAGTTCGATTCTAGGCTTGCTCCTTCTTCATTTTAAGCAATGTGTTTCTTCAATTTCTTCAATGTATTCCTCGCAAGTTATTTCGTGCTGTGCACGATTAATCAATTAAGCGATAACATATGATGCAAAATAATGTTTGAATGGTTTGAATGAGATTTTTTGAACGTTGAAGCTCCACGAACCAAAGGGAACAATTGATTGATAATAATACGAAGCTCCACGAATAATTGAATAATGATTGAATTGAAAATGCTCTTTTGTCAAGGAAATCCTATTCATTTTGAAATTGAAATTTATAGTGCACTTTGCTGGAAAGCGAAGCCTGGAATGCTTTTTCAAATTTCACAATTTAATCTAGATAATGAAGGGATGCTACTTCATTTTCATCATTGTGTCTGATGACAAAGGGATGTCCATTTATTTCCTCACCCTCCCCCCTCCAAAAGAAATCTCCGTGTTTCCTCGATAAGTAAAAAATAACAATTTTCAAGCGCTCTTAATTAAATTTGAAAATTGTAATTTTTGATGTATTGTAGAAACGGGGGGTCTCTTAGGGAAAAAATGGACATCGCTTTGACGTCAGACATACCATAATAATTTAATCTAGATGAAACTATTCGAATTGTTTCTCATTTCATTTTCATTTCCGCTAAATTTTCATAAACATCCGATGCTAAAATATGCTTAATTGAAAATAATTTGTCTATAAAGTTATTCAGTAGGTCTTCACTGTATCAGATGCCTTTTCACATTACATCAAAACTCGCTGAATGATAAGCAGTGATTGTGAAGAGATCTTGAATATGAAATGTTTCTGTTGATGCATTGTTATACTCAGTCAATATCAAACATTAACCCGAAAAAACATGTTTAAAGGGGAAATGTACATCCTCAATGAACGCGTTTCAAGAAATCGTAAACACCATTCAATTTCAGGACGTCAAGAGTTAACAAGCTCTTGTCAGAGGTCCATACGTTCCTTCATAACATGAACATCTAAAAATATATCAATATTCCTAATTTTAGAAACACAATCTGTGGATGTGTCGTTTTGTCAATTACTCAATAAATCATCGGACAACGCATCGGAAATTGATACGGATAGTGGTTGTTTGACATTTCAAATCAACATTTCTATTAAAAAACATCTGTTCTATTTTAATCGCAACTCCAAGAAATGCAAGAAAAGATGGTTTGGTAGTCATTATCTGCAAACCTTTCATCTAATTATCTGTTTTGAAGACAGAATTAATCTTATCCTAGTCTCACCGTTACATCCTTGATTATGTGTCCGCTTTCCTATACACGTTACGAAAATCAAGCAATTTTCTTTACAATTGTAATTTGTCGATTGTTATTCTATGCTACAAGCGACGAACTTCAATGTTCACAGTTTGAGGTGGCAGAGTGCGAGTCTAAGGCAAATATCGGTAATCCAATTTAGCTCGTCTTCTGAAGACTTGCTTAAAGTGCGAATTTGATGCACTGGTTTGTAATTTAGTGCTATTTCCTCAAATTCGTGATAAAATATACAACTATAGTAATTTCAACGATAGTGACAATTACAATAATCTAAGCTACAGTATGTCTAATATTACAGTTGTAGACATATACTGCGCTGATCTTAACAGGGAAATTTTCATCTGAAAGCGTGATTATTCAGTGACGTTAAGTTACAACAGCAATAAGAGTTATTTTGCTATGCGTGGAGAATAAACTAACCATCGGAAGGAAGGTCTCTACAGAGCAAATGGTTCCGAGAGAAAAATGTAATCGACCCCAAACCTAGATAGGCTTATCAGCGTGCGACCCCACTACGCAAGTGCATGCAAAATCATGTACAGCAGCATGAGAGCAATATCACTTTAATTTAGTGTCATATTATGCCCTGTAGAAATTAAATTTAATTAATATACTGTAAAAACTTCTTTAAAAAACGTTTGATGGTTCAGATTATTTTCAAAAACAGCCAAATAAGAATGCAAAGTTTTTGTTTGGTCTAGATAGGCTATCTTCTTATAAAGTATTTTATGACGTTCTACCGTCGATAAACAATATTATGCCCATGGTTAATGAAAAAACATGAGGGAGCCGATCTCAAATATTTTGGCCTTATATCTAGGTGCATGGCATAAGCTAGCGGTAATTGTTTATTTACTTTTCGAACTTATCTTATAGTCGTGATCGGAGCAGATACGCGAAACCTTGCCACCAGGGGAGGCCTCCTCTGTTGCTAACGCCCACACAAAGTCTGGAACATGACCCCGAATATTTGTCAGCAACAAGGGAATGATTATAATACATCAAAAAATGAAAAAAGTTCACATTTGAAATACTTCATTAATTAGTCACCATGACTAAGTTCCTAATTAAATAAGGGAGTTCAGCTGATTTGGCTCAACACGATCCATCATGCCAGTCCTATTTGCAAGATAAAATCAAGAAATTTGTGATGAGCTTACTCTGAAAATGAAAATTTCTGATCTATTGAAAGAAGCCTTCCGGGAACATCTCAAGAAAACTGTCAGAAAAACTTCAATCTTCTATTTACATAAATCTCCTAACAAATTTTTTATATTGACTGTTAGTTTGACATTTGAGGCACTTTATTATTCCCTTCTCCATGAGCATTTTTTGATCTGATTTGATTGTTTAAGCTTGATGATGCAAAATCAAAGAGACACATGTAAATCCAATAGGCAGCAGATTGAAATTTTTGGTAAAATTGAGATTGACTAAGTACAAAGCCTAGACCTAGAATTTTTGGCAAGGAATATATCAAAATATCAATAGAGAGGAAGAGAGGAGGGGAGAGAATAGAGAGGGTGAGGCACATTGAACCACCAGCCTTTTCTCTGATACTATAAATAGTGGAAACTTCAATAATAATAAACGATTGTTTTCCAAAATCCTCAATAATGGAAATCGTGAGGACCAAAATTGCAATTAAGTAAGTCATACATAATCAGTTCAATAGCAAAAGAAGACAACATGACATCAGAAGAAAATTAGAAAAAGCCATTGTTGTGTAAGCAAATCATAGTGATAATGAAGGATCTGTCTCTCATTGATGAGTTACATTCCGGTATACGGTAAGACTGAGAGTACGTGTTGATTGCTGGAGCCAAGTGTCTCAGTGGATGCTGCTCGTCACTGGTGATGGACGAGAATAATTTGAAGGCCAGAATCAATCGACAATAGTGCTGAGGAACGAAGTTCTCGCATGTGCAGCGCGATGATCCACAGATAATACGGTGAGCTCGGGATTGACCATTTTCTAGAGTGTCGACATGTTGTCGTCCTAGGTTGGCAAAAAGAGGTGCTGAGTACTCTAATACGCTCCGAATTGATCCATTGTATACCAAAGTGAGGTCTTCAGGTGAAAGGAATGGCTTGAGTCTTCTCAAAATGGACAAACGCGAAGAAGCCCTTTTAGAAATACACTTCACATGAAGGGACCAGTTAAGAGATTGGTCGAGTAAAATCCCAAGAAACTTTAGCTTGTTTGCGCAGCAAATACGGGGAATGCTCAGATGGTCGTAACATTTTTTCTCAGTAGATGCTACAAACATTTGGCAGCATTTTTCTTCTTTTATAGACATGAGATTCTTATTGGTCCATTCGGAAATTGCGGTCATAGCTGCGAACAGGGGACTTGTGTCACTATTTCTCGATATTTGCCCAACAACAAGAAAATCGTCGGCATATTTCGTCAACAATGCGTCATTCAGTGATAGTATCAGGTCCGAGGTGAAGAAGCCAAATAAAAGAGGGCCGATTGAAGAGCCCTGAGGGACCCCACTCAAAACGTTGCGGATATTGCTGAAAGCGCTGTTCCATCTGATGCGTTTGAATCGATGAGATAGATAGTTAAAGATGAATGTTAGCATAAAACCATCGAATCCAGCTTCCGACATTTTTCTGATTAGTATGTTGTGTGACAGCTTGTCGAATCCCTTCATTAGATCCGAAGAGAGAACATGGCAGGCTTCGATATTTTTTTGTGAACTCTCGGATATGTAATTTTCAATGTTTATGAGGGCGCAAGTAGTGGAACTTTTCTTCCAGAAACCGAATTGAGAAGAGTCATATCGATCCATGAACTGATGAACAACACGTTTGAGCAGTAGTTTTTCGAAAATCCTCTCGGGTATCGGTAGCAGGGAGATTGGGCGTATGTTGTTGATTTTCTCTGGTTTAGACTTTGGGAAAGGAAGGACGTCTGTGAGTTTCCAATGACGAGGTAAGTCTGCTTCTTCTAAGCATTTGTTGAAGATAATGGTCAATGGTCTTGACACAAAACAGCAAATTTGGACCATATTATCGATGGAATCTGATCCGAACCTGGGCTTGATTTGGGATTTACCTGCAATATGCGATCTTTCACATGATGTTCACTAAATTCGAACGGTGCAACGAAAGGATGTGGAGGAAAGTTTATGGGGTCATTAACGAACTCAGAAGTGACATTGTTATTGACTTCTTCCAGTAGATCATGAATACTCTTTTCAGGATCACACTGCTGTAACCAGTCATTACCAGAACTTCGTTGGTTTGTAACTATCTTATGCAGGTCCCATATACTGTTGTTGGATAGAAAGGTTCGACTCCAGTGAAGTTTGGCGGCATAGATCATTTTCTGGACTTTTTCTCTGTAGTGATAATACAGAGCCCAATCTTTGTTTCTATAAGCCTTGTAGCGCTTGTTCACATTGACTTTGATGACATTAGTTATCCACGGTTTTTCAGTGTTCTTCCTGATGACGAGATCAGTCGGCAGTGTGTTGATAGCATTGTTCAAGATGTTATAAAACAATTCACATGAATCATTCAAGTCAAGATATTGGAGCAAAGTATCCCAATCAAAGGAGGAAAGATATACGCGAGCACGGATTAAATGCGATTCGCGAAAGTCAATCACTTTAATTGGAGTCGAGTGAAAGCAAATATTGTGCTTTGGTTTCAGCAATATCACGTTATGGTCGCTCATGCCAAATGGTGGAAACTATACAGGTGTTTTGTAGTGGTTCGCAAATTCATCGGGAATGAGTATGAGGTCCAAGATATTGTCCATTCTAGTTGGATTCAACACAACATTCTCAACTCCAGAGGCAGTTTCGAAGTAAGATTGATACACATGATTGAAATCACCGACAATGAAAACAGAAGATCGAGGTAATCGATTTAGAAAATCATCCACAATAGAAATGAAATGGTGGCATAGAAGGCGTTGCTTTTCGGCATTAAGGCTTGCATCATGCGGAAAATACACCACACAAAGGATATAAAGAAAATGTTGGTAGGATACTTGGAGAATCAGCAGTTCCATATCTTCGAACACGAAGTCACGATGAAGGATGTTGGCTGAGAAGAAAGATCGGACCCAAAAAATGACACCTCCTCCTTTTCTCCCTGATCTTCGGTCGGCGCGATGGATGGAATAATTGGGTAAGTTTATCGTACTGTCACAGATAGATTCATCACACCAGGATTCAGTGGCACAAATAAAGTCAGGTGAGTACTGAGAAGTGAAAGTTGTAACTTCGTCGATTTTATTATTAATGGAACGAGAGTTGAAGCAACATAGAGATGGCAAGACTGTCCAGTTTTGTCATAATGACGATTTATGAATGATTTTACCCTTCCGCAACACAACATCATCACCTTCTCTCCTCCGCCGTTGAAATTCGTCAACCTTTTCGTCAACATTTAGTCCATTTCCATCTCCAGTCTAGTAAAATCATTGCGTATATACACTCTGGAATTATACCTCCGGTTAAAATCTTTTAATTTCCATCCATTGGCCATCGTTCGACGCTTGTGCTCAAAACTGTTGAATTGAATTTTTATCGGTCTCGGTTTTAGTCCGGGTTTGCCAAGTCTGGTGAACGAAGATATGTGGTCTTCTTGAATGGATAGCGTTTTACAGAGATCGTCAATCTCTTGTTCTTCGTCGTTGTTATTAGCTTCATCGATTGAAGCCTACTCCTGGACGCCAAAAACTATCAGGTTATTTTTCTTTTCTTGTCTATCTGCTTGTTCTTTCAATGTTTGATGTATCACAGCAACCATTTCAGTTTTAATGTTCAGCTCAAGTTTGTCTTTCAATGCACGTACTTCTTCTTCAATTTTTCCGAAACGAACCATCAGATCATATACATTGATCGATTTACACGAGTCACATGCATATATCAGATTGTCCGAGGATATTGCAGCTTTCCCGACATTAGCCGGCACAGAGCAACATTCTTTTCGGATATGATAGCTATGCTTGCACAAATGACACGAAATGGATTCGCTATCCATGACATTGTTGCAGGTATGACAGACCAATTTGATGATGGATTCGCTTTTCTTCCGCGTGGATGACATTATTGGCAGGAATTTTATGCTGTAAGACATTGTTCATTGCAACAAATAAACATGATTCCTCTGATGATTTCAATTGCTTATGTTCTCCATCATTATTTTCACAAGATTTCCCAAAATTTCAATGAAAAAGTAAAGTTTTCAGAAAATCAGAACTTTTGTTTTAATGTAGCCAAAACCTTGCATACATTTTCATTAGACTGCATTTTTTCAAGTGTTCTTTATCAGTTTCATGAATCTATAAGTTAAAGCTATTTCACTTGATTAAAAACTGTAAATTGACTGAAACTTATTTGCACACGAGCACGTTTTTGAAAAGTTAACGATGTAGGGCACATAGAAATAGCCAAGATGGGGCACTTTGAACATGGTTTATAGTGCCCCACTTCGATTCTCATTTTTTTCTTTTATCGAGTGAACGAAGTGATTTATAAGTTTTGACATGCGATTATTCTACAAATTGGTCAGCAACGCTATCAAATTGACTATTTAGAAATATTTGAGCAGGTGTGGTATTCGTTTTTGTGCGTTGTAACTCTCTTCGTAAACAAAGCACCAAGGCAACATGGCGAAGAAAAAATATTGAAAAAATTAATTGATAAATTGATATAAATCAATGATCTCAATCAAAATGATGTGGCTTTGCACGCATGGGGGACATTGAACCACTTTGGCAAAAATTTTAGATTTAAAAATTTAAAATTGTGAGGAGATGAAATGCTACAGAAACGTCCAACAACTCAAAGATTACTTAGCATGCTCTCAACTTTTCATCCGAACTTGATTTTGGCTCATTTGATTTAGCATATTTAAGCTGTTGATAAAAAAGTTCAAAAACATGTTCAATGTGCCCCACCCTCCCGTGCGCACCTGTCTTTGATCGACGATGTGGCTAAATGTGACTAAAATCAGCCAAAATATTGCCGTCATTGGGAGGCTTGCTGGCTCTGAATGTGTTCAGCTTTATAGACAAAAGTAGTGCACAAATATGGGCCTACATGAGTTTTTGACTTGAAGACATTCCATCCCAAATAGCAGCAGTAGTAGTAGCAGTGTATTTTATTGATGAAATAGAAATCAGGAAATACATCTTGACATGCAAAGTGATTCGAAGCAGATAAAATCGATTGTCCAATTAGTACATATACCGAAATGAAATAACGTATTAAATGTTAAAATGTCTGCACATGAAAAGGAAAAATGAATTCGCATAGATATTGCAATGGCAAAGAGGAACACGGAACCTTTTCGAAAGATGGAGCACAGGAGGCACACACGAATGAAGCGGGTGAAATTCATCTTTCGATACAAGAGTCCACAGGCTCGTAGCGATATGTACACGTCGGTCAGGAAGAATAGTTCGAGTGCAAGAACACGACCAATTTTGACTATCGTATTCCCTGTACATAATACGATGTGCACGGTTATATATTTTCCTCAGCATCTTGGCTTGCATATCATTTAGTCCCACAAATAAAGGGCAGCAGTATTCCATCATTGATCTCACAATTGCTATGTACACTCTATGAAGATCGTCAAGCGAAATCACGGGTCTCAACTTGCGAAGAATATGAAGTCGCTGACTGCATTTACAGCGCAAATATTCAACGTGAGCGTCCCAGTTCAGTCTATTGTTGAATGCTACTCCCAGCAGTTTCATAGTTGTAACTTGAGGAATAGTCGTGGGCTTTGGTAAATCAGTTGGGTTACGGGTTACAAGCAAAAATTTTGATTTCTTGGTATTCACCACTAGATTGTTTGCGCTGGACCAACGAATGAAATTCTTAATTTCCAACTCAATTAGTTAGTGAATTTTTTCCTTTGATCTTGAATGCAATGACAAGACCAGCGTCACATCATCCGCGTATTTGACCACAGCAGTGTTTTGAATTGCCGGAGAAAAATCGCAGATGAAAGAGCAAAATAAGCTCGGCCCGAGGACTGAGCCTTGCGGAACACCTCTTCTTATTGGTATGCCACGGGACAAGGTACTTTCTAGCCTAGCGACTACCTTTCTATCTTCAAAGTAGCTCTGAAGCCAACGCAGAAACCCACTTGGAAATTGAAAGTCTGCAAGTTTTCTAATAATAGCATCGTAAGTAATAGAATCGAATGCATGCGACAGATCAAAACTTAGAATACAAACTCCAAAATAAGACTTATCCTCGTAGATTTTGGCGGCTGAGTCAAAAATGCTAATAAGAGCAGTGGTTGTAAAACAGTGTGGACGAAATCCATGCTGCTCATGACCAAAAGACCGCTCGAATACAGGACGGAGATCATTCAATATAGCACGTTCCAGTAGCTTTGCTGGCAAAGGTAGAATCGAAAAGTAACGCAAGTTATTTATCTCTGCTGGCGATGTCTTGGGAATGTGCGAAATAATACAAGTTTTCCATACTGCTGGGACTTGTCCAGTTAGTATAGAGTGATTTAAAATAATTGAAAAAGGCCTAGCAATAACATCTGCAAGCGAAGAGTAAATTTTTGAGGGTTTGCCATCAGTGCCAGAGGATTTTTTCGCCGAATACCTTTGAAGAAAAACTTTAACCCGCGATTCAGGAATAACAAAGTCCCAATTACTCCCCTCGGAGTCGCTTAATTGAGGAGAATGCATCGAAGTGTTCCTTGAAAAAGGTGTTCTACACTATCACTGATTTCATTTAGCACATTAACTTTTTCCTCTTCATTGGAGAATAAAGGAGATAAACGGTGTCTACTTTGCCTTCCAGTGTGCTTTCCAACCAAATCCCATGAACCGTTTGTTGTAGTCATCAGTTTGTCAGCACAGATTTTCTTTACCTTTATTACCTCACGCTTCACTTTTTCCTTTAAAGAATTGAATTTGTCCCATTCCTTGCTATGGTAAGCTTTCCACCTATCCATTATCAATGCTTTAGTGAGAGGAGTTATCCATTCCTTATCATTTGATGTGATTGGCACATACCTAAAAGGTATTGTTCTTAGAATAAGGTTTTCAAGGTAGTTTGAAAATTTAAACCACATGGTGTCAACAGTGTCATCATCATGAAAGAGACCATTCCAATCGATCAAGTTCGCATAATAAAACAACGCATCAATATTTGACTGACAAAAATCATAAAGCTTATGCCAACTTGTAATCCTTGGCAGAGAAATACCATTCACAGGAAAACAGAAGAGCATCATGTGATCGCTGTTACCAATAGGATCATCATACACAACTTTATCGGGATCATATACGGAAAGAATATCATTCGAAATCAAAATGTGGTCCAACTTATTGTCCTTTCTCGTCGGAAACTTTACAATATCAGTGAGCGTCAAGTCATCACATAAACGGGAAACGTCAAATTGATTGATATCACCACAAATTATTTGGTGATAAAGCGGTTTGCGTGAAATAAAATTGTCAATAATATGCACAATATGGTCATGAACAGCATTTAGGTCAGAAACGGTACATACTGAGGGAGGCACATAGATACAAATACATATACGAGTAATAGAGAATGTGCAAATGTCAAGGATCAAACACTCCACATTACTGATCTCGTCATACTGAGAATAAATGTTTTCGAAATGTACTTGGTCCTGTATATACATGGCAACTCCGCCTCCACGTCGTGAACTTCGATCAGCTCTACATATTACATAGCCAGGTATGTTGATTAAAAACGAATCCACTGACGAATGAAGCCAAGTCTCCGAGATGCCAATAATGTTTGGTTTCTTTATTTCTGTGGCAAACCTAAATTCGTCGAATATGGGGAGAAGACATTGGGCGTTCAAAAGCATAATGTTTGGGAAGATTCTGTGATCAGGTAAAATCTCCATCAAAAATTTTGCGAATATCCACGGTCAGTATCCGATGCCACACGACCATACCTAATGCGTACATCCTCTCCCTGATTTCGTCTCCGTTTTAATTCTTCATATAGCAATTTTTGCTTCATTCTCTGGAATTTTGTCAGATCGGGGCTAATATACACGTGTTTAAACTCTTCAGAGCGTCGAAGATCTTTGGAGCTCCTTAGCAGCGTACTTCGCAATTCCGAATCCTTCAATTTAAACTTAAGTAATCTAGGCTTGTGACGAATAATTTTACCAATCCTTGAGATGTCAGAGATGTCAAATGGATCGAGGTCAGAGCCACCAAGCGTGTGGATAAGATTGCAAATAGATGTCTTATTCTTCTGCTTTCTTTCATCAACAGATCTCTGAAGTTGTTCTGGAAGACCTGAGATAACGAGGAATTGCCTCTTCTGTAATCGCAATTCTGTTTCTTCAATGACCGATTCACATATGGTACTTTGTGAAGCTTTAAGCTCATCGTACTTGTTTTTTAGTATCACATTTTCATTCTTTAATGGTGTGAAAAAGACATGGTGTGAAAAAGAGACTCGATTCTTGAAGTCAAAGGTTGAAGATGTTTGATAAGCAAACTTTCAACTGTTTGCTCAATCGACACAGAAGCCTGCTCATTTGGGGTAGGCTGTGCAATAGAATTATTTGCAACGATTTGAAGCTGTTTCCGCAATTCCAGGACGGTTCTGACTAAGTCTTTCTTATTCACTTTATTAGTTCTAAAGAGTTCCTCCTCAGGCATGAGGACAATTTCGTTTACACTAGTCATCTCAAAATTCAAAAACTACAAAATGTCACGAACCCTCGCCCTCTGGACGTTCGCCTTGATCTTCCCGTTAACGACCACAGACACCGCAAACGTTGGCCAAGCACTAGATCTTCTTGCTCAAAGAATTGGAAAATCACGTGCGTGCACTGCCCGTGTTGCGAGATGACGTGTGCTTTTGTGATACACTTGCTTCTATCAGCCGCTTGCGCAAATCAATATGAACAACACTCAAATGGCAATGGAGGAAAAAGGACGACGATCGTAGGCAATCCGCTATGAATGAATAGATGAAAACCAGGCAAGCACATATAGGAAGTGATGACACCCATATGACCGAAAACACAATGAAAATTGATGGCTGGGAACCGAAGTGACATAAGCATGGGTCTAGACTTAGAATTTCTGACTCAATCATGGAGAACACAGATAATATCATTTTTACCGAAAACCGAAGCCCAAATTCCAATCTTTTTTGCTCTGCTATTATTCAATGATGTTCAGTTCAATCCGTCGTTTTTCTTTATAAAACTTTCCTTCAAAGTATATATCGAGAAAGAAGAACAAATATTGAGGAGATTTATAACAAATTCCTGATGTCTGTTCCATCGCTGCTTGCTTAGAATTGGAATTAGATGTGTTTTACTTCATCCTATTTGACAAGAACCTGGCAGAACTCAGCAGATTCGTAATAGCCGCAAGATGTATACATCATTCTGTGAAAATCTTTATCCCGGTCTCGCGCCCTGAGAAATTTATTGATCAGAAATTCAAAATCAGAAACTTGTGATGCTAGCGGCCGAACTACTGGTCAATTCATTCAAATTTGACGAATCAAACAAATTGACGCCTAGTTTCGTTCGAACATGATCTACCTTTTCAATTCCTCTGAGATGTTTTGGAATTAAGAGATACATTAAGAATGGGTTGCACAAATAGATTCAACTATGCATTCTCAAAATGATCAAATAGCAGTCAATGTCTTCATCGTTTATATTGTGCGCGATGCGAAATCATCATAGCTACATGTTTAAGCGTGACTTCATCCTTTTTCACTAATATTTATTCTGCTACAATCCAATGATGGTTAAACTTCAATGCGTCGTTTTTCTTAATAAAGGTCTCCTTCAGATATATCACGCGGAAGAAAAGCAACTATTGGAATTTTAGATTTATCAAAAATTCCTGATATCTGTTCCATCGCTGCTTGTTTAGATAGTGATCAATACACAATTGTCGAAATGAGCATTATCTTCGGTTTTCGAGAGTAGAAGACTGAAATGGAGCATGATCAGTTCAAAGCTGTTCACAAATAATGTCGCATTTGCATCAATTCTTGCTATGATTACAATGAAACGATCGTCAATTTCATATTTTAATGAAATACTGAGTCATGTGAGCAGACTTGCATCGAGTTGATGGGAATGAGGCAAGCTGCTCCAACGCATTCCTTCATGAGAAATGTGGAAATACTCAAGTTCTATCGAGCTTTTATTGTAATGATTGGAAAAGTAATTTATCAATTCCACTTTGAACTATTGGAAATCTGAGCCCTCTTATTAACATAGATTCGATGACGTAGAGGCCGATAATCAGACGTCTGCCGAGTTCTACCAGGTTCCTCTTTTTGTCAAGTAGGATCAAAGAAATGCAAATCCACTTGGAAATGAAGCAGACTGCAGTTTTCAGTAGAACTGAGATTTTCTATGCTCTGTCTGATTAATTGAGAAGTTTGCTAAGTCGTAGGCTAATTTTAGTTAATTTTAGTATTTAACATACCGACCGGGGTATATATTGAGTAGAATCCAATTTCCAGATCATTTACACTGCATCTCCTTCGCACCTGGAAAGGTTGAAGTTTTCATGCAAGTATAGCTATTGCATGATCGAAGTGCAGCAACCACGACTAACATTCCTGCGTTCAAAGTGGGATGAATGATTAGTTTAAATTGCCAACCGTTTAGCTAGTGGCGTGCAACAGAAATGCTGTCAACACAAAATCTATGGTTGTTCCTTAATAGATCTCGACTCAAAAGTACAAATCGACAGTTGTTCCAAAAATCTTGAAGTCTCCGGAATTGCTAGCTACTTAAAGATTAATTTTCTTCATCTAATTTGTTTTCATGTAAAAGTGGTTTGGTATTTATGCTTTGAAAACACCTACGCTATCAATGAGCATCAGTCGACATTTATCATCAATGCGTTGCTACGCAGATTTGAAAACGTGACTAGAAAAAGCAGTTCCAACGTGAATGAGGCAGGATCATTTGCAAATTAGAATGGATTTTATAAATATCTATATCAATCCTCAAATGTATTTGTTAATGACCGTTGATCGTTCGCATAGGAATTGGAATATTTAAGTCATTATTTCATATCATCGGATTGCTCGCAACTGCTTGTTACAGGCTTACAACTGCTGATTGTTGTTATTGTGATATATTACCCCTTTCAATAGACATTAGATGGTCTTCAGTATCCTATAGATTGCAAACACGCATGTCACTTTCATCAATTATAAGCTGCTCAATGTGTTGTTTGTGCTGATTGATTTATTAGTATGGTTAATTAAAATTTCGGATCTGATTGCTAAAAGAACACCGTTGAATCAATTTTTATTGTTTGTCTACCATTTATCTGCTCGTCAGGTCTATATCAAATCAAAGTGATGCTAAGTTATCAGATATTGGAGCTTCATTGACAGCAAGTGACAACAAAAAAAGCAATCAAATAATAAATAATAGTAAAGATAGATACCATTAGAATTTCCTCAACAATTGGCATCACGATTCGGACATAAAGTGTAGCTAGCTTAACCCTTTCAGTCCGGCACTGCAAATTTTTCTGTAAAAAACATTAGTAGCTACGAATTACCTGAAAATACAACAATTATTGCATAACGCAGTTTACATATGTTATTTTCGATTTTGACTGCAATTTGGCACCATGTATCATATATGATACATCCGGACTTAACGGTAAAATGTAGTATGCATCATATATGATACAGCCGGTCTTAAAAGCATCTTTAACTGTATCGGGTGCAAAATTGTTTGCTTGTAGCTTAGAGATATCTTACTTCACAAGTAAAAGTCTATATTCCTCCTTCTTTGTGTTGTTAATGTCCAATGGCATGATCTTATGAAAATAAAAAACAGCATCTAATCAAAAAATCTATGAAAAGATTGGGCAATTTTCACCGGAGTTGAAACTCATTCGGTCGATTGATGAAAGTTTTTGAGACAATTTCGACTCGGTCTATATGCACAAAAGTATGCTACATTTCTCACACCTGTTTTGTGTCAAAGCGTGACACATTTTGCAGCGCCTCCTATTGTCAGCGGTGACCATGTCGGGCCAGTGAGCAACATTATCAATCATTGTGTCGATATGAGGCGTGAGGCTTGAATACCTTCTGCATTTGATGCATACTTCATCGCATTCGTCTTCGCCACTCATGCTTGGTCGACCACGCTTTCTCGGTGTTGTCCATTAGTCACTTGTCTTCCCCAAAAAGCACAAAGAGTTCGACACTTCCGAGGAGAAAGCCAACAGATCAAGTCGATCTTTAGATGGTACTTCACACTGATCACATTTACTTATGCATTCATTTTGCATCAAGAAAAACAACGAATGTGCGTCCCGTCGACCGAATCTATTTCGTATATACTCCACAACACAATTCATCGCAATTGAAATGAATTGGAAAGGCTCACACGTCTGTATTTCAAATAGTCTAAGTCTTCACCTACCCATGCATTTCATCAGGGATGTCTATGAATAATATGATATAGAACTCGGGATACACAACTCCCAAAGAGTGGAGAATTGACTGTGGGCCGAAGTTTTGCAAATCGCAATATTTATGTGGACAGTTTTATCCATATTTTGAGCTTAATTATGACTTGAAGACTTCATGGAAATGCATGTATTTAACTAATGTCGACATCAATGTCATGTATAAGATACACATACGTTATTATACGGCAAATTAGTAAAAATCGAGCTGATTTTATAGTGATTATTATATCGATTTGCTCGCACTGTTTAATGCTTATTGGACAAGCTTGCCACCAAATTTCTAAAGAAATTTTGTAAAGTGTGAATAATCCTTTCGTGATATACACAAATAGTCTGTACGTCAACGGTGTCGGACGTGTTTTCAGCGCGCTCTTAGCCTTGTGGTCTTTGTGTTTCTGTTTTAGGCTGCTAGGGATTGTTTTTCATCAATTTTGGTATCATTCATCTCCTTATCACATTCTATTCATTTCTGTGTATTCGGCATCCCCTGTCATTTAGTGGCTCCGAAGTTATCGCTGTTTTTCAGTCCCTTCGATTACTCCATTATCTAATCACGTGATTCGTTGTTTAGTGATTACCATAGCTTAGTTTCATTGGCGTGCTTCTATCAACACGCAGCTGCAGTGTGCTTTGTCTCGTAATCCGGATTCATCTCTCTGTCCGATTTCTCTGCTGTTGAGAGTGCTGTAGCTTGGCGTATTGTGCCAAGTCAGATTTCTATGTAATTCTCTCTCCAGAATTCCATCCCTTTTCGATTTCTTTGCTGATCACACGCGTTTATAGATGTCAAATGCAGTAGTGTGGTGGTCCCGTGTTAGGCTTGCTAACCTCGTTCATCGAGTTCAAATCCTGCTCTAATTTTTTTTTCTTTTTCTTTGTTGTTTTGTGTGGTAGTTCACAGTCCTTCTATGATAATAGCATATAATTAGCTAGTGTTGAGCTCTTACACTGTTTACTCTCCACCGTTCGTTTTTTTGTATTATGCCTTCTATCCACCGCATAAGTGTGAGGCCGTTAGTGCGCATGTAGTTGGCGTGTTGTTTTAGAACCAGCGTATATTTTCCCCATCCATCCTACTTCGCTAATTCGGTAACTGCAGGGTCTGAGCAAAGACAGTGGAAGTCTTTGGGTCTGAGTGTGGGCTTAGCCTACTATTCTTCTTTGTTGTGACTGAAATCTCTGAGTGTGACTCCTTTCTTATTGTAGTTAATTCCTTTTTTTCCTCTTCGCATAATGCCTAGAACGGCTAAAGATTCCAAGAGTCAAGCTTCCTCTGATATTCTCCCTGGTAGATCTACGTGTTGGTGTAATCAGCTTTCCAACTCAACAGAGATTGAGTGTTCCAAGTGTTCCATTGAGTGTTCGATCTTGGATTCATTACCTCTGTCTGGGTCTTTCCTTCCGCCAGCTCTCCTATGTTATCAATGACGATCCTGGCCTTTATCTCTGTAAATCTTGTTGTCTCTCTCCAGAAGTTGACTCCATCAAGACCAAGTTACTGGACGGTTTCCCGTCTGATTAGCGTGTGTATTGCTTTGACGAGGATTGGTTCACTGCTGCCAATTTAACTAATCCTCCTGTTTGCCAGACTCAGGATGTTTCTCACAGTTGTGTTAGTTCCAATGTTAAGGAAATTTCTCCCAGTTCAGACAGTCCTCCATTGCTTTCGAAATTTCAAGAATTGGAGAAAGCATTTTCGACTCTGACATTGAAGCTGGAATCCAAGATAGCCATGATCTCTACTTCCCTCCACGAGAATACAGCTGATAAATCTCCCAGCATTCCTTGGCCTACTCCTCTACCCCCCGTTTCTTCCTCCAAGTTTTACACCGGTAATTTTCCTCCTCTCTCATCAATAGATGTCCCTGTCGATCGCTCACCTGGTGTTTTTCAGGGTCCAGCTCTATCGAATCATGTATCGAATCCCACTCCGCCTATCTCAACTCCCCGTGAGACAGACCGGTTCGATCCAGTCCGTCCCTCCAGACTCCGCAATCTACATGCCAAATGAGCTCATCCTGACAAATTTTCCTGATTATAAGGATCTGTCTTTCGGTATATCTTCAATCATTCAGTCTATTAGAAACAGTTCTCCTTCCTCGTCATGTCCTGAACCAACTGATGTTATCCGTATTGGCAAGCCGAAAGTCAATTCTCATAGACTGGTCAGGCTGATTTTTAAATCTGCTTTCGACGCGAAGCTTTTCAAATCAGCTTTCTCTTCCGTTTCTCCCCTTTTTGTGATTCAAGCCAGGTTCGCATTCGATCAAGCCTTTCGCCTTCAGGACAAGCTCTCCGTCGGCACTGCTTCGAACTGAATAAACAAGCTTCCAAGAGTGACAATGGCTCTTCTTGTGAGAGTTTTAGTCTACGGGACTCCGGAGTTATTTGGCGCTTCGTTCGCAGAGATGATGGTAGCTGGCAAAGAGACTCCTCTTGGTTTGATCGTACTTATTCAAAAAACTGAAGAGCCCTAACCTTGCACTTAAGCTTCTTAACTTGAATGCTCGCAGCATTGTCAACAAGCTTCACATTTTTCATTCCTATATCTCTGACCTCTAACCAGATATTATCTCTGTCACTGAAACTTGGGCAAATAAAAATTTTAATGATGCTTTATTTCAAATTTCAGGCTTTAAATTATTCAGATCTGATCGTCGCAGTGGTAGTCGCGGTGGTGGTGTTTGCCTTTACATTAAGGACTCACTTCAGTCTTGTGCTTTGGATGTCGTTAACAGCTCGAACTTCAGTGATTGTGTTTGGGCTGAAGTTTGTCTTCAGAATAAATCTTCCATTCTTGTAGGTGTGGTTTATCGTCCTCCTAATACATCAGTAGCTAATGACAGTGTCCTATTCGAGCTCTTCCATGAAGCCTCCTCCCTTCCCCATCAGTTTAAGCTAATAAGTGGCGATTTTAATTTCCCCCATATTGACTGGGAGACACTTTCTTCCAACAAAGACTCTGAAGATTTTCTTGTTTGCACTGTTGAGTCAGGGTTATACCAAACTGTCTTTGAACCTACACGCGAAGAGCATATATTGGATTTATTATTCTGCTCCACTCCTGATCTTGTTACCCGCGTTGATGTAATTGAACCTCTAGCCTCTTCCGATCACAATATGGTCTTGGCTGAACTGGCTTTTTCTGCTGAAAGAAAACCAATTTCTTCCAAGTCGACTCCTCGTTATAATTTTAAGCAGGCTGATTGGGACTTGTACCGTTCCATTCTCGCTTCCAATTACTGGGAAAGTTGCTTCCAGCACAAAGATGTGAATGAGATATGGGCTTCTTTTCAATCCGCTATTCACGGTGCTTTATCGTCAGCAGTTCCGACCATGAATTATCTTCGAAGTAACAGACCTCCTTGGGATTCTCCAGAAATTCGTTCTTTAAAACTACAGCGCAGAAGGGCGGAACGTATCTTCCTTGACACCAGATCTGAAGAGGCTAGACGGTTGCGCAATCATACATCTAACCTCTTGAAACAAGCAATCCTCACATCTATTTAAAATTTTGAATCATCTTTGGCTAACAGTGACAATCCTAATAGCGATTCTGGAACTATGCAAAATCTAAACAAAAGGTTCGATCCACCGTTGGTCCGCTTGTCGTTGGCCGTTGGTCCACTGACCGAGTAGTGTATGATCCCCTACACTCAGCTACTATTCTTGGTGATTCCTACAAATCTGCTTTCACCTCTGAATCTCTTCCCATACCTGCTGTTCATACACAAACTGATCATTGCCTCGCTGATGTAGTTTTCACACCTGATAGAATTCCCTTGCACCTATCACATAAGAAGAATTTCTCCTCCTCTGGCCCTGATGGCATTCAATATATCTGCTACAAACAAGGTGCTCTTGTTCTGCTTCCACTTCTTGCTCGCCTTTTCCAGATCTTTTTTGAGTTGGGGAATATCCCGCTAGTCTGGAAGCACGCTCTGGTTACTCCTATACATAAGAAAGGTTGCCGCAAGAAGGCAGAGAATTACCGTCCAGTCAGCCTGACTTGTATTGCCTCCAAATTGATGGAGTCGATTGTTCGCGATCACCTGTGGCAGTTCGGGAACCAATATGACACAATCAAGCGCTCTCAATTTGGTTTTCGATCCAATTCGTCTAGTACCCACCAGCTCTTAGAATTCCTCGAGGATTTAACATCGCGGTCAGTGGGCTGACGTAATCTATCTCAATTTTGAAAAAGCGTTCAATTCAGTCCCTCACTTTCGTCTCCTCTCGAAATTGACTTCCTTGGGCATTGAAGGGAGACTTCCATGTTTTCTGAAAGCTTTTCTTGAGGATAGAACTGAGAGTGTTGTCGTGGATGGTGTGCATTCTTCTCCCTACAGCATGATTTCTGGTGTCCCCCAGAGATCCGTTTTAGGCCAAGATCTGTTTGTCGCCTTTATTAATGACATTGATGACACCTTGACAAACTCTTCTTTATTGAAATATGCTGATGATGCAAAATTGTACTCCGAAATCAAGCGCAGTGATCCCCTGAAAGCCAAAGAACTTTTGCAAGCTGACCTCAACGCTGTAACCACCTGATCGAAGAAATGGCAGCTATCGCTCAATCCCCAAAAGTGCTCCATTCTACACTTTGGATTTCGCAATCCTGCCTCGGACTACCGTCTGGATAGAAGTTTCCTGAATCATTCCAAGTGTGTCAAAGACCTTGGAGTTCTGATTTCAAAAGACCTAAAATTCTCTCGGCGCATTCTGACCTGTGTTCAGAAAGCGAATCGCATTGTGTCTGCCATCCTCAGGACATTCGTCTCTCGGGACCCCGATCTGCTTATTCGTCTCTTCAAGACACAGGTCCTCCCTCACCTCGAATATGCCATCCCAGTCTGGAATCCATCCCTGAACAAAGACATTCTGGCTATCGAACGTGCACAACGTCGATTCACCAAAAGCATCCGTGGTCTATCCTCGTTACCCTACGAAGAAAGACTGAGAGCTCTGAAACTCCCAGCACTACAATGTCGTCGTCGGATTATGGACCTTACAACCGTGTTCAAAATATGTAACCACCTTACTCCAAGTGATCCTAATTCCTTCTTCACCTTTAGTGCTTCCCGAACCCGTGGACATAACTACAAAATTTTCCCCCACCCAACAAATCTGAATTGTCGCCTATCCTCCTTTTCCCACCGCATCATAGATGACTGGAACCGCCTCCCCGACGATATTGTAAACACTGAAACAGTTTAAACGAAAGCTTTTTATGTTTTATTATAACTTCTAAATGTTCCCTCCTGAATGTATTTCCTGTGTTGGCTTGGTGCTCATTGCACTCATTGGTGTACTAAAAAAATAAACAAAAATTTTTTTTATTCACTCCCTGATTATAAATGCTGCAGATCAGAGGCTCAAGTCCATATCGTAGATGCTTTATGTGTTCATGCTCCATATTCACAATGTCAAATAATTATAATTGTTTATGTCATCAATAGATAATGGATCGCATGATATGGTTTGCTTTCTTTGTTTTGGAGTTGCGACAATTTCAATTGCTTCAAAGATTTCAGAATGAGTACAGTTCTGGAATTATTCCAAGCGTGGAACTGTTTGCAACCATTACTATCTTCTCCAAGGAAAGCTCTCTTCAAGAAGCTAGAAACCACTGAATATATTGCACGATGCATCCAACATTCGACGAATTGCTAAATATCAGTTTGAAAATGTCTCCCAAGCAACAGGAAATTCGCTCATCCTGTAACACAGAAGTGGTATATCCAAGTTGCCGTAATCGCTGCACACGAAAAAGTATTATTTCTATAAGTCCAGATCTCTGTTTATGTCTGTAAATGATTGCGCTCATATTTGCTCTTTGATGTCATCAGTTATACGATCCTTTTCGGTATTACTAAACCGAAATACAAGAAAATATCTGAATTAATCAAATTCCTAGCTAGTTGCTATCCTTCCAACACCGCAAGTGAAGTCTCTTATTTGTGGTTTCTTATTGATTGAAACGATCGCTATAATTGTTTCCTTATTAATACCTTTATGTACTTTTTTGATGATTGTAGCCAATGTATTATTGAATTTAGCCTTGCGACTAGCCTACAATAAGGACGACATTTGCATATTCTTCCGTTTGATGATCTCTCTCATGTTATGATGAACTATGCGTAGACCATTATGCATGTAGTTTTCATAGGTAGGCAGTTTGCTTGTCGAAATCAAACTGAGTAATGGGATCTGAAAACTTACATTTGCACATCTAATCACCGCAGGACGTCAAAAAATATCTGAATGTGTCACTGGTGCGAATCATAAATCCATCAAATCTGCGTTATGAATAGTGATGCGATAGACTGACATATTTTTACAATTACATGTAGGCCTACTATATTGCTATATTTACCAAAATATTGAAGACGTTTTTCGTAGTAAGCCACAAACACTGTATCCAATCAAATTTCAGTGGAAGTTGTCGTCGTCGTTTTTTTCTATCTGAATCACTTGAAATATTCAATATAATTTGTCAATTCAATCAATTTTCTGAATATTGTAACATGTGACTGCCCAACATTCAAACACTCAATGAAAATCAAGGAAATGTTATTACGTAATTCAAAGTTATGTTGAGTTGATCGAGAACAATATCAAAAAGTTTTGCAATCAACTTCTTCACTAAGAAATTGGAAAATCTTCACTTATTAAATTGGTCAATTCAACTTGTCCACGTCTTATCGAAAGATTCAGAAACTCCATGTATGTGAATATAATGTAAATGCTACTGAATTTGCGTTGGTGAGAGCAAGAATTCGTATTGTCACATGAAAGCTTGTTAGTCCATAGTAATGGGCAAAAGACCGTTCCAGGACACCATAAAATTCAGAAAAATTGGTTTTTTTAAAAACGACATAAATTCATGAATTTGAACCCTTTTTTCAGGTTTTTAAGACCTAAATTCATAAATTTAGACCATTTAAAAAGTACCATTTTTTTGAAAAATTGGGTGTTTTTAAAAACTACTAAATTTAAGAATTTTGGTTATTTTTTCAGGTTATGAAGACCTAAATTCATAAATTTAGGCGTTTTTAAAAATACCCAATTTTTCAAAATCTCAAATTTGTGATTATGACATTTCACCCTTAAAATCATGACCGTTCCAGGACACCGAAAAATCATAAAAGTCAAGAATCTGAAATTTGCGAATTACAATTTTTACTCTTAAAATCATGACCGTTCCAGGACACCGAAAAATCAGAAAAGTTAAGAATCTCAAATTTGTGATTATGATCATTTTTACTCTTAAAATCATGACCGTTCCGAGACACAACATCAGAAAAATTGGTATTTTTAAAAACGTCTAAATTCATGAATTTTATCCATTTTTCAGGTTTTAAAATATGAGATAACTAAAATTATGTGTCTAATAATATTTCTTTAAGAATGTAACACAATCTCTTAGAATGCCTGTTATTGTTACTGCTTTGCACTCTGATGAACCTCCCAATTGTAGGGAACAGCTGATACCCGCATTCATAAAACAATGCAGTTATTTCCCGAATTCATGAACCATTGCATTACAGATCAAACAGCTGTTACCCGCACTTATGTCTCTTTCCCCCACTTGCCAAATGTGTTGCAAGTTTTGCGACCGGAACCGCGACCAAAACCGCTTTGGAATCCAAAACTGCTCAGAAATTGGCAGCGATTCATTGGTTACTTGAACGCTATTGTTTTACAAAGTTACAATTGTCGCGTCAACGTTGTCATAGGGATTTCATTGATGCTTATAAACTATATCTCATTTAACAAATTTTAAACTTATCTCAGTTCGTTTGAAAGAGAGGACTTGCGTAAAGCGTTGACTTTATCACAATATCATGGTTGGATCTATTGAACGCAGACTTCGACTTCAAGTAAAACGTCAGAGAATAGAAGGACTGACAAGACAAATCATACAACTTCAATCGAGGAGCAATTTATTTCGTGATCATAACATTGGTGTCTTGTTTCAAAATCTTGGTGAAAGAAGAGTCAATTTTAGAATTGACAAAAAAATACTAAACCTTATTGAACAGAGACAGAAATTATTTTATAATATGAATAGACAATTATCAGAAGTGGAGGAAGAAAATATTATACAGCAAACAAGTCAACCTATTAATATTGAAGTATCAAACCCACCAACATATGAACAAGTACAAGAACAAATGCGAATAGAAGAGCAACAACGGCAACAGCATGCTCAAAGAGAAGAAGATAATCAACAACACCAATAGTTGTAACGTTTAGATTGAAGTTCGACGCTTCGTGGGAATCTGCGATTCTTTATTTTTTTGTCCTGCAGGCTGATGTATTCCTTTTTGTTCTGATGAATAAAGATTTATCAACTGTCAACGTCGTTGTCACTTTTCAGTCTTCACGTAATTAACTAACAAAGAAAATGACAAATATAAATGAAAAAACAAAAAGAAATTAAACATAAACGACTTCCTAAAACCATACGATAAACAAAAAACTGCAAACTTCGATCTCAAGAAAATAGCTAAACAATTAGGAAGATAAAAACTTTCATGTATTTATGAGAGATAAATTGTGCGAACTAAAAGATCATAAGCCTGAGGTAAGTTTAATGATAGAATTTATTTCCTTTAAAATGAATGATGAAAATCCGACAGTTATACTGAGTAATAATATAGGCGATATATGTCCTCAGGTTAATAACATGACTGATTTTTTAAAAATATACGGCAAACAAACCACGTCAAATTTCAATTTAAATGAGATTGCTAATCAATTGGGAATAAAGAATTTTCACATATTGATGAGGGATGAATTACTATTGATAAAAGATGTGCGAAACACTAACTCTGCTAATAAACTGATTCCTTACAAATGTACCTTTTCAATTTAGATTAAATTAAATCATTTCAAAATCGAATAAGTAGTAAGGAAAGTCATCATTATGGACCAGTTTTAAATCAATACCCCCCCTTCTGACTACGTATTAAGGAAAGTCATCATTAGAGAACAGTTTTAAATCAATACCCCCCTTCTGACTAAGTAGTAAGGAAAGTAATCATTATGGAACAGTTTTAAATCAATCCCCCTCTTCTGACTACGTAGTAAGGAAAGTCATCATTAGAGAACAGTTTTAAATCAATACCCCCTCCCTTCTGACTTCTGGGGGTCCCTTAAAAAATTTTTTTATTATAAAATGAGCAACATAAATGAGTTTTTGAAATTATATGGAACGCAAACAACTACAAATTTCGATTTAAAGAAAATCGCAAATCAATTGGGAATAAAGAATTTTCACATATTGATGAGAGACGAATTACAATTCCTAAAAAATAAGCCAACAATAACTATAAATTTAATAACAAATCTTCATACGTCAGATGAAAAAGGAATACATTGGTCTGCAGGTATCTTTAATAAAAATCGAGATAATTACTATTTCGACTCTTATGGACTTCCACCTACAAATGAAGTCAAAAAATTACTTGGCAATGGAACTTATAATACATTTCAAATTCAAAAACCGGGAACTACTTACTGTGGTCAATTATGTCTTTATGTTTTATTTAAATTACAAAAAGGAGTACCATTTCTTGATATTATGTTAGAATTGAACAAGGGAATTTCATTCCCGAAACGTTAGTTCCAATAATAATGATAATGATAATTAAAAATCGCTTCGTTGTAATTCATTTTTATAAAATCGGCCTCTGATATCTTCATCATCTAAATCTTTGATTTCGTAAGTAATCGGATAAGTTTGATTTATTTTACAAACTTCAAATATCTCTTTCATCCAGTATCCGACGAAGCCTTTTTCAAATTTATTCTTATACTTAAATATTCTAACTCTATCACCAATTTTAAATTTCGGCTTAAGTTTCTGCAAATTCGGATTACTCTCATTCCAATAATTATTCTCGAATATTTTCTTTCGGATTAAATCAGGGTCGTCAGAAGCATTCTTTGGGGTTTCTTCAATACCAGAATGAACTTTATTATTGTACTCTTCTACAATTCCTGGTAATATCTTCAACCAAATCTGATTTCCTCACTCAGTAAATTTCTTAAAAATTTTATTTTTTAATGATCTATTGAATCTTTCTATCACTACAGCTTTTCCTGAATTTTCAGTTGAATAAAAAGTTTCAAATAGTGGCTGAACGTTTCGGTTATAAAATTCCGACCCTTTATCAACAAACAATTTTTTGGCTTTCTCTTACTTTCTTTAAAGATTTCTTCAAACGCATATTTAACTGATAGACCACTTTTATTTTTTAAAGACTTTACCCAAGCGTATCGTGTATATAAATCTATAACGGTCAATGTGTATTTATAATCAGAATCATTCGTCATATGAATAAGATCAGCACTCCAAATATCATCTTTATTAAATACTTTTACTTTCAATAAATATTTAGGCCTTCTGTATTCTTTATGAATTTCAGACGCGTAGGTTCGAGAGTTGCTCTCAGACAGCTTTGCTGTCGTTTCATTTAAACCCTGACCGAATAATATTTTAGCCTGTAAAGCTTTCTCAACAAACATTCTTTCAATTTTTTCTCTAAATGTAGGATTTTGAATACTATCTAATTCTTGAATCATCTTCTTATCAGCTGCATGTCGAGAACTTGGATCATGATTTCGATAAGCTAAATCATGTCTATAAGCGGCGGCATCTACTCTATTTATTGGTTCTTCACCTGCTTTCGGATTATTATTCTCATCTAGTCTTATATCCAATCGAGTTCCTGGAACGGTATATGAATGACCAGGAAGATGTTTTTCTTTCGAATATTTACTCCAAATAAATCCAGGAAAGTTTTCTAATGCTTTTTGTATGTCGTTACCTTCATAAATTTTACAATTTGAGGTTTTATGTACTTTTAAGAGATAATTCAATAAATCTAAATTAGAAATTTTTAATTTAATTAAATTTTCAGAATTTGTAGAATTTGCGGAATCCATTTTTAAAGATAAAAAAATTTTAAAAGATAAAATAAAAGTTTTACCGAATAGAACCAAAGGTCCTGAGGTTATTACCTTATCATACTAGGACTTAGATATATTCCAGAACCATCTTTTGTTTCTTTAATTTCAATTAAATCATCAACATTGTGGAGAATATTTTTAAGAACTCGTTTTCCTTCATAAACTAATTTTAATTTACTAATAAAATTATCTACTATTCCGTCACCCCTAGCAACTTTCTCTAACTCTCTATTATGACGTTTTTGTTCTTCTAATGCTGCCTTCTCTGATTTATTTTTATTTACTGCTTGGACAATGCCAGCTGTCCCACCTGCAACACTTCCTGCTGCTGCTATGCCACCTATTATTAGTGGAATTAATGGGAGAATTCCACCATTCTTTTCTTGTAATTGAATATTCTCTATCATTGGTTTACTTATGTAATACTTTTTTTTGTTAATTGTAATAGTTTTAGGTGTATTTTTGTCAACAATGTTACGTAATTTTAATTCAACAGATTTATTATTATTACTTTTCGCTTGCGACATTTTTAATAAAAAAATTTTAGGTTATGAAAATTTTTAATCTATTCTAGTTATGAAAATTTTTAAGTTATCAAAAATTTTAATCTATTCTAGTTATGAAAAAAAATTAATTAATCGAAGTCTTGGGCTTTAGCCTATCCTAGCCATCTTTCCATTAAGAATTTCAATAGAATATTTTACTTCTTCTAGCAATAAAGCATAAGCCATCAATGAAGTTGTGGAATCTTTCTTTTCAATATTAATTGTTACATCACAATCAGTCTTGATAATATCTTCAGATTGTGCACTTAAATCGAAACAGAAAACAGGATATAAATGTCTCTAATCTCCAGGAGTTAATTGTGGTTCAACTCCAAATTCTATACAAAGATTTCGATAAGAATCATATCCATCCATAAATTGATTATTGGTATCATCGAATCTTAATGGATCAATTGGATATCGGGTTTGATTTAATGAAACTTGTAAACTTCGAATTGTATTAATATGAAAAAGATTGTTGTTCTTATCAAAACTTGCAGAATTATTTCTTTGAAAGTTAGTAATAAATATCTTGGAGTATTCGCAGTTCTAGTAAAATGCCAGTTAAATCTTTGTTCGGAAAAATTTACTGGAATTGGTTTGTTAGTATTTAATCTTTTTGCAATAGCTGTTTCAATCTCTAAACTAGGAGTAATATGCTTAATCCACCATTCAAGTCTATCAATTTTTAAATATGCTTTTTTCCAGTCTTACCAAAAAAAGATTAATTCATTATTTGGTGTACGATGAATTATTAACTTAAATTTTAATTGATATGATATTTTATCATAATCTAAATATCCAAATAATGGAGACAATCACCAATTTACTGTCTGTTTACTTTTCTTGTTAAATTCACGTCTTTCTTTATATGCAGTATTGTTTGTTTTATTTAAATGTTTTGCAATATTTCTACATCTTTCGCAATTCCTGCTGCATCTGTTCCAGCGCGAGTTGAATCATCAACAATTATACCATCATTAGTATCAGGAAACCAACCTTCGATTTCATACTTTTTATTATTTTCACCAATTGTTACAAATCTAAGCATTGTATCAATTACACCTGGAGAATCACTTATTGTTTCTATATTTTGAGTTGCAACATCTAAACGCATTTGTGTAAATAATCTTGGAAAAAAATTATTCTGTAGTGCAATATTATCGGTTTCTGGTAATGATGTTGTAAAATTGGCATCACTATATAAAGAATATTCACAGTGTAAAAATGAATCAGGTAGATATATATAACTCTACTGATTATCAACTTCAAAAATTAAATCTCCTCCAGTATTTACTCTACTAGAAGATCCGGGATTCATAGCAATTCTTATATAGTCATTCTTTTTTTGATTATAACTAACACCTGGTGGTTTATCTAATTCAAATTTATTTTCAATTAGCGAAGACATTTTTATAAAAAATAATTTGACTTTTTTTTGTTTTTTCTCACACACAGAAAAAATTTTACTAAAAAATTTTACTAAAATAATTTTACTAAAAAAATTTTGCTAGACCATTACCTCTTATTTCTTCAATTGAACGTTTTATGGCTACGCCTGATTTCTTCTTATGTTTACTATCAGACGGAGCTCCGCTCCTCAAGGTTTCCCCCATAGCTATGTTAGCAATTTTGTTTTTTGTTTCCTCTGAAAGTTTTTTTAAATTTTTTAGCTCTTCAGAATCATTCCTAAGTTTACGAATAGCTTCTAGTTGTTTTAATTCGTTTTGAGACTTAACAGCATTTAATATTGCACTAGCTGTACTACCTATAGCAGCTGCTCCTTTTGCAGCAGATGTAATCAAATCTTTATTATTTTTAATTAAGTTAACGATACTTCCAATACCAGAAAAGATGCCAGCTCCTTCCATGTGAACTGTTTCTCATTTATCATAATGATAAACAGGTTTCATACCTGGTTCATGAGCAATTCTTTGATTTGAAGCAAAATGTTTAAGATTGTGTTTATAAATTATAGGCATTTTTAGGAATGAATTTGACTTTTGGGAAAAATACTTACGATTGGTTGGTAACCTGAGGACCTTTGGTCTGATCGCCTAAAACCTCGAGGAGCTTCGCTCCGATTAAGATTTACGTGTGTGAATGTTCAACAACTTCGAGATAACTTTATTAATTTTCCGTTGCACTTTATCTATTGCATCAAGCAGCGTGTGATGTACTTTAATTTCTTTTCTATTAACTTGCATTTTCTCCGGATTCATCTTCAACGCCGCTTTAAGAGCATTTAACTTAATTTTAAGAACATCTAATTGTCTTTTAACAGAATCTAACTGTTCTTTATTTCCTTTATAATTTTTCTTTAATTCATTTTCTAAATTGATTTTCAGAGTTTTCATTTTATCAACTTTTTGATTAAGTGAGTTTACTTCATTTATTATTCTATTCATCTTTTTCATTTGTTGAGTAATTTTAGAACTTAATTCATCAATACTTTTTTGGAATGTAGCTTGTAACCGCTTTAAATTTTTTTAAATTCTTTCAGGTAGTTTTCTATTTCATCTTCTTATTGTTCTTTCAATAATTTTATCTGTTGTTTATTTTTAATGTCTGCAGATTTTAACTTTATAGAAAGTAATATTAAAATTTTTGATTGTTCAGAAATCTTTTTAAGAAGTTTTGCTATGTCTGCTTCTAGCTCTCTATCCTTTTTATCAAGTTTTAATAATTTTTCGTTTAATGATTTGTCATTAAGTTTAAGCAACTTTAATTCATTCATCAGTGGAACCAAAACATCGTTTATATATTTTTCTTTTAAGTCATTGATTTGTGTATCAACATATTGTTTATTTGTTAACTCTGTATTTTGTTGCGTAAGAATAGAAAGATGCAATGGACCAGATAAAACGTCTCCAGTTTTCATGATATAATTTTCTATCTCTATTTCTAATTCACGATTATTCGGGATATATGCACCTCCACCAACATTTGGTAACATCATTTTTAAAACAATAAAAAAAGTAATTTTTTTAAATAATGAGAAAAAAAATAAAATTTTTTCTAATAAAAATAAAAAAATGGAAAAACCAAATTTAAAAAAATTATATTCGCCCGCATCATCCTGTTCTTCTTATTCGACGAGATCAACGGGATTTGAAAATAAATGTTTTGATAATAATAATAATAATAATCCATGTATAGATGTAAATATTTTATTTGAATTACAAGCCGAAATATTTAGAGAACAGACTAAAGGTTTACCTTCTATAGAAACCAATTATTGTATATTTCCAGGTGATGCATTTATTAAATTTATGGATATTGTCAGTAAATATAATGATGTGGATTATGTAGAATTGAATAAAGAAAATATGGTTATAATAGATCATTATAATGTTTATGGTTTTATTAGAGCAGTATTACCAATTAGTAATACTGATTGGATAGAAACTAAAATTATTTATTATATCAATATTAGAGAATTAGTTAAAAAATTAAAATCGTTTTCCAAAGAAAAAATAAGATTATTTGTTGACGAACAAAATCAATATAATATTCATATCGAGAGTAAAAAGCATAACGAAGAATTATTATGTCAAGTTTATTATAGAGATACAATTTATAAACAAGAAACATTAGAAATGCCCCAAAGATATGATGATGATACATATATAGGTTTGTATTCGAACTTCAATATCAATTTATTAAAATCTTATATAAATGGTTTAGCACAACATGAGAAAATTTATATGTGGACAACACCTTATACTATTAACAATGACCATAATCATAATCATAATAAACGAACCGAAGGTTCTAGGGCTTTGCCCGATCTTAAAGAATCGTATAATAATAATAATGATGATAATATAGATGATGATTCTGAAACATCTGAAAAAGGTGTAAATGGTAAAAATGATTATAAAAATATTAGTAATTATAAAAATTTAAGTGAAGAAAAATTTATATCTCATACTGATGTACATGATATTAATGCTACATATAATCAAAATTTATCTAAATTTCATTTTCTTACAATTGAAAATAATAATGATGGAATAGTTGAAGATACTGTTAGACAAACTATGTGTCGGGTCTACAAAATTTAAATTAGGATTTACATCTAATCAATTTAAAATTTTATCATCTTTAATAAAAACTAAAAATGATTCAGATTATGGTGGTGTTATTAAATTTTCCAAAAGAGATCAAAGACCAATATTTTTCTCTATTATATTATTATCAAATAATAAATATAATTTGGAATTAGATATTCCCATCAGGGAATGGTATCCTATCAGGAAATGGCATCCTATACCAAAAAGTGTAATTTATGATGTTGAAGAATCAATTTATGATGATGATGAAGAATCAATTGATGATGATGATGAAGAATCAATAGTTAGTGAAAATAAATTTCAATTATCTTTTGATAAAACGTTATATGATAAAGTTTAATGTGATAAAACTTAATGTGATAAAACTTAATGTGAAAAAACTTAATGTGATAAAGAAAATAACTTAGGAACGTGAAATATATAATAATATAAAATAACTCTCAAGACCTTGATATTAGAATGTTTATATCTAAAATTAAAACACAATTTTTTCTTTAAAAAATAAAAAAATGGAAAATACCAAGTTTTATTGTGTCTTATGTAAAAGACAGTTGCAAACAAAAAGAAGTTATCAATCTCATTTAAATAGTAAATTGCATTTACAAAATGTAGATCGAGTTGATGAAGGAAATATATTAAAATTAAATAATTATAAAAACTATCGAGAAACATTGCCTACTGATATAAAAGTTAAAAAATGTTTAATGATTATTCACATTCGGAAGATAAAAAAGTTTTTAATAGTGAAGATGAGTCCATACAAACCGAAGGTTCTAGGGCTTGGCCCGTACCAGATGGAAGATATTTATTTAGCGATACTGATGAATTTAACGAAATAGATGAATTTGATGAAACTAAAAAAACCGATGAAGCTGTAACAGATATAAAATATTCATTTAATAAATCGGTTGAACATAATGAAACCGATAAAACTTTTTCTGATATTCTATCCAACTTTTATAATATATTTAAGAAATCTTTCAAATGTTATATGAATGTAGAAGTACTTTATACAAAAAATGGACCTGATTGAATTCCTGAAGAAATAATACAAGGACATTTTACAAATTCACACGAAATTCATAATGTAAATGATATACAACCCATATTTGAATCGATGATACTTAAATTAGAAAATTGTATAATTGAAGCCCAGTTACGTGAATCTGGTTGGAGATTTGTTAAAATACTATCTAAGAAAATAGTAATTGATAAATATAAAAATAATACTGGTGGTAGTTATATTCCTTTACCTTTCAGTTCACCACAAATAATCAACATAAAAAATGAAGATGATTATTGTTTTCTGTGGAGTATTATAGCACATTTACATCCTGCAGAATATCACAAAGAAAGACTAAGTCATTACAATAAAGAAGAATATATAAAGGAATTTGATCTCTCTGATGGCTTAGATGAATTTCCATATGATTATAATAGGTTAATAAAGTTTCATAAAAAGAATAAAAATTTAATAGAAGTAAATGTTTTTGAATTAAATGTGAATTATGTTTCTATTGGTAAAATTACTCCACTTTACTCAGATTCAAAAAAATTTTATTTGAATAATAAAAATTTATGTCAATCAGAAATAGTTTATAATGATAGAGGAAATAACATGCATCATAATATTTTTTACCAAGGAAATATAATATGTACTGAAAAATTTGAAATTGTTAAAACATTATCACCAATAATGATTAATCATAATAATTATAAAGGACGTAATTATAATTATGATTCCGATTATTTATCTTTATATTTAGAATATCAACAAAAATTACAAAATTTAAATGAAATTTTACAAAAATGTAAAACAGATTATCAACAACAAACAAAAATATTAGTACAAGAATATGGCCATAAATATCAAAATAAGATAGAAACGATTCAAGAATTAAATAAAGACAATAAAGAATTAAATAAAGACAATAAAGAATTAAATAATGAAGAAAATAAAGAATTAAATGAATGTTTAAAAAAATTTCAACAGCAATATAAAGAACAATATAATAAAGAAAATGAACAACAGCTACAAATATTAAATCAAAATTATCAACAGTCTGAAAAAGATTTACAAAGACAAATTGATTTAACACATGAAATGTATTTTGATTTATTTGAAAAATTAAAACAAACAAAACAATCAGCACAAGCGAATATATTATATTATCAGGGTCATTTTATATTGTGTAAAGATGTTTCTATATTTAAAAAAACTTCAGATAATGCTAATTTTCCCTGTCTCCAATGTATGACCAGCTTTAGAACTAAAGAAGAAATGAATAGACATTTGGAGAATTGTCAACAAAACAAAGCAGTTGAAAATACTTTTCCTAAAGATTATTATTTAATATATAATAGACATTATTTGAAAAAAAGTACCCTTTACTATTTATTGTGATTTTGAAGCATATAATGTTAATATGACACAAAATCGAACCGAAGGTTCTAGGGCTTCGCCCGATTCTGAAAATGATAATTCTAAAAATGATAATTCTGAACAAAGTAAAGAAAATTATTTATTTGAACAAAAACCATTATGTTGGGGAATGTACATTCATTCAAATTATCCTGAATTATTTAAATCAGAATATTATCAATACTATGGTGAAGATAGTTCAGAAATGTTTACAAAGAAAGTAGAAGAATTACAAGGATGTTTTTCACAATTGCTTGAAACAAATATACCAATGCTTCTATTAACGGATGAAGAAAAAATTAATTTTGTTAATGAAACAAATTGTTATTACTGTGGAAAAGAATTTACAAAAAAGTATAAAAATGGCAAATATATTGATAAGCGAAGCACGGCTCTGCCGACAAAGTAAAAGATCATGATCATCTAAATGGATTATATAGAGGTGCAGCACATAATTCTTGTAATCTTAATGCTAATAAATTTAAATATAACTTTGTTCCTTTATATTTCTACAATGGTTCTAAATATGATTTCCATTTAATAATGAAAGATTTATTTTCATCTGAAAAATTACAACAACAACAAATAAATGTACTATGTAAACAAGAAGAAGAATATTTTTCAATGCAATTAGGCTGTATTAGAATTTTAGATGCATTTAGATTTTTTACTCCTTATTCATTAGATGTTATGGGGAAAACTTTGAAACCTGAACAATGTAAAATAGTAAATAAATATAATTTAAAACCTTTAAAAGGAATATTGCCGTATGAATATATAACTGGAGATTTTAATTCTGTGAATAAAATTATGGAAGAAAAACAACTTCCTCCAATAAATAAATTTAAATCAACATTAAAACAATCACAATTATCTGAAGAAGATTATGCAGAAGCTGAAAAAAATTGGAGAGAGTTAAATTGTAGAACAATGTATGATTATACAATGAAATATCTACAGATAGATGTATTAATCCTTGCTGATCTTTTCGAAAACTTTCGTGATATGTGTTTAGAATATTACGGAATAGATCCATGTTATTGTTATTCTACACCAGGTTTAACATGGTTAGCAGGATTAAAACATACAAATGTTAAACTTAAACATTATAAAGAAAATACATATGATAAATTATTATTTTTTAAATCTGGAATTAGAGGTGGAGTTTCATCAGTTTTAGGTAATCGTTATGCACAGTGTTACAATAAAAAAGTAAATCCTGATGATTATGGAATAATGAAACCTTTATCTCCAGAAGAAAGTGATCAGTTTATAAAATTGTTTAATCAAAATATAGAAGGACTTATATCAAATGAAGATAGTCAAGCAGCAGTTGATGAAATCATGAGAGAAAACTATTTGTTATATTATGATTTTAATAGCTTATATTCTTCTTGCATGATACAAGAATTACCAACAGGTGAGATGGAATGGTGTAATATTCTAGATTATCAAAAAACATATGATGGAAATTATAATCATGGTTATATATATGAAGTTGATTTAGTATACCCTGATGAAATAAACGATAAAACAAAATATTTTCCTTTCTGTCCCGAAAACAAAATTCCCAATATAGAGGATTTTTCAGATTATCAAAAATCTATAATTCCTAAGAAATACAGACCAACAAAAAAACTTATGTTAACACAAAGTAATAAAAGAAAGTATGTTGTTGAAGGAAGAATGCTAGATTGGTATTTAGAACATGGAATAATTCTCACCAAAATACATCGAAAACTATTTTATCAAAAACCTAAATGGTTAAAAAATTATATAGAGTTCAATATTGAAAAACGTCAAATAGCTAAAAGAAATAAAGATGATTTTGGAAACGTGTTCTTCAAATTAATGAATAATGCATTTTATGGTAAGACTTTAGAAAATGTGCGTAATAGACAAAATATTGAAATAGTTTATGATAAAGATAGGTTTCAAAATTTAACAAGGAAACCTACATATAAAAGAACTACTAGATTCAGTGATGAACTATGTGCTGTACACTTACGTCGAATCAGCGTAAAACATGATAAGTTTAATTTTATTGGATTCACTATATTAGAATTAGCTAAACTATTTATGTATAGATTTATATATGATTATTTAGCACCTGCTCATGGCGAAAACTATAAATTACACTTTACAGATACGGACTCCGTTTTCTTAGAATTAACAGTACCGTATAATTCTTCACTTGATGAAGAAATAGATAAAATAAAAGATTTTATTCATCCTTCAGAATTATGTAAAGTAAAAGATGAGTTAGGAAATGAAGATTTCATAACAGAAGCTATATTTTTAAAATCTAAATGTTATTGTTATAACACAACTAATAATATTAAAACACATAAAACATTAAAAGGAATTTCAAAGGCATCAGTGGCTAATCAAATAACATTTCAAGATTATAAAAATGCATTATTTAATAATGAAATAAAAACAGCATGTAATTATAGACTTAATTCAAAGAAACATAAAATGTATTTAAAAGTTAAAAAGAGTTAAAATAAGTTTAAAAGAAGAACATAAAGTAGCATTAGATCCATTTGATGATAAAAGAAAAATTTTACCTGATGGAATAACTACTTCACCTTTTTAATTTTCTAATTTCTAAGATAGACAAATTTGATATATACATGAAATTAAAAAAACAAAATATTATAACACTATATTTGTATATTTTTATAACTCGGCAAACAAATGTTCTATCGACTTTCAGTCAGAGAACAATTGTTCGATAACTCTATCATGAATTTTTTTATCAATATTAATTATAATGAAGCCATAATCTTTTGACCAAGCATTGTTACACGATTGTTTAAATTCATCTTTATTTCTTACACATAAATCTCTTAACAAATCACTTAAGTTTCTTGTATTTATTTCAAATAGTATCAATATATTTGCATTCTTTCTAATAACACTTCCGTCAAATGAATACATACTTTGTGTTAAATAAAAAACACTACAGTTATTATGTCTACCTCCTGTGAAATAATTTCTCTGAACTGACTGATTTCTATCATTAACACAATCATCAAAAATTACACAATGTTTCATTGTTTTATCTAGTTTACTAGGATCTTGCATATTACCACTATCACCTATTAATTGTATTTTTATATGCTTATTTTTATTGGATTCTACTAACTGACTATTTTTTGCTGCTTCTTCACACCACGAACTTATTTCTTCTTCATCTTCAGATTTTTCATATTCTTTGAATAATGAAGCAATTGCTGTTTTTTAAGATTATTTTCAAATCCATATTTTAAAAATTGATAGACGGGTTGTTCTGCTGCTGTTGTATAAATTATAAGATTGTTATAATCCAAAAAATTTGGAGTTATTAAAATTTTAAACAATAGATACGTTTTACCACACCTGATCTTCCGCAAATAAGTGACAAAACTTTATTAGATAAATTTGAATGATGATTAAATTTAAGTTCTTTTTTATTTAATGGTAGTACTTCACTCATTTGTTAATAAAAATTTTTTATTTTTAATTTTTTTATTTTTTGTTTCTAAAGAATAAGAATAAGAATAATAAGAAGAAGAAAATTAAACTTCTCTAGCTTCGCGTGGGAGTTTATACCTCTCGAATGGGAGTTTATACCTCCCGAACGGGAGTTTATACCTCCCGAACCAAAAGATCTATCATAATCTCTTCACCTCCAAAATTTATTTCTTGTCCTTTCTCATCAGTCATTCTAATGTTAATGTTGTTAATAGTTTTTCTTGTAATAGGGAAATATATTAATGTTTGTGGAATTACATTTAGTCTATAACCAATGGGTACAGTAAAAGCTGGAAAACTGAATATTAAATTTGATAATTTACCATTTATATATCCTCCTTCAATAATGTCACAATGTACAACAATTGAATTTATTTCAGTTATTTTTGGAATCTTTTCACCTAAATGATAACTTTGACTATAGGTTTGTTTATTAAATCCTAATAGTTTTGACAATGATCTATCATGATTAAAATCAACTTGATGATTTTCGTCTAAAGTAAGAGAAAATTTATTAACTGCCGGTTCAACTGCAAAATGTAGTTGTTTCTTATCTTTAAATGGTATACCTAAATGTCTCTTAATTTCATTTGATATTGATTCAACTTCGTAAGAACCAGGAAGAAAAGTTAGTATTTTCCATGTTTTACCTTTATCAGTAGAATATCTAAATTGATCATTCACATCTTTGATAACGTTTTGAATAGTGTTAAATGTGGAGAAACTAGTCAATGCAATTTGATAATTTTTATTTTGTTCCAAATGTAGAATGGGTTCTAAATTACAAGTGTGTGATGAAGTAGTTGTTATAATTTTTAACGTCGTACTAAATTTTGATGAACCCAAAATCTCTGTCAAATTTTCTAAATGATTATTAATTTTGTCTAAATCTGCTGAACACATTTTTTAACTAAAAAATTTGAATAAATATCTTTTGTCAAATATTTTTTATAAAAAATTAAAAACAACAACATATTTCAGCTACGGGCGAAGCCCTGGAAGACATCTCCGATGTCCCGTTATACTTTTATAATCCTCTTCATTTAGAATCTTCTTTTCTAACAGTCTTTTCAATATAGCATGAATTTCATTGAAACAAGAATTATGTCCTTCTTATATTGCAGATATTAAAATGTTTAATCTATTTAGTAATTCTTGTGGATCATCTGGTAAGAATACAGTTGTTTCAGTTTTAAAACCTTGTTTTAAAACTCCCGTTGATAATAAATTTTCTAATTGTTTATAACGTCTAAGAGATTTTACTGCACCAACTCTATCTAACATAGCTTTATATTTTATGAGATCTTCTACAGCATAATTATTTAAATCTGCTCCTCTTAAAAGATCAACAAAATTTCTATCTAAATTAAAAGGATATTTATCTGGTGAAAAAATTAAACCTCGAAAAGGTTGTGGAAATATTTCTTTTTGTCCGAGATGAAATCTAGGTATTGTTTTTCCATCTATAAATGAAATAGAATGTTCAAATTGCATAGATTTTGTTAATTTCTTATTAATGTTTGATTCTAGTAATCCATAGTCATCTAATATAGTTTTGTGCTCTGGATCTGTTATATCAATTTGTTTATCATTATTTGTAAGTTCTTTTTCAAGAGTTTTAAATGGTTTCATAGTTTTCTCAAAATCAGTTTTTACTTGCTCGGTTTGCTGCATTTTTTCAAACATATCAGATTGAATACCAGCTTTTATCATTCTATGTTGAAGATGATTTTCTTTCATAATATTTCTTTGTTTCATTAACTCTTCTAATTGTTTTATTCTTTTAAAATTATCAGCTTTAATTTTATCCATTTTTAAAATATAATATTTGAATTTTGTGGTAACATTGGAATACAACAAAAACATTTTACTGAACAAATTATTTTTTTATTGCTTTGTTGTCTGACATCTTTTCGTTTAAAGGTTTCTCGTTTTAAGTTTTGTTTAATAAAGTTTTGCTTAAATTTTCGCTTAAAGTTTTTAGCTGTTCTAAAAAAATTTTGTCATTTTCTTCATTAGAAATTTTACCAACACCAGAAATTTTGCCATCCTGTTTATTCTTATCATCAACTTTTTCTGACTGTAATTGAAATGATATTTGATTTACTTCATTAGCTATTTGATCAAATTTTTCAATCTCATCTAACGTAATAACATTATCATCACATACTCTTTGAAAGTAGTAATGTAGTTTATCATAGACTTCTTTAATATGTAAATGCTTAGTTTTTAATGATTTTCGTTTCTTAGTTATTAAAGATTTATCTAACACTGTAACAAGTGAAGTTGCAAAAACACCCGTACCTGTTAAAGCTGTAGCAACTACTGGAATTACTAAAACACCTGAAGATATAACAATTGTTAAAGCACCTAAACTTATTGTTAAGAATATGCCAATTCCTTGTGTTACATTCTTAACTTTAGTCCATCTCTTTCTTAATTTTTTATAATGCTCTAATCTTAATAATAATTGAGATTCCTTATCTTTAATATAACGTACTCTATCTTTGTGTTTTTCTTTATTCATTTTTTCAATGTCCATTAAAGTAGAACTACGTTCATATGATAACGAAGGATATATTCTTGCGGTTTCTTCCACTTTTGTTTCTTCCATTTTTAAAGAAATATTTTTAGTCACATGATATATTTTAAAAACCTGAAAGATGGATAAAATTCATGAATTTGAAATTCTCAACTTTTATGATTTTCGGTGTCCTGGAACGGTCATGATTTTAAGAGTAAAAATTGTAATTCTCAAATTTGAGATTCTTGACTTTTATGATTTTCGGTATCCTGGAACGGTCATGATTTTAAGGGTGAAATGTCATAATCACAAATTTGAGATTTTGAAAAATTTGAAAAATTGGGTATTTTTAAAAACGCCTAAATTTATGAATTTAGGTCTTCATAACCTGAAAAAATAACCAAAATTCTTAAATTTAGTCGTTTTTAAAAACACCCAATTTTTCAAAAAAATGATACTTTTTAAATGGTCTAAATTTATGAATTTAGGTCTTAAAAACCTGAAAAAAGGGTTCAAATTCATGAATTTATGTCGTTTTTAAAAATACCAATTTTTCTGAATTTTATGGTGTCCTGGAACGGTCTTTTGCCCATTACTGTCCATTCTAAACTATATTCCAGATGATATTTGCCAACAAGTTATTGAAATCAGTGGAAAATAACTTACTTGAGCAACACTATTTTCGAAGTACATAATTTGGCAACAATGCAAGTCATTTCTTAATTTTCGTCACAGATCATAGAAGTGGATAATAGTACACTAGAATGGAAGTTTGATATCTTGCCTATGTACAATGATGGCAAATGGAAAATCTATGGTTTGTAGATCAGATTCGATCTCAAACATTGTATCATAGTGAAACTATTTGTCAAGTTGGTTGTGGATGTTGTTGACACCTAATTACAGGATTTTCATGAAGAGAATTCCAAGTGAGATGGTGGCATTGTTTCATGTGAAATAGCCTACTATTCCATGGATCAATATATTGTAGCTGTCACTGACAACTATTTCCCAATTTCTCAATATTTGAATGAGAATTAGAAATTGGTTCACAAAGTCATAATTGAAAGTGGTCGGTGTGCTGTTTGTAAGAACATCTGAAGAATTCACAGATAGAAAGTCAAATTGTTGGATAATTTCTTCTTCAAGTGGCTAAGAAACCTGGCGCTTTTCTGGAATAAACACATTGAAAGTTTCTTTACCGACAATCATTTCTCAAATAAATGAAATGTCGCTGGAACTTTCAATTAGTCATTGAATGACACATGTGATATTTTGGAAGCTGATATTCGAATGCATGTAGAGATTTTGAAAATTATTCAAATTTAGTGAACAGGGGAACCCTTTAAAGTAAAATGAATTCTTGCACTTTGTCATCCTGTCGGCGCAGCATTTTGTAAATTCACTATTGCTTTTGAGTACATGGTCTATAGACAATGGCCAGATCGCACAAGTTGCATTTTGCCCCAACTAAGTTCCACCGGCGTGTGCCATAATTTTCATGCAATTTCCATTCTAGGACTTTCTATGGTATTGTTAATTTCTATGTCACAGATAATCCTTGTTTTATCAGCAGACGACAATGAACAATTTCAAAGCATTTATGAAAGTAGACTAAAATAGCATTGCAGTAATGCACATGATTTCAAATCAAACATAGAAATTTCCTCTTTCACAAAAAAATTCAGCACACAGTCAATTCTCCACTCTTTGGGAGTTGTGTATCCCGAGTTCCGTATCATATTATTCATAGACATCCCTGATTTCATTCGGAAAGCAGCCAGTCGATGCCACAGGGAGCTTTCTAGCTATGATATTGTGACGTCACAGGAAGCGTCATAGCTATCCACTGCAATGCATTCCATACATTCACTCTTCAATGCTAAGGTTATCGAATAAGGGTGCTTCAATGAGTTTTGAATATAGGGTGATGAATTATTTTACCCAAGTCCGGATGTATCATATATGATACATGGAAATAAGTTCGCATTGTACAGGGTAAATGAAAGATATGATGATTATCCTTGTTCGTGCTTACAAATAGGGTCAGCATTGTACTGTAGTAATTTTTCAACTCTTAGAACTCTTATGTGAACTTGAAAAAATTAGCACATTACACAAGACATTATTTTTCTCCTGAAAATCAATATTTCGGAATTTTGATTAGCTCTGATTCCCAGCATATTAGTGAAGTCAGCTCCTATATCAGATATATCTCATCAATAGTATATAGCAGTCCTAAAACAAAAATTATATGGATTTTTAATGCTCAGAATTCAAAATTGTTGCAGAAAAGTGAACAAACCCCCTACAGGACTGAAAGGGTTGAATTTCAAGTTGAAAATGTCAAGTTAAAACTTCTCGTGAAAATATTATTGAGCAGTGCCGAAGCAATTATATTGCCGAATGCTAGAGTTTGTATAAGCCAATATAGCTTGTAATCGATTAATTTGCAGCGAATAATCCGTCATATCCACTTAATTCATCGCTAGAAATATTCCCTAGCTAAAACTTATCTACACTTGTCAAACATCGTTCGTCACATCAGATATATTTTACATACATAGCATGCAATATTTCAGCTACAATGTAAATAATACATATCATACAATGAATGATATGCATGAATTGTTGTGTGCATTAAGAATTATGAAGACACATTCTCTAGTTTCTTCACAACATGTGGTCAAAGTCAATGGCTGTTTAAAAATAAAATTCTTGAAAATCGGTCAATTTTCAGTGTGAAGTAGCATTGTTTTTTTTATTAAGAGTCAAGAAAATTCGATCTTACAGGTAAGTATTCAACTTTAAAGGCGTCGATTCGACTTATTTCTAATTGAGCATGTAAAGCTGTAAAACGCGTCCAGTCAGTGCCATCGATCAATACACCATTGTAAATTTAGTTAGGAGTAGCTATAATTTTGAGACTCCTATTTTTGCGTACATTTGAACACAAAGAAAGATTCGATTTCCATGAATTGCGCTTGTGGTTGTGTTGTTTTCGTATTATGTCAATATTGCGATGAGAGGTGCATCTGCTTCGCGTAATTCGTGATTAAAGGCCAACTCGAATGTATTTCTCAGCACGATGCAATTCGCAACATTTCCTAATAGTACTCGTACCGCCTACTCTTATTTATTGACTGTCACATCTTCACAAGAATAAGAATTTTCAAATCCAGGCCCGTGGCACATGCACATAACAATCATGTGCTGCGTATGAATTTGGGTGACTGGCAAAAATATAATACACTTCAAAAGTGGATCGACAGTCACACTTCAGGAGGCTACAATTTAAGTAATTGTAATACTAGCAGTCAATTTCGAGTTAAATAGGTGTTACTTCATTATGAAATTAGTATTATAGAGAATCGAATGATTAAACAGAAAGAGCCTTAACTCCATCTTAACGGCAGATGACATGTCCTTTACTGAGAATGTGTTTAATTAAGTCAATATGTAGAATACAAGTATCATGCTCGTATAGTGGGATTCTATCCAGCCATGAATTCCGGAGTCATTGTTCAATCTCTTGTGTAGTTGACTGACATGCGTAGTTCTTTGCTTCAATTAACGAATTTTGAAAAGTTCAGTACAAAGCCAGCATACTATTCATCGAAACAATCTAAAATCAATGCTATGTACTTATGATGCGCATTACTGACAGATACAACTGCAAATGCATTCATATGAAAATCCTTCTTCAATAATGACAGATAAACCCATCAGAAGCATTTTGCTTCGTTTAATCGAATTATTTTTCTTGATAAACCCTTGATAATCCCCGATGTTCTTCAGTCCTTTGAGCTTCATGAAAACGTCACAGGTAACTCTTAAAACTCTCTAATACTTTCTGAATGATATGATTCAAGGTAGTTTGAAGCACTGAAGATCGAAGCCGTCTGTACAATGTTTCCCGATTCTTTCCAGAATAGCTGCTTTCTTGGCTGGAGCTCGTGAAGATCGGAGTTCATATAGAGTGCAGAGGTTAAAGATAAGGCCCTCGTGGATATAACCTTCATTGAGTAAGGACTCCAGGATGCGGATAGCTTCTCTCATCTCACCCAAGTACAGACTACACACAGCGAAATTATTCACCGCCAGATGATTAGCAGGATCTAGATGAATACAGTCTTTGAATTGTTGCTTTGCACTCTCAAAATTGTTCTGACCCATGTAAAGGAGACCACTGTAAATAAAGAGTCGAAACATTATTTGATTGTTGGCAAGAAATATGAGATAATAATTAGTTCAAATTAGTAAAATGACATGATATTGCCATGCACAAGATGTGCGGATGGTGGGACTGGTACCTACGACTGCATGTTATCTAGAGCTGTCACACTGCCAGCTGATATAATTCAACATTATTAATACAAAATAATTTACAGTCACACATGAGACACAGAAAAATAGAAATGATAATGCGGCAGGTAGTATCGGGTCACATCTTGACAATAGCAAGAGTGAGCTTAATGCGACTGAAGATATTTTGTACATATGCACTACAATTGAATAAAAGCTTCCGTAGAGAAAGATAATATGCAGATAACAAGTCTATGAATTATTTATTGAAAAGAAAATCTTTATAATTGGCAGGTTCAATTTTGTTGTTTATGTTCCATTTATGTTTATTTATTAAATAGAAGCTTCTCGTAGTCGCAGATTGACGTAGTCCTTGTCATTTGAAAGCATGCTGAATGAAATTGTTGATTCTATAATTTCTTTTATACAGTTGTGTATAGACTCACAAATTTGCAATAAGTAAACTTTGAAGAAACCTTGAAGCTGAGGAAAATTCGCGTATGATTGTTTCATTGACGTTCATTTCATTTCTTGAGTCATCCACGTCCATTTGTTATCAGAAATTGCAAAGTACAAGCACATTTCATAACGGACTGTGAGGGTTATTTTTTTAGATCGCATTTCAGGCGCTCTGATCGATTTTTCATTCGATTTTTCGATCTCGACTTTTCGATTTTTTGATCGCGTTTTCAGATATTTCAGATCGCAAGTTGCGGCGTGAAGGCAGACTAAATGAACCAATTTTGTGTTCTTACATGAAACTGACCTGCATGTCACTTTTCGTTATTCAAGCTCTTGACAGATAGATGCAATTGTACAGAACCTGAGAAGAATTAAAAAACGAGAACACCAATACTGGAACATTAACATTGCAGTGTGGAACTCAATCTTCCTTCGTACGTTAGAGAAAAAAAGGAGAATTCATCAAAAAATTGGAATGGGGAAAAGAATACGTCCATCTGTTTTGTGTTCGATCGCAGCAAGTCTCTCACCCTGAACAGAACACAGATAAACAAATTCTCCAAAATTATGAGCAGGAATACAAAAACCGTCGATGATTTAACTACGATCGAGGCAAGTCTTAAACTATCCTCAGATAGAACAAAGTGTAAAAACCCGTTCTCCAAAAGAACTGGGATCATGAAAAAGAGGGGGACATTTCTCCCCCTCGACACCAATAAAAAATGATCAAACTGAAATTTCGAAAAATATGAAAAAGAGAAGAAATCCTGAAAATAGGAGATCTTAACGAAAAAATGGGAGAAATTCTTAAAAAACATGAGTAGGCAAAAAAAGCGTGAACCATAAAATGATCAACGCATATCTCTCACTCTGCCCAATTAAGTCCCAATTCAGTATTAAAACTTGTCAATATTCGGAGAAATGTAAAAATAGAGGAAATTCTTAGTAATAATAATTTTGAAGAATAGGAGGTCCGTATAGTTTGCACATTGGAGGGTTGTAGGAATTGCGAAAGCATGACAGTGCTTAATACACTGAACTCCGCTTAATCGGTAGATTAGGGCATTGGCTTTTGTCCCGAATCATCAACTTCTAGCACTGTTTCATCGGTAAGAAAGAGAGTCGTGAAAATTAAAACAAATACATTTAGAATGATATTGTGGCGCATGTGAAAAACGTCTGACTAGAATGTCCTTGCAATGCTACATGTAATACTTGAAATAGGGTAGGATAAAAATAGCTGGGGCTGTGAGCGGTGCATCCACTGTCGGCTGGTGCACTGAAAGTGTGAGCTTCAGCCAATTTGATATCATACTGTATTATTTAATCACAATTAATTCATTCTATCTTGCATCCTCGTCAAAGCACGCATCGAGGAAAAAGTGTTTCAATCATACAATAATTTAGGAACATTTTTTAATTCTATGGGTTGCTTGCAAATTTCCGGTATTTAATTTCTACGTAATGAAAGTAAAATTTCATGAAGATCACGCTGCATCATAAGATAGCTGATGCATTTCCTCAAGTTGAGAAAAAAGGAGATTTGATTACATCCTTCAGTGACGAAACTTAGACAATTCAGGTTCGTGATGGATCATTTTAGACCACGAAATCTCAATTCCTGTAACCTCAGAATTCCTGTATCTCAAGAAGCACTGAAATTGTATTGCTTAATGCGGTATCATTAAGCATTCCTCACACAAAAATGGCTTTAAAAGAATAAAGGGTAGGTGCAGATGACACCTCCATTAGCGTGTGCTCTCCTCCATTTTTCTTGGTGCATGTACTTTGTTTAATCCTAGTTATCATTTAGTTCGTGACATTTGCAATTACATATAATAAAAGACAGACGCTACCTTCAGATTTTAAGGAGTTGACTAACTGCTTTCTTCGTTTATCAAGTGACTCTGCGATTTTGAAGGCGCCTAAAATCAACAGGAAATTATCCGTTGGATGTTCAATCAGCCACGTTGCTCCAGTGGTGTGGAATGGTCTTCCTCAGACAATTCGTGGTGCTCAGTTACTCAATTCTTTTCAACGCCTATTAAAACCTTCCTTTTGTCAGATACCTTCGCGTGACGTTCACTTTCTGTTGTTTGTTAGCATTGTTTCTCTGCACTGAGAACCCCTTGGGTAGAGCGCAGTATAAATGTGCAGAATAAATAAAATAAAACTGCAAGCAAAACCAGCTGTAAGGCGAAATAACTAATTTTTCAGCCATGTAACAATAAGTACTTCAGTGAGGCTTTTCAAAATTTTCGGTGTTGCAAACAGATGTAACCAGCGAGCAGCCCTAAAAATAATCTTTTGAATAACGCTCACTTAGCGGTGATTTCAAGTCTTCCATTGAGAGATAGCATGTAGCGAATCAACTGCCTGATTCGGTCATCTTTACTGTACGCACCCAGATGATAAAATAAAGGACGAGAAGTGGGATGAGTTTTCCATGTCTGCTTCTGTTTAGACAAGAACTAGCAGTCATTCTTTTGAAGGAAGGACTTGATGCTCACTCAACACATGTCTCCTATCTTGCACCTGAATTTGCCGATTTATTCTTGGAAGAACTTAAGCAGAAGCAGTAAATCAACCCTTAAAGTGCAATTAGCAACCACTACCCTAGGGTACAGTCGCATGACATTCAAAGGATCGAACGTGTCCCGTAAAATATTAGTCATAATTCATTATCTCACAATACCGACAAGTCTATCAACAAAGTCACACTCGAATTTTAAACCATAAATTTGATAGAAGTACAGCCATGAAAAACATCACGCAACTGAAATGATATGACTTGTTTAAGAAAAAAGAAAGTGATAGACAGTGCAAGAGAATATGACACGCAAATCATATGATATTAATATGATGCAGCGGCGACAACAACCCATGAAGGGCAAATTCAAGTGAAAAGTTCGATAGAATTCAAGGCAACTGTGATGGGAACATGACATCAACTTAGGATTTGAGGTGGTGTAGCATCACATTTTCGGGGATTCATGAAGGATTGAAAGTAGTCACAATTCAGATAAAAGATCTTCTGTTTTCGTTATAAATGGTAGCTGGCTAGAGATAATAAATTATTCAGAAAGATTCTGAAACGAAATTCTACTTTCAGAACATTTATTCCATAGACATCAGACGTGGAAATTCACATTCCAGAAGAATTCCTGAGATTTCAGACTTAGACATTCGTCTACAAATAGTCCAGTGAAACCAAGTTTGGACATCGTTCTGTAAATACTTTTGAAGAACATCAAGTGTTAATAGTACGCATTCATTTGAAATACCCTCATAACATCGATTCACAGATCACCATCTCAGAGTAATGTGATTCAATAGCGCAGTGTGACGACACATTTTGAATGTATAGAAGGACTATTAATCAATAAGCCATGGCATTGAATCAGATTCACACTTGTATCAACAGTGGGTATTCAATACAATCATCACTTTACGTATAACGAGATTCTAATGCTGTTGTTTATAGGTTAGAATTATTGAAATAATGTTATTTTTCAGTTTTTTCTACGCACAAAAATTGAATGTAATTTGTCAATATGTATTTGCAAAAAATACATATTTATATTTTTATATATTTGAAATATATATTGACAAATTACATTATTTTTGTGCCTAGAAAATACTGAAAAATAACATTATTTCAATAATTTCAAGTTATAAGCAACAACAAATGATATCAAAGTTTTTCTTTACAAAATCAATAGAAATAACAATACATTGAGATTCCAATGATTCCAATGCGTCTTTTGAGACATGTACATTTTGAGACATTCAATGTACTGCGACAGCCCTTTGTTGTCAATGTACTTTGTGGCGCAGTCGAATGACATGCTAATGTGCTGTCTCGCTGCAACATGAATGCTGGTAGGTAATAATAATATGACAATAAGCTGTCAATATCACTAAGAGATGACTTCTGCCTTCACTTCCATTCCTTTTGTACCGTCAGCGTGGCCTAGTGAAGGAGGTGCGAGTTCGTCTCCACTGAGGACTTCGGTTCGATTCCTGAGTCAGGCGAGTACGGTCGGTGAAGCAAGGGAGTTGGTGTCTCTCATTGACTTAATCGTTGTCACTCTCTTTAGATATTTGACACATATACCTCTTAAGAAGAATTTCAAGTTTTCACCTCATTCGAGGTTTATGTTCCGCAAATTGCATTCTACAGAACACGACGGCGGGCCGGGGAAACGTCAATTCAACACTAATGGCTGCATTTACATAGATAGATCAATATTTTTGGATTACAAACTCGCGAGCAGCAGATACGCTAAACGGCTTCCACATGTTACGGACGCAGCATAAAACCAATGTCTCCAGCTGTTAACATTTGTACTACCATGATTTTTTATGGACGTTGTTTACCATGACTGGCATTTTTTGCCACCTTGATAAAATGGCAAAATGTAATAGTCAAAAACGTTATATTGAAATATTGAGTTAATACAAATACATGCCAGTCATCGGCATACACATGATTTCATGAATGCGATACTTACAACCCACGACTAGAGATTTTAAAATCAACTTTAAAAATATTTCTTCCTTACAGAGAATTTTAGATAAATATTTCAAAAAATTATGCTTCTGAATGAAAGTTTGTATTACACATAATTAATAAAAATGCTTTAATGAGTATCGTTTGTAAGTCCTATGAGCTATTATGGTCCTTTAGTTAACGAGATAATTAAAGGTTATCGATTTTCCCGTTATTACGTCCTTCGGAAACGTTACATATTCAATAGAACCTTTAAAATTCAACATTAAAAGCAAAATTAAAAATTGTCACTTTTCTGCTCATTGGTATGTGTAAAGATTTGACCATATGTTTCCAGTCAGAATATGACGAAATATGACATTTATGTCCATCGTCATGTGACAGTTCTGGGCTATCAAAATGTTTCACAGAGCCAAATGTGATAGCCCTTCTCTTTAAAGAATTTTGGTTCTGAATGAAAGCTTGTATTACCCGCTGATTTGAGTGAGGAAGTAATGCCTTCTTGAGAGCTTCACTAGACCGATCTTTTCCCATTATGGACGTAACTTTTGCTGCATCGATTAATTAAACAATATCATCTTAAGTGCATCAAGCAGCAAAAAGCTTCATCAAAACGTCTTAACAACTAAATTCATTTTCCATTACCTGGTGATCGAACTCAGCAGAGGTGAAGCTTCCGAAACGAATGAGCTGTCTTGGATGATGTCGTTGAATAATATGGCCACAACTATGATGGGACTCGACTACGAAGACATCATGTATAATTATTTCATCATTCAAATAGTCATCTGCTAATTCATCTCAATCCTAAAAATGCCAGTCTGACAGGATATTAATGCTGAAGATAGTGAATGAAGACGAAAAATTGAATTTGTATTTCTGCTGAGTCCGCAACTGCATGTACTTCTTGCTGCTAATTGCTAAAAAGTTAGGTTCTCAAATAAATGTCTATTACAGAAGATTATTCATAGAGGAAGTGTGTGAGAAAAAGTAGAAATTCTACCTCCAAATTATTATCATAGATAATAATAGACGCAGCATTTACTGCAAACCCTTTTTGGCAATGATGGAATTTTGAGTAGAAACTACGACTCTTTTATCCCAATGCATCTCACAACTATGAACAATACTTCAACGAAGCTGGATAAATCAGTTAGCTAACAATATAGCTCAGAGGGATTATACAAAATTGTATAATTATGCAATACTAGCGCTTACCATCAGCGACTAATCATGTGGGTATATAACCATCTTCAAAGAAGTTAGCATTATGAAACCTAATGACATCAATAACTCAGGCCTTTATCGTTGTTCTTGGAAACCACATGCATAAGCAACTTTTTGAAGATGACATGTAAACTGTATTATCCAGGCAAGAATTTGTTAGTTTTTGTCGTCAGTTTTGGGTGTGTCAGAATGACTTGCACATTAAACTTTTGATATGCTTATGTGGAACTACCTCTGGAATTGAATGTGAAAAATTTATTTGCAGCTATTTACGCGTAGATATACAGAAGGTGGCCATTCAGCTACGTCATACAAGTGTGAGGAAATACAAAAAATTGAATTCGAACAACTAATGACAAAAATCTGTAAAAAAAAACTATTGATAATAACTGTATTTTTTGTGCAGACCATGTAAGCTCACTGAAAAGTGGTGGCATTTGTGCGTATATTAAGAATAGTGTTCAATGTTAGATTTTGTGTTCCAAATCCGAAAATGATGATATTGAACTTTTGATGCTCCATGTTAAAAATGATTGCAGTCAATTAAGCCGCCAGACCAGATGTGAAACTTATGATTATACTTATTAAACTTATGTATATTGAATTCTTATGAATGATCCATCACTAACGGATGTGTTTATTTGTGATGACTTTAACCATGCTGATCAACCAATTTTTGAGTCACATTATGATCTGACTAATGTTGTTGTGAATCCTAGAAGAAAACATGCATATCTTGATTTAATCCTCATTCCTGACAATTGGTTGCAATGCTATTGTGATTTATTGTGATGTATGCCATTGACCTCCGATTGCTAAAAATGAAAGATCATGATGCCCTTTTACTAAAGCCCGAACTAAATTTTGTGACAGAGCTTTCATATGTTCATGTTAAGGACTTTAGAAGTTCATGTTTGTCGCCGTCCATTATGTATACCTGGATCTTACATAATGATGATCTTACCCGAGGATCATCACAGGCTGTCTGCGCCCGACCGAAGCGATCTTCCTGCCGGTCCTCTCGGGTATTGCTCCACCCGCAATTCGGCGAGAGTCGCATGTCATGAGTCTCGCAATAAAAGCCAAGGCAAACCAATATCACCTCCTCCATCATCGTATCACTGCTGCTGCACCAACTCACCGTCTTAAATCACGACGACCTTTCTCACGTCACGCGTCCCGCCTCCTCCGTGACGGTTTTGACATTTTGAAGACGTGGAATATACAAGTCAACGACGGTTCCCTTTTTCTAAAGTGTACCTGCCCAGCTCCAAATCAATCGCTGCCACCCGGAGCAGACCTCCCTCGAAAGCAATGGGTCCGACTGATCCGACTCCGCTCCAACATCGCTCGCGTGGCTGCAACCCTCCAGCAATGGGGCTTTCGACAGTCCGCCTCCTGTGCTTGTGGTCATCCAGCTCAAACAGTGGACCACATAATCTCGCAATGCGGAGTCCTCAGGTCTCCTGGTGATCTGCGCCTCCTACGTGATCCTGATATTGACATGAGAAATTGGTTTCAAGAGCTAAAAATTGAACTTTAAATTTGTGTGTTTGGCATACGAATATATATATATATATATATAAATTCAGGAAAGTTAGATCAAGTTCACTGCATGTTACTATATTAGTTTCACGGATGGAGTACAACCGATCATCAGACCGCAGTGAACAAGAAGAAATTTCTGCAGAAAAAACTGAAGATACACTATGAAATTCAAATGTTCAAGGTATAGATGTAGATTGTGGCTTGAGGCTTGATAATAAAAATTTTCTTCGATGTCTACACTTTGAGACGATTTCACTTTTTTTATTGAGGAGATTGCTTTCTTTTGAAGTGGCTATAAAATATTTCTCTGAGAGGCAAAGATTGCAATACCGATCACCGCAGGAATAGGGCTTGCTATGATGTACAACTTTCCATTTAAATTCATAGTTTACACTTTGATCATTGAGAGTCCATATATATTTTGATAGTGAAGTTTCATTCATATAATTGATATTCGTGAACGAATTGTTATGATTGCGATATCTAATATATATAATATATATAAAACATATATAATATAATATACATATATATATATGTATATATAAATGGATCTTTAAATTGGACCGAACTTTTTAAAAATGAAAATTTGTATATAGCAGCGACAGAATTCTATCGCCATTTCCGGCATGCTTTGTCCTTGCTACCTGTAAATAATGCTGGAAAGCTGCAGCAGGAATTGCATGCAGTATAGGAACAGCATATCGCCGTCTAGCAGAAGCGGGCCTGAAGTCATACCGACCTGCTGTAAGAATTCCTCTAAGTAAGTAATGCGAGAATTTCACACAATGACATTGTTTCACTGCCAATTTTTTTCTCCGCAGGTCTCGAAAACAAGCGAAAGCGTGTGGAATGGTGTGATCAGCATCTGTCGTGGAGCACAGAGGAATGGCGTCAAGTGATGTGGACGGATGAATCCCGTTTCACTTTGGATTTTCACGATGGTCGCATTAGAGTGCATCGAATGGTTGGTGACAGGTATTCACCCTGCTGCATATCTGAGCATGACCGCTATGGTGGTGGTAGCGTGATGATCTGGGCCGGTATCTGGTACGCAGGTCGAACTGTCGCAGTCATTGTGAATGGGAACTTGAACGGAGAGCGACATTTATCGAATATCATATCTCCAATCGTCATCCCAACGGTAAATGAACTCAACCACATATTCCAGGATAACAACGCTCGACCACACAGAGCTCATTGTGTAACAACAGCGATAGTGAGATCTGGAATTCGCATCCTTCGTTGGCCTTCACGCTCCCCCGACCTGTCTCCGATCGAACATGCTTGGGATGAACTTGGTCGGAAAGTGAGAGATGCATAAGATCATCCGCCATCAACACTGACAGCTCTTTCAGAGAGACTCATCGATCAATGGTCATTGCTGGATCAGGAACGGCTTGATCATCTTTGCGACTCGATGCTGATGAGACTTCAAAGCTGCATTTCACTGCGGGGAGGACATACTCGGTAGTCGGTACTAATGTCTCCCATTTATTCAAATATAATGTTTTATATAAAATGCTATCTTATAATTCATGAGTGTGAGTGGAATAAAGTTCATATATTTGAGTGGAGCATTTTTATGTCAGGCAGTATATATCAATTTTACATACATTTACCTGAATTTTAAATTATGGAAATTTCAATAGTCACATAAGTGATAAAAGGTCGACATTTACAGGATCATGATATTGATGTCATATACGCCTACATGATATTGAGTGCAGTATATAGGCATCTGTCTCGCATTGAATCCCTCACTTCCATTTTCATGCAAGTATTATTTCCAATCTGACGAATATGTGACAGCCTCGAAGTTGCACTTCACTAATTCTACTTCTTGAGAGCTTAAAGGACATCGTAATGCCCGTGGGAATTGATAGCTTTACCTCAGATAACTGCTGAGAGTATTCATCCAGAGAATCTCAAAAAGCTGTAAAATTAGTGTTAATTTCTCCACCATCCCAGACCTACATCTGTAATGAAGATGGAGCTACTTATCAGATTATACCGTGATAACAGCAACTATTCCATGTTTGGTGGAATCAAAGATGAGAGTGCATCGACCATTAGTGCACATCAATCCCTTCCTCTCCGACTTCATCCTCTTATCGTCTTGTACTTCAGTGTTCCTATCCTTTCATCTTACATCATCATCTTTGATATTTGCCTCTGTCACATTTGACACTTCCTACCACGTCAGACGTCCACCGAAAACTGCCCAGGCAATGGCAATCCCACCGCTATCCGTTGATGTCTCAATACGTCTGACCAACATACACTTCAAATCTGTTGAAATCTCCATTCGTTTAGGTGGTAGGATGGTTCAGTTGGTCGAGGGACTAATCAATGTGTACAGAAGGTCATATGTTCGAGTCTGCCTGCTTGGCCCGTCTGGGAAGCACCACCGCTTTCAATGCAGGTTACAAACTCTAACTTATTGCCAGGTCATGAAGATTGTACTATTCTTTCCATGCTAGTATGACTTCACACACTGACAAAGTTGTGACATCCTATTTGAATGGAAACTGAAAATTTTTAGTGAACTAACACACATGCGTAGCAGTGCAAGCACACACACAAAATACTAAATTAGATTTTCAAGCTCATCAGTTTAGCAAACTTTTCCAAAAAATGCTAGATTTAGATAAAAAGAGATTAACCTCGATATAAAATAGGCAAACTTCAACATCAGGTGGCAGGAGAGCTTAGTAGGCTCGGTATGTAAGGGTCGAGGGACCGGGGTGCGAGTATCGGGAGGTACCACCGCACACACTAGAGGCTACTAACCCCAACCTGGTGAGATCAATCAGCGCATTGTGTGTGTGTGTGTGCGTGTCAGAAACTCTTGAAAGACTAAATGACAACAATAAAATCACATTTCCACATCAAGCTTGGAATTCCGCATATTTCCGAGAATGAGATTGAAATTAAGTATCAAACTCCGTACGTGTTGATTAATCGTCGTCTTGAACAAGTTGGTTGAGAATCTCAAATATTTGGAATGGAAATCGTGTCCTTTCTACAGGGTGAGTCATAATGTACACTACCTAGGACACCTTGTATTTGACCTAGAATAAATAATCTTGTTAGGGTAATTGACACAAAGAATTTCTCTCAGCATTTTCCGACCCAATTCTTCATTTCGGCAAGAAGGTTTTTAACGGCTTCAGTCAAAAGTTCGATAAATCATCGATATCAACTCACGAATTAAAAGCCACTCGAGCTTCAGTGTTTGAGTCGTCACAGGCCGCCGAACGATCAAAGCAGGATGAAGCGCGTTCCAAGTCACCCATCTGCAAAGAAAGAGAAAGCAATCACTTGAATATCGCTGAATTCAGAAAACTGACCGATTAAGACATCAAGTATGGGAGAGACGTCTCAAGTTTCCGTTAAACCTTAGGCGCTAAAGTACCGGTACCATTGAACATACTTCCAGAAATATTGACGAGCCAAAGTGTTGTTGAAAACATCGGGATTATGTGGGAAACGATCGATTCCTTAAAAAATGTTGCCCACATCTGGAATTTTAAGTATGAGTATATTCCACACATGTTCGGGAAGATTTTATCTTCACTTACAGTTTGAGGACTAACAAACCTGATCACCTTCATCCATTTGTTCGGCAGAATCAGGTGCAAGTGCGCTAGAATACAGGATAATTGGATTAATTGTAAGATAACGTTAGGATAGATTGGAGAATTCCATCCAATTCTGTCAGTGACAGCCTCAGTTGGACGGAGTTCACTCCCTGAAAAAAACTTACCTGACATAAGTACGCCAGCAATCTGGGGTTCTCCAAATCGTTGAGGCTGCAGGGTGGTTTCAGAGTCTGGCAGTCGAACAGGACGTCGTTAGGAGTTCGATGACCAGTGCGGCAACTGCATTCTGCCGAGCTGAAGATGCCCCATCTTTCCAGGGTAGCTCGGAAGCGTCCGGCGCCGACTCGTAATCGAATGAGATGAACTCATTCGTGGCGAGACAACTTGTAGCCCAGGGGATGTGCGGACCACTGATGGAGAAAAGGAGCGAGTTGGTCCGGAACTGGAGGTTTTGGAAGTTGGTTGTCAGTCGCATTTCGAAGACGGTGCCGAGACCGCAGTCAGCGAGTGGGTTGTTGAACATGCAGCACTTGGTGGAGTAGATGAGTTGGATTAGCTGATTTCATGTTAAGCTTGCTCAAAATCTGTGCGTGACAATTATCAGGCGGTAAGATGCCTGACAGGAGAGGGAGACAATCGAGTGGAGTGCATTTGATGTACCCAGAGATGACTTTCATCGCCTCATTCACGGGGTGTCCAGCAACTTTGTATGGGCATTCTGCATCCACACAGGTGCGCAATACTCTGCAGGTGCAACAACTAACGCCAGAGTTGAGATGTGTAATAGCTGAACTTGAAGCTGGCTCCTAAGTTTGTGCTGGCCACGTTCTTGATAAGTGCTGTTCGTGTGGAGAGCTTGTTCTTCAATATTTGGAGGTGCTTGTGATAGGTGAGCGACCTGTACAGAGTAGCACCCACGTATTTGGCGTTGTTCTCGAACCGTAGTCTTGCGTCGCCAACGTTAACCTTCAACTCATAGTTCACCATGTAATTCATAAGGTGGAAAACGGAGCAGACAGTCTTACTGGTGGTTAGTTTGAGTGTCCAGCGATGAAGGTAATTGTAGATGGCCGACATGTCATCGGATAGCCGCCGCTCGATAACGTCAACTCACTTGTCAGAAGCTGTGAGAGCCACGTCATCCGCATACATATAGCGGGTGGCAAGAATCTAAGGGAAATCGGCTGTGTATCATCATCATCATCAAACCAGCTTGAATCAGGGTTTGTCCCCGACGAGCGAGGGTGGCCGGATGTACCTCATTGCACTGAAACCCTTCTCAAACCTTCCCTCCATTTGACCTGTTCTGGGCATCTTCTATTTTAAATCCGATCCTCTTCACCTCTCCCTCAACTTGTTTTCGTCACCCACAGGCGCCTTCGCCGCCCCGTTTCCGCTGTCCCTGAACTTCAAAGTAAAGTGCCTTCTGTAGAATGTTGCCCTCTTCCCTCCTCAAAACGTGACCGTATCAGCGGACTGCATTCGATTTCGCCAACTGCCCGATTTCCTCTTTCAACCCAAACTTCCCACCAAAATGCTTCTTTCTCTCCATGAGTTTCGTCCCACACATTGCTCTGATCATCACCCTCTCAGTCCTCCTCAGAATATTCATTTCAATCTCTCGCAAGCACCAAGTCTCACTACCTTGTAGTATAACTGGCTTTACGCAACACTGATATACCATCCCTTTCGTTTTCAACAAGAATCTGCGTCCAAGTAGCAGTTCACCTATCTCTCAAAATTTCATCCATCCAAGTCGTGCTCTCGATGTTACTGCCGCTTCGCATCCAACCCTGGCATTCATTCTGCTCCCCAAATAGCAGAATCCATCTCCATCTTAATTTTGTTGTATATCTTGATTTGCGTATTTTCAGTCGCATCCGTTTCCCCCTGCTAACCCTCCTACTGCGCACATAGAGGCGCCACGCCACACACCAAATTTTCTTGTTAATTTCTCCATTGGTCTTATTAATGGAGTCCATAGTCTTATTATAGTGTAAACAAACTTCTTTCATTCAAACAGGAAAATCAAGAAAGTTTAATTCCTTTTGTTCATTTCAAAGGACATGCCGCATGTTATAGGTGTGTAGATCTGAAGATTGATATCAACAATAATATTAACGATAAAGAAAAATTAACGTAGTCTCAAAATGCATCAGTTTATTGACAAATTTTCGTCACAGACTTCATCAGGTGCACGATGCAAATGAACAGTAAGTGTTTTAAGCGCAATAAAAGTGTTTTCTTTTGTCAACTCAGCATCACAGTCCTGCATGAGATGATAGAAAACCACAGATCATCCTCGATTACAGCTCGAGCAAGGGTGTAGTTGATGCAATAGATGAGATGGTAGTGACCAAGTGCTCGAACAACAAGCTAGGCGATAGCCCAATGTGACTTTTCTTTTATCTTCCTGATGATGCCGCTTTGAATTCCTATAGTATTTGGTTATTATTTATTATACCAATTTATTATTCATTATTATTATTTATTAAGGTTTAAGCAATGAAACATTATTTGTGTCTTAGAGGAGATACTTTATACAGAGCAATATCTTGTCAATCTAATGTATTTAGGCCCATTGGTTATCGTACAACATTTTGATTGCATGTACGAGAAGATTATGTTTAGAGTCACATCATGCTATAGCAGTCTAATTATTTCTTCTTGTGATTGTCACTTTGATGTTTTTCCTTTTTTCTGTGTCTTTTCTGCTACATTCTGCGATTTTTGATATTACTAATTGTGCGTCATCGCTGGAGCGTGTTTACTTCATATAGTCCAAGCATTGGACTTTCCATGTATTTGACTTTTACCCACGTTAATGAGGGAATGCCACGTTAGCTGGTATTAGGTTTTACAAACAAATCAATTCCAAGTAATTTCAGCCTTCTTCATGAGGCTATCTTCAGGGAACTACATATTAGTGCTTAGTATTAACATTTAGTTCCCTGAAGATAGCTTTGTGAAGACAATCTGAAATTACCGTAGTGGAATTGATTTTTTTGGAGAACAAACATAAGTTAGCATGAATCAAGCATTTTTCACATCAGCATTTATTCCAAAATCATCAGCTTTCATTTCTTTAAGTCATGGGTGTCTGTTAGCTTTACGAGGGATGTCAGTCTTTGTTCTCGGCCTCGCTTCTGTGCCTCCATTCTTACCCCACCTGTATCGATAGACTGTATCTGTAACTTCAGTTCAGCGTTGCAACTGAAGGAAAGTTCGCCGAAAATATTACATGGAATAAACTTCAAGTTAAATGTGACTCTTCTTTTATTCACGCATCTCAATTTTATTGACGACGACTTCTCTTACAAACCCTTCTCTTATTTATCTCGATAAAAACTCAGTATTCCATCACTTTGTCAGAAGAAAATATTAGTTATCCAATTTTTGATTGCGAATTATTGATGATTACGAAGCAGAATCTGAAATGCCTCATAACTCACTTGGAGATAAATTCGACCTAACGTCGATAGCAAAACTGATTTGTTGTCCGGGTCGCGTCAATCAACTTGTGAAACACCTCTATAACGGAACCGTAATCCTGAAATGGAAAATAACAGTAGTGTACATTCAAAAGTTCATTACTTCTGAGAAGTTTCTTGCCTAAAACGTCGAAAATTATAATTGCTTCGTCAATGGAAAGATATGAATATTGGAGAATATCTCTTTATGTGGACGTTCAAAGCAACAATATATGTTTCGTTGCTTTTCGTCACTCGCTCACTTCCTACTCATGAAAAACGACCGTCACTCGCTCACTTCCTACTCATGAATGACGACCGTCACTCGATCACTTTCTATATGAGCAACGACCGTTACTCGCTCACTTCCTACTCATGAATAACGACCGTTACTCGCTCAATATTGTGGAAAAGAAATATAAGTTGAGTTCTAATTTTTAACAATGACGAACATGCTAGTAATTTACATCATTTATTGAGTTGCAAGTTTAGCTGACACCGGCCATAAAAAACCGCAGAGCATCATATGATTGATGTTAAATCCTCAACCGGACCTGCAAACTGTCGTGCTGTCTATCTGAATCTGCGAAGATACGATTTAAAGTTGCATATTTTTTGCTGGGAGTTCTCATGTGACCATCGTCTTCCGATTATAATAGTATAGAATGCATACATCGTTTATTTAGAAGGTAAAATAAAAATTGATGATTATCAGAGCCTACATTAGCATCTTTTTGCTATCTTCCTTTTTCATGTTCAAAACCACTGAAGCACTTATTCTGGACATGGCAAGTCTTCTATGCATCATCGCATAAATCAAGAAGGATTCAATCAGGCGCACCTTGTTGCATGAGCTTTAAACAAATCAAGGAACTTCGTCAGGGTTCAAAATCCACCCGTAAGTGTTTTTCCTCATTTGAGAGTTTAATTCGTTTTAGTCGTAGCTGACATCATTACATATTACAAGGAACAAAAATTCCTTTCGTGTATATATTTTCTTAAGCAATTTATATTTCGTTAAGAGCTTTCAGTACTATAATATGGCCACTAAAGTTTCCTCAGCTTATCATTGATCAACCTTATTATTATTCTATTTTTGCATTCATTTATGTTTGATGATTTATTTTCGCAGACTTTCAGTTTTTTTCCTTTTCGCTTACCTACGTATAAGTGCATGTTTCACATTCAGCTAAATGTAGTGCACTTTCGCAGGATTTCTGTTTTCGATTGTATCAGCATAGAATACATGTAGTTTATTTTGAGAGCAAAAACATGCAAATTGAAACAAATTTCGATGTACGCATCTGTCCATATTCTTGGATTGAGGTTGATCACTAAAATGCATTCCGATATTTAAACATTATTCTTTCGCATCGATGAACCAGTACATTTGGATTTAGAAAAGAATTGCAACCACTGCCTTGGCTTTCAAATTGAAATGAATTTCATGAACAGCTGAATAAATTTATTATTATTTATACAATAGTTTGCATTTGAGCTGTGGACATCTAGCATCCGAATTAACTATTATAGGAACGAGCGTATCTCTCAAGCTCAGATTTAATCTGAATACTAAAAACTGCTTTGTCATAATAAGAGAATTCAGCCAGACTAACTTGAGACTTCCACTAACGATCTATTATTCTCTTTAGTTAACGATATTCATGCCAAATTATAGGATTTTAGAGGACAAGACAGGATAATCCTCTGTCATTCTTTGGTAGGGGATGATTAGTCAAATCCTTCATCCATAAAAGTATCTGTGAAAGTCATTTCTCCGGATGCTCAAAAGACTAAGGCGATCATTTCGTTTCCATGTCAATTAATGCGAATTTCATGCACATGCGGACGAATGAATGGCAATTGAATGAATGCGCTACAACTGAAATGTCAGATAGTGTCAGTAGCCTCATCCAAACCAAATATTTGCAGTAAATAATTTAAATCACTTAACACGGTAATTTAATCACTTAACAAATATTTACAGCAAGTAATTTAATCATCTAACACGGTTTTCACAACTTTTAAATATACGAATATTGAACCTAATTAAAAAAATTACATCACCTGGTGGATCAGATATCATTGTCACTGAGTAAGTAGGGTTGCCAGCCGATATTTCACCTGTCATTTTTCCATGAAAGTCGTTTGATACAAAAATCAGAAAGTACCATTAAAGTCAAAGAGAAAGACAGATAAGTCAAACTTGAGGTAACTTTTTTTACAAGCAATAATTTTTTCATCAGTTTTTTGAAGCAGGAAAGAAACGCGTCAAAAGAGATCGGCAGACTTCACACTTAGGTGAAAATCATTCAAAACTTCCTCCATTTCATTTTCTTAAATGGACTGACCTAAGAATTTGGAATGAAAGGCGAGTTCTTAGGCATGTGATAACACTTCTGTAGTCTTCATTTTCTTTTGCAGCGATCTTCTCTGCCAGTGTTCGCAAGAACATCTGCGCCTCAATTCCCCATACCGCCATTTGTCCCGAAAACCAGTGGTGTGAAATCTCCGAATTCAACTTCAAGCACTCTCTGTAGATAATTTCTTTTCTTCTCATTTTCATGCTCTCTAAAAACGGCTGCGGTGAATTTAGTTTGGTTGCTTTTGGAGTTGACATGCGTAGTGCGTACATCAAAAAATGCTGTCACTCTGTAGACCAAAAACCTCCAGCTTTGATGTCCAGGTTTCGTGCTTCATTACTAATGTTTGTTGTGCTGTTCGTGAAAGTTTCATTGTCGAGAGCCATTAACGATGGTTCGGTTTCTACGTTCTTACATACTTTGGAGATAAAGCCGGTCAAAAGATATCTCATTCCATTTTGTCTCTGTGACACGAAGCCACCTTTTTTGCAAGAGAGAGCGTGATTTCGTTGAAAATGGTTGTCCACATGTGCAGTTTGATGGGTAAATCACATAGATCCATGTCGTATCGTAAACGCAGCGCATCTCGAAATTCTTTTTTATTAAGAGCTAATCCATGTTCTTTCAGAGGAATCGCGTTAAGCATGAGCTGGCACCTTTATCTCTTGTTTGCTTCACAGATGACAACAAGGAATTGGGTAGGGAAGAATCGATTCTCTTTACTTTCTCTTTTATTCTTTTCACCTTTCCTCGATAATACTCTTTTTTCTTGTCATCAGTATCTATTTCATTACATATAGATGTCTGTCTCACTATAGCTTCCACATGAGACTTAGTTAAAAAACGAGCTGCATCATGTTGTGAAGTAAAAACATCACTTAAGGAAGGTATCCCAAGACCACCTTGACTGGTTGGTAGAGAAAACAGTTCTTTCATCAGTTCACTAAAGGGAACCTGTTGATCAAATAGTGTCGGGAGTAAAACGTCGAAGATGATATATCTAAAGGATCCACATAATCTTCAAAGATGGAATCGTTCGCTCGACGTATGTTAATTTGGATTTGAAGGCTTTTGTGAATGTATGTAAGCTGCATGTGGCTGTGATTTGGCGTATTCAGTTAGCACCTCTAATTCATTGACCCATTTTCTAACTTCTTCAGTGCAGTATTCATCTTTAAATGACTGATTGCCAACTACGGCCCCAAGGTGGTGTTTGCCTTCAGTTGTGATATTGATGGAGTCTCCAAAAATTTGTGAGGCCTCACATGCAAGCTCCTTATTTTTGAGAATAAGCCAACTTTTGTCTGGGTTAACATGATAACCAAAACGCTTTCCTTCGTTTTCCAAACAGAAATACCATTTTTTGCGATTGATCAGACTACCGCCGGCACTTGAGTCATCGGCTAGCCATACTTGCTTGGAAAATGGGGCTTCATTGTGCAGAAGATCAATCAGTATCGTTGTGTTAATGGAGTACCATGGGATGGCTAGTGGGTGACCTTGAGTGGTGCCTTCACTGGAAGCAAGTTCAGCACCACCACTGACGAATAGTCTGGATTCACCCCTATAAGCATTGATGATGTATAAAGATATAATAGGACTTAAGATGCGTATATTGTGCAGAGCTGTGCGCCGTTCATAGAATTGAAAGCATTTGTAGCATCAACTAAGATGACAACATCTGACTGATCGTCATGAAATATCGAATTCATCGCAAAATTGCGGCCTCTGATCCGGCTGTATGTCGCGCGCATGTCTGTAAAGGTCCTGCTGCCTCTTTGATGTGATTCTTTTGAAGTATTGAAAAATGACGGCTGGGTAATGCCATTATTCCTATATCATTGCACCCATTAGAAATTAACAATATCTTAGAAAGTCCTACTTCTATGATTGTACCATAGATTTAGAAATATAAGTAGACAACCTATTTCTGTTCATTACCCGGCCATGGATATCTTTACTTTTTATATATATATACCTTACTATATAGACATCCATGACCCGGCCGTCATTTTTCTATACTTAGAACATAGAAGTTACTGCTAAGATCATAGACTTCTAAATTGTAAAAGAACGTTCTGTTACAGGAAGTCTATGAATAGATGTATATAAGCAGACAATGGAAATAGCACATGAGATTTCTCGGTAAGTCATAAGCAAATCGTCGGCCGCTAACGCGGCCTCTAATTTGTACATTACTGACCTTGAAATCTCATATGGTATTCCTACATTGCTGCCTGCCGACAGCAGGCAGCAATATGCAAACTGCCCATTATTCCTATATTATTGCACCATAGATTTAAGAATATAAGTAGACAATGCATATATACGGTCTTGCAAAAGTTCCCGCACACCTTGAGAAAATCTCAGCTAGCGGTCGTTCTACAGTGCTATGAAGTTCACGTTAACTGTCGGTTAAACTTCATGGAAAGACGAATAGGACTATCATAAAATTATTTGTGAGAGTCATGCGATGGTTCACTGAGAACAGTTCAAAAAAGGCAGAACCAATTTCAGTAGCGATTGAAGTCAATGATATCGATCGATCGATGTCTTTGACATTGTCTTACCATGAAATCTTTCTAATGAAATGCATAATGCCATTATGGAGATGAGTAATGGAGATATCGATTGCCATGAGTTCAAATTTTAGCGAGAAATGACGATATCAGTTATTCTTTTTAATGTATGCTGCCCATTTTTGCATTCATTTGAAAAACGAATCGATTGTCTGAATCAGTGCGTTGGAGAATTATCACTCAAAAAAGAAGACGCAGGGGTTGTATGGGCAATTGCATCTCGCTTGGAATTGCAAGGTATACTGTCCGAGACCAGGTGAAACGCTATGCAGAAGCTGGTAGCGTTGAAGACAGGCTCAGATCAGGACAAGCCCAAAACAATGAATTGACGATGCACATCGTGTCATAGCGACTGTTGAAAGCAATCCATTCGCCACCTTGCCTGAACTTCAAAAAGAACTCCGCAATAATCTTGTGACAGTCTCACAAGTCAACGATTTGTTGTCGCCTCCGTGCTCGTGGACCTCAACAGCTACCGTCCACTTAAGTTTCCGCTGCTGACCGAAAGGCACAAAGTCGACCGACTAGAGTGGACTCGGCAGCATCTTCCATGTCTGTGGATCAATGGCGGCAAGTTGTTTTTAGTGATGAGAGTCGTTTTTCCTTACGTTGGACTGATGGAAGAATTGATACGGAGGCTTCGAGGAACGAGACTGACTAAACAGACTGCAGTAGAATGGTGTGACAGAGCAGGATTTGCATAATGGTGTGGGCCGCCATAAGTTGGAAACACAATATGCCATGGTGCTCATAGAAGATACTTTAAATGGTCAGAAATATCGGGATGAAATTTTGGTTACAGTCTCAATTCGTTCGGCTGGGAAGGCATTGGCCCTGGCTTCATCTTCCAATACGATCATGTCACACCACACTGCAATACATGTGTCAATGCTTTCCATGAAGGGCGGACAGATTGCACCCACATGGAGTGGCCAAGCAAAAATCCGGACATCCATCCAATTGAAGCAGTTGTGGGATCAACTTGAAGGAGCCATTTCCAGGCGATCGATCCGAAATCTGAAAGACTTGGCGCCTGCAGCGATGGAGAATGGTCTGCAATACACAAGCACGTGTAAGAAGGCCCATTCGATCGATGCGGTCACGTTGTGAGCAAGTGATTGCTGCTTCCGGAGGAGCAACCTGATATTAACTTTTTCCTTTTCTTTCACACCAGTTTTCTAATCTATAGTTTGTATTCTGCAATTATAATCAAGCATTTTCTGTTACTAAATTTGTTTTCAGATTACAATGAATGTCTTCATTATTGTTATGATTGGAATACTATGCAAATCCAATCGTCATAGACATTGTGGTCAAGTTTGCATAGCCATCTATATCCACACAACACATGGCAATGATATATGATTTTTCAATTGTGTGGGAATTTTTGCAAGACCGTATATTACCTTTCAAATGATCAGCTGGTCATTTGAAAGGTAATATACACGTATCTTCAGTGGCAAGTGCATTCTTGCTTTTTCGGATATCTTGAGCACATGAAATATCATATTGTGAATGATAGTCAAATGATCAGCTGGTCATTTGAAAGGTAATATACACGTATCTTCAGTGGCAAGTGCATTCTTGCTTTTTCGGATATCTTGAGCACATGAAATATCATAGTGTGAATACCCGCTTCATGTGATACTTTAGACAGTCATTGACAAGACCTCAGCACTGGGCTTGTGCACAATTAGAAAAACTATGATAAGCGAAACAACATGGATATCTGATGATTAGCAAAGCACATCAATCCACCTATTCCATTCTTGACTTTTTAAAATAACTAATGCATTATTCTGCCTGAAGTGATTACCTATGATTCATGCCTTCACATCATGGCATTCTCAGGTTGCCGGGCATAAATCGGAAATTTCCAATTTATGCCCGCCAATTTCAATGTATTTTCAATGGAGCTACAACTTCCCATCCATGCTTCCGTTTTCCACGTATACATCTTAAACATAATCCTTTTCAGTGCTATTACTCGTTAATCGACATCTATGGGCTACGTCATCCAAATGTTTTTTAATCCTTGATAGGACAGGCATGAAATGTAAGCATTATATCATTGGATTTTTAGAGCAGTAATAGTCAGAAATGGACGACAACTGTCTGATATTTCTGCCCGCAAAATCCATGATACAATGCTATTGTATGTAACATCTTGAGAGATCTATGGAATATTGCAATTCTTGATCATTGTTAGTGAATTTGAGATAATAAATAAACGCTTTGATATTTTAGTCACAGATGATGGAGAGGAAGAAATCTTTGATTGACTTTATTGAAGTCTATGAAAGTTTGCACTCTCATTAGATTTTGATTCATGAAAAGTTTGAAAGTATGAAAGTTGAAAGTATGAAAGTTTGAAAGTATGCGAATGTGAATAGATTTAAAATTCAGATTTCTATCTAAAAATGATTTGAAATATCAGTTTACCAATTCATTTATTAATGGATTCTCAAGCTGGAGTGACGGATGACGGTTCACGGCTATCTGATACGGTGAGAATTCTATGTGAAATTGGCGGGCGTATAAATGGTGCATTATATACCCTCCAATGCCGGGTAGTAATGCATTTCAAACTCATTTCAATCATTTCTATGACCTCCAAAGTCATCGAGAGTGAAATACAATAGAAATCATAGCTATCTGTCGTCGGACATGAATTGGAAGATATCCGAGGGCGCGCAGTACACACAATTAATGCCCTCGACATATAGCTTTAATTCCTATATTATTAGCTATAATTGGAGTTTTAAGCATCCGAACCCCTTCATGTTAACCGGTGCCTACATTCGTAAAGTGAGCAGTGTTTTTTGTTATATTAACCGCTGTTAGAAGCGACATGCTAATCTGAATTTTAATGCCAATTTGTCCTCATAGATATACTGCAAATCCTTCCTTTCAAAAAAATAGTCATAACTAGAAATAATTGTAAACCATTCACCAATGATTTAGACAGCTGTCTGAAACTCATACACATGATGGTATCCAAATAACAATGCATCTTGCATAGGGCTTAATATACTGCCGAACTTCGAGGAACCGGTACCGAATCCGGTTTAATTTGCAATAAGCGGTTCCGGGTACTGATGCTTTGATGGAGGAAATAATGCATCAGAGTTCGTGGTAAATTACTATCTGCAACCTGACTGACAAGTCTAGTTATTAACTGCGTAGGTATTGAGCCATAGTCATTTAATAGCATTAGAAATACATCGAATGAAATTATTTTTTACTTCATAAACTCATGAAAATCAGCAGATACTTCACACATTGTCATGAGAGAATTCACAAATCATTCGTTCTTGGGCCGACGTATGCAGTCATCACTCAGACGAAGCTCTATTTTGAGAAAACAAGTGCATTAAACGATCCATCACTCAGTCTCTTGATTTTTTCTTTCGACAGAAACTACCAGCTGTTGAAAAACGCCTTCCACATTCTACGGAGCTTGGTTTTCCAGTTAGTAATGATTTTTGAGTAATAAAAAAAAAGGAACTTACATTGTCCCTCCAGTAACGACCAACCCCTGCCCATACAGTGACCCCTTTCCCATGCTCCGGACAATTTTCCGATGTGCAGGACTATACTTCCCAGTAGCGCCACTCATCTGCAACGACCGAGTTCAGACGCGCCTCGTGTAGACCGACAGCTTTATGAAAATCGCCAAATGAGTGAATAATTGCTTATCGCGTGCTGTTTAATCACACGGCCTTCGTAGTGAAATGAGAATTGAGATAAAGAAGCAGAGAATGCTAAATATCCGTTAAATGGATAAATGAATGCGTGTCGCTTTCAAACAACGCTGACAAACGAAAATCTCATTTTGCTGATCACTGTTGTTAGAAAGCACCACACACAGCTTGTGACCTGGTATATGCTCGTATTTTGATATATCTTGAAAAGAACAACAGACATTTATACAGCATTCATATCCAACATTGTGTTTCAAAAATGTTCGACTTAGTAGAAAAAAAATGAATAGATGCATAGTCATGCATGATCACCTTCTATTGAGAATGTAACGTCGGTGCTCGAAATACATGTTCGAATACTCTACCTATCACAAACAGTATATGCTTCAAATATGCAGAAAAACATCCTCCCTTAGAACGACTTCATCCCTCCCTCACCCCAACAGCGACCACTTTTCCTTACTCCCCCTCAGTGTTCGTTGTAAGGCGGAACACTCACTGTACTAGATCGAACATTCAACTGCAGCTGCAAACGATATGTGGTACGGCTTGTCTTTCATCACGGCAGCCTCATAACTGCATGAAGAAACTATGAAGTTCATCACATGATTCTGCAGTTAGATATTGCATTTACCAGCCAGACGACACAAACCTGCTAGCCTGCTGCAGTTTAAAGAGAATCAGATATACATTTGATGGCCATATTGGGCTATTGACAGCTTCTGAGAAAACGTTCACACAAGAAAATGTTAATTTTAATCTCTTGAACTTGGTTTTGAAGCTTTATTCTGGTATAAGACAATTCGGCACCAGGAAATGGTAACGGGATTAAACCCTACTCTTACATGACTGGAGAATATAATACAGTAATTCCTCTGTACACAAACCTTCTTAAACCATTTGACCAAAGTTCCAAATCATTATCTATTCCACATCTTTTAACTAAAATGCAATTGACTTAGGTTTCAGCCACACTGAAGCAAGCGTATGTCATTCAGCTTTAATTGCTTTACTCCCTGTGTGGCAGTATACAACTGCTGTAATGATGACGTCATATTTGATGCACAACGCTTTGCTCGGAAACGCTTGGAAAAGCTCGCAGTGTGGCTGAGGCCTTGTAATAATCCTCATTTAAGTACGAAGCTGGACTTAGCATAGGGAAACTCTTACTTCTGAATCTGCTTGTACATCCTTAGCCCAAGACCCAGGACCATGTGTAGATGATATCATTACTGTGGCAGCTTCTATAACGATCAAACAAAGAATGAAACTGTAAGGTCTGATCAACGCAGCCGTGATCTCATCAAGTTAGAAATTCAGCATGAGAGACATGGAAAATGAAGATATGACGATAACATCTCTTTTCAAATGTCCTATGAAATTTTAAGTAAAACTAAGTCCCTCAAAACTCCTATATATAGATAGCAACAATATCTATGAGTCTGTAAAAGGCTCCGTTAATAAAACCACCAACATTTGGAAATAACTTTATCTTTTTAATTGCTGCCACATCAATTATTTTTATCTTTCCTAGACGGTCATTTCAGTGAAAGATTAACTGAATCCTTTGAAGTCGATTCGCATTCGATTTCAAAGTCCAACAATGTCTGTTCTAATGATTGCACAAGTAGATAATCATTACTCTGGAGAAGAAAATATCAAAAACTTCCTGAATTCATCAACCAATGCATCAAATGAAAGTTTCGCGTTTCATGAAACAGAATAAATTTCTCCTGTTTTATCATTGTAAAATTCCTTCAATCAACCTCATTCCCCTTATCAATGTACTACATGAGATGCATAGTGCGCCTTAAATCACAAGTTAAAATTGCAAACAAATGAGATTGAAGTATTCTAATTATCTTCTCATTCTCTTCCTGATGTCATTTCGCAAGCCTTCATCCTTTCTGAATAGAAAATTACCAAAACATTTCAATCAATCACTTAGCCAACGGATCAAGTAGTGGAATGAAAGGTCCTGATCAATAGTCTTGCAACAAAATGGCCCTGAAACTCAGATTTAATCAAAGTCCAAGAAAACCTCAAAATAAAGTTTGAATAATAAAAACGTTATCAGCAGCATCCAAAATCTGGTTCTGTTAAAATTTGAGCTGCAAAATCAATGACCTCTTACGTACAGTTCATAGATGTCTATCTAATAATTCTTCTGGCTAAAGTGGTATCACAAACACAGGTTTTGATGCTGCTGAGAACATTTCTGTTTTTTGCCCAAGACTTTTGCTTTCTTTTAAACGCAAAGGTTAGACGCTTTTTTGATTTCTTTTTAGATTTTGATGCTTTCTTGTACAGGAACATTTTAACTTGACACCGGATGGAATTAATCTATCGTGACCTCAGTATTTCTATCATCAGAGGTGGAATCAAAGACTATGGCTCCACATCATTGCCAGTGATAGATTCTTTCTATTCTTTAGCTGCATCCCTAAATCGTTCTCTTTAATGCTCAACGTCCATTAAATGCTGATTAATTTGTTCTAAAGAGAGGAATATCACTTGAATTAATTCCATAGCCTATTTCAAACGGTACATTCTGCGCCTGACATTCAATGATGTTCCGTATTTTCTTCGATAAACTCACATCACTAAATCAGTAATTTTTTCATTTTTCTTCCACTTTCCTATCTCATCAAATCAAAACCATAAGCCGCTCAACAGTGTGTGAAAAATTGACTCAAGGTGAAAACAATAGAATTATCACGCATGCTGATCTCTCCTGCGATTTACCACACCTCAAGAGGAGAATATAATGATAAATAACTGTAGCAACAACAAACCCGAAGAAGAATACAAGCTTGCTTCATGACCTAATATTACCATTACCTGTTCTTTGCCAGTTATTTATATTTACAGCTGAGGAGAAAATTGGGGATATTTTTGATATGCCTAATAAAATGTTGCTTACCAACGACCATTGTCTCATTAAAATTTCAAGTTATCAGTAACACAATGGAAATCACTTTGTATATAAAGAATAACACCAAGGTATTCATGATGACCCGATATATTTCGCCGGTTCTAGACGTGGGACACACCGGAATGAATGCTGACAGAAGCGTAGTGAACATCGTTATAGGTTAACACGTGACAAGAAGTAAAAATGAATTCTAAGTAGAAAATAATGTCATGCGGCACTCTGTCTATCATATTATCCGCATTGACATTATTTTCTACCTTAGAATTCATTTTTACTTCTTGTCACGTGTTAACCTATAACGATGTTCACTACCTTCTGTCGCATTCATTCCGGTGTGTCCCACGTCTAGAACCGGCGAAATATATAGGGTCATCATGAATACCTCATGGTGTTATTCTTTATATACAATGGAAATGAATTTATGTCTAAAGGGCAATAGAACTTAATGATCACGAGAATACTGATGAAAGTAATAATATTTTCATGAATATAATGAGATCTGATTGGCAAGTGTTGCATGCTTCATTACAGTGGGTCCATAAGTCAGATATCTCAGTATCCGACGGTGAGTAGCATGGCTGTATTGTTTTCGCAGGAGAGCGGTTTCTATCAGTTGCGTAGCCAAGGGGTGGACAAGGGGAACTTGCCCCCCAAATGAAATCTGAGCGGGGGGACAATCTTTATGTTTTACATTTTGTGCATAATTCAACGCTATGCAATGCATCATGACACTCGTTTGCGACTCAAATAAAGAAAGAATTTACAACAAATAAGTCTCTTTTCCGATATCATATCATGTACATTTCATTTAACTTTTGCAATTTTGTAACTTTTTACCAAGGTGTGCAAAATACGCATTGCAGTTGTACATGAACATACTTGGAGGCATAATGTTTACAAAAAGATCGATCTAAAGGCTACATCTGAAGATATTATATGTAAACTTGTATACACGTATACTGAATGGTTTTATGTTAATCGTGTATTATGAATGATCAATAAAAGACAAAATCAGATCATAATCAAAGCAGATATGAATGAATATTAGGGTTTCTTCTAATTTACGAAATTATTAAGTATAGGCTTATATTAATTAAGCCATATTTGTTGTCCCCCCCCCCCCGGAAATAAAATCCTGGCTGCGCGACTGGTTTCTATAAGCGATAATGCAATACAATATAACTAACATAATTATATAAAAACTGATTGTATTATTTTTATGACAATGCAACTATCTTAAAATGAAATGGTAAAAGCTAATAATGACCTGCAGTACACCACTGCAGATGCCTCTAAAGAGAATATTTATTAAGGGATACAACTCTTTTATTTCCTTAACTCGGTGACTTCCTTGTGTTATGTGCTGTGTCCATCAGGTGTAAAACTTTCGCGACAGATGTAGCACAGCTCAAATCCCCCAATTCTAGGATAGTTGTAGATACACGATTTAAATGCCAGTTCCCGCCTGGGGCCTCGTCTGACATTGTAGTTAACTCGCTGTGGTACATATTGGTAAAGATGTGGATTTGGTGTATTTGTCATCAGTCAATTGAATTCAGCTGAATCATATCTTTCATAACTTGGGACTCGTTTCTCGTTTTGTCTTACAAAAATGAGCAGTGACTTCATCATTGTTATTTCCTGCATAGCCAAAAATACCTGCTCTAATAACGGAAAAAAAAAACAGTTGGAATGCAAAAATTTGTGAATCATTTCAAAACATCAAAGGGATCGTATTAACGAAAAGCGAGTTCAACAACATGAACAAATGATTATTGATATCAATGATCCTTCACATTATTTGAGACTACACTGAACCAGACTGAAGAGTGTTTTGCAAGACGAGAGTGTCAACACAAGATCTACATGCTGATAGCTAGATGCATATTTTGTACTGTGGATGGTGGTCTAACAATTGAGGGAGGTCCATAACGCTTGGTCGGCTGTCCATCTGATTGACGTAGGTTTTGCAATGGAACTTCCTAGTCATTGAAACAGGATTTGTTTTAAAATTTTTCCCATAGAGAATACGACTTTTCGCTTTTGTTTAAGTTAGTGAGACGAGATAAATGGACAGCAGCTGCTTCTTGATGGTATTTCTCTGCGGCGTGTCTATGCGCCGAATGCTAAATCCTTACGAAGCATAATTACTGAGATATGCAACAGTTTTAGTTTAATTGCAAAGGTATTCATCTCATCAAAATGCTTTTATATGGTAAAGAGATATGATATGGGATATTCACAATAGTACATCAATACACGCTGCCCGCCTAACTTCCTATTGTCAACCACTGGAAGACGACATTGTTTAGGTTCGTGTTGTCATGATAACACATGTCGACGACGCTCTTTTATTTCCAATGTCCATGGCCACGCGTTTTAGACTTTTATTATCATGGAGTGTCGGATTTTCTATGCCGCCATCCCTGGTACTGAACAGATGTGTGGCATATATTGTAGGGATGCAAAAATAGTTGTTTTTATCTACCATAATTTTGAATTTTTTTTAATTTTTTTCTGTTTTTTTTTATGATGGTCCCGGAGATTAAGCATATTAATTTTCATAAGCAGCCTTTTTCGGGAAGTACGCATTTAGGCATCCTTGTAATGTATTTCGATCGCTTTATTACAGATGCCTTTTCGTTTTCATTTTCCTATTTCATTTAATCGCATATGTTTGATTTTTGGAAAAGGATTACCCACCATGTCAGTTCTATAAGAAAGAAAACTATGAACTTTGGTTAGATACCTATATATACGGATGAACTATGATAGAAAAGTCCATCGCCTAATTTAAAAAATTGTGTTGTATTACAAAAGAAAAACAAACAAAACAACCGTACTCGGATGGAAAACAAATCGCAATTACAATAAAACTAGCCTCTATAACTCATTTTATAAGGGATGACCTTTAATAAATTGCATACTGGTTTTACCTGTAACGGCAGCCAGATTTGTAATAAGAAGACTTTTTTTAGGATTAATGAAGGATTGTTTAATGGAATGTAAATCTAATAGGCCTATCATATAAGAAAAATGTTTGGGTAAGCGAAGGGGGGGGGGGGGGGGAACAAAGCAAAATTACACAACATCATAAGCAAAAACCATTCATAAAAAATAACATATTAAAAAACAATGTTTTTTAATCCATATTTTAAAACATATTTAATATAACATATTTAAAAATTATCGCCAACCCTAATATATATGTAGCTACGTGATAGGAAAATTTTCCTTCCCCTTTTTTTTTTTTTTTTTTTATTATAGATTTGCAGGACAGTGGCTAAGTATCTTAATCCCTTTGGTCTAGAGGTGTAGCCTAATAAATGTCATTGGAATTCGGGAAGTAAGTAAAGGGCATCCGATTCTAAAAAAGCATCACAACCAAAGAATTAGATAGTTCAACCGCTTCACTTTGCTGGAAGTGTCAACTGTATTCAAATCGATGGCACATGCAGGAACTTAACTGTGGGCAAAAAAGAAATTTTTAAATACCTTGCAGAAGATAGGAAAAAGTCGTGCGCCGCTTGCGGATTGCTGTGATTTCCTTCAAAACGCTCCGATCGACACGATTCCTTCAGATTTCGGAAGAATTCAGATCAATGCGCAAAAGCCTTCTCGATAATATTTGAGCACCTGCGATCCATTATCAAAAAAGTTAGCAAGGCGCACGAAACAAAATGTTCACAACCCTTCTCTGTAGAACTTGACATCAACTGTGTCCTCTTTTGCTGTGTATTCCGGTGTTATATTTTAGAATTTCCTACGTATTTTATGGATTCCGATCGGAAGCAGAATAAATAAGTATAGATTTTCCGGTCGCCCGAAGCAAATTCATTAGGTAGATTTTTCCGCAGTATGGAAAATGCAATTATAGTTTTCAATTTTCAGATGGCATAGATTTTCCCGTCTTTGTTTTTGTGGCTGACCACACATGTTATATTGCTCTTTGATGCAATATGTTGTGATTTAATAAGCACGCGGGCGGAAAACCTATTAACGCGCATTCCATTCTATGATATATTTTTCCTACGCGAAAATGTATAAGGTGCATATAAAATGCAAATCATAACACCGGCTGATAACAGTTCACTGAAACTGCACCAAATTTTGGTCTCGTTGGTTTAAACGTTTAAACTGGCTGACGTCATTGTTCCGATTGCTAGTGGTATTATGTCAGCAGATTGTGCCATATCATCAACGTTACATGTTCCAATGCTTCCTTCCTAGTCAAACAGAAGAAGAGACGACCTGTCACTGTCTAGTTCTGTGGTGTTTGACCTGATTGGTACTTAAGTTAGGATCAAATATGATTGGCAGGGCACTGGGCTTGCTCGACTCGAATAAAATCTCGACTTGTCTTCGTACTCATTTGGATGTAGGAGAAGAAGCCCAAACCCAGTTGATGTTTACTACAAGCTATATTTCTTTATATTCGAGGCCTTGTTCAGCCGGCAACAGCCCGTCGATCTAGTAGGGTCTGCTACATTCTAATAGGATATCATATTATTTAAACAGCAAGACATTTTTATTTATATTATAAATAATTCATAAAGATTATCAATCCAACAAAATACCATTGAAGGAAAATAATGACTTATTGAAACCATAAATCGGTAAAAATAGACTGGCCTACTCAGTTGTCATGTTTATAATTTAATATGATTGAATTCAAGCATGTGGTAATAATATGATACACTTTCAGATTACAGATTTTCCCTTTAGCATCCAAAAATGCAGAGAACATTTTTGTACATTAGTTACTCACATCTGAAAATCGAATTTGTGAAGTTGATACGATTTCCCACTATTAAGCATCCACAATATTGGATCAATTAAGGTATTTTAATTAAGCACCATGATTCAAACCTGAGCAGTCCAGCAATGCATTGTATCAATAACCGGTATATCAATTCCATAGTCCAGACATCGATATGAATTAAATGTGTAGACGCTTTGTAACTCTGTAATGTTATCAGACTTTGAAATTAAATATTTTTTCAGAACAAACCAAGTCGATAGTGAGGTCTCGAGATATCTTTTTCAAAACGCAATTAATTTTCTATCACTTGTTGCTATCTTTCGAAATCTGATCCATTTCGAAACATTTAATTCCCAAAGATATCTACGCATATAAGCTGAAACTAATTGCTTTTTTAATGAAGGACATTGAAAGCATACCTCCCACTTGGATTAGTCTAAATTCAATACCTTTATAACGACCGACGTTAAAAAAGGATTCGGGAAATAAACTTGTTACGTCATTCGTTCAGCAACAATGCAATCATCGTGGGAAAATATGACATAATTCCAGTAGATCGAATAATGACATTGCCTATGATAATTCAAGCTCTTTCAGTTGTTGATATAGCGGAATTAGTTACTACAAGATGCTGGCAAAATTCACATAAATTCCAAAATCGCTTTGCCAGATACAAAGTGGTCAATTCATAGTGAAGCAAATTGCTGTTAACATCCAACCAATATTGCTATTAAAGGTCGACGAAACATCAGTACGAATTCTGTAATGTAAAATGCATCTTAAAGCAAATATTGATATTGTTAAGCTAATTATGTTATACTGATAATTTTCATAATTAATAATAATAATAGTGTGTATTTCATGAAAAATGGTAATCAATTTTTACAAGGCAAAAAAAGTTACACGCAACGTCAAGTCATAAATATTCGCCCTTTGAAATGTCAATTATTTAATAATTGTTTGAGGTAAATGGGAAGAAAGACAGTTTTTCGATTTTGTGCAGATTCTAACTTTTCTCCACCGAAAGTGAGTCGCAAGCGATGAAGACGTTTTATGGGAGGTATTTGTGGAGTACATGCTCATCATTTCGCAATACTTTTTTGAAAAGTTTCTTACTGATTCGCCTCCTTCTTGTTTCAATAGAATGATAGTGAATGGAATCATCAACAAAAATAGCTTTGAGCACGTTTATGAATACGTTCAAGCTTGGCAGTGAAGCATTTAGGTATTTCAACAAATAAAGGACATGCGTATTCCATTACAGACAAACGATAGCATTATAGATTTGCTGAAGTTCTCGAGGAGATGTAAATTTCTTTGCTTTCCGCACAACATAGAATCGTCGATTGCAAGTTTTCTCTACACCAGCTATGTGATCATGCCAAGTTAGATCATTATCGAAAGTTACTCGAAGAATTTTCATATTTGAAACCAAAGGAATGCCTATACTATGCGTAATTCTACAGACTTCAGAATGTGTGATTATTAAACCATTTAACAGACGAGCGGTATCCTCGGTTCTGGGAAGGCCGAAGCAACATCTCTAATAGCGAACGCTCGGGAACGGTTGCCTTCGTACAGTATCTGGTATAGGAGGATCGACGTATCACCACTGAGAATATCTCGCTCACCCCCGGTAGGAGGAATCAGGGGTTATAAAGAATAAATAGCATTACAATCAATTGCAATTAATTGATTGGTGAAGAGGGGGCGCAGAGATCGCGTCGCATCTGTTGGGCTTCACAACAACGCATCAGAAAACGCTCTGAAGATTGAAATAGTTGGGCTAGCGGAACTGTGATGCACATCCTCTCATTCATTAAACTTGCTTTCCAGTGACTTCTTCTAACGCTCACCGGAGAACTCAGAGGTCGGCGTTTCGATTAGACCTCAGAAATCCTTCGTTTGTCGTTCCCTATTCTTCACCTGGAGAACTTCAGTTCGTCTCATGACTGGCAGGTTGATTTCTCATGACTGCCCTGTTTGTGGTGCAAATCACGATGTCTCCCACCTACTATGCTCTTTTCTCTCCCTCTTTGAGTCGTCGACCGTTTCATTTGTTCTGTAGCAACTCGCCATCCCCGGGGAGGGGTTTGACGTGTCCTTGAAGCCCGCCACGCCCCTATACACGATACGGGATTCCAACACTACTTGCAGCTGCCAGTGTCTGAAAAGGTGACTGCAACAACGCTTCACTCACAACATCCGCAACCTTATATAGAAATGCATAGACGCGAAATTAGACTATTTCGAGAGTGGGATGTTATTTAGGTCTTAGTTTTAAAGGAGATCAATTATTTGCATCGAAATTCCAAAATGTTTTGTCCCTTGTTCACATTATCATTCTGAAACAAATGGAATAAATGATCAACTATGAATCTTCACATTTCCATGAAACAGCAGAACTGACGATTTCAAGTTCTTTTGACTTCAAGCAGTGGTATATTGATACCTCTCACTTATCGACATAACTGGTGTATTAGCTCTGAAAGACTTGCAAGAGTTTCCACATCACACGTACATAATTCTCATAAATAAAAGTATTTGTTCTTCTATCAGTGATTATCATGATATTGTATATGGACGAGTAAAACGATGACGTTCATCGCATCATTGGAACATACATATGATTCATTTTTTCATTTTGATTTTATAATGCCAATTTCCTGCTGTCTTGAATCAGACACAATGCGCGTCGAAAAACAATAACCGAGTAGTCCGGCAGCCAGAGCGAGGTTCTGCAGGGAACAAGGCCGAAAGTGAGACTTTCACAGAATGATGTACACCCTATGCCTACCAAGAATCTGCGCGTCTCCGGAGTTGTAGTTAGTTTCTCTTCTTGTCAGACACGATCAAAGAAAAACACATGTGAATCCAGTGGGAAGCAGATTGCAGTTTTTGGCAAAAATGAAATTGTCTATGTTTTCTCTGATTAGATTCTATGATTTCTCTGCCGAGAGTCACTACTTTTGACATGGGGTGTCTTCAGGCCATTTCCAATTGTGTGCATGCCCCCTGTCTATGAAGCTAAACACATTCAGATATTGGAAAGCCACATAACTGTCCGCAAACACAAGCATTTTGCGCAGATAAATCTACATTTATCCCACATTCTCGCATACATAGCCGATCAGAAGCATGACAATGACACATGCACATCATAGGGAATGACCAGAAGACATTCCCACATCAAACATTATGGGCGCCAGATTCAATATTTTTGAATTTAATAAGCGAAAATATAGAAGGTTTCATTTTTGCCTAAAAATTGGCTGCCGGACCATAGCGCTGTAATTATTTGCTCTTTATGCACAAACTACAGATGGGACGATAACAGATAGAGCTTCAACTCCATACCCTTCAGTCTCAAACAATACGTTGGCCACGCAATGCATGATGTCACGTTCCCGCTTTGTCCCAACAGGTCAAGTGAAGCTGAAGATGAAATGCAAAAATGCACAATCACTATTGATGACATTGAGGCATTTCGAATATCTCACCTTGCCTGTCCTCAGCATCCATCATCCATTTCAGTTCCATCCTCTGCGTAGCCCATTGTCTAAGGTTGAAGAGAATCTAGAACAGTGGATACTACCGATGGTAATCTGATGTGAAGTTATCCGAAATTTATCACTAGCGTCTGAATTCCGAGAGTTTTTACAAGGAAATGAATATATACTCATTGACAAATTTTTGAAACATTTACTTCTTTAACTTCTTTCATTTTTGACTGGATTATATATACATGTATGTATGATACCTTGATAATTTAGTCACAATCTCCATCAAGTCGCTAGCACAGAAAAACAACGCATGTAGCAGATTCAACTTTAATAGCGCGTGTGCCCCCCTCTAGCTCCAATACATTCAGTAATCCGAGATGGCATGGATTCACAAAGTTTCTGAATGAAGGAGTGGGTCATAGGTGTTGCTCGGCTAGGTCAGTCGTTATGAGTGTTTGCGTAAGGGTCTCGGGGAAGGGTTTTGCGGTCGCTCTCGAGCAGACCTGAGTCGGCACCTGTCGGGGGATTGGGGGGTCTTGGCTGGGTGAGGATGGCCTGGCTTGGGGGGGTGGGGATTGCGCCTTTTCTGGGGCTTGGTTCAGCCGAGGTTCGTGGAGGGGGGGGGGAGGTGGGGGCGGGGAGGGGGGAGGGGGAGGAGGAGGGGGAGGGGAGAGGGGGAGGGGGGAGGGGTGGGGAGGGGGGGAGTGGGAGGGTCGGGTTTTTAGGGGGTGGGTCGGGGTAGGGGGGGTGAGGGGGAGGGGGGTGGTGGGGGGGGGGGGTGATAGGGGGGGGAGGGGGAAGGGGTGGGAAGGGAGGTGGAGGCGGGGGAGGGGGAGGGGGGGGTGGTGGGGGGGGGGGGGTGGGGGTGGGGAAGTGGTGGGGTAGGAGTTTGGAGGGAAGAGGGGTAGGGGTGAGGGGGGTTAGGCGGTGTGGGGGGGGGGGGGGGTCGGGGGGGGTGGGCGGGGGGGGGGGGGAGGGGGCGGGGGGGAGGTAGGGGGCGGGTTGATAGGGGGGGGGAAGGGTGCAACCAGGGGGGGGTGGGGTGGGGGGGGTGGGTGGAGGGGTGAAGGAGGGGGGGGGGGTGGGCTAGGGGTGCCGGGGGTGGGAGCGGGGAGGGTGGGACTGTGAAGGGTGATAAGACGTAGGGTGGAAGGGGGGGGTTGTTTGGGCATGTTAGGGGGGGGGAGGGGTGGGGGGGGGGGGGGGTGGGGTGGGGTGGGCGGGGTGGGGGGGGGGGGTGGTAGGGGCGGGGGTGTGGGTTCGGGGGGGGGGGTGGGGTGGGGGGTAGGGGTGGGAGCAGGTGGAAGGGGGGGGAGCGGCGGGGGGTGGTGTGAGGGGGTGGGATGGGAGTGGGGGGGGGGTGAGGGAGGGGGGGGGGGTAGAGGGGTGGGGGGGGGGGGGTTGGGAGGGGGGGTGGGGGGGGGGGGTAGGAAGGCAGAGGGGGGAGAGGGGAGAGTGGGGGAGGGGGGGGGGGTGGGGGGGGCAAGGGGGTGTGTTGAGAAGGGGGGGAAAGGGTGGGGGGGGTGGGGGGTGGGGGGGGGGGTGTTGGGGGGGGGGGGGAAGGGGGGGAGGGGGGTGATGTGAGGGGGGGTGAGGGGGAGGAGGGTAGGTAGGAGTAAAGGGGAGGGGGGGAGGGTGAGGGGCAAAGGGGGGGGGCGGGGGAGGGTTTGTGGAGGGGCGGGGGGGGGGGTGGGGGGGTAGGGGGTGGTGGTAGGGGGGGAAGGGGAGGGTAGGGGAGGGGGGTGCGCGCGGGGGGGGGGGGTGAGGGTGTGGGGTGGGGGGGGGGGTAGGGGGCGTGCGGGGGGGGTTCGGTGGGGGTGGGGGAGGGGAGGGGTGGGGGGGGGGGGGGGGGGGCGGGTGGGGGCTTAGGATGGGGGGAGGGTGTGAGGGGGGGGGGGGGGGGAGTGGGGGTAGGGGGGGGGGGGGCGTGGGTGAGGGGCGGGGGGTGGGGGTTGGGGGAGTGGGTGGGGGGTAGGGGGGCGGGGGAAGGAGGGACGTTCGGTGGGGGGGGGGGGGTGTGTTGGGGAGGGGTGAGGGTGGGGGGGGGGGGGGGGGAGGGGGGGGGGGGGGGGGGGAGGGGGGGGGGGGGGGGGGGGGGGGGGGAGGGTGGGGGGGGGGGGGGGGGGGGGGGGAGGGGGGGGGAGGGGGGGGGGGGGGGGGGGGGGAGGGGGGGGGGGGGGAGGGGGGGGGGGGGGGGGGGGGGGGGGGGGGGAGGGGGGGGGGAGGGGGGGGGGGGGGGGGGGGGGGGGGGGGGGGGGGGGAGGGGGGGGGGGGAGGGGGGGGGGGGGGGGGGGGGGG